>OZ024721.1:32460371-33660371 GCA_964016875.1 Fallopia convolvulus | reverse complement strand
GTGGAAGCATGGAAAAGCCACTTTACAGGCTTTGCTTACACCCTACGTTCAACTATAAGGGAATAGGAATCATAAAATCATGGCCCATATCAATTAAAAAGCTTAAAATTAGTCCCGGGTTTGTACATTTCAAGATTCGCATCCACCCAACAACGCTTTATATCATCCATGCTTACGTATTGCAATGAAACAAGTTCGGCCTTAGTTTCGTTGCCACGATTAGCTTGCCTGCTCTATTTTTGCTAATATATGAGCCTAGGTGGTCCTAAACTTAACCCAAAAAGGTTTGATTGTAACTACACTTAATGTAAATAAGTACTTTTTACTAATTAGTAATGCTTTTTTACATTGAAATATGTAAAAGATAGTAATAATTTTGCTTTGAAAAATGCAAAAAGTATTCTTTGAATCAAAATTACTTTCTTATAAGTAAGTGTAGCAACACCATAATCATTATACTCCCTCCGTTTCACAATACATGTTCTTAAAGGCTTTTGTTTTTGTTTCAAAATAAATATTCATATACAATTTTTATCCATTTATACCCCTAGAGTATACCCCACATTAATTAAGTACTACAATCTCAAAACAATTATGGATAATTGAGAGAATAGGACAATCATTTAATAGGGATAATTTGGGAACAAAAAAATTTCCCTAATATATGTGAAATTTTGTCTAAGAACATGTATTGTAAAACGGAGAGAGTATAAAGAAAAAAATAAAGGACGCATTGCTTTGCGTTGGCTTTTTCCCCCACGAGTTAGTTATAATAACAGAGATAAAAGAGATTGTGAGTTGATAATCATGAGCCTAACTTCAACTTTAATTTGATGTTGTAAATTCAAATTGCACCTCACATGTCAAGCAACATTTATGTGTAGAAAATTGAAGTAATTCCTACCTAAGTAACATTTTCAACATTTCCATGGCCGGGGGACAAGGGTCAAGAAGAAAAAGACCTCAAAATTCCTACATTTCTAATAGAATTTGGATATGAAATGTGCCAATAGAATCATCAAAGAAAACTCAAGAACAAAATTTTCACAATCGACAAAATTAACGTCAAGGCTTTGAATTATCTGAAGTCAACGAATACCGGTGAGGGAATTAACACTAATTGTCAATTCACCGCAGGAATTAACAGCGATAATTAATTCATCGTGCAACCGTCTGAACTTGAGATTGTGTGTGCTCCATAAGCTGGCTGACTAGTTTATAAGTGCGTCCAGATAATGCTTTTGTGTGGTCAATTAGCTGCTCATACCTGAAGACGTAAGGAGAATCACCGATGTCAAACAACCCAGCATAAAGAAATAAGGAGATCTAAAGAAAAAAAGGTCATATTTCTTACACATTGGGGTAATTGGGTTCCATCAAGACTGTTCCCGACTCAGAATCAATGGTAGCATCCACCTTTGAGCTGCGGATAAGATTCACTAACCATCTCTCAGCCTCCTCATAGCTCAAGTTCAACTTCTCAGCAAGGACCCTGGCATCACAAAAAGATAGAAACCTTAGCCCCCACAATTAATAGAGTGAGCATTCTTACTAAACAAGTCATTGTGAAAAGCAAGCAATTTACACCATAAAACCTTCTACACACCAGGGTACTTTTTGTTTTCTTAAAAGCAGACACTAGGGTACATGAAACAAGAACAAATAGCATCGCAAGTGCGGGGGATACTAAGACAAATCATAGCATAAATAAACACAGGAAACTACTTATGGATAGATGGAAACCATGTCAAGGCTACACGCCTGCAAAATGTATAAATGAAACACATACACCATGTCAATTCGCTGATGAATCCGGCAATAAGTTTCACAAATGAAAAGGCGGGCATTTTCAAGAAACTCGTCCCGCAGTGGAACAGTTGTGTAGTTGCCTTCCTCCAATCGCTTCCCAAGGAATGGATCGTTTAGAATCACCTAAAGAGAAGAGAGTAAGGTTAAAAGTCAGGGAAGCTGCTAACTTGATGCAGAGATGCCGAATCTGTTTACTGATATTTCCACAGGCATATATAGATTGAAGGTATATGGTCATCATATCGGAAAATTCCCAAAAGCACACTAAAAACCTTACCTCTTCGCACTCTTTCATCTTCTCTTGTGCTCCATCAAAATCATAGTTAACGTATATGCAAGCCAGGAATTCTGTGATGGGATCTTTGTATGAATATTGCTCCTGCTGGATGACCTTAATAAATTCCTTAAACTGAGGCCTTCTTCTTTTATTGACTATGAAAGCAGTTGCAAGATAGCGTAAAAGATGGGGCGCATGGGTTTGGATAGTATTTAAATACCTGTATACAATAAAAATCAAGCAATAAGACGAGAATATGATCAAAGCTATTACTAGATGCACATGTTTTTGATAGAAAGTTCCTTTCCTTGACAAAATTAGCTTTCATGCTCCTCCAAAATGGACAATTAAGAGTAACTATGACACTGATGCACTGATACTATCATCACAACAGTAAGACTAACCACCAAAAAACATTGTTATCAATATTGATTGCTAACCACCAAAAAACATTGTTATCAATATTGATTGCCTCCATATAGAACACTCACAAATTACGAATGACTGTGTATTATTTTAACAAAAAAAAAGGTGAATGCATATTAGATGGAGTAGAGGGGCAAACTTGTCTTGATTGAACAGGCCAATGATCTGCGTCCTCCCATTGTCATTATTGAAAAAAATGAATAAGCTCCAGTGCATCAACCATATTCTGCTTTGCACCTGACTTAACGGGGAGGCAAAGCTCTGCAATACATAGTTCACAAGACAAAAAGTAAATAATGAGTTGAAAGAATGCTAATAGATTAAGAAAATAAAATATGCATGCCAATAGTACATACTTTGGAATCAATAATTTCTTTCAAAGTATTTAGTTCGTTAAGCGCCACATCCCAGTTTTGCATCAAAATTTCAGCGGCAAGCTTTCCCCACAATGCACTAAGATTTCTCTCGCTGCTTGTACAAAGGGCCCTATATTGGTACAGATAATCAGCAGCACCGGAGTAGTTCCCGCATTCAAACTGGAACTTGGCATACTGATACAATGCTTCGATTTGATCTGGACCAATCTGCATGAAAGATACAGTTCAAAGCTTGAGAGTCAACAGAATGCATAAATCAAAAGCCCTTAGAACTATCCAAGAGCAAGAACACTATATTTGCAGTTTGAAACATGAGATATGTATCATTCTCCTTTTTGAATTAATGCAGATAACATATCAAGATTGTTCAATACCTTTATAGTGGATTGAAGACACTAAACGAGAGACACAACACTCTTCTCAGTTCGATTCAACTTAAAAGTGTAATGAGTATGCATAAAAAGCGTAGATAAACGACCACTCGTTCAAAACAAAAACAAGCTCCTTGTCATCCTCAAAGGCCAATTACTACCTGTAGAAAACAAGTTCTGAATATTTCTAACTACAAGCGAGCATCGATAGATCTAGAACATTACCTGGAAACGTTCTTGAAGCATCTGGAGATTGTATTGCTTTTCAGCCCTCAACTCCTGAACCGAATTAGGATTCTGTAGAAACGCAACCAGTGGCGCCGCTGCTTCCTCTTGAGCTTTCAACGTTGTCACAACCTCCGCTCTTCTCTCCACCATCTCTGCACGCATCCAACGCCAGCAAATCAACCAAAAAAGATGAAGAAACCTTAATCAAATCAGATCAGAAGAGGAACCCTAGAATTAGACCTAATGACAAGAAGTGTAGGAATAAAAAAGGTATTACCTTGGGGCACTTCCTCGGTCTGGTAGAGGCTTTTGTGGATGTCCATGCCGTAATCAACCATGTTCGTCTTGTTGAGAAGCTCGATTTTAGCCTTCAAGAGCTCCTGGGCAGGATACAGCTCGCGTTCTTGTAGGAACTCCAGAATTGGAAACACGAGATGCCTATCTAGGATCGGTCCGATCTTCGGCGTTAGGTCGTATTTCGCCATTGTCGTCTCCGTTTGCCGTCGAAGAGTTTCGCAGAGATAGAACGAGAAGGGACGGCCGCCTCGCGAGAGACGACAATAAATCTAGAAGGCGAAGTGTTTTTTTTTTTTTTTGGTCGGCTAGAAGGCGAAGTGTTTAACACTACAGTTAACCTATCTGTTCGTTTTCCTACTTTTAATTAATATCCCTCACTCTTTGTTTTTTTTTTTATTAGGTAACGAGTCGATTAGGGCGCCCTAAAGCATTTTTCGGATGAGAAGTAGAAGTTCTGAATGAGTCTTAATACATTCAATTGGGAGACTGTGACCCAAATTAACGATTTTGTCACCATAAATGAAAACAAGGATGTCATTGATAATGAGTTCAATCTCCCAAGGGTCATGGATTTTCCCTTTAACCGCACATTAATGACCTGGAGATTATCTCTTCAATTTCTACTTTTTCTATCGTTCTGTTTTTTATTTGCTTAATCGCTTCTCGGAGGGCTAAAGCTTGAGCCTTTAATACCGACACTTTTCCAAAGCTAGCCGTTATAATATACGTTACCTGGCCAAGGTGGTTTCGGAAAACAATTCCACCAGTAGTGTTTCTATTGGACATTTTAGAGGCATCGAAATTAACTTTAATGTATCCCGGTTTGGGTTTTTTCCATTTGATTTGGGCTCTTATATTTTTGTTTCTATTTTTTGATTGAGATATTAGTATGGTTTATTCATCCTCTGTCCATTTCGACGCTTTTTCCCAATTTACTATTAAGTTTCTTATGTATGCTGTTAGGTATGATATTCCTTCACTTTGTTCTTGTTGAAATATCAATTTGTTACGTTGATGCCAGATGCTCCACCAAACAGCTGTTAGACACGTGAAATCTTTTTTTCCTAGGAGTTGGTATAGTTCACTTAGAATTGTTTTGGCCGTTTTGTTTTGGGGGGCATAACCCTAGATATAATTGGCAATATTTGGGTTTACTTTATTAGTAAAATAGATCATATACGGGCACTTTGTCAGTAAGTGATTTATGTCTTCATTGCTACAATCACACCAAACACAACTTCCCGGAGTCGTGATTTGCTTATCCCTAAGTCTAGCTTTTGTGGGAAGTCCATTATTGTCAACTTGCCAAAGGAAGTTTTTGACTTTTGGGTATGTATCCAATTTCCACAACCAGTTATTTATATACGGTGTTTGTCTTTCTAAATTTGTGATTAAGTCTACTGTAGACGAGATGGAAAACCAGCCATTTTTGTCTCGGGGCCCAATACAATCGATCTTGGATGTAGTTATCCAGGATTGGAGTATTTTGAATTTGTTCAACCATGTTATTCGGGAGGATTTGTTTTAGTTCATCTATTTTCCATCTATGGTCATTAGTAATCCATGCATCTACCGTTGTTGTTTCGTCTATACATTTGTCGGGTTCTTTGCATGAGATCGAAGAGGACCTCTTGGAATCCAATTATCTTTCCAAATTTTGATTGTTTTCCCGTCTCCAATTTGCCAAATGAGACCTTTATAGAATTCTTCTCTTAGATGCATTAATTTTTTCCATTGCCATGAGATGTTCGCTTTTAGTTTGTACTAGAATAAATTATCATTTCTAAGGTATTTTTGTGAGATTATCTTAACCCACATATTGTTTGGTTATGCAAAAATTTTCCAAAGTAGTTTCATTTGGAGTACTTTGTTCATATGTTCTATTTTCCTAATTCCTAGTCCTCCTACCTCTTTAGGTTTGCATATCTTATCTCATCCCACCAAAGGTTTGTAATTTCTATCCTTGTTCCAAAAGAACCCCCTGTTTATCCTGTCCATCTGTCAATGAGCATACGCTGGAAGCATAAAGCTCTGCATTACATAGTTTGGTTTTGTGGCTAAGTTGGCTCTAATCAATGTCGTCCTACCTTCTTGAGATAACGAGTTTGCCTTCCACTTTGTAAGTTGTTTTTGTGCATTCCCAATCGTGTCTTTAAAGATTTCTTTGCTGACTTTGCCATTAATAATTGGGCAACCTAAATACTTTTCTAGGTTCGTCATTGTTGCGATCCCCAGGGCCTGCTGTGCTACATTTTTTTGATGGGAAGTCATATTTTAGAGGCTTGAAAGGCTGACTTGTTATAGTTTACATTTCTACCCGAAATTCTACAAAATTCATCCATAATAGTCTTTACTTGTTCACATGATCTTTGAGATGCTTTGGCGAATATTATGATGTCATCCGCAAAGGCTAAAAAGGGGATCCGAGTCCCACCTCGAGCGATTGGAAATCCTATCGTGTTTTTATCCAATTTGCTAGTTAACTATAGTTTTCTTGCAAGGATTTCCGATGCGATAACAAATAAGAAAGGTGATAAAGGGTCACCCTGCCTGAGTCCTCGTTCCGGGTTAAATGGTTCCGCGGGTCCATTATTTACAAGTATCGATAGTGATACCGTGCATATGCATTCCTTTATCCAACCTATAACTTTTTTTTTTATCAAACCCAAATCTATGCAATACGTTTAATAGATATTCTCAATCTACTCGGTCATACGCCTTTTCCATATCTAGTTTGATGGCAATCCATCCATCTTTGTTTTTTTGTGTTTCTAAATGTGTGAAATATTTCATGGGCTATAAGGATGTTATCTTGAATGGCTCGGTTTGCTATAAAAGCCCCTTGGAGCAAGTGGATAATTTTGGTTATTACTTTTTTTAATCCTTTCCGTTATTATTTTCGAAATGACTTTATAGATAGTTGAGCATATACTTATTAGCCGGTAATGATTAGTCGATTTTGGGTTCTCTACCTTAGGTATGAGAGTTATAAATGTATGGTTAATTTGTCGCAAAATCTTTCCCGAGTGGAAAAAACTTTTTACAGCTTTGGTTATTGTTGGTCCTACAATATCCCAATATCTCTTGTAGAATTCCGCAGTCATACCATCCGGGCCCGGAGATTTGTCATAGCCTAGCTTCTTTACTGTTGTCTTGATTTCTTCATTAGTAACGGCACTAGTTAACATGTTGTTGTCTTGTTCCATTATTTCTTTGGTTATCAGGTTAAGATATTCATTTGCATTGTTTAGATGGGTTGGTTGATTAGTATATCTCTTCTTAATGTCATTTCTTATTTCTTCTCTAATATTATCTATACCTAGAATTTGAGTACCTTCGGTTGTGGTGATTTCCTTGATTATTTTCCGGTACGCTTTCCACTTGCAATCTTATGAAAGTATCATGTGTTATCATCCGACATTTTGATGTGTTTTGTTTTAGCTCTTTGTTTCCAGTATGTTTTATGGAACTTTAAGATGCATTATTTCTTGTTCAACAGATGGAGTTGCTTTTGGATGGTACTTGGTTGCGGAGAGGTTAGGATATCTTTTTGGAGCTCGACCAGTTGACCTTCTATTTCTCTTAATTGCTCCAAGGTGTTGCCTAAAGTATGCTTATTCCATCTTGTGGCATGTTGTTTAAAGAGTTGTGTTTTCTTAACTAATTTGAACATATTCGAACCCTGGAATTGCACTCTCCAAGCTTGCTTAACCACATTTTTAAAGTCTTTCTTGTACATCCACATTTTTTCCACTTTGAACAGTTATGCTTTGATTGTTTCTTCATTACTTAACTCTACCGTCACTTTACAATGGTCTGAACTAGTGAAAGCTTGGTTTTGGGCGCTAATATTTGGGAAATTTTGTATGATACTACTACTTACTAATACTCTATCTAGTTTTTCATTGATGTTGTCAACTTCGGTTTTTTTATTTTTCCTCCAAGTGAAGGCATTACCAGAAGATGGGATGTCCTCTAGCAGACAGTCATTCTTGAAGTTTAGTAATCTTTCGAATTTGATGGGTTTTGGGTACACACCTCCTTTTTGTTGCTAGGCTCTTGTATTTCGTTGAGATTCCCAATCATAAGGGTAGGGAGGTTTAGGTTTTGTATCGTTATCGTTAATTGGTTCCAAAACTCCTCTTTGTCCCCGGCATTCGGGGGGGCATAGTTAAAATAGATGGCTATCATGTATTTAGTAACTCAGTGGTGGTATTTTAATATCACATACCTTGGTTCTTGGACGAGAATCGTGACTTCCTCGTTAATAGCTGATGAGACTTCCAAAGGATGGCAATACCTCCCGCTCGGCCCGAGGCAGGAGACCATACAACATTATCGAACCTTGCTCGTCTCCAAACCTGGTCACATGGTAGTTTGTCCGTTTTAGTTTCCGCTATTGCCATAATTTTCACTCTTTGAATTTTATAGAAGGAGTCAAGCTCTGGCCAAAACGATTTTCTACCTATCCCTCTACAATTTCATAATCCAATTTTCAGGTTTACTTGATTTAAATTTGACCCGTTTCACCCCTAGTTCAAAACTAACCGTTTCGTTGTTGTAGAAATCACCCAGATTTCTAATACCAGGAAGCTCATTATATTTTAACAATATCTCATAAGAGTAGGACTGTAAGAGATTCCAAGCATCTTTTTATTTGTTTAATGATTCTCCCCATGTAGTTCTCTAGATAGTTCACATAACAACATATCATCTCTAGATAATTCCTTCTTATACCAAATCTTATCAAATCCAAGAGACTCATATACATAATCTCAGGATCTCTAAAGTAATTAATTTTTTTGGTAATGTCATCTCTCAGGCAATCTAAAACACATAGAGAATTTCAGGCTTTTCTACACTTCCAACTAATGTTAACATGTTCCAGAGATAAAGAGTAATACCAATACAATTTTTCATTGTTTAATACCAAAATATAGCAAGGATCAATGTTTTTCTAACTTTTTGATTGTGTGTGAGATGCATACCTCCCCAGTTGACATATTTATTCCCTTCACTGCCCATCTGTGATGAATTGTTCCTGTCTCTTTCATAGACCCATTTCCTGCAGCTTTCAAAGCACAAGAAATAGTCCTTAGGTATCCCAATTTCAATTATACTAGGATTCAAGACAAATAATAAATTGGCACATTTCAGTTGTTATCTATTTATTATTCTTAGAATCAGCCAGGTCTTTTTGTTGTAGATATCATATATGTACTCCATTCTCTCTTTTTTCCTTAGAAGAGAAAAACAAGATAGACTCTTTTTGCAAAGTTTTATTCTATATATTCCAATGTAACACTTCGGGGTATTTTTATTTTTAAAATTCCTCAGAAGTATCTTCAAATAGCAATTTAGATAATCCTCAATGGAATCTAAATTCCCAGCCCAACACATATCACCAAGAAACATTACATACTTGTTGCTTCTAGACAAATGACAAATTATAGAAGTTAAGTTGTAAGTACAATAGCCTTTACTTTCCATATTCATATCACATATCATCAAACAGTCCATAGAAACTGCATAACCATTACAGGAAATCATGGTAGAACCACCTCTATGTCTGATTTGCAAGATTAAGACAAGGCAAAATATTTTAGGTGATTTTCCCATCATCCCAGCACACCCATAGTACCAAAGATCACAAAGAGACCTATCCAAAGTTGTTAGACCCAACCCATCCCCTTCCAAAAACGGTTGATTATAGATCCCCAACCAAGCATACATAAACTGGCCTTTATAAGACTTAACATAGCAAAAGTAAAGGATAGGCACAAAGAAGTCACCCCTTAGCTGCCAATCAGTTCTCAATTTTTGTCTTAACCTAGAGGCCTCGATGGAGTCCCCAAGGACATAAGCAAACAAGGAAGTTTCTTTAAGTTGCAAAATATTTTCTTTCACTCCTGACAATTGGTTCAAGAAGGCTGACATGTCAAACCTTCTCTTGCCTTTTTCTTTCTTGGACTCCGAGGGTCCAACCTCAACAGGCTGATTGGTTTTTCCACCCTTTAAGATCTCTTGAACCATGGTAGGCAGTGGGTCAATACGAGAATGAGCATGCTCACCCTCATCTTTTTCTTTAGAGAAGTTAGGATCAGGATTAAGGACCTTCTTGAAGGAATTTTTGTTTTTCTTCATTTCATCTTTTTCTTTCCCCATTGTAGTGTAAACCCCAGCCCAGACCAGAGAAATCTCATAGAATAAACTAGATAAGGTAGAAATAAAAAAAGAGGAGTAATTGGAGAGTGTGGAGAACATGAATCCCCTAGGTCTCCATATATAGGCAAGGAGATTAACACCTCCATCAATTATGTGATTTAAATTAAAGAAATGAGCTAAAGAGAAGGAGAGGTACAACCTTGTAGAGTCATAGTCTTCTTTGGAAATTCTAACATTCTTCACGCAGAAGGGTAGCCCTATCAGAAGGGAGTCCACCCGCCTCCACAACTCAGAGGAGAGGCACAACCCAACTCCCCCAAGAACACCCTTGAAATTGGTTGTGAACATTACTAAGAAGGCCCCTATTGTAATATCCGTGATTTTTCCGGATATTTTTGGAAATTTTCCGGGCATCTTTCCAAGACCCGTTCAATCAATCTCGTTGCGTCGTACGATCGGATCAATGGAAATTGTTCCTAGAAAATTCAAGGTGACAGAATAAAATCATTGGAACTGATTTTATTAACCTATATGATTTTTAGGATCACTTCCATGAAAGAGGTTCTTTGATCGGGTGAGATCCGCTCAATTAATTATATACTCGTTAATGTTATACTCTGAAACAAAAATCTTAAAATTAAAAGTAGAAAAATAAAATCATTCGAGTGGATTTTATTAGTCTACATAATTTTTAAGACCGTTTCTATAAAAGGAGTATTTTAATTCGGGGTATATAATTTTACCGCCCGGACATAAGTCCCGTTCCAATCTGGATATACTCGTACCAATTAAGTGAAAGCCTATCCGGCCATTTTACTCTTGTCTTGCAAGTTACGTATTTACTATGTAAATTTGATGATCACGTATTCTTGTAATCCACGATCAAATTCCTACCTCCTTGCTGCCTACGTATATTTTAATTATATATACGTTCAAATTTTATCCCTGATCCGTTCAAACTTTGCACTACCATTTGTTGGCTCCAATCAACTTCCTCCAAATTAATATTCATTTGGCCAGGAAGAATAGTCGGATCCACCTCCTCCTTCTTTCACTTATATCTCTTCCCTCAGTGCAATTATACAAACTCCCTCCATTCAAAACTTCTTCATCGCCGGCTGATCTTCTTTGCCTCGTCTTGTTCGAGAGACACCGGCACCACCAACCATCCTCCACCACCATCATCACCAGGTGCTGCCAGCCGCCCTTGGGTCACGCCACCAAGCTAACCGCGAGCCACCAGCTGCCTACTCGCGCAAGCCTCCACGGGGTCGACGCCGTAATCTTTTTCGGAGCCCCCGTCGGACCTCTTGGAGCCGTTGCAATGCCCGTCTTTGATGCCGTTAGGATCGTGACGTAGTCACGATACCATAGGATCAATTCGTTCTTGGAACCGACGTCTCGAATTTCCATAGCATCAACGTTTGGTAATGAACTTTCGACCCCTTTATACGTTTCGTTGGTCCATATTAAATTCTGAGAATTTAATACCATGTACGTATGATATAAATGAACACTTTTCATTTATAGTAAAGTACCAAAAATAAGGCGTAGTGCTGTCAAAATCTTAGCCTAAGTAACGACCTTATAAAGGTTATATATAACTTTTTTATATATATAAGAAAAATACGTCGTTACGCTGCTCGTTTTCAAGAAGACATTAAGAATTGAATAAACCATTAAGGAGTTTATTCATATGTCTTTTTGAATGTTGTATACTTTTTCTTACCAGGAAAGCTATAAGGAGTCAGCTTAATTGCCTTGATCGGACTTGAGCTCACTCTTCAAGGCAAGTGGGCGGTTCACCCTTTTCTGAACTTGATATCTTTAAACTCTGTTTAGATATCATTTTTTTTGGAATAATCGATAATCAGGAACCTGTGTTCCGTTATCATCTCTATGTTGGGAATACTTGATTGCTAAATAATTGAATTAGGTTTATTTACTGCTTAGATTTAACGACTGTTCATATTATTCGTACTGCTAGTACTGTTTAGGGCCGTTGTTTGTGCTCTTATTATATGTTTCAAGAGTCTCCTTTGAGATCTCTTTATTGTGGATAGGTTTTAGAACTAGGGATCTCGGGGATATGCTCTGAGAGTCTCTTTATAACTGTATCGGGTGGTATACTTTGGTATCTTCTCCTGATACTGGTCATGACCTACTTTCTCAACAATTCGTGAGAAAGTGAAGCACTTTGAGTGCTTAAGGAATTTTATTCCTTTATCTTGTCGTTATAAGTCTCACTGGTTGAGCATCGACATTTAAAAATCTATAACTGTAATGCAAAGTTTTATGACTAATAAAAGACTAGTGCCTTGGGCATAGTAATGATAATCTGCAGGGTGGTTTCCACTCTGGCTCCTCGCTATGAAAGTTTCCATTTCTCACTCTGGAGATGTCCAACGTGAGGCTGGTTATGGAACTGATTAGTCAATGGATGCACCTTTTGAAAGTAAATGGTTGTTTAATAATATTCCCAACAAATATCCAAACACATTCTCTTCCTTAGGAACTACTTTTGGCGGTTTCCTATTTTCCAAGAAAGCCTTTGATCGGTTTACCACATATCATATTATTGTCGTCCTATTCTTTATAGTCCTTTAGACTATTATACCTTTACCCATTTGAATTCAGGTTATGGTATTAATACGTCTTGGCCTTGTCTTCGTGAACCAAAACACATTCTCCTGTTTGCTTAGTCTCTTGGAAGACTAATACCCTTGCTTCTTCCCGGTTTCGTCCGGCTGGTATTTCTGTCTTCTATGGAAATATCAGGTTTTAGGAAGAAGACTGAAGAAGGTCAAGCATGGAGACCATGGAAGGCTGGATTGGGATAGAAGGAGGTTGGGAAAGGAAGGAAAGAAGAAAGGAAGCTTTGGAAGACGTACTATCTCCACACAGGCGTTTCCAGGATTATGAAAGTAATTCCAGAAACAGCGATTCATGTTGTATGTATTCCGCTGTAAACTCTTGTAATCATGTTATTGAATAAAAGACAATCTGTTTTATCAAATTATGTTGTTAAAACATGTCTTTATTCATTTACGGTCATTAAAGCCTCAACGGCCTTGGACGGAAAGTCTGAGTCCGCCGGCGGTAACATCCCATTATAAGTGGATAAAATGGGGGTGTTACACCTAGGTTCACCAACCCTAGCCTCCAAAGCTCGAGGATCGATTGAGAGAGATCCTTTTTTCCTCCCCCGCCGACACACTAAGTCATTGATGTCACAATAGATGAGAGCCTTCCAAGGGTATCAACACCTTCATAAACTAACTTGTTCCGACACTTCCAGGTATACCACAACATATTAGTGAATTGAGTAGCATTTCTATCTTTGCCATTCAAACCAGTCATGACCCAACCTTGGAGATTTTGACCAGAGAAGAAGTTTGTAGGGCAAACATTACCATATACAACCAACCAAACATCCTTGACCCAGTTACAATCACGAAGCATATGGAGTTCATTCTCGTCCAAATCACACCGAGGGCACGCTGCAGTAGTTGCCATATGTCGACTCAGGCGAGTGTCATTGCATAAGACACAATTATTGACAAGCAAATACAAAAATGTGACTGCCCACTGTTGAGCAGGAGTTGCCCACAAATCCATCCAATTAACATTAGGAGTTGCAATAGGAGTAGAATCCTTGTGGAGAAGATGCATAACAAACATAGTGGAAAGAATGCCCGATGAATTAAGACCCCAATAAGGCGTGTCAAACAAATCAACAGACGGACTAACTAAAATGGCCATTAATTGTAAACAAATAGAGCTTGGAAGGTAAGGAGAGGAATGGAAGCTTTGGCCCTTGTGCCCAAAGAGGAACTTTCACCCATTCACAAGTTGACACATGTATTCCCACTTTCAACTAACTTCATTTATTTCATTTCAACCCATCATTAAATAAATTTTCAACAAAATAATAACTAATGTTGATATTTAAAAAAAAATTTTTTATCAATTTTTATAATTTTATATTGTCTACAAATAGAGTCTAATATTGTTGTTCATTTTTCACAAACTTATCTTAGCTTTTCTTTCTCTCATTCACTAAAACTACTACCTTCCATGGATAATCACAATAAAAATCCAAATAACTCAAACACCCAATATCATCCGAATACATTTAATTTGGATCAAGTTGATGAGTATCTCAAATTGGTTGCAAGTACGACAAGAGAATGTCTTGCACACTTTATAATGTTGTTTGAAGTTATCTTAATGTAATTAACTTTATTTTTTATTAGTAATTAGTTTATATTATCTTAAATCTAAATTATTTAAGTAAATATAATTTATTATTAATTCATTTGATTAACTAACTTTGTAAGAAATATTGAATGATACAATATATATATATATATATATTAAAGTAGGAGAGAGGAAGTGAAAGGGGCGGATATAGAAAGAGGAAGAGAAGGAAGAAAAGAAAAGTGAATAATGATGTGGATGATAGAGAAAATGAGGTGTCAAAAGGAGAGAAGGAGAGAAAAAAAATGAGAGAGGATTGCACATCCTTACCATTGCACATGCTCTTACTTTTCTTCTTCCCGGTCCCTCTTCTCCTTTGTTGTTGATTTGTTCTTCCCTTCAATATCGACTCTCGCTCGCTAGCCCAGCCACACCTCTTCCTTCCTCCCACTTCAATCTCCGTTCAATTACGGCTTTTCCGGCAGCCCGCAAATCCTAAATTTCTCACCACTCAGTACATCTTCTTAGGTTTGCTTTTCACCCTTTACTTTCGACAACTCTCTCCATCGGTTCAAGTGAGTTGTGATTATTTCAGTTCCTGAAAATTTGTTGAATTTTGGTTGTCATTCGGTTAATTTATGCGTCATAGTCATTCAGCCTCTCACTTCTTAAGGCTTTCTTACCGATTCCGTTGTCGTTCTGCTGCCTCCTTCGTTGACGCTTTAGGTATGTATGATTTTCTCTTCCTCTTTCCTAGATCTATGTTCTTCTCGCCTTTTCGTTTGCCTCTTTTGAATTCTTCCTCTGCTCAAAATTACTTGTCCTCATTGTCTATTGATTTGTTTTGTTTTTTTAGAGGTAAGATGTTGTAGGTTTTTTTTATTGAGTGATTAAATTCTCGCTTTGTTGGCAGTAATTAATTGCTCTCTGATGTACAATCTTTGTGACACACTTGCCACTAATTAGCCCATAATTAATAAAATGTGCATGGTGTATTTATGCATTAAAGCACGAAATAAGCATTCAACCGTGATGAGTTTGATCTGATGTACAATCTTTGTGACACACTTGCTACTAACTAACCATTCAATCGTGATGAGTTTGATCTACTAATTCTTGGCATTGATGTAACCAAAGAAAAGGAAATTAACCATTTAGAGTGAATAGATAGCATATTGTTAGAGACAACCACACATAAAATATTATTCGCGAGTTGGGCCTTGAATGAATGGCATATATTATATTCAAACTAAATTACAAGACTCAGTTATTATTTTGTCCACATCCAACATATAACATTATAACCAAAGTCCACCTATATATTTAGAATCCATCTTGGTTAAGCAGTTGAAAGAACCATGACACATTCTAGAAACTATTCCAATTGTTAAAGTATTGTAATTCATATGCCATTTGGTGTGCTAATACAATGGAGTTCCTTCCAGGGAAGATGATTCATTTGTCTAAATTAGAGGTTTATTTCCCAATCCCAATGCCTTTGGATCAACTAAGCAAGTCCAACAAATTCAAATGTAAAATTGGAACACTTGCACCAATATGTAATTATTGAAGCCTTATGGTCCATTTCTTATGTATGATACTATGATCTCTAAAAGAATCCAACTTGAGTGAAGTTTAGTGTTATACTTTGATTCATATTCTCCATGATTGTTAATTTCTCATCCTCCGTAATTGTGATTATAATGTGGGATTTGAATCAGATACATATGTTCTAAATTGCTTAAGGTGTGGTGTTTGTTTAGGTGTGTGCCATTCGTTCTCCATTCATCTAAATTTTGGACTCTTTGTTTGATTGGTTAGATAACCTAACAAATATGAAATCAAACAATGTTGAGTCGGTGTTAGGAACTCACGTTCATTAACACTGGAACAACGTCCTTTGTTTTGATAATGACAAACACCGTGGGAACTAACGCCAACTGCCAAGCATTTCAGCATAACAGGTTGTGCGTCGCAAAGCAAAACACAGACCAACAAGTTCCCACTTCATGGGAACTTATGCAACGACGAAAAGAATACGACCAACCTTAGAAGAGAACAGAGTTCCCACGAGAAGGGAACTCAGTGAACCAAAGTTCCCACACGATGGGAACTGGATGAGAAGAACATGAATGCCTCAGAGTCAAGAAGAGTTCCCAAGACAAGGGAACCGAGAAGACGAGAGTTCCCTTTGAATGGGAACTGGCGCATGCGTGAAAGTGACATCTCAACGCATTTTTAGGGATCCTGTTTGTTTCGAACAAAAGGACGTCTCAGACATCAGAGATGCAGCAGGATGAAGACGACCATCCAACGGTCCGGAATGATTCAAGAGTTGACAATTCAAATTCAAATCAAAGTCACATGTCAACCTTAAGGATCATACTTGGAGAGCAAGGCAAAAAGGGTATTTAGGACAAATACCTCTAGTGGATAAGGGTTTCTCATCACGACTATTTAAACCCTTCAACAGTAACCTTGTTGCTCACTTTTCACAATCATCAAATCCAAACACTAAGAGAGTAGAGTTGAAGATCCACTCAGGTGAAGATCGTAAAGTTGGTGTTAATTCCTCGGTGTCGAGCTAATCTCGACAACGGTGAATAAGAGAAGAGTTCCTAGGTCTAGGTAGTGGAAATCTACTGAAGAGACAGAAGAGAGTAAGAGGTTTGAGTTTCGCTTTGTCTTTGATTGTGAGCGTTCACCAGGTTAGGGTTGAGAGAATACATTAGTGTTGCATAGGGAGAGAGTCCTTGTAGTAACAGATAAGTTTGTATTTTGCCTTATAATCTGAAGGGAAATAAGCAATAAAGAAAAGGAAACTCATTCGAAAATCCTCCAAGCAGAGGTAGAGGTTTACTCACGCGATTAGTTGATCGTTGTGGGGTTTCTCTATAAGGGAATTGTCTCTATTATTTTACTTACCTGCATATTTACTTATTCCGCTGCGTGTGGGAACTGTTCGATACAGTTCCCATAACTGATTTCGACTAACCTACGATCCAACAAACAACTTGAATAAGTTGCTACCAAAGTATAGTTATATATCCATACACAATTTCCATCCAAATAAATGGATAACCAGGTGTTATTGCAACAGTAGCTAAGAAAATCTTTTTTTCCTTTGTATTAACAAATATGATAACTCAGTAGAAATTTTCCTTATGATAGCTGAATAGAAATTTTCCTTATTAAGTATTGGAGAATTGGGAGATATAAGTAATGGAAGTGTTATTGTAACACCAGTAGCTAATTTGCTAATTTCCTTGGTAAACTAAATATTTAGATTATTCCATTTCTAGCCTAGCAAGATCAAGGGTTATAAGCCTGTCAATCTCCTATCGCCTCCAATTTATTACTTTGTTTTTTTTTTCCAGAATTTGAGTATGGAATTTCATGAATTTAGTTCTAGGATAATTTTTTGTTAAAGCTTGATGGAGTTAATCGTTTCTTTGCTTGTTTTTCAATTCAAATTTGAGATAACAACTAAAAACCTTGTTTTTGTTTCTCTTGTTGTGCTCTTAATAGAGTTGAAAGATATCAAGTTACCTGTTGATGGAGAAAATGCAAAACATCAGGCAATGATTCGTGTATCTGAGTTTCCTTTCTCCAATTGTTATTTGTGAACACAACTCTGGAATGTAAACTTTGAAAAAGGAGAACAAAATTTTGCACATCCTCGTGATCATTGGCTTTTATATACTGCCTTTGAGATGGATTTAGTTAACGACATAATTGATGAAAAGATAGAGGTTGTGGAAGCTTGAAAACAGTATGAGTTTGATAAATTTGGAATTAGTAGTGCACCTCATTCTAATAATAGGTATGGCATACTGTATGTGTTGCTTTAATCGTTTCTTTCAAAACCAACTATCAATTTCTTAATGTAAGTTTGCTGCATTTCTGTATTTTGTATCACATACCAAGTGCCAAGGAGCTTATAAAGGTTCTCTAATGGTGGATATATTATGAGTGCTTAGATTAAATCTTGTGTGATTATACTATTTGTAAAAATGTCTTGGGGGAGAAAACACCATATAAAATTGGTAATTTGCTCTTTTCTTTTTCATGCTAATGGAAGTAATAAGGCTAGAGGACTTGTTTTTGGGAATTTTTTCTGACCTCTTGCTACATTGGATTTTTATAAGAATGCACATTTTGACTTGAAACTGAATATATGGTTATAAGAACCATGCTTAGGGTTGTAACAACCTTTCTGTTGACAGATTTGTGGTGTTTGGGTCCAATCCTGTGAGTTCCTTTCCTTGCAATATATTATTCATGTTCATCAATTATTAATTTTATGTTTTTTTGCCTAATTCCGTTTTCAGGTTCCGGGTCAAAAGGGGTACTGTGCTGATGTATAGTGTTTTCGTACCGATGCACAATGTTTCAATTGTGGGTTTATAGGATGGATGGTGGCTATGTATATTCAGGACGAGAGAGTTAAAATATTCCCTACTCCAAGTCTCCAAAGCATTTCCTAAACTTATCCTTGGCCAGGTGAAGACAAACTCAACTCTAATTATATTTGATTTTGTGTTATTTAGTATTGCTTGGTGCTCCATTTGATTTGTTTTTTTTGGTCCAGGCTTAAAATTTGTATGATATCCAATCATTTGAGCTTGTGTTTGGAAAAACACTACTTCAGTCATTTTAGCACCAGTGATGATCCGCCATCAGTGCTCGCACTCTTGCATTCATATATATTCATGAGGGCTAGCAAATTTTTTTGTATCCGTTCTTATTCTGCCTTTTTTTGGTGGATATGTTTATTTTGGCATTTTTCTTTGAATGTAACACTTTTCATTTACTGATGTGATTCTGATCCATCATGAGCAAGAAAACCAGTTGAGAATTGACATCAACGCCGAGGGCGCGTCGGTGCCAAGTGAGCAAGCGTCGAGTGGTGAGCCATTTCCATTAGGCACTTCTCTAGTTCCGTCGGACTATCTTTTGGGAGGGCCTCCTACTCATAAAATAAAGAACAACGACACCAAGAATGCCCATGGAAGGTATCCTAAGCCAGCCAAAAGTCGAGAGCCTCCTTTTGATGCGGCCGCGCGACGCCATGATGCTCGGTTTGTGCTTATTTTGAAGGCCACGTGTGTGTGGTTGTTTTATTAGTTGTAAGGGTATTTTATAAACATTTTGATACCTTGGTTTATTTTTGAAATAACTCCTTATTTGTGGGAGGTTGGGGTTAGATGCCCATGTGGGATAAAAAGGGTTAGGAGGAGTCTTTGCTAGTTAGACAATGATGTCCGACTTTTTAGTCATGTTTTTAGGGTTCAGTTGAGTATATTTGAGTCGTTTTTGTGTTTGGTTTGGAGCTGTTTGTGTAGGTTTTCGTATTTGTTTAAGATATGGAGTCTGTAGACTCCATATCTTAAACAAATACGAAATGAGGCCAAAAATAAGGCCTTAATAAGGTGGATGTTTCTCTTAATTTGGTATCTTGAGTACAGATTTCGTGATATGTTCTTTTACACGGGTGTTTCCCTGTGGATTTCTAATTCAGGAAAATGAGGCCTTGAAGAAGGAAATTTTGGCCTTAAATATGCAGCTTGCAGAGTGCAAGTATCCTTTTGTTTTTTAATCTTCAAAATCTGTAGAATATACTATGCTTATATATGAAGATTCTTCATATCTAATTTTTGGCTTTCATCTTCAAAATGCGATGGCTTAAATCTTCAAAATGTGATGCTAGATATTGAATTATTGAATTACTCATAGATGAATGCTTCCATTGCCTTTGATTATATGAGTTAAATTCTTCAGCCTTGAGGATTGATTTCAATAGTGGTCTTCTAGATTATAAATTTCCATAGAAGCAGTTCTGTAATATATATAGTAAATCAGTTGTTATTCATCTTGATGTCATGAATACCGTCTTCCTCATGTTATAATAACTTAGCTTATTCATAGTTGTAAACTTATATTGATCATGCTACTGATTTTGGTTCCCTAGAAAAGCCATATGAAAGGGACTTATTATGGAGGTTATGATTTTCTTAGAGGCTCATGAATGCAAATAGTTAATGGATAAAGTTTAAAACTTCAGAGTTCAATGTATGGTATTCGAATTTGCATCTATACAGAAAACCATATTGAGGAATGGTCATGTTTTATCATCTATATGCACATGTTTCTTATAACCAAATACAGATGGATCTTAAGATTGATTTGTGGAAGATTACTAAAAAAATCATTTGTATGTCAAGGAGCGTGTGATTTATACCAATCAAAATATAGTGTCAAATACTATTTCTTCAATAAAATTCAGAAACGATTGGACTAAAAAATTTATCATTTTAGAAGCTAAGGGGGCACTTGCATTTTTGTTTAGGGTAAGGGTAGTAAAAATGTTTAGTATGGTTCATTACCTTCTTATATTCCTATTTGAAAAGCTTTTTTTTCCCTTCTTACTTCTTGCTTTGTTAATGATACAAGTTCTTTGCTCAAATCCACTTGATTGGAATATTATGCAATGAAGGTAATATTGGAACATTTGATAGTGTGTTTCTTGATTTCAATTAATGCATTATATATATATATATTGCTTTACATATTTCATTTCTTCCCGGAGCTCCGTCTGCACCTATGCTAGAATAAGTGAACTGCATTCCTGGTGGCAAGGTGGATAAGAAGGCAAGTCCAGGTTATGTTGGATTGGAAAAATGAGACCATAATTAAATTGCAAGGTGTAAAATCAGGTTTGTCTGTCATCTTCTCATTGTTTTCCCTCACTCTTCTCAACTTTAGCAGGCATTATTTCTTGTTTGTATCAGAACACTTTTGTGGTGTCTACATGAACATGCTTTCAAATTGGCCTATCATGTCATTATGATGGAAGATGGTTTAGACCTTGATGCTGTTAATTTGGGATATAATATCTTGTTGCACTTCTTAATAGTTAGGTGATTATAAGATCAGGTTTAATGTCATTGTGATATCCATTATACTTTAGTATAAAGGATGTATTAACAGAAGGGAAGTGTTTCCAAACATGGTTATATTATCTATGAGTTCATTTTTTTCTTGTTCTTGTCTATGCATTTATAAATATGTTCGTTTTGATAAAATGAACTTATAATTCTTATCTTCCCACGCATTCTTATTTTTGTTGTTTTTATCTTAGACCATTAGTGATCACTGATCTGAAATGAAATTTTTGGTTTGGAAACATGTGTCATTACATGTTATTCTGGTACAAGGGTAAAGATCTTGATCAATGAGTGCACTAAACATATACACTCTTTCATATTTCGTACCAATATAGTTTAATAAGCACAATGATCTGACTGCTTGCTTACATTCTTGCTTGCCATGTGCAGCTGTATCGCAGTTGGAAGACGAGAGATTGTATGTTGCGTCCTACATTGAGCCAAGTAAGCCAAGATTCCAAGTCTAGGAAAGTGCAACTGATTTTTTTAATCTTAGATATAGACAAATATAGGATCACTGTATTATGCTCTGGTTTAGTACTTAGTGAGAAATTTGTCTAGGATTCCAAGTCTAGAAAAGTGCAGCTGTAACTTTGTTATATTATCCGAGGTAGATGTTGTCACTTGGCCACCTGATGTTCGTGTTTTTGGTCTAGTTTTAGGTGTCTTTCTTAGGTTGTTTAGTTTAGTTTTAGTAAGTTTTAGAGTTAGTTTTGTGTGCTTTTGGATATGTTTACATATTTTGTGAAAAGTATGGAAGCTACTCCGTTTTGTGTCTTTTTGTAGGTTTTTGAGTGGAAAGGAGCACTTTTCAAGCAAAGTTGGAGTCAAGCGGTGGAAGGTGGAATGCATAGAAGAAAAGGGAGAAGATTGCATGGAAAGATCAAGTTAAATCCAAAGTTAAAGCCAAGGAAGAGTTCGTAAGAAGCCAAAACAGAGGCTTGTTAACGACCTATGAGGGTCATTACCGAGCTATAAATCGGAGTTTTTATTAAGGAGTTCAGCAGAGTCTACCGACCCTGTGCATGTCGTTAACGAGGCAACCTGTGTCGGTAGAGGCGCAGCCGACTTTCGGAATTAATATCTTTTATCTTGTTATCTTTTAAGTTTAGTAAGTTTTTATCTTTTGGGTTTTTTTATTAGGTAGTTTTTTAGTATAAATACCCTTGTTCTAAGCCTAGACAAGGGGGGATTCGTTCTAGGATTAGGAGAAGTCGAGAGAGAGAGAGAATCGAACTATTCGATCGAGAGAAAGAGGGTGTTCGGTGATCAACTCTTGCTCGGTGTTCTTAGTGTTTCGGAATTCCACAAGTTTGTAAGACAATATTTCCTTTTCAATTTCAAGTAAGTTTTGCTTTCAATGTTCTCTTTGATTAAAATTGTTTGCTTTGATTCAATGAATAGTGAGTAGTAATCTTATCTAGGGTCGGGGTTGAAACCCGACATAGTTGTGCATGTTTGAATGAATGTGTTGAGCTTTTGATTGCCTTCTATCCTTTGAATTGCTTGTTGTGCTTATGCTTAGACGAGAGTCGAAGTAATTTGAGTTTTATGCTTGATCGAAAGAGAAAGTTGTGAACTTGAATGTTGATATTGTTCGATAACGAAAGTTTCGAGCTTTAGATTCAAAACAAGTAATAAAGTGAATTGATTTATGAAAGTTGATTGATTTGTTTGCTTAGTCAGCGAAAGTTGATAGATTTATCTTCAAAGGCATGGTCTTTATCTTTACATAAGTTTATATGCTTAGCTATGTCGTGGTAACCCTGTCCTAGAGCTTTTTATCCATTGAATTTCTTACATTTTAACATTCGATTTATTCATTACCGAGGCACTTAGATCGGTACCGAACCTGCACTTTGTTCGTTAATTGCTCTGTTTTCGGTAGAATTCCAGGTTCATTAACGACCCTGACAAGGTCGTTAACGAGGTTGGTCATAGCTATTTTGCTTTGTATTGTTTTGTTTTCTTGTTTTTATTATTGATAAACAGGCAGTCTTGCTTCCCGTGGACGATCCTGACTCTGCTATACACAGCGGGGTCTTGACTTATAAATTTATTTGTTGTCAAGAAACCCTTTCAACACCACCGGTTTTGTGATTTTGATTGCTAAAGTTTAATTGATTTAAAATGAAAAGTTACAACTGAAGCTTGCATCTGTACATTTTCTCTTATTTATAATGGAAAGTTTCATTGATTTATAAGGATTTTAATGAATATTATTTTTTTAAAAAAAAAGTCTAATATCCCGGGCTTGAATTTTAATGCCTGGGATATTAGAGAAGTTTTTTTATAAGATGAAATGATGTTCGTGTTTTTATCTTAGTTTTAGAGTGTTTTTCTAGGTTGTTTAGTCTTGTTTAGTTGTGTTCTTGTGTTAGTTTTGTGTCTTTTTAGGTGAGTTTGCATATTTTGTGAAAAATATGGAAGCTACTCTAGTTTTGTGTTTTTGTGTAGGT
The DNA here is from genome assembly GCA_964016875.1 of Fallopia convolvulus. Classification (NCBI taxonomy): domain Eukaryota; kingdom Viridiplantae; phylum Streptophyta; class Magnoliopsida; order Caryophyllales; family Polygonaceae; genus Fallopia; species Fallopia convolvulus. The sequence goes on along the minus strand of OZ024721.1, from coordinate 33,636,815 downwards.
TTTGAGGCAAGTTTGGAAGCATTTGGAAGACATCAGGATAGAGGAGAGTAAGAGAAGCATGGCTTTGGAGAAAGAGGTGAGGATACTTGAAGAAACCCCGAAGAAAACCAAAAAGAAGAGTGAAGAATGACAAGAAAACGCGGCCAGATCAGACTCGTTACCGACCATGGAGGGGTCGGTACCGAGGCATTCAGGAAAATAAGATTCAGCAAAGTTTGAAGTGTCTACCGACCTTGACGGGGGTCGTTACTGAGGTCCCCGTGTCGGAAGACGTAGCCGACTTAGTGCTTTTAATGATTTTATTCCGAGATCTTTTTATCTTTAGAATGTTTTATCTTTAAGGAAATTATTAGATAGATGTTTTTAGTATAAATACCCTTGTTTTTAGATAAGTGGGGGGACACACGACTCTCTCTCTCGTTAGTTGAAGTTGGACGTATGGTTTTAACATTTTTTTAGAGAGAGATGTTATTGCTTGGAGCCCAAGGAAAGAGATTGTTGGAGTTTTTCTTGTGTTCTAAGTTTGTGTTCTGAGATAAGGTTGTTTTGAATTCAAGTAAGTTTCGGTTTTTAATATAAGTTATGTTTTCATTCAAATACTTTGTTTGTTTCTCTTTAATTATGAGTGAGTAGTCCTTTATTCTAGGATTGGGGTTAGAAACCCAACATGATTATGCATGAATGATGATTTGAATGCATTTTATCTATTTTCTACTTGTTTTTGTTTATGCTTTGACGAAAGTTGAAGTAATTTGTGTTTGTGACTTAATCGAAAGAGAAAGTTATAAACTTGAATAGAGATAAAGTTTGATAACGAAAGTTGAAAACTATAGATCAAAATAAGTAGATAAGTGAATTGATTTATGAAAGTTGATTGATTTGCTTGTTTATTCAACGAAAGTTGATAACTTTATGTTAAAGGCATGATTTTTATGATTTATATTATCCATATTTCACGATTATGTTAGGGTGGACCCTTATCCTAGATTTTTCTCTTAATTGTTAGTCAAAACTTCAACCCAGTTGTACCTCATTACCGAGCTCATGAAGGTCGGTACTGAGCTTGCTATTCTTCTTTGTTTGTTTGCTTAGATCGTGTTCAGTTGTGCATCGTTACCGACCCTAACAAGGTCGGTACGGATCTGTTCGGTGTTTTAACTGGTTGCTTTACTTTGTTTTTGTCGTTGTTTTGTTTGTTCTCTTGCTTTCTAGTTCAGTAATTAGACATAACCTCGCTTCCTGTGGACGATCCTGACTCTGCTATACTCAGCGGGGTCTTGACTATAAATTTATTTGTTGTCAAGTAAATCCCTCTCAACAAATTGACGTCGTTGCCGGGGAAGCGATAGCGTTGTGTTTAGTTGCTTTTTGGATTTGGGAATAGCTCGGCCTTGTGTTTGTTTTTTAATTTTGTTTGTCTTTTCAGTTTTTATGCAACCAACAGAATGTAGACTAGCCTTTGAAACTCCTTCATACTATTCTAAGCCTGAGCGTACTCTTCATCACAGAAGGAGAGAGAACCAAGCAATGGCAACTACTGAAGAGATGGCTCAACAGATGGTTGCTCTCCGCAGGCAGATGGAAGCGTTGCAAGCTGACCGAGACGCTGCTGCTGCTGAGGCTGAACGTGAACGGGAAAACTCTACCCGTTTTCAACAGCAGTTGAATGCTATCCTTAGGAATGCCAAGCAGTAAATGCACCCGGAACTAAGGGTGCCAGAATCAGCAATCGTGCTTCCGGAGATAGAGAAAGCCTTCGAGATCAAATCTCAATTTATATCCTTGATTAAGAGGGCTCAGTTTGAAGGGAAACCCACTGAGTGCCCGATGGAGCATATTAGAAATTTTGTTGATTTATGTGACACTATTGTTGTTGATGGTGTCTCTTTAGAATATGTTCAATTGAAAGCTTTCAAGTGGTCCCTTGCAAGAAAGGCCTTGAGCTGGTTAGAGAGCCTACCTCCTAGGTCGGTTAGGACATGGAGAGCTTTTCATGACTTATTCATGACAAAGTTCTTTCCTCTTGCCAAAACTACGGAGTTAAGGAAACGCATCACCTCCTACCACCAGCTGCCTTATGAGACCTTTGTGCAGACATGGGAGAGATTTAAGGAGATGCTTAGACAATACCCTACCCATAGACAACCACATCGATTGCGGTTTGATTGAGATGGATCCCGAGGTTGCATGGGCATTACTAGACAAGCTCACCAATTATGATGCCATGTATGGGACACAACAGACCCCCCGGCCACAAAGGAGGCTCTACAATCCAAATACTGATGTTGATTCCGATGTCAAAAACCAATTCTTACAAGATGAAGTTAATAGGTTGAAGAAACATGTAAGTTTTTTTAGAACCTCTCAACATTGTCTAGAATGCGGCTCTCATGGCCATAGTACATCTACGTGCACTAACATTGAGCAGGTTAGAGCCGCTGAGAACTATGTTGATGCTAACTATATGAGAGGTCAATACAAAAACCTGCCTAACAATTATGACTGGAACAACAACTATCCCGCTTGGGGAAGTTCCAACCAAGGTCAAGGCCATGCACCCCCACCACATGAGAGAAGGCCCACACCCTATAGGCATCCGGGCTATCAAGAGCCACCTTCATGGGTACAAGGGCTACAAGAGGGTATTAATGGAGTCCACAATAAGATTGATGGAGTCCGAGCTGACTTGAATACCCAAATCAAAGAGGTACAAGAACAGTTGGGAGATCTTGAATCATGGAAGAAAAAGGTCAATTCCCAACTTGGCAACCTTGCTGTACAGATTCCAAGACCTCAAGGTGAACTCCCGGGCCGTCCCGAGGAAAACTCTAGAGGACAAATAGCAGCCATACACCTAAGTAGCGGAAAGACGTTGCGATGACGTGCTGAGTTCAAAGAAAAAGAGCACGGTAACGAAGACGATGCCTCAGTTCAGATTGATAACAACCCCACAAGGGTCGATGCCGATCCTAAGACAGTAGGTACCAATCAACCCAAGGGCGACAACGACCCTTCCAACACAGGTAAGTCTTTGAAACCGACTCCTTCTCTTCATAACAAGGTAGATAACGACCCTCCTAGAGTCGGTACCGACCCATCTCCAGCACCGCTCGATCCCCTTGTCGATTCGGTAACGCCACATGTCGGGCCCGTGTTGGTTCCGAGACCGGCGAAGACTCTACCCTTCCCCTCTAAAAAGTCCAAGGACTCTATAGAAGGGAAGTTTAGGCATTTTGTAAAGGTTCTTCAAGGCTTAAATATTTCCATTCCATTCGCTGAGGCCCTAAGCGAAATGCTGACTTACATAAAATTTTTAAAAGAAATATTAAGCAGGAAGAGGTCTATATCCGAGCTGACTGACGAAGTCCGATCCTTGGAGCTTCTAGAAAAACTAGGCGACCCAGGTAAGTTTGCTATTGGAGCTTACCAGTTTAAAGCTTTGTGTGACTTAGGAGCCAGTGCAAGTCTATTACCACTTTCAATTTGGTCCAAAGCCAATATGGGACCACTGGAGCCTGTGAACATGAAGTTATACATGGCGGATGGATCATGTGAGCCTACAGGGGTTGTAGATGATTTCCCGATCCAAGTGGGCAAGTTCTTTGTCCCAAATGATTTCATAGTGATGGAGATGCCTGAAGACCCGGTGGTGCCTATCGTTCTCGGTAGGCCATTCTTAGCCACAACTGGAGCCATAATCGATGTTAGGAGGGGACTCCTAACTTTTGAGATTGGGGATGAGGTGGTGGAGTTCCGCTTTAACCCCACCATGAAAGAGACCAATGAAGCCGAGGTCAAGATGATCTACACCCACACTAACTACATAGAATGTGGGGACCATATAACCAACGGGTGACAGTGAAACATTTCACGGGTGACTTGTGGGTCGGGTGGGGCATTTTAACTTGCAGGTCGGGTGGTGGAAGTGCTTCACCCACCCATAACCCGGCCCATTGACATCCCTACTTGCATGCAAAAGTATGATGTGCCTTGTTGTGGTTGATCCCAGCAAGGTGAGTCATTCATTTGCTTAGTCGGCTTTGGAACGGGGCCAAATTAAATTAAATGATGGGCAAGCTTTGGTGTTTTCTTTATTGGGCCAACTTTACACATGGCATGGCAAAGACTTTCTATATTGGCCATATAGCGTGGATTGTACAAATATTCACGCATAGGATTAGGATTGGGCCTTCCATGCCCTTCTCGGTTTTTTTGCAAATAATAATATTTACCAAGTGATAGTGCATTTTAAGTTTTTTTTTGGGTCTTGCCTTTTGGCTCGCCCAGTTTGATTGGTCGAACACCGCTCTACATCCGGATCGGGTACTTCGTGGTCCCATTTTGGGAGAGACCCTCCCAATATCAGTTTCTTCATACATGCCGCCAATGAGATTTGAACTTCGAATCTCCTGGACAATACTTAAGTGCATTTTAAGTTTTAATGGAGGCATACCTGACCTAATTAATGCATGTTGATTTGACAATATAACACAAATTATGATTTGTGCCCTTAACTATTAAGCGGTTATTTTGTGCACCATCACGCGTTACCCTATTTTTTAATTAAATATCTCATAATAAATTAATTAAATATCCCTAAATAAAATAATAATGTAATATTCATGTTACCAAACTTAATTAATAAATATTCTAAATTTTTATAAATTATTCTTCATCCTACTTTCGTCATTTAAAATTTGGATTGAGTACAAATTTCGATTGTTAAATTTTACGGGTCAATTGGGTATGGCCATTGTAGGTTTTTTTTTGCATGGTCGGGTTGATCAAACGAGTCAAATAGTGATGACGTATTTAAGATTATTAAAATATTATATAATACTTAAATTTGTATCTTAAGAAAATTTCAAGTTCATTTTCATTCTAATTTAAAATTTTGCGTTTGTGTGATTAAGCCAATAAGATTTGCTCATATATTTTTATATTCCTAATAAAATCCATAAATTACTTTATTCAAAAATCTCATATAACATAGAAAAATCATTATAATGAATTTATAATTTTCTTAATTTAATTTATTTTATAATTTATATTTAATAATCTACATATTATTTATAATAATAATTCAATATTTATTAAAAAAAAACCTGCACAAAGCGCACGTCCTAAACTAGTTAGTTAACGTTACACAAGAAGTCATGGGTTCTTTAATGCCAACCAATATTTATGCAACTGAATCGACTGATCGTTCGTCGTACAATGAAGGATTCAAATCTTTCGAATTTCGACGGGAATGCCCCCAAATATGTCCGGCTCAGCGGTTCGGTCCGAGCTAGACCGGATGCATAGTTGGTGAAAATACTTTTGCGGGATTGTCAATTGTGTAAAGCTCCTCCTCGTCGAGTCGTCGTACAAAAAAAATTAATTTTGTTCCCCGTCATTTGCCCGGCGGCGGGTCGTCCCTCCGCTCGTCAGACGGTCCGACTTCCGAGGGGTTTGAAAAAAAACCCTAAAAATTGATTGAACTAGAGAAAAGCTGTTTACAGAAGAATCGAAGAGGGAAAAGCGAATGATGAATTTCTTTACTCGCCGGCTGATTTGCTCTCTCCCCTCTTCTTCTTCTGTGCCCCGACATTCTCTTTCTTCTCTCCGGTCTCACCAGGTTAGTTTTCTTCTCTTTCTCTGTGTTTTCAAACATGCCATGGCTGTTCTGCTTTTCTCCATGAACATACAAAATGGGAAGATTTCTCATTTTTGCTCGCTGTACTAAGATTCTAGCTACTTGGTAGGGCATCAGTTGGGCATTTCTCGATTTTCCTGTAGATGAATTGCTTAGCGCGAGTATCGCCCATTTTGCCTTTTTTTTTCTGCTTCATTCAACGTGTTATGTGATTGGGTGCGTTCTTGGAAACGATCTTATTGGTTCTGCGTGCTTGTTACATTTTCAGGATGGAAGAAGGGTTCTGAGTACTCACTATAGAAGCTGTTTCTCTACTGGCGGTACTAATTGGCTTGTATTTTGTACCTTCTTCGTGATTTTGTGTTTGGGAACGACTTTGCAGTTTCTAATGCTCTCCTTGTTCGATTTGATGAATTCATTCATTCATCCATCCACCCATCTTGTGCTTACCCCCAATTGTTCAATTTATTAGCAGGAAATTGTTTGAACATGGAGTTCAATGTTTTAAAAACGCCCACATTCTCTTCCATTGCAGTTGATGTTGCAGATTTTGAGCATGACGACCTTGTTGATGATGCAAAAGCAAAGGAGAAGCATACAGCATTGTACCTGGCTCTCAAACAACTAGATGGTGATTTTGGCAAGGAGTCCATGTTGTCTCTATCACGCTTCTTTCGATCTCGTCATGCACCTGTTATTCCCACAGGCTCTCTTCGTCTTGACTCAGCACTTGGGATTGGAGGTCTGCCAAAGGTATTCTTCTAGCAACAAAAAATAGGAGTTGCAAACAATTTCTACCTTATTTTGTGCACTAAATATTGTTTGGAAATTGCAGGGTAGAATGGTTGAGATTTATGGAAAAGAAGCATCTGGCAAAACTACACTAGCCTTACACATAATTAGGGAATCTCAAAAACTTGGAGGTATCTTACTTCACACTCAAATACTGACTGTTTCTATATTTCAATTGGCTGTCAAATCCTCTCATTATCATCTTTGACACGGTTTACTGGGGCAGGGTATTGTGCGTATCTTGACGCAGAGAATGCATTGGACCTTGCCCTTGTTGAATCCATTGGAGTGACACAGAAAATCTCCTTCTCGTATGTCCAGATTCAGCAGAGAATATGCTAAGTGTAGTTGATACTCTAACAAGGAGTGGAGCTGTGGATGTTGTTGTGGTTGATAGTGTAAGCACTTCTTTTTACATCTGTGGTATCTAGTTTAGTATGTTGTGATTCTATTTATTTGTGTAAGTTGTGCTTTACTAGAAGAAGATGATGTCCATTCAACCTCAATTTGCAATATGATATCTATTTGCTAAAGAAATAATGTGCGCATTTATTCATGTGTTATGTACCAGGTAGCAGCACTTGTACCGCAATGTGAACTTGATGGTTCTATCGAGTTCGGGAAAAAATATACTCAGTTGGACGTAATGACCAAGGCACTCCGAAAAATACACTATTCATTATGTCAATCGAAGACTCTCATCATATTTCTCAATCAGGTTCTGTTCTTTTGTTTCTATATGTGATAATTTTTTTTTATTTCTATGTTGACAGTGACTTCTTTGTAGCTAAATGTTTCATTGATAGCAGGTGAGGTCCAAGGTAAAATCAAACAATGGTTTTGGATGCGCGCAGGAGGTGACTTCCGGTGGGAATGCCTTAAAGTTTTATGCAGCTATTCGATTGAGAATATCAAGAATGGGACTGTGCAAGACTAATGATATGGTAAGGCCTGGATTGTGATTTGATTTTTCTACCAGTATCTCATGAGTTCAAATTTGCATACTTGATGTTTTTCTTTTTTTTTTTTTTTTTTGTCTTGCATTGCTGTAGATCATATTGCTTTCTAGTCTTATATACTATAATTAATATTTATCATTGATTTTCTTGTGAACCAGTTTACTGGACTTGGGATTTGCATCCAAGTGGTAAAAAACAAGCTAGCACCTGCAATGAAGAAAGCTGAACTGAAAATTGAATTTGGTAGAGGCATAACCTGTGAATCTGAGCTTGTAGAATTGGCTTGTGAGCATGGCTTAATTCAGAGAGGAGATTATTATTCAATAGGGGATAAGCTCTTTGAAGACAAAAAATCCGCTGAAAGATACCTAGCAGAAAATGAAGAGGCCCGGGAGAAGATGATCAAAGATTTGAGGGCTCTCCTGTTTGAAATCTGAGTGACCACACACAAATAAGCATATTATTATCATCCCTAGCCTTGATTTCCACTTGACACCACCGCCAAATATTCCGTGAGTAATTGCCCAGGTGGTAGTGTTAAAGTAAAACATTAACAATTTAAGTTGGCCATTGACCTCTAATGAGAAAGTTGTATGAGGAGGTTCAGTGTTTAAAAAGGCGAGGCGACGCCCGAGGCGATGGCCCCCCTAGATTGCCTAGGCGCGCCTTAGAGGCGAAGGCGATCGCCTTATACACAACAGTTTGTAATTCACAAATATAAATATATAATGTTAAATAAGATCATTTAATGAAATTTTAGGATATAAAAACATATTTATAAAGCCCAAAACCCAAATTTTATTAGTAATAAAACCAAATTTAAAGATAATGTAATAAACTAGTATGAAATTTTGAAAAGTTGAACACTTGGATCTCGAAAGCCGCCAGAGGAAGAGAGACAGAGAACGAGAGAATGAAGTTTGATCGTGTATTTGGGTATTTGCATAGCTTAAGGATATGGATATATAGATATAGAGGAAAATATAGGATAAAAGCCCTCTTGAGGGGCCGGAGAGTGCCGCCTCTCCTTCAACCAAAAAATATAGGATAAAAAAGAATAAAAGATATCTTGATGATATAAATTGCAAATATAAATTGTATTAAAAGATATCTTGAAAAAAAGATAGAAAGAAATATTAGCCTTAAGGAAAGTATATTTAAAAGATAAGAAAAGTGAAAAGAAAGATCATTAATTCAAATATTTAAAAAAATCAGCATAAGGCAACCCAGGCGAGCCAAGGCGAGATGCAGCTCGCCTGGGCGCCCAGATCGCCTAGGCATTGCCTCTTCGAGGTTGCCTCGCATTGCCTAATGCAGGCGACAGGCATGGCTGGGCGCGCCTAGGCGCGCCTTCGCCTCGCCTTTTCAAACACTGAGGAGGTTGGTTGAAGACGATGGTTGTTGATGGCCTGTGTGAAATTCTGATGCCAGATTGTTGTCAGGGTGCCATCTCGTTCTCAAGGCTACCAAATATATCCATTTAGGTTCCATTTGGTTCTATACCTAGGGTATATGAAATCAGGTTAGGTATGGCCTCTCCCTTTTTTATTGTTTTTTTATTGTTTGGTATGAAGCAATGTTTAGTTATGACTTATTACCATTCCCTCAAAATATTTTATTGCAATGTTTAGTTATGGCTTATTACCATTCCCTCAAAATACACAGAACTCGTATCTTATTAACGGGACCTTAAAGAGGTATTTAACTTGTACAGTACTGCTGAGTCGATTATGCATGTAGTTGTAATATTTGGGTGTATCAATTATTGCTGTGATGGCATGAGAATTATTTTGACATGTCTTCTGCAGTTTTTCAGGATTGTATATAGATTATTTCTTCTTGACAGTTTTTATTTTTATTTTTCCTTGTTAGTTCTTGGCTATTATTGTCTTTTTCAGATTTGGTCTAGATGCGTACCATTCGAAGTGTTTGGGTTTGTGGTTATCTGATTGTAGTTCCTATCATCATAAGTCCTTTTTTACAAGCCAAACGGACTCTCGAACCACAGATCTATTCCAACAAACACCTCAAGTTCATATCAATATAGATTAAAGAATGAACATCCCAAAGAAACCTACTCAATCCATCTCCTTTCCTAGACAACAAACAATCAAGGCATGATACTAATGATCAGCGGTAAACCTGTAGACCATAACATGCTGGTATGCCTCGCCAGGGTAAACAATCTGACTCGGGAAATTCGGGTGGTTAACCGAATCCGGAAACCCTTGCGTCTCCAAAGCAAGCCCACAGTGCTTCTTATAAACAACCCCTCCTTTCCCACCTTCAACAGCATCAATCTTATTTCCCGTATAAAACTGGAGTCCAACCTGATTAGCCCATAACTCCAACCGCCTCCCAGACCGTCCCTCGCCAACCTCAGCCACCTTCCTCAAATGCACACCTCCCGAATCGGACCCATCAAGCCCGTAGTTTATGTCATACCCGTCTGGAAGCTGATCGAACCGGCTCTCGATCGTCCTCTCCCTTTGGAAGTCGAAAGCCGAGCCTCGTATGGGGAGGATCTCTCCCGTGGGTATGAGTTGGTCGTCCACCGGGGTTATGGTGGACCCGAAGATTTTGACGGTGTGGGAGAGAATGTGGCCGCTTGAGTGGCCGGCTAGGTTCCAGTAGGCGTGCAAGGCGAGGTTGATTGGAGTTGGCTTGTTTAGGGGCTTGGCGACCATTTTGACTCCTAGCTTGTTGGAGCCCATTAGCATGTAGGTGACGTCAATGTCGACGTCCCCGGGAAAGCCAGCTTCGCCGTCGTAGCTGTGGTAGCTGAATGTGACGTGTCTGTCTTTCATGTAGCTCTTGACATCCCAGATCATCTCACTGAACCCATTATGCCCACCTAAAATAAATGAATCACAACATTAATTTAACACCTTTTGTATAGAAAGACACATCTACCCAAGTGGAACCCGGCTTAGAGTCGGGAGGGTATCTAAAGTGGGCCCTAGAGCAAAAGTGGAAAGGGCGGGGAAACAAAAGGGAGAAAACTACACAAGTAAAAAGCGAGGGCGTGAAAGGTTACCGTGAAGCATGTTGGGTGCTTCATTGGCGTCTAGTGTGTATAGGGTGCCATTAAGACTGAACTTGGCCCCTCCAATTCTGTTTGCGACACGGCCCACAATCGCACCAAAGTACACCGTGTCATTCTAATCCCAACAAACGCAAACGGTTAATCAGTGAACTCTCTCTTTCCCTATATGTATATGCAGTATAGGAATTAATGCAGAGATCTTACTTTGTACCCATCAAGGGACTCAAAGCCAAGAGCAATATCATCCAACTTGCCTGAAAACATTAACACAGGCAATTAAACAAAAAAATATTGAACTCAATCAATTGAACCACAAGGGGGCCGGATTCAAACTACAGATGTTCTCTAATGAGGGGAAGTTATATATATATATGAGCGTGGAGGAGGAGGCTTAACCATTTTTATCAGGGACAATGAGGGAAACAAGCGTGGCGCCATAGTTGGTGAAGGTAGCACTGAAATCTCCCCTCTTCAGCTCATATAAGCCCACCTCTTTCTTCTCCGCTCCCACGCCACTTGGATTGGCTGTCAAAAGAGCCATGCTCACCAGCAAAACACACGTTAATTTGTGTAGTTGAGTCATGATTTTTGATTGTGGATGTGAGGGAATGGGTGTTTCAACCAATTTATAAGCGTGTAAGGAGAAAATCATGCTAGTATCGGATTTGGATTATGGTAGTGGATAATATCAAGAAGATATGGTTGTTGGGATATAATTATTAGAAACTTGTATATTCAATTTATCCGGATTATATCTCTATTTCACTAATTTTAACTCAAATGTGATCTTTCGAGGTCCAGTTTTGACTAAATCCAACTACTTCAACTAATTTAGAAGAGATCTACCCTAATATACATTATATAAAACAGAAACCAACTCTGTGTAAAAATTTGCGCCACATGGCATAACTTAAATAAAATAATGAAAAACCTTTTTTCAACTTAAAAAACTAAAATAATAATTCTAGAAATACCCCTACACGTACATTATAGTCTAATAATAATTCTAGAAATCACGATTTATCTTAAATTCTTAACCACTTCATAAAATAGATAATAGATAGATATCATATTATATGCATAGATTGTTTCATATAGTAATTAACTAGTTGATGACCCGGGCCTTGCCCGGGAACTTTTTAAAATAAAAATTGTAATATGTTAATTTAAATATAATAGTTATTATAATTTATATAATAAAAAAATATTAAAAATAATTAAATTAAATATTACATATTTGTAATTTTTTAATTATAATAATATATATTATTATTAACATGTATAAAACTATTATCTTATTCTTAAAATGCTATTTGTAATATTTATGTAATAATCATAAAAAGGTTGATTCTCTTAACTCGTATGGTTGACTTGAACCCGCACAAAAACCGCAATGAATTGACCAATCAACCCGTAAATTTAGCGACACGAATCCGTACACAACTCGAACCCGAAATGACCGAACCTAAACTCGATTGAACTGACCCGATTAACTTGTTTAAACTAAGGAATCAATCATTTTTATTTATTTATTAAGGAATTCGTAATATAAAAAAATTAACATACTTATGAATAGAGATTTAATATATTGCAACACACAACATATCTATATCAACATTAATTAAAAAGTTGTCATACTTATTAATAGAAAATTAGTATAAAAAATCAACATGCATATGCCTAGAAAATTTAGAAAGTTGTCATACTTATAAATAGAAAATTAATATACGAAAATCTAAAATTTAATATAAAATCTACTATAAAAAATGGTCCATATTAATTAAAAAAGTTGTCATAGTTATGGATAGGATAGTATTATAAACTTCAAAACTAAATATATGATGACTAAGACATTAAAATTTGATGACAATATTACATTTAACTGTCATATTTATAGAAAAAAAATTAAAATATAAAATCCAGCATATTTAAGGAAGAAATTTAAAGAGGTGTCATTCTTATGTATAAAAAATTAATATTGAAAAAACGGAAATTAATATGAAAAATATGGTTCATATTAATTATAATTTTATCTATTTTATTGAAAATCCGTATTTTATAATATGAAAAGAATCTGAATATTTAATATTGAAAACCAATATTTTATAATATGGTTCATATTTCATACTCATGGATATAAAAGTTATCTATTTTATTTAGAGATATTAAAATTATTTTATTATGGGGTATTATATTAAAAAAGAGAGTTGGGATATTAAATTACTATTTTATATTTGTCATACTGATGGATATAAACTTAATATTGATAGAAATTAAAAAAGTTGTCTTGTCATTCTTATGTATAAAATAATAATATTTAAAAATCCGAAAGTAATACGGAAATATGATCAATATTTATTAAATATGTTGTCAATGTCATATTTAAAATAAAAAATTAATATAAAAATCCAAAAATTAATATAATAATACATGATTAAAGATATGGTTCATACTGATTGAAAATTTTATTATATTTTTGAGTAAAAAGTTAATTTAAAATAATCTAAAAATTTAATATTTAAAACCAATAATTTAAAATATGGTCCATATTTCATACTTATAGATATAAAATTATCTATTTTATTTAGATATATTATAATTAAATATTATGAGATATTAAATTAAAAAAGGGTAGTTGGGAAATCAGATTACTATTTTATATTTGTCATACTTAAGGATAGAAACTCAATATTAATAATATATAATTAAAATATGCATATAGATAGGAAAATTATATAAAAATAATTTTATATTTATCATATTTATGGATACAAAACTTATCTATTTTACTATAATATATTAAGTTAGTATGTTTTATGTGTAAAGATAGAAATTAATATTAAAAAATACATTACTCAACCGGAAGAAAAAGTATTCATTTAGAAAATTTACATATAGTTTAATACTATGATAACAACAATTATAATAATAAGAACAACTATTAGGATTAAACTAAAACAAATCAATAGTAATAATTCATATCAATTTCAATTGTAATAGGACAATAAAACATTAAATTATTTTATAATATATAATTAATATATAAATACATAATCAATTTAATATAAATAGAATATAAAAATAAAAAATAATGATATGATCTTGTTATTAAAAGTAGTTAGAATATGTGCAAGATCACGTACTTTGTAATCCAACATTCATGACCCGGGCCACATTAAAAATTATAATATCCCAAAATAAAAATAATATTAAAATAATTTTTACATAAGTTGACAACTATATAATATTAAATATTAATATTTCGTACTTAGGCTCATATTAATTTTAAAGTGATATAAAAATATTTCTATTTTAATATAATTATGATATTTGAAAAACTATATTGCATTTATTGATAAAAAAAATTGTGTGTCAATTAATCATATATAGGGCTCACAAAGTATAGATATAGATAAAACTAAAAATTTAAAATAGTATGATATAAAAAAGATAGAAATAAAAATATGTTTCCAAAATATCATGATATATACAATAATATTAGAATATTAAAATAGTTGTACGCAACAATATGGATATCTATCTTAGATCTAGATATTGAAATTGATAATCATAGCATAATTAAATATTACAATATAGGGGAAATTGAATTTAACCACCCCTTATTTTATACACTTTGCATTTAACCACCCTTTAAATTAAAATCTACATAAAACCACCCCTTATATACCAAACTATACAAGTTACCACCTTTTTTAACAGATCCGTTAAATCTCTGTTATGATTTGTACTTTCAGATTTGCCCTTTGCCATTCTATCCTAATCCCATTTTCTCTGATTCAATTTCATTCATTGCTTTTCAATATCCCAAATCCCCCATCAAAGTAACCCTTTAAATTAACGAAGGATTAAAATCCAACACCAACCTGGTGCATTCGTGCAAAACCCACGCCCTAAATGCATCAATTTGTTCATCCGTATCCGGTGGCGGCAATGTCTAGATCTGGCAATCTTGGTAGCGGCGATGTTCAGATCTGCTACTCACATCTCACCGGCGGCGACTTCGACTACTCTTCCATCCAGTTCCACCCATTATAACTTTTGAAGGGCTTCTCTACCCTTATAATCTACCTTGTTTCCATCAATGGGCTCGATTGGAGCTTCTTTGTTTCAATTTGATTTGGTACTAATTTTGCTTCTACAATATTGCTCCTAATCACCTTAATATTACTTTGTTGTTCTATATTTGGAATGGAAAATGCTTGGCTAGCTACTTGATGTGTTTTGAATTGGCAGAATTGATTTGATATTTGAGATGGAGTGGAAGGAAATTTGTGCCTGCTTGTGCCTATTTGCAAGACTACTGTATAATTTTGGGATTCGACTAACAAAGGAAAGGATTTGGAAAAGATAATTGATTAATTAACATTTTCTTTTCTTTGTAAATACAATAAAAAATAAAGGATAAAATGATCTTTTGATAGATTTAACAGAGAATTAACGGAAATTGTTAAAATGGGTGGTTATTTGTAAACAATAGTAGATAAAAGGTGGTTTATGGTAAAATTCAAGATAACGGGTGGTTAAATGAAACACCTTTAAAATAAAGGGTGGTTAAGTGCAATTTCCCCTACAATATAATGTAATAATGAGTAGAGATAAAAAAAACTATCCATAGAATATAATGCAATAATAAGTGGAGATAAAAATTTATTCAAGCACATATAAAATTGATAAAAAAAATTGTTAATTAAGTTGAGAGTATAAAATTGGAAATTATATAAGGTGATTGAATCACATAATATATAATTGATTAAAAAAACATTATTAAAAATAAGTTGGCTGTAATATAAATTCATAATGACGAAACTGCCCAAAAGTGTTTCAGGTTTAGAAGATGTATATTGATTAATACGCAATTATATTTAAAAAAAATTAATTAAGTAATAAACATTACTAAATAAAAAAATGAATTTATAAAGATTGAAGGTTTTTTAGGGTAAGATTTAAGATTTTATAAAATAGATAATATATAGTTTTCTATCTATGTAAATATTGATTTTATTCTTAAAAATTCTCAAATATAAAAAAAGGCAATTTTAGATTTTATAAAATAATTAATGTATCAAAATAAAATTTTATCTATATAATTTTCTATCTATGTTTATTGATATTGAAAAGCAATATTATATATTCTATCTTAAGATTATGCTAAAATATTTTTATCGGATTGTTGAAGAAAGGTTATCGATATAAATTTCTATCTATATCTAAATTAATACATAATAAAATAGAAATAAATCTACCCTAATATATTATAAAGCAGAAATCAAGTCTGTTGTAAAAATTGCGCCATGTGGCATTTTTAAATAAATTAATGTGAAATTATATTTTAATAAATTTTGTAACAACTAGTATTTTTGCTATATCTATAACTATATATTAAAGCTATACCTTTTTGAGTCACCAGAACGATTCTGGCCCCATCTCATATTTAAAAATTTATTTTTAATTTCTATTAATTTTTTTTAACTATTTAAATTTATCTCTAACATCAAACAAATATCTATTTAGTACAACAATATCTTTTAAAAGCTTCCTTATACAAGTATTTAATATCAAAGATAAATTTTTTTTAAATATTTTAAAATAAATATAAATCTTTTAGCATATATCTTTTCACGAATTTATTTATAGGTATATATTGATTTTCTTTTAGCATATATAGATATATATTTATAATGCTTGAAATTAATAAAAATAGATAATAAAATATTTAATAGATATATTGAAATATTTGATGATCTCTAATTTACGTACATGGAAAGCAATAAAATATGAATAACTTAATATTTAATCTTATCTAATTTTTACTTATTAATATCTTATTTATAATGTTTATAAAATATCGAATCATAATCGTACATGGGACGACAAGTACAACTAGTATACTAAATAGATAACATGTTTATATAATTTTTATGTTATAATTTTTTATCTATGGGTTATGTGTAAGTTTACTACAATAGATAACATATTTATATAATTTTTATATACATAAATTCCTATGAGATGATATTTTCCATATTAATTTAATATTTTTATCTTTTAACAAGATTTAGTATCTTAATATTTTTTTTTATCTTTTAACAAGACTCAAATTATTTTTTAATAAATATACTATTTTCTATATATACTTAAATAGATAACATATTTATATAATTTTATATGTATATAATTTTCTATCTATGGGTTGACATTTTATATATTAATTTAATGTATTTTTTTATTATCTTTTAGCAAGACTTGAGATCCAAGTATATAATTTCTATCTATATGTTCATATGTTTTAAAATAATGAAATAATTTTGATAAAAATATAGGGAAATTCCGGTTGGTATCCTCGAGTTTTTGACTTTTTCGGATGGTGTCCTGAAAAAAAACTTATTCCGAGTGGTACCCCTGAACTTTTGCTAAAGTCCGCCAGATGCCCTTACTAGTGAATTTTCGTTAGTTTTTAACTAAATAAGTATATTTTCTAATGAATTTTTTTTATTTAATTAAATTAAAACAAAATTTAATTTTAATAATAACTAAAATAAAGCATATAAAATATTAAATTAAAAATATTATATTATATATATTTTTCAAGTGATTGTATGTTGTATAATTAAAAAAATTTAAGTCAAAATAAAAAATATTATAATATTATATTAATAATTAATAATTAAAATTTTCATGTAGGTTTTATGTAATAAATTTGATAATTTTTTAGAAAAACTAATAGAACTTTTATTATGGTACTCTCAACTCTCAAGTTACATTTAAATTTTAATTTCTATTAAGTTTATAAAATTTTCAAAATTACTATATAAAATCTACATGAAAATTTTTAATCATGCATTATTTTTATTTTAATATAAATATTATATATTTTTGGTATTAAATTAAAATTATTTTAATTATACAACATACAATCTACTTGACAATATATATATATATAATATAATTTTTTAATTTAATATTTTAATACGATTTATTTGAATTTTTATTAAATTAAAACTGTTTTAATTTATTTAAATACAAAAATATATATTTTTCATTAGAAAACATACTTATTTAGCTAAAAACTAACGAAAATTCACTAGTAAGGGCATCTTGCGGACTTTAGCAAAAGTTCAGGGATACCACTCGGAATAAGTTTTTTTTCAGGACACCATCTGGAAAAGCCAAAAACTCGAGGGTACCAACCGGAATTTCCCAAAAATATATTATGAAAAAAGTGGATTGCTTATAAAAAAGGCAAAATTGTTAAAAATGGCCTAACCTCTTAAGTTGTTGCGGTAATTAGCCTAACGTTTTAGAATTGCACTTAAAAGCCTAACCTTTTTAAATGATTGCGGATTTTAGCCTCGATCTTCCATGTGGCAAAGGACTTAATAAATTTGATGACATGACATATAATCTAATCCTAGTGTGATGATGACTAGAAAATATTTGCAGTTTAATCTACTTGATTTCATGTAGGTAGACAGGGATTGCCTTGACACTTGACATTTGCATCCGTACACACACACACATTGCCCTTGACGTTTGCAAAGAAAAGTTTTAACATAATAATTCTCAGGAATTCAGAAGACCAACTTGATAATACTCCAAGTTACAAAAAAAACAACTAGCAGTACGTTCCTGATTAAATAAATTAGTTGATATTCATCCAAAATACGCTAGCTCCATCGTCTTCCAAGAGAAATTCTTTTCCTACAGAATTGAAAGTACAGTACTAATTATTAGTTGGATTACAAATATCAAATTAATGTACAGATCGATCTTGAATGAATAAATTAAGATAATAAAATCGCAGCACGTACCTAATTAATTTGGTATCTCTTGCACCTTGAACTTCCATAAGCAACAAGTTAGGCTGGAAAGCAAAGCTGACACTAGTCCTATGGGATCGAACCGAGTGCGGCTGCAAGCTGAGCATTTTCATATTGGTGGTAGTGGAGTTCTAATCTCCCCACTGACCTACGTATTTGATGAAGAAACCCCAAGGTGGCGTGAATTGCTCTCTAAACTTGATTTGTAATAGTGTTCTCACACCACGTAACGGTTTAATTTATCTAGTCAACATCACACTAGGATCAGATTACATGCCATGTCATCAAATTTATTAATTTCTTTGCCACATGAAAGATCGAGGCTAAAATCCGCAATCATTTAAAAATGTTAGGTTTTTAAGTGCAATTCTAAAACGTTAGGCTAATTAGCGCAACAACATTAAAAGGTTAGGCTATTTTAAGCAATTTTGCCTATAAAAAAAGTACATGTACATTTAACATCTATACAATTACGTGACAAATCAAAAAATGCCCTTATCGAACAAAAATATATAGGGCAAGTAATTCGATTTCTACATTATAAATAATATATTTATGTAATTTTGTATGTATATAATTAATTTTTGTAATATATTTTATAAAATAGATAACAAATTTATATAATTTTGGATGTATATAATATTTTCATATTAATTTAATGCATTTTTTTAATCTTTTAACATGACTTGAGCTCCAAATATATAATTTTCTATGTATGTGTTGATATTTTCTATACTAATTTAATGTGTATATTTTTTTTATCTTTTAACAAGATTTGGGTTCTAAGTATATAATTTCTATCTATATGATAATAATTTTCTATCTATGAGTTAATATTTTCCATATCAGTTTATATGATGATATATTTTAAAATAATAAATTAATTTTAGAATATAAATTATATTTTAGTACGTTGATATATTTTTTTATATGTTGATGATTTTATTTTGGGAAAAGAAATATAATTCGACGTGTAATTTATTTTATATAAACCCTAAAAAAAATTCATTCATTCACAGTATGCAACTTATTTATGAAGCATGTTCTGAAAAAATAATTTTTTATAAATTACATATTTTTATTACGATATTATATACATGTATTTTATATTTTATATTAATATCATAATACCGTATAATTTTTTGTGAAATTATCCCGTGAGTATCACGGGACTTCAACTAGTTATCTATAAAATTTGTGCTACATGACACTTTAAGAACCAATCATTTTTTTCATTTTATTTATTTATTTATTTATTTTTATTTATTTATTATACTTAAAAGTGAATGTAGAAGGTTTGATCTAGAAAAATATTTTCCATGTTTATTTAGTTTTATCTTAAAGATTAGAAAACAAAAAAACCGTTAAATTTTATATAAATATCATTAATAATTATAATAATAAAATAATTATTAAAATATACATTATCTTTGTTTTTTCTCTTTAATTTATTATAATATATTATATAGTATAATTTTTAAAACTATCCGTAAATTTACGGGAATTACACTAGTTAATATTAATATGTGTGAGACTTTGAGAGATGTACCCTCCCTTACAAGAGTTATATTAAGTTTTAGGTTGACTCTCTAGCTTTATTCCTTTAACTAGTACTGTAAAAGACTAATATTGTATTAATAGATGGTTTGTATACTAGAAAGGGATCTCGTACGAATGTCCGCTTATATGCAAAATAGGACCCAATTTTTTCCGTCTTACAAAAAATCGACATTCCAAATTAGAATTTCATTAAAAGAGGTAAAAAATCAACATACATGTATTATTCTCGAATTAATCACCTATTTTTCCGAAAAACCCATTTTTGGGAGACGTGTATAACTTGTGAGTAGATTTTGTCTTAGATGTGAATCAAAAATAGCTTTATGTACATTAAAACTAGCTAAAAGTGAATCGATTTTTTATGCACATTGTGCATCAATTTCAACATTTTTATGTTTTTAAATTTTTTTACCTTGTTTATGTGCATGAATAAAGGTTTTTGCCTATAACCTAGCTAGTTTTGATGCACACATAAATAAGATGCACTTTCTTGTTGTTTTAATGCACATACATAAATAAAACGTACTTTTCTAGAGTTTTTTTATGCACATACAATTGGTTTTGATTTACAAACATATAATTATGAATATAGTTTTGCATATTCAAACAATTTTTATACACATGTAACAAAGAAGTCGGAGATGATGGCGACAGAATTGATAGGTTGGTGATGTAGTGAAGCATGTTATGTCTCCTACCGACGTCGAAGATTTGATTCGAGTGACATTCGATGGACCAATAACAAGAAGTAGAGCCAAGAAGATTGATCAAGAAACAAGATCCCTTTTAGTTCGATTGGCAGCTGTGGTTGAAAAGTCCAACAAGAAGAAATGATTCACCATGATTAGGCATCAAACAAGCACATATTCCATCACTTAATCATGTGGGATGAGTTCTACTTAGATGAGGCGCGGATCATGTTGATTTGGGCCTTGTCTATCATATTTTCTTATCTTAAAAACATGGAATAATTTATCTTACTTTAGGGCTGAATTTAGTAATTGACCGAGTAAGATAGAATATTTCATATGGTCTTAGTCAACCTTTTGACTTGACCAATCTAAGAGGGAAAATACTATTCTATATAATTGTAAGAAAGACATAATGACGAAGTGGTTTAGGTGTCTTATGCACGTGGGAGACGAAGAGGTCTTGGGTTTGACTCACCTTACTGCTCCCCTTCCTTTTTCCTTCTTTTCCCCTTCCTAGGATGCCGGATGGGTCGAGTTGGGCCGCGTGGGTTGGGTCGCGCCCCAGGCCCAACTTCCTTATTTGTTTGGGATGTAGATAAATCGAGTGGGTTAAGTGTTAGCTTAGCCCACTCGGTTTATTTTTGCCAAAATATTTATAAAACAATTTTGTTTGTAAATTTGTTTATTTTTCTTTTAAAACTGATTTTTAATTCAAGTGTACGGAATAAAGGAATCGTTATTTATAAAAAAAATAATTATATGAATATCCTTCTAAAAATAGCGGGATATTACATATATGATTATGCACAGTCACTTACAAAATTATGCACAACCATTTGTAATATAATGCACACTCAATAAATCAAGTCATGCACACTCAGTTACAATATTAATCACAGTCAACTATATAATTATGCACAGTCACTTACAAAATTGTGTACATTCAATTACAACATCTAACAAGATAATCCACACTCGGTACAAAAATGTCATACAACTTCAGTTATGATAGGACAGACAATCAATGTAAGGATTATACATAGTCATCAGTTACAAAATTTTGCATAGTCATATTTAAAATTTTACACACTTGAGTAAAAAAAATTATAATTTAAAATGCAGATGCGGTTGATTTGAATAGTAAACGCCCGCAACAAGTTCACCCCAACCCGCCCTACTGGCTACTACGAAAACACCTTGGCCTTCCCCTTTGCCATCTCCACCGCCTACGCCACCTCTATCGCCCTACTCAAATACGCCATTGACCTTATACACAAGACCAAAGACAACATCAATCAAGAGTACATGAAGTCACTCACCGATCACCTTGTCCTTCATGGTTGGCCCCCACATCACCGTGGTCCATAGCTACCTAATCTTTGGCATCACCCACGCAAGCTTCCATGAACTGGTTTTGTGCATGTGAACCGGGTTTTTCTTAGTAAAAATGCACTTAAATGATCGACTTTTGCTTTGTTAATACCCAATTGTTCGAAATACTTTTTCTTAATACCCATTTATCCATAATATTTTTTTTTAATACCCAAATGTCCAAAGATGATATTAATACCAATTTGACAATTCGGCCAAAAAAAATTACAAGAAATTGTTTTGGATTTTTGTGATTGTCCAGGACTACTAACTAACAACAGAGAAATTAGTGTTTTATTTTGTTGGAAAAAGCATTTGTCGACTTCTATCAAAAAAAAAATCATTTGTTGTTCAATTAGTTCAACTTGGCTCGTTCCACAAGAAATGGGTTGAGATTCCGAGTCTTCTGACTTATCCAAAGGGCCAATGAATGTAGCTTGTTCATCTCCAATGTAGCTTCATAGGTATTCAGTGCACCGGACACTTGATCTCAGTAAGCAACAATAACCAAACAAGAAAACATGACTGATATCTGAAGAGACAAATGCCTATTTCAAGAAGGATGTCAAGTTCAAGAAACAAGATCAACTTCTCAGAAGCATAAAAGGACAAGGGACGGTAACTACAGCTTAACAGCAGCGCCAAAAGTACTCCCAATCCATTCTCAGGTAACAACACCAAGCACATTCAAAAATCACAACACGAAATTTAGTGGTATGCAAGTTCAATTTCGTTTACCCTTCAGCTCTGACTTCGGATAATATCATTTAGGTATAAGCCGCTCATACCAAGTGAAAGAAGAGCAACAACGCCCGCTGGAAACACTTTCCCTGTCTTTTGGTATCGTTGGCCCATGGCTCCAACAAGTGTGGCCGACACCCCAAGCCCAACAGAAGATGCAAAAGTGGGTCTCTCAGGAAGCTCAGTGTAGACATAGTAGAGTGCTGATGCAGATAACCCACCAGCAGCGAGAGAGATTTTGCTACGCCCCTTCAAGAACCCCATCACTCCTCCAACCCCAACCAAGGCTGCATATCCAAGAGTTATTTTCTGAGATGTTGATATATCCATCTTCTCGAGGAATTTAGGAGGAACACTAAATTCGCTGTGCCTGTGGTAAATTAAATCATTGGTTTTCTTTAGTAAAGCAATAGTCTTATCTGATAAGTTAAATTACACTAAATTGACTGCTTTCCAAATACAAGACAGCAAAAATGTTAAAATTCATGAATTTGAGATGATGGCAAATGGTTACATGTAAAGCTCTAATGCATTATCAAAGCCAGATGATTATCCTTTCTACATATAATATAAGATGCTTACGCTGCTGAAAACTTCTCATTGGTGTCCATGGTTCGTTACAGCATCTGCTTAGAGGCTTGCAGTGACGAACTAGGAACCCTAGATTAGCGGGATGAAATTGTATTGTACATGGATTTGCTAAATTAGAGCCTACAATCTAAACTCCTACAAGGCATCAAAATCCTTAATGGAGAACATCAAGAACGAATAGAGCGCTGATATAGGAAATTAGTAAAGTACACATGGCAACTGAAGTCTTTGTAACTTATGAGCTGTATATAAAGCCACAAGGAGAGAGTTGAAGGATTAAGCAAAATCAGATTGTAATTTTCCTTTCTTCATCCCTAATTGTACTCTTTTCAATGGAATACACAAGCAAGCCCGGTTCTTGTTCTTCCTTACTCAAGAACCCGCTCTTGTGAATGGAAATTGTTGTTTAAAGAACATTAGTTTCCAATACCTATCAATCACACCACTGAAATTTCATTCTCTCTCGTTTCTATTCTTTCAATTTCGTCGAGATACACTTTTACTGTATCATGCGCTACAGCAGAGCTATTCAACTTTTAACGATGATGAATGAGCAATTATAAGCATACACTAAGGATGGAGATGCTTCCAGGAACCTAATTATATTGAAAAGAAACGAACTGTTCAAAACCCAACAAATTTCAAAGGATAAACGACCGTGTCCCTCCGACTTACCGACAAACCAAACCCTAATCCCGTCACTGAAAAAGAGGAAATCCTGGACATTTTATAGGAAGATACAGAACAGAAGTACGTAATAGAGAGATAAGCTTACCCGAATTACAGCTACGACACTTCACAGTCGATCTCCCGGAGAAGCAAGGCGAGCAAATCCGAGGAAAGGTTAAAAGAGAAGAAAAACACTCCAGAGAAAATTGGATTAGGGAGAGTTCTTATATTTTATCGAGGAAAAATTCCACAAGTTTTTTTTTTTGGGTGAACAACGAAGCTTTTTTTTTTCAATTCTTTTTTTGAAAAAAGGTAAGGATTAGGACTTTCCCCTTACAGGGGACGCCCTAGAGCATCCTTGCGGATGAGATCTAAAAGTTCTGGATGATTCAGAATGTTACCTAACGACAAAGTATTGGAGATGCCACAGCATTACAGTTCCTGCTAATATGATTGATACGAACAATATCAAAGTATTGGAGAGATATCGAAATATCTGAAACAATTATATCAGTGTCCAGGGGCATTGACCTTGTTTCTTGATCGCATTAATAATTGTGAGATTGTCACCCTCTATTTCCAATTTTTTGATTCCCATGTTATGGGCATGTAATACACCTTCTCTAAGGGCCAGTGCTTCAAGCAAATCCATAGAGACCCGACCATACTTAGTAGTTCCTATGTGAATGACTTCCGCATTAGATCACCGTATCACTACACCTGAAGACGCTGACCCATTACTTAGCTTGGATCCATCAACATTTAATTTACAAAAATTCTTAGGGGGTTTTTCCAATTTTGTTTTTTATGTCTACCACCTCTCGGGTTATGTTTGGGCCTCATCAGTTCCTCGTCACACCATTTTTTTGCTCCTTCCCATGCCATCATTTGAACTTTATATATTGTGCCAAATCTGGAATGAAGTCATTAGGTGCTTGTTGAAACACAAGTTTGTTCCGTTGATGCCAAATTCCCCACCAACATACAGCTAATTCTGTGAAATCTTTTATACTCATTTGTTGCTTAAGTTCACTCATTATTTGTCTTGGAGACTTATCCGTAGTGTCGAATTGTTGTAGAATTTGGTCAGTTTTTGGGTTAATTTTGTTACAAATTGTGTGAGTATGTGGGCACTTGATAAGTAAATGACTGATGTCTTCATACGTACAATGACACATCAAACAACCTCCCAAGACTGGTACATGTTTCTCTCTAAGTCTTGATTTTGTAGGTAATCCATTATTATCAATTTTCCACGGGAAATTTTTCACTTTGGGAAATGTATCAAGTTTCCATAACCAACTATTCGAGGTTGGGATAATGTTTTTTTTTTTTTGATTAGGTAAGAATTAGGTTGCACTCCTTCACAAAGGGCGTCGTAGAGCATCCTTTCGGATGAGAACATGAAGTTCTGGATGAGTCTTAATGACCTCGGCAGGGAGACTGTGGCCCAATTTAGCAATTTTATCGGCCACAGCGTTACAATCCCTAGAAATATGGTTAATCTGTAAATCATGGTCTCTAGACGTGGAGACAAGGATATCAGATATTATTAGTTCAATCTCCCAAGGGCATTTAATAATCCCTTTAAACGCATTAATAACCTGGAGGTTGTCTCCTTCAATAACAAACTTTCTTAAATTCCTATTTTTCACTTCCCGAATAGCTTTTCGGAATGCCAGAGCTTCGGCTTTTAAAACTGAGATTTTTCCAAAGTTACATGTTTTCAAGTCGATTATCTGGCCAAGGTGGTTTCTGAGTACAATTCATCCCGTTGTTTGGTTGTTAGAAAGCCTAGATGCATCAAAATTAATTTTGACTTGCTCTTGATTGGGTTTTTTTCCAGTTCTTGTTCATTAATTTTCGGTGGTTCGCTAGCCGAGTTTTAACCGTTCTTATGCTTTCCTCTTTTTCTGACCACTGTTTTGCTTTGTCCCAGTTTTTAATTTGGGTTTGAATATATCTTGTCAGATCCGGAATACCATCACACTGGTCTTGCTGAAAGGTTAGTTTGTTTCGTTGATGCCAAACACTCCCCCAAATAATTGTCATTTATGTGAATTCCTTTTTTCCTAGCAATTGTTTAATTTCATTCAGAAGTTCCCTTGGTGATTTATTATCAGGATCGATTCCTCTAATTACTTGGCTTGTGTTTGGGTTTACTTTATTTGTTATATAAGTCATGTACGGGCACTTAGTAAGTATGTGGTTTGTGTCTTCAATGGTACAATCACACAATATACATCCTCCTGGTGCAACGACCTGTTTTTCCCTTAATCGTGCTTTCGTAGGGAGACCATTGTTATCAATTTTCAATAGAAAGTTTTTAACTTTTGGTATGTGTCTAGATTCCATATCCAGTTATTTAGGCTTGGTGTTTGTCCGTCTATGTTAGTAATTAATTTGATTGCCGAAGCGGTGGAAAATCACCCATTTTTACTTGGTGCCCAGTAAAGCCTATCTGGGATATAGTTATCTGGTAAGGCAATTGTTTGGATTTGGTCAACTATTTCATTTGGTAGGACTTGTCTTAATTGATCTATTTTCCATGTTTTATCATTTGATATCCAATCTGCAACTTTCGATGTTTCATCAATCATTGAAGGGTCAATGATATGGGGATGCAAGGGACCTCCAATGGTCCATTTATCTTTCCAAAAGTTAATTGTTTTTCCATCCCCAACTTGCCATATTAGTCCCTTGCAGAATTCTTCCCTAAGATGAATAAGTTTTTTCCATTACCATGATGTATTCTGTTTAGGCTTATATGTAAAGAGGTTATCACTTTTAAGGTATTTTTGTGTCACTATCTTCACCCAGATATTGTTTGGTTCTGCAAGGATTTTCCAAAGTAGTTTCATTTGCAGCGCTTTGTTCATATGCTTTGTTTTCCTTATTCCTAACCCACCCATTTCCTTTGGCTTGCATATCTTGTCCCATCGTACGAGTGGCTTATATTGTCTATCTTTGTTCCAAAAAAAGCCTCTATTAATCCTATCCATTTCGGCATGAATGGAAAAGGGAGTATGGAACATTGCATTACATAGTTGGGTTTTGTTGCAAGATTGGCTCGGATCAAGGTTGTTCTCCCTTCTTGAGAGAGTGAGTTTGCTTTCCATTTCATGAGTTGTTTTTGTGCCTTTCCTATGGAGTCCTTAAAGGGGTTTTTGTTAACTTTTCCACTAATAATCGGGCAGCCAAGGTATTTTTCAATATTTGTCATTGTTAGGATTCCTAGCGTTTGGTGGATTATGTTCCTTTGTTGTGCATTCATATTTTTAGACGCTTGGAATGCATATTTGGTGTAATTTACTTTTTGCCCTGAAATCCTACAAAATTCATCAATTATGTTTTTTACCTTAGTGCACGAGCCTTGAGATGCTTTGGCAAAGATTATGATATCGTCGGCGAAGGCCAGAAATGGGATTCTAATTCCACCACGAGTGATCAGAAAACCAATCGATTTTCTATCTGTTTCACTTGTTAATTGTAATTTACGTGCCAAAATTTCCGCCGCAAGGACGAACAAAAACGGTGATAATGGATCGCCCTGTCTAAGGCCCCTCTCTGGTATGAACGGATCCGTGGGGCCGTTATTGACAAGGACCGACAATGACACAGAGCATATGGATTCTTGAATCCATCCTATAAATTTCTTATCAAATCCAAATTTCTTAAGAACTTCTAGAAGGTAGTTCCAATCAACTCTATCATATGTTTTCTCCATATCCAGCTTGATTGCAATCCACCCATCTTTAGCTTTACTATTTCTAAAGAAGTGTAATATCTCATGGGCAATAAGTATATTGTCTTGAATGACCCTATTTGCAACAAAGGCCCCTTGAACCGGGTGTGTTATTTTACTTATTACTTTCTTTAATCTTTCCGTTATGATTTTGGATATTATTTTGTATATGCTTGAACACAGACTAATTGGTCGGTAGTGATTTGTTGAACTTGGGTTTTCTATTTTCGGTATAAGAGTTATAAATGTGTGGTTGATTTGTCTTAGTATTTTTCCAGAGTGGAAGAAACTTTTAACCGCTTTGGTTACCATTGGGCCTACAATATCCCAATATCTTTTATAAAATTCTGCTGTAATTCCATCTGGACCTGGGGATTTGTCTGATCCCAGACTCATTGCCGTATTTTTAATTTCTTCATTCGTGACCGGTTTTATTAGGCTAATGTTATCCTCTTCCGTTACTTCTCTAGTAATTAGGTTCATATAGTTACTTGCATTTCTTAGTTGTGTTGGTTCTTTTGTATATCGTTTTTTAAAGTCTTGTCTTATTTCTTCACAAATGTTTTCTGTTCCAATAATTAGTGTACCATCAGCTGTTCTAATTTCTTTTAAAAAAATTCGGTTCCTTCTCCCACTTGCCACTTTGTGAAAGTATCCTGAGTTCGCATCGGATAGCTTAATGTGTTTCGTTTTAGCCCTCTGGCTCCAATAAGTTTTATGGTAGTTCAATATGCACTCTTTCTTTTTCAATAAACGTAGTTGCTTTTGTATAATGTCTGGTTGTGGTGAGATTGAGATATTTTTTTGGATTTTAAGAAGTTGTTCAAGTAGGCAATCATTTTTAAAGTTTATTAACCTTTCGAATCTATGTGGTTCCGGGTGAGCTCCTCCCTGTTTTTCATTTGGTTCATGAATTTCATTTAGATCTCCAATTATCAAAATTGGCATGTTCATATTTTGAATGGTTTCAGTTAGATCATTCCAGAAATCGTTCTTTTCCCCAGCATTTGGTGGGGCGTAAGCGAAACAAATAGCTAATGTTTTTTTAGTAATTATATGATAGTATTTGAGAACAATGTACCTTGGTGTTTGGACTAGCACGTTGATTTCTTCGTTGATGAGTTGGTGTGCTTTCCAGAAAACACCTATTCCACCAGCCCGACCATTCGTAGGAGACCATAGGACATTATCAAACCCGACACGTCGTCAAACTTGATCGCTCGGCAAAGTGTCTGTTTTTGTCTCTCCAATTGCCATAATTTGAATTTTCTGAATCTTGCAGAATGAGTCTAGCTCGGGCCAAAAGGATTTTCTCCCAATTCCTCTACTATTCCAAGATCCGATCTTCATATTAAACCAATTTTATAATCGTTCGGTTCACGATCTATCTTTGTTTTAATCTTGTTGAAGACGTGGCTTATGAGCTTTATATATTGTTCTGTCTTTTGTTCTATTAATCTGTTTTTGACCAACATTTGAGGCTTATCTATATTTGTCTGAACAAAAGGGGGATTAAAACTTGGTCTTGATTGCACCTTATGGTATTCCTGTAAGCATTTCATTCTTTGTATGGGTTCATCCCAAGGACACACAACATGTGAATAATTATTTTGCACATCAAGATGGCGCATTCTGTTGTCCAATATAATAGTATTGTAATCATATCTAACTTTTCTGAACCTGCGTATGTCAAATACATAGTTCAAATAATGGTTACGACATTGGTTTATTTCTGAACCTTCATGTATTATTGTTATTTTCAAGAGGAAAAGATGTCTCTTTTCTTTATCAATTGCATCTTGGTCTCTACATTGTTCAATTTTCCTGATGTTTTTGACAACCCTGCTAGCATTCAGCATCATCATCAGCATCAAGGAGCTCCTCCTTTGCCTTTCTATTGTGCTTTCCTCTTGTTCCTGTTTCCTACAATTTCTCAAATGGCATAGACAGTGATTAACACAACACCATACAAAGCATTTATTGAGTTGTATATGGCAAAAATGAATCATGATTATCAAAGAATTAAGCCACCAGTAATTCAGAACATTACAACAGTTTATGTTTTCCTCATCAACCTGTCTAAGGTATATAATAAAATCAGCAGCATCAAGTTTAGTTCTAAAGAGAATGTCATGTTGTCTAGAGCAGATTACTTCATAAACAGTTGGACAAATACTCATAAAACAATATAGAAAGAAAAAAGTATAAGGACTTTTCTTATGCTCAATATTTTTTCTATATTGTTTATCTAAATACACAAACCAAACACATCCTTTATCTAATTCCTTCTTCCATCTGCCAAACCTTATAATTTCCAATAAAACAATGTAGTTTGTTATAATGGCAATAACTTGTTCACTATTTTTAGTCATATTAGTTTCCAGACAGCCTGAGGCACCACATAAGTCCCAACCATTTATCACTTTCCATATGGTTTTAGCAGCTAAGTTGATCCAGCACCTGAAGAGAGGGTGAGTAGTCAAAGAGCTATTTTTCCTCCCTTGTAACAAATATGCATAATAATTCAGTCTTAAGTCATAGGATTCTGTTGCTTGTGTATCATAGTTAATACTTAGATTAGGGTCAATTATTGGGCTCCTCAGATTCATCATCCACATATAGGAAAAGTAATCATCATTGAATTGTAGTTCCTTACTAATATGCATCACATGGATCATAACAGTACCCTCACTACTTATTTGTGTCTTAGAGAACATTGGTATTTCCTGATAATAACCATAGCTGAGTTCATTAGCCATTCTTACATCACAGAAATTACCAAAGTACACAACCACTCCATCAGCATTACAAGAAATCATGACAGAACTACCAATGTGCTTGGTTTTCTCAACCAGGGCAAGGCAAAGAGCTGCAAAGAGATAGATTTCTTTCAACTATAAGATGTGTTCTTTAATCCCAGACAACTGGTTTAAGAAGGCCAACATATCAATCTTTCTTTTATCTTTTTATTTCTTATGACCCAAAGGTCTTGCCTCATTAGGCTTGTTTTCTTTACCACCCTTTAAGGTCTCATGGACCATGGTGGGTACTGGTTCAGTTTGAGATTGAGATGACTCAATCTCACCGTTTTCTTTAGAGAATACATGGTCAGTAATTAGCATCTTTTTGAATGATTTTTTTCCTTTTGTTATTTCTTTAACATGTTTTCCCATCTTAGCACACACCCAACCCCAAATCAGCAAATACAGTATGTAGTTACGAAAGTAAGTAAAGTGTAGAGAGGTTGAACAGAGAAGAGGTATTGAGAGGAGTATGAGTCCCCCATCTCGCCTTTCATAGACAAGTTTATCAACAGAAGCATCAAAAGGCAGTTTAAGATTAACAAAATCAGAGTCAGGGTAGGAAATGGACGACCTGGAGGCAATGGTGCAACAGACGACCAATCTGAAATTCCTCGGGCAGGGGAATAGCCCCAATTCTTGAGTAGCCATCGTTCTCCACTCCTCGAGGAAGATCCCTTGCGAAAAATCCCCATAGTCACCCTTGATCCCGGCTATGAACAGTAAGAAGAAAGTCCATAGCCTCACCAACCCTAGCCTCCAATTTGCTCGAGGATCGATAGAAAACGATCGCTTTCGCAACCTTCGCCTCCAAAGACCAATCGTTGGGCAAAGAACCATTAAACGGAGAGCCCCGACGGCCTCGTTAATCGATGAAGGGTACAGATCGGAGCCATCGCACAGGGGACAACTTGCGTAAAATCGGGGCTGAAACCACTCGGCTGATGCATTGAACAATCGAGAATCATCATTATCAAGGATTTGAATCAGAAGAAGAAGTAGAAAGGCTTCAATTAGAATCGAAGATGTTTTTTTTGGGTTTTTTATTTGGAAAGTAAAGAAGAACTGATTGGGGGCTAGGGTTCGAAAGTGGAGAGGCGAGAGGGTTCGAGTCTTCATCGTTTTGGGATAATGTTATTTATTTTTGTTATATGATCTATGGCTGAATCTGTAGAAAACTACCCATTTTTACTAGATGTCCAATAAAGTCGATCTTTTATATTATTTTTTGGCAATTGATTTCCATAATTTTATCAATAATAGTTGGTGGTAATTGTTGACTGAGAGCACTAGTATTCCATGTTTTATCATTATGTAGGAAGTCGGCAATTTTTTTGTCTAGATTATTCACATGCCCATTTATAGCATAATTCTTCAGGGGCTCATTGAGAAGCCATCTATCGGACCAAAAGTTAATGGTTTGACCATCACCTACTTGCCATCTAAGGCCTTCCTCAAAACTTCAGCCTTCCTCAAAAGAAGTTTTAAGCGCTATCAATTTTCTCCATTGCTATGATGTGTTCGATTTGGGTTTGTATGAGAATAAATCCTCATTCCTAAGGTATTTTTCCTTTATTATGCGGACCCAGATGTTAGTTGGTTCTTCTAGAATTTTCCATAACAATTTCATTTGAAGTGCTTTGTTCATATGTTCTGTTTTTCTAATTCCTAATCCACCATAGGATTTGGGCTTGCATACTCTATCCACCCAATCATTGGTTTGTATGTTTGGCTTTTATTCCAAAAGAAATTTCTATTTATTTTATCAAGCTCATTATGAACGCTTGTGGGTAGCATAAAACTTTGCATTAAGTAAATGAGTTTAACTTCTAGGTTTGATCTGATAAGAATTGTTCTTCCTTCTTGGGATAGTGAATTAGCCTTCCATTTGCTTAATTGATCTTTCGTTTTCCCAACTGTATTGCTAAAAGTTTCCTTATTTACAACACCACTAACGATCGGACATCCCAAATATTTCTCTAAATCCGTCATTGTTGTAATACGCAGGGCTTGTTGTATTCGTTGTTTTTGTTGGTTTGATACATTTTTTGACCGGAAGGTTGATTTATGATAATTAACCTTTTGACCCGAGATTGCACAATATTCGTCAATTATATTTTTAACAGAGATACATGCCGATTGTATTGCTTTTGAAAAGATTATTATATCATCCACAAAGGATAAAAAGGGAATTTTTGTCCCTGCTCACGCAAGAGCAAATCCAACCGTCTTGTTTGAAGACATACATTCTTGTTGAAGTTTCCTTGCCAAGATTTCTGTGCCTAAGATAAAAAGGTAGGGGGATAATGGATCACCTTGCCTTAATCCACGCTCAGGGAAAAAAAAGGATTAGTGGGTCCATTATTCACCAATAATGAAAATGATAATGTTTTGACACATTCTTTGATCCATCCTATGAATTTTCCCTCAAATCCATTTTTTTCCAAAATACTAAACAAGAACTCCCAGTCTACTCTATCATATGCTTTCTCCATATCTAGTTTTATAGTAACCCAACCATCTTTATTTTTTCTTCCTTTGAAAGAGTGAAAGATTTCGTGAGCATGAAAAATTTTGTCCTGAATTGCTCTTTTGGCCACAAAAGCTCCCTGGAGGGGGGTGAATGAGTTTTCCAAGCACCTTTTTTAACCTCTCCGTAATTATTTTAGCTATGATTTTATAGACTGTAGAACAGAGACTAATAGGCCTATAATGGTTTGTTGAGTTCGGGTTATCTATCTTGGGAAGTAAAGAGATAAACGTGTGGTTTACTTGTCTCAGCATCCTGATCGAGTGAAAGAAACTTTTCACAGCTTTAATTACTGACGGACCGACAATATCCCAATATGTTTTGTAGAATTCCGCCGACATCCCGTCAGGACCAGGGGATTTGTCTGATCCGATGTTCATGAGTGCGTTCTTGATTTCCTCGTTCGAGACTGCTTTTGTTAATTCCTCATTTTCTGTATTTGTTATTTCTTTGGTTATTAGGTTTAGATATTCACTTAGGAGTACTGAATTAATACGTTCCTTGCTATATCTTTTTTTAAATCATTTCGAATCTCATTTCGGATATTTGTCTCCCCTAGGATTTGTATACCATCGCTAGCCTTGATTTCCCTTATTATTTTCCTATTTGTTCTTCCATTAGCAATCTTATGAAAATAACCAGAGTTAGT
This sequence comes from Fallopia convolvulus, assembly GCA_964016875.1. Taxonomy (NCBI): domain Eukaryota; kingdom Viridiplantae; phylum Streptophyta; class Magnoliopsida; order Caryophyllales; family Polygonaceae; genus Fallopia; species Fallopia convolvulus. Next base: position 33,603,193 of record OZ024721.1, on the reverse strand, counting down.
GTCCGTGAGTTTAATATGTTTTGTTTTTGCTCTTTGCTTCTAATATGTTTTATGAAAATTTAGTATGCATTCCTTTTCTCCAATTAAACGTAGTTGTTTTTGTATTTTATCTGGCGAAGGGTTTACGTGGATTTGGTTTTGAATTTCTAAGAGATCTCCTTCAATCTCACATAATTGCTCAAAAGTGTTATCAAAGGTTCTTTTATTCCATTGCTTAGCGTGGTTTTAAATATTTTAGTTTTACTTACTAGTTGGAACATAAATGATCCTCGAAAATCGACCCGCCAGGCTTGTGTAACTACATTTTCAAAATCTTTTCTTTGAATCCACATTTTTTCGAATTTGAAAGGTTGAGCCTTTATTGTTTGTCCATTTGTTAGATCAATCGCAATTTTACAGTGGTCGGATGAAGAGAAAGCATAGTGTTGTGTAATGATTTCTGGGAACCATTAGAGTATTTGGTCATTAACTAGTGTTCTGTCAAGTTTTTCGTAAATGTTATCCTCTTCCGTCTTATTCTTTCTCCAAGTATATTTACTCCCCGTAGTAGGAATGTCCAGGAGATCACATTCATTTTTGAATTTTATGAGTCTCTCAAATCTAGCATGATCAGGTAACGCTCCACCTTTCTTTTCACTTGGGTTCTGAATTTCATTTAGATCACCCGTTATAATGACAGGAAGGTGTAAATTCTGTAGGTGCAAGGTTAATTGTTCCCAAAAGCTATTTTTTTGTTTTCCTGTGGCGGAGCATATACAAAACAAATTGCAATAATATAGTTAATTAGTTGCAAGATTTGTATATTTAAGAGTAACGAATCTCGCTTCATGATTAAGTACCTCAATTATTTCATTGTACAGTTGATGTTCTTTCCACATAACACAAATTCCCCCGGATCTACCCCTAGCAGGTGATCAAACTATATTGTCAAACCCTGACTTTCTCCAAACTTGGTCCGAAGGTATTGTTTCAGTTTTAGTTTCCACAATAGTCATAATTTGGATTCTTTCAATCTTACTAAAGAGTCAACACTTTTTTTCTCCATAGTAACTATGTAGCACCCATCTGATTAATTTGCAGCGCTTTTTTTTCCCTATTTTACCCTTATTTTAATTGCTTAAAATTATCCTAAATTTCTCTCTACATTCCCTTCTCCCTTCTCTCTGGTCTTATATTCTTTCAACTTTATCGTCTTTGCACCGCCATTTTAAAACCTATTCTTCAAGTCTCATATATATATATTTTAACAAAGCCAATTCACTTTAGTACTCCGAGCATATCAAAATTGAAATTAAACTTGATATGCTAATAGTGTCAATTCATTGAAAGTTTTAAGGGCTCATCTAAACTTAACCCTAAAATTTCCATCCAAGCAAAACAAGAGAGCTAGATCCAAATTCTAAACAATTCGTCCAATGACAATATACTCGATAATACATTCATGCCCTCAGTTAATTAATTAAACAATGAGGACTTAAAGATCGAGATGAAGGGAATATGTGAAACAAAAAGTAGGTTGTAGGCCTATGGAATTAATTATATAGTGAAATGCTAAGCACATTCCATGAGATTGAAATCGATACAGTGTTAGAGTTAATATTGACTAATAAATGGTCTAATTAACTTGAAATTGATACAGTACGTGGTTGAAGCCTCAATCTTTACCCATCTGAAGTGGGAAAGAAAATTAAATTGAAAGCGTGGTTAATTTGTGAAAATGCACCCAAAACACAAATAAGGGTATTTTTGGAACTGTTTAATTTTTTGGTGTTGCAAACTAATTAGGTGGGTGGTGCATAACACGACCCTTTTTTGGGGGAAATTTTTTTAGTGCCCCTTAATTTTTGTCTTTTTCTTTTAGTGTATAAGAAAAAAACTTATTTCTTTCGGTACGCCTGAGGTTTTGGCTTTTCCCATTGACGTCCCTCTCCGGTTGAAGATAGTTAAATTCAAGCTCACCATTGTGTTCCTCACCCTTAAATTAGTAGGATTCAACTCTCAAAATATCAAAATTCATAACTTAACCATCCCAATTTGAATTTGTGAACAACTTTTTAAAAAACCCCTTAAAATAGAGGATTGTTTTAAAATTCAAATTGATTTTGTTTGGTTATGAATTTAAGTGTTTTAAGAGTTGAATCGTACTAATTTAAGGGTGAGGAATATATAATGGTAAGCTTGAAATTAACTAATTTGAACCGTAGAGGGGCGTCAATGGGAAAAGTCAAAACCTTAGAGGTACCAAGAGGAATAAGTTATTTCTTGGACACCAAAAGGAAAGGGGAAAAACCTAGGGGCACCAAAAGAAATTTCCCATTCTTTTAACAAAGCAAGGCCGACTTAAATAACACAACAGATGATCTTAAGAAATTCAAACAACAAGGGTTAAGAATGGAAACAGAGACAAAGGGTCTTCACTCCCCGTACTTGAATGGAAACAGAAAACAGCTTGGTGAGACAAAGGAACATTGAAATGTCTTCTTGCTAGAAAATCTGCAGCAAAAATACTCCCTATAACAATGAAAGAATAAAACATGTGGAATATGTTGAACAAGATTCTGAATGTCAGATATAATAGAATTAATCACCCAAGGAACTTTCCAAAGTTTTTTTAAAGAATTGATAACAATTAAATTGGGGAGGTGCTATACTTCACACTCTTTTATTAAACTTCACACTATAAAATTACCTTAATAGCCTTCTTTTTAAAGTAAAACTAGTTGAAGTCTCGTACCATGTACGGATAATACGGATAATATCACTATAATTTTAAATATTTTATGTATTTTAATGGGAGAAATATACACAAAACTATATATTAAATGAAAATAATAAATTTGTCATAAGGTCTCGATTTATATTAATTCTATCTATATAATTCGATCTATAGGTTGAATATTTCATGCATAGGTTGATATTATTATAATATTTATTTAAAAAATAGAAATTCATTTATTCATGCAATTAAATGTAGAACATAGTTTCTTATAAAAAAATATAGTGTACTAAAGTATATCATATATTCTATAAATAAATTCATTATATTAGAAAATTTTAACATATAGATAAAAATGATATACTTGGTGCCCAAGTTTTGTTAAAAGAGAAAAAATTATTATGTATAAAACTAATATTGAAAATATTATCATTTAAATCAAGTTTTGTTGAAAGATGTGTGGATAAAATTAATATAGAAAATATCAACTTATAGATAGAAAATTATATAAATATGGTATCTATTTATTAAAAATATTAGATGTATACAAAGAATAATGCAAGTTATAATAACTAGTTGTACCCGTCGTACCATGTGCGAGTACGATTCGATATTTTATAGACATTATAAATAGGATATTAATAAATAGAAATATAATATAAGTAATATATTTCTCGTAGAATGTATTTTTTAATCAATATAAATGATTAAAATTAATGTTGAGAATGAAGATATATTATTAAGATAAAATAATTACATTTTTATTTTTCCTTAATGATATTTCATAGATATTAAATTAAAAAAAAAAGATAAAATATGAATAAAAAAATTTATATATTCAAATATAGAAGAGATAAGAATTTAAAAAATAATAGTTAACTTAATACATAAGATATAATAAAGTATGAAAGATACATATAATTTACTTATATCAAATATTTAAAATTTAATCAATTTAATTTAAGATGAGACCAAACTCATTTTTGTGGTTCGATAAAGTAAAGACTAGATAAGATTAAATATTATATTATTCATAATTTATTACTTTCCATGTACGTAAATTTAGAGATTATCAAATATTTCAATATATCTATTAATTATTTGATTATCTATTTTTATTAATTTTAAACATTATAAATATTTATCATTAATTTTTATTATAAAATAAAATCAATATATATATATAAATAAATTCATCAAAAGATATATGCTAAAAGATTTATATTTACTTTAAAATATTTTAAAAAATTTATCTTTAATTTTAAATACTTGTATAACGAAGCTTTCAAAAGATATTGTTATACTAAATAGATATTTGTTTGTTGTTAGAGATAAATTTAAATAGTTAAAAAAATTTAATAGAAATAAGTTATTATAATAGAAATTGATATTATTTTTTTAAATATGAGGTGGGATCAGAATCGTTCTGGTGGCTCGTAAAGGTATAACTTTAATGCAAGTTATAATAATATTTATCATGAAAAAAATCTGACATTATTTTAATCAAATAATGCCATGTGGCCCAATTTTTTCAACAAATTTATAATGTATTAGATATAGATAACAAAAAAATTAAAATTTTATGTTAGGATTTTGTTAGATTTTCAACCATATATTTTGTAAGATTTTCTACATTCAACCATATGTGGAACACACACAAGTTACGGTATTTTTTTAATAAAAAGGAAAATATTACCATTTTGGTAATTATCTTTAAGAATATCAATTTAAAAAAAAAGTACTCAGCCAATAATTTTATACGTACCTTATAGAAAGTAACTAGTATGTATTCTCGTACCTTGTACGGGTTTTTCTAAAATAAAATATTAATAATATAATATTTTCAAATATATTTATTATCCGAGAAAATAATTATGTAAATGTTTAAATATAAATTTTGAATAAATATTTAAAATCAATAAACTATAAAAGTTGTTTATTTGAAACAATAATATTTTATTAGTATTACGAATTAAATTAATATCCAAAATATGATAATTTATTTATTTATGAAAATAGATAAGTAATAAGATAAAAACTTATCAATTTATTATATACATGGGACCGTTCAAAATAAACTTAATTATAGTGATATAAGATTGTACGTATATTACACTATCCTTATATTAAACTTAATTATCTAAACCTAGCATATGCATTCCATCTAAAAATAAAATAAATATCATAATATTTGTATAATATATAGCATATAAAATATCTTAATAATCTTCCTATTTATCGTATCCAAAAATAACAGATTGTTGGGACGGTGTTGGGAACTCTGGTTCTAAACATCCGAACAACGAGACTTGTCTCCAGTTTTGATAATGACAAACGTCATATGGGAACTAACGTGTTACATTCAAGTATTTAAAGGGAACACGAGGTCTAACGAAGAATCTCCAAGAACGCAAAAGGAACACAAAAATATATGATAGCAAGTTCCTATCAAAGGAACTCTGGAGAGAACAGTTCCCAGCGCATGGGAACTCACATGTGCAAACAAGACCGTTCAGCGCAAATCGCGAAATCCTGTCTTGGACAGAACGAAGGCTCAGTCTGAGGAACAGACTGAAGCAAGTGATCCAACGGCCCGATTGATTCTCAAAATTGACTAAGTTCAAATCAAAGTCACATGTGAAGATTGCAAACTTGGCGTGCAAGACAAAGGGTATTTCGGACAACATGAAAGTAAAGATTGCAACCCAAGTTCAAAAGAATATAAAGCCAAATGAATAGTGCTCGGAATAAGTACTTCTCCCATAGCAAATATTCACACACAAAGAGATAAGAGAAACAGAAAAGAGAAGAGAAGTCCCCGACAACTAGTGTTCGATCTCGGCGACGGCGAATCCAAGTTCCCAGGAGTTAGGAAACTGCGACATTGAGCTCAAGGTGTAAGGTTCGATCTGTCTTACGTTTAGGTGAGTTGTTCGCTAGGAACAAGGTCGAGAAGGCTTACTAGTGTTACTAGAGTTAGGAAGAATTGCTAGGAACAGAGAAGTGTAAGTCTTGCCTGTGTAACTAGGGAACAATCAATAAAATAAGTAGATCGTTCAAAATCCTCCAAGCGGAGGTAGAGGTTTACCCACACAACTAGTTGGTTGTTGTGGGGTTCCTCTATAAAGGAACTGTGTCGTTTACATTCTGCTTTACTTGCTTTTACTTTACTTCCACTGCCTTGGGAACAACCTAACCGCCAGTTCCCAAGCTCTCACTAACGCACGTCAATCTAACAATTGGTATCAGAGCAGACTCGCTCTAGATTTCTGTGTTAGTATCGCAGGTTACAGGATGTCTGAGGAACTTACTCAAGTTGGACGTGGGAACAACAAGACTCCAAGGCTTATCACCGGAAGGTTCGAAACCTGGCAGCGCAACATGAAAGATTGGATGTGCAGCCACGACTTTCAAGCTTGGTGTGTAATCGAAGTAGGGAACTTCGAGGTAGACCCAACCATTCGCCACGACTTCACCAAATGGGGACCAAACGAATGGAAGTGTATGGAAGCAAACTTCAAAGTCAAACAATACCTCAAGAACGCCATGACCGTACAAGATTGCGATAGGGTAGCAAACTTGGAAACGGCGAAGGAGATGTGGGAAGCCATCCAACAGATGCACATTGGGAACTCTGACCTCAGAGAGGACCTCCAAATGAATGCCAGAAGGGAGTTCTTTAACTTTCGAATGGAGATGGGAGAATGAGTCCACAACTATCAATCTCGCTTTGAAGTCCTATGCACCAAGCTCACTGGACTTGGGATAACAAAAGAAGAGATCACCGACAAGATGAAAGTCCAACAGCTCTTCAACGGCCTGACTGGTGAATGGGCCAACGAGAGGACCATGTTCAAAGAAAATCCTGAGAACAGGAATCTCAAGCTTCACCAAGTCTCTGGGAAGCTGGTGGGACACGAGAAAAGGAAACAAGATGACAAGGAGCAAGAAAGGGCACACAAGGGAATTGCCCTAAAATTGGAAAAGATGCTCAAATCTGTTCAGGAACAACACGAGGAATCTGAAGAAGAAGAAGATGAGGAACTCGTCCTTGTCACAAAGGCACTTCGATCTTTCTACAACAAAGGAAAGTTAAAAAAAGGGCTATGGGAACTCGCAAAGAGGTCAAAGTTCCCAAAGAAAGCCCGCGGAGAAGGACCTCACTAACGTCACCTGCTACAAATGCTACAAGAAGGGGCACTTCGCAAAGGACTGCCCACAGGGAACCGACGACAGAAAACAAGGGAAGAAGGCCTACATCGCCACCTGGAGCGACGACGAAGATGAAGATCCCGAATCATAGGCACATCCAGACATGTGTGCAATGGCCGTAGGGGAGACCACTGGGGAACAACCCAATGAGGTAACCACTGAAACCATTCTTGAGTCCTTATCTAACTATGAAAAACCTGAACTATTGAAATTACTCTCTAGTCTTGTTAAGGATAACATAAAATTGCAAAAGAAGCTAGATAAATCGGAACACACAAATGCTGAGTTAGTTGGTCTTGAATCCTGTTCCAATTGTGTGAAACTGATTGATAAGCTTCAGTCCTACCTATCCAACATAGTGGCTCTCGAGGATGAGATTAAGACCTTATAAAGTGACAAAAATGAGTTCCTACAAAAGCTGAGCAAAGAAAATGAGAGTCCTAAAGCCTCAAGTTCCCAAACTAAATTTGTCCCAGCCAAACATGGGATTGGGTATAAGTCTGAGTGCCCAAAGAATGGGAAGTCTCCTCTAACTGAACAGGAGATAAATGAGTGTAGGGCCCTAGAACTCCAATGTGAGAAGCAAAAGAACGCCCATCTAGAAGAAAAAATACGTGTCTTGGAAAGTGGGGTGAGTGGAGAGAAGGACTACTACACTAGGCACAAACTGTACGTTCAAATAACCAAGGGAAATGGGTCAAGGGTCTACAACAAAGAAACCATGGATAGGAACAGGATACAAAGACCCCATCCCAAGTACTACTTAGGTGAGTACTACAAAACCTGCTGGAATTGTGGTGCGCATGGTCACTACAAGGAAAGTTGTCCCAAAAGGGAAACTCAAGCTCAAAAGATTCACGAATATTAGAACAGGCAAAAACAACAAGCCAACAAACCCGCTAGAGGTCCCACTCATGGGAACCAACATAGGAACTCCACCTATCACTCTAGAAACTCTCGTGATGTCAACATTGCTAAGTATATTATGTTTGAAACTAAGGGACCAGGCAAGAGTCATCTTGCCTGGGTCATCAAAAACTAACTTTCCCTATAGGTGACAGTGAGGGGGAACAACACATGGGTCATTGATAGTGGCTGTTCAAATGATATGACTCGGAACAAAGACAATCTCACCTCACTCCACACCAAAGCCGAAGGAGGTCATGTGTCCTTTGGCAACAAAAATAAAGGGGAAATCATAGGAACATGGGAAGTACTACTCAACAAGTCAATCAAAAGATCAGTAATGTCAACTTGGTAAAGGATCTGGGATACAACCTCCTAAGTGTGTCTCAGATATGTGATCAAGGGAACAACGTTGTCACCTTCGACTCAGAGGAATGCTTGGTCATCAACAAGAAAACCAACAAAATCATTCTACGAGGAAGGAGGTTCAACAATGACGATGTGGTGGACACAGACTTTGAACCACCAATGAAGTTGTGCCTCGCAAGCTCCCATGATGACACGGAACTCTGGCACAAAAGGCTAGGTCACGCAGGGATAAATCAAATCCTGAAGCTATACTTACATGACCTGGTCATTGGTCTTCCACGAATCAACATTGAGGGAGCTAAGATGTGTGAAGCGTGTGTTCGTGGCAAGCAAACCAAGAGTTCCTTCAAACCAAAGAAGGTGGTGAGCACAACAAGGTCCTTGGAACTAATTCACATGGATCTCTGTGGTCCCATGCAAACAGTCAGCTACGGTGGTAAAAGGTACATGTATGTGTTAATTGATGATTTTTCAAGATTTACATAGGTTATTTTCTTGAGATCCAAATCAGATGCATTCAAGGAGTTTGAGCCCTTCATTAAGAGAATGGAAGTTAGTATGGGATTGAAGCTCAAGTCTCTCAGATCTGATCATGGAACTGAGTTCAAGAACTCAGAGTTTCTAATGTTCTATGACAACAATAGTGTATCCCACAATTTCTCGGCCCCACGCACTCCTCAACAAAATGGAGTTGTGGAAAGAAAGAACAAAACCTTGGAAGACATGGCTCACACAATGATGCTTGAGAGTGGAGTTCCCGAAAGCTTCTGGGCCGAGGCAATCTCCACAGCTACATACATTCTAAATCGGGCTATGATTCTTCCCATGATCAAGAAGACATCATATGAGTTGATCAAGGGAAGAAAGCCCAACATCTCTCATCTTAGGACCTTTGGCTGCAAATGCTCCGTCCACAACAATGGGAAAGACAACCTTGGGAAGTTCGATCCAAGTAGTGACGAAGGGATCTTCCTGGGATACTCCTCTCAAAGCAAGGCTTACAGGGTCTATAACAAGAGAACCAAGAAGATCGAGGAAAGCATTCACGTCGTCTTCAACGAACAATCTGTAAAGATGGGAACAGAGTCCCAAGGAAAGGGAAGGGAACTCTGTCCAAATTAGTCATACAAGAAGAAGACGACGACGACGATGAGCCAAGAAAGCAAGATGAAGACTATCCAAGTGGGAACAATTTCCCACCACCAGGCGACAATGAAGAAGGCCAACATCTCACTGATGAAGACTCCTTTGATGTTCCCTCCACAACAGAAGAACCTCAAGATGCATCCAACTCTCTAGTTCCCCAAGATGAAACCATACCAGAGTCTAGTATCCAGGGGGAACAACGAGGGAACAATGAAGAGGATCCTGAGAACACACTTAGTGAAGAAACTGAGAACAACTGTTCCCATGAAGAGGAAACTCAAGTTGAAGACGAGGAAGAAACAAGGGAACAACTTGATGTCACGCACATTCAAACCAGGAACTATTACCAAAGGAAATTGTCATGCTTGATGTCAGGATCCTCCAGGAAATTGTCAAACAGCTTGATGTCATGCTTTTTCACACATTGAAATACATGTTTATTTTGTAATGGATTTGTCATCATCAAAAAGGGGGAAATTGTTGGGACGGTGTTGGGAACTCTAGTTCTAAATATCCGAACAACGAGACTTGTCTCCAGTTTTGATAATGACAAACGCCATATGGGAACTAACGTGTTACATTCAAGTATTTCAAGGGAACAACATGTGTAACGAAGAATCTCCAAGAACGCAAAAGGAACACAAGAATATATGATAGCAATTTCCTATCAAAGGAACTCTAGAGAGAACAGTTCCCAGCGCATGGGAACTCACATGTGCAAACAAGACCGTTCAGTGCAAATCGCGGGATCCTGTCTTGGATGCTAAAAAAAAAGACAATTTAACACAAGAAAGAGGAGTACAATACAACAAAATTTATAGCATTAAAAGAAGAACAAAATAAAAATTCTAGCATTGAACAAAGAACATGTAAATTATGCAAACTAGAAACCCAAAAAAAAACCTAGTACTAATAATCATTAAACTTTGAAACTAAAATTGAATTGTGAAGTAGCAACCTAGAGGGTATGAAAAGTAGAATTTTTACATACTACCATGACAAAGCTCTTTACTATTATGTGTAGTTTCTTCAACATTAGTTTGGGCTGTTCAAGTAAGAAAAACTCTATAAAATTAGGGTATTAATCATATATAATATTATTAGGAAAAATGACTTCTAATAATTAATACGAAGAATCCACCTTGAACTAATAATAATACCAACTTTAAAAATCACAAAACTATCTTAACTATATACTAAAGAGGAGGTTAAAAAAATTCTTAAACGACACATGTCGCTTTTAGATTGGACCAAGCCACCCCTTTTATTAAAACCAATCTTTGGCAAAATAATTAAGTTTAATATAAAGATAGTGTAATGTACGTACAATCCTATATCACTATAATCAATGGATAGAAAATCCCATTCTTAATTCTAAAGAATAATCTTTTTTTTTGGATATGATAAATAGGAAGATTATTAAGATATTTTTTATGCTATATATTATACAAATATTAGGATATTTATTTTATTTTTAGATACAATGCATATGCTAGGTTTAGATAATTAAGTTTAATATAAAGACAATGTAATATACATACAATCTTATATCACTATAATTAAGTTTATTTTGAACGGTCCCATGTATATAATAAACTGATACGTTTTTATCTTATTACTTATCTATTTTCATAAGTAAATAAATTATCATGTTTTGGATATTAATTTAACTTGTAATAGTAATAAAATATTATTGTTTCAAATAAAAAACTTTTATAGTTTATTGATTTTAAATATTCATTCAATATTTATATTTAAGCATTTATATGATTATTTTCCTCGGAAAATAAATATATTTGAAAATATTTTATTATTAATATTTCATTTAAGAAAAATCCGTACAAGGAACGAGAATACATACTAGTATACAAACTATTACGATATTAACCCAAAACGATACGAAATAATTTTCCGGCAACTTTTTTTATAAGATAGCCGACGTTGCGATCGGAATACACATGTGGCATAATATTTTTGTACACCTCATTTTTTTTTGCCTTTTCTAAATTCCAACTCAATTTTTTTAAATTTTTTTTATAGAATAGGCAGTTTGTATGAAAGGTAGTCGAACTCGTGACCTCAAATCACTAACCCATACGTGTACCACTAGGCTATGCTTGTTTTTTTTAACCCTTCACAATAACAAAAATACAAAACCCATATTAGCTCTCCTTCTCTTCTACTGAGTTTGTCGGTTTTCTCCGAACAATGACTGTAAACAATTACATTAGATTTGTGAAGATATCCATTGGATTTCTACAAATTATTAATATTATTTTTGTACATTCATGAGAATTATCTGAAAGCCCCAATTTCAAATTTGTAAACTGAAACCTTTATTTTTAATCAATTATATGTGTGATAATGGTGACTTAGGTTGTTCGGACTAGCATTGACACCGGATGAATAAGTGCCACACTCCACATAATTGCTTGTTGCACGAGAAACGATGGGCTATTGTGAGGTTGCAAGGGAAATGAATTTGCAGATTAAAAGCGAAAGGATTTAATTGCTATAAGAGGAAGTGTGACAATGAAGAAGAGTGGAAATGGAGATTTGAGGTTTTTATATTGTTTTGTAGTAACGACTTAACAAAGATCATAGCCCAGTGGTACGCACGCAAATTGGTTAGAAAGGTCACGGGTTCAATTTTTCTCATAACCGTGTTTTCAACTTTTCCTTTTTAGAAAATACTAAGCCACAGGTATATTCCTTTCGCCGCGTCAGCAATCATACCGAAAAACTATTTCGTATTGTTTTGAGTTAATATCGTAATAGTTCATATACCGGTTGGTGATTTTTAAAGTTTGTATTATTATTGGTTCAAGGTGGATACTTCGTATTATTAGAAGTCATTTTTCATATTATTATACATTTTATGTGAAGATTTTGTTTCATCTTTTTAGTAGAATGAAGATTTTGTTCATTATAAATTAAGTTAGGATCTTTTAGTAACAGATTCTCTTAAAATTATCTTGTAGATTTTCTTATTAGTAGGAAGTTTAAATTTCCTAAAGTAAAATCATGGATTTTATGGTAAAAAAAATTAAAAAAGTGTGAAGTGTGAGAGTAAAGTACAACAGTTATGTTAAATTATCTCCCTCTATAATAAGGTTGGAAACATTCAATGAGACGGTTGCAATAACACCGCCTTCAAGGAAAAAAAGAGCTTCAACCTTTAAGATAGACGTAGGGGCGGCTAAGGAATTTCTATTTTAACATAAACTATTACTATTACTATCCCGAATAATGAAACCAACAAAAAATGACGAGTTTACCTGTTTGGAGGTATCAAAGTTAAGTTTAAGCAGTGAGCGGGTGGCTTAATCCGAACACCATTCGATTTACATTTTCGTTTCGATTTATTTTCCTTTTTAAATAAATTGGCTAAATTCCACTGAAGATGTTGATTAAAAGCCAAGTCATATGGTAAAAGATTACCAATTAACCAAGATGGATTGAAAATCAAAGGATTTCTATGACTCCAGTTAAACCACCAAAGAAAATAGAGAATATCACTATGAGAATTAGCATTAATATATGCAATTAAATTGCCATTAAAATTTCCACTTGTGACTAGTTGGAAAGTATGATTAGTTTTTAATTCAAGCTGAGTAATCATTTTTAAGTGAAAGTACAATGGAAAATTAGGTGGTTGTGAGCACAATTAAAGAATATGTTTAATCTATCAGTTGGAGCAAACAACCTACACAAGATTTCCACAGAAAATTATTAATTTTTGGCCGAATTTTAGTCTTCCAAATCCAAGAGTAACCATAGGTAGAAGGCGAATTTTTAGAAGAATCAAGAAAAACAGAAGCAAACTTAGTAGAAAAGCAACCATCCAAAGAAGGAATCCAAACTAATTTATCATCAACATGAGTTAAGGGGATACGGATATTCTTAATAAGATTAACAATAAAAGATGGTAAGACAAGAGAGAGAGCAGGTATATTCCAATTTTTTTGAGAAGTGATAAAAGTTGAAACCTTTAAAAAGGGAGTAATATTATCAAGATAGTGTAACAAATCAGACTCTCCAATCCATTTATCACTCCAACAATCAATTGAATTTCCATTTCCAACCCTCCACTTAATCCCGCGATAAAACATGTCTCTAATGTTTAATAGGCGCCCAAATTGCCAAGAAGTACTATTCTTTTGATATTGAAACAAAATTTGGGATCCCAAGTATTTATCTTTTATTATTCGAACCCATAAATTATCAAGTTGAGTCATGAGTTTCCAAAGTAACTAGTTGTACCCGTCATGCCATGCACGACTACGACTCAACAATTTTTAGATATTATAACCGGTTCACGTGCGAATGGGCGCCCAGGTGCGAAATAAGAAAGAACAGGAGTCGTTGGATCAAGAAAAATCAAAGGCGCTGATCATTTCACTTAAAAAGGGGAAAAAACGACACGGGCGAATTATTGGCGAATTATTCGCGTATTTTTGAAAAAAAACGGAAATAGGACACGCGCCCAGATTGTTCATCAGTATTGTGGATTTGTTCATCACTAATGTGGATTTGTTCATCAAAACTGTGATTTTGTTCATCAAAACTGTGATTTTGTGCATAAATAAACTATTGCTTGAAATAAAAATCCACAATACTGATGTGTATCAAAATTACATGCAATATGTTCATCAACATTGTGATTTTGTTCATAAAAAAACAAAAATATTTGTTCATCGGTTTGTGCATATTTGTTCATCGGTTTGTGCATATTTGTTCATTAGTAATATCAATTTGTTCACTGGTTTATGCATATTTGTTCATTGCCTTTTTCATATAATTGTTCATTACTAGATGCATATTTGTTCACTAGTAACCTCAATTTGTTCATTACTATATGCATATTTGTTCATTAATAACATCAATTTGTTCATAGCTAAATAAGGCACAAGCACATCTCTTCGATTTATTGCTATCTCGTTCTCTTAGCATACACCATATTATTGCAAAGTCAAATTCTTTATCTCTATTATCTTTTGCACTCAAGTTTTTACATCAAACTTATCTTATTTTGGTACTATATTGAGCACTTCATTCGTATTGACAAGTTAGTCTTAAAGCACTTCATTCGTATTATACTTTGAATTCAAGATAGCCTTAAAGCACAAAATAAATGCAAAAAAAACACAAATAGACAGTCCTAAATGTACAAGTTGATGGTATTAATAGTCCTAAATGTACAAGTTGATAGCATTGACACATAAAATATAAGTTTATTTCAATTCACAAATAAGGGTATAATAATGAACAAATAAGGTTATATCAATGAACAAATAAGGGTATATCAATGAACAAATAGGGTATATCAATGAACAAATAATGGTATACCAATGAACAAAAAAGAAGTATACTAATGAACAAATAATAGTATACTAATGAACAAATAATGGTATATCAATGAACAAATAGGGGTATATCAATGAACAAATACGACTATATCAATGAACAAATATGGGTATATCAAAACTAATTATATGTGCATAAAAAACTACATAATATGTATTCCTACACATAAATAAGGTTAAAAAATAAAATTAAAAATTAAAAAAGTTCGAAATCGATGAACAATGTTATCAAAAACTCAATGCACAATTAGTTAGTATTGATGAAAAATTGGTGAATATTGATGAACAAATCACTATTTTGATGAACAAACTGGGCGCGTCTCATAAAAACGTATTTTTCGAAAAATTCGTGAATAATTCGGGAAAAATTCGTCCGTGTCGTATTTTATTGAAAAATACGCGAATAATACGGGAAAAATTCGCCCGTGCCGTATTTTTTTTTAATGAATGTTTAATCAGGGACGTTGATTTTTTGGAATGAACGATCGAGATTTATTCTTATTTCTCACCCAGGCGGCCATTCGCATGTGACTCTTCTTCATATTATAAATATGATATTTATCAAGTAAATATAAAAAAATAAATAAAAAGACAAAAATAATGTAAATTCATAGAAAAATTTAATCAAATTCAATTACTTTAAATATCTTTTCAATAAAAAAAGTTAAAAAGATATTTAATAAGAAAAGATTAAAAAAATATAGAATTTTTTTAAAGTTAAAAAAATCTTCTATATTTACATAAACAATCCAAAAAGGAAATTAGGGAAAAGATAATATAATTTTTTATAAAAATTTGATTTAGGCAAGTGATTATATAGATATTTAATTTTTTTACTTTTTTTATTATCAAAATTTGATTTAGATAAATATTTTTTTTATCAATAGATAAAAATATAAAGATAAAATAATTTTCTTTATTTTTAATTAAAATTTGAATTAACGTTTTTCACATTAATAATTAGAAAGGAATTTAATTGGAAAAAAATAATTAAAATAATTTTTTTAAATATAAATTGGGTCGAGAATTAATGTGGTGGCTAGAAAAGTTACAACTTTAACATATAGATAGATGTGGCTATTTTTATTTCAAAGATATATATGTGATCATATGTACATATTTTATATTATCTTTTTTTATTTATATTTTACAAATATAATAAATATAATGTCCTTTTTTATCTATATTGGTCAAATGTACTAATATTATTTTATCTTTATGTTTATTTGGAGATAAATTTTTACAAATATTATTTTATCTTTATGTTTACTTGGAGAGATAACTTTTTTTTGAATAATTAACTATTTAAAATTATTATTTTAATAAAGAGGTTATGTGGCGCAACGTGGTGGAAGAAATTGCTTCGGTTTTACTTATTAGTAATAGATTTCATTTGTAAGGAAATGTTTGCATTTTTTGTAGTTTTAATACTAAGACCCCCTAATGTTTTGGAGAACAATTTTTTTCCCAACTAAGAAGAGGGTGAGCATTGGGAGAATTTTGGATTACGAGAATTTATTCCAGAAGAACGATTTATTAACTTTATCAATTTATTCCTAAATTCTTTTTGGTAAAAGAAAACTTTGCATAAGATAATTCGTCTGACCAATCAAATTGGACTAAATTAAAAACTGCTCAACCTGCTTGAGATATAGAATTGGCTTTCCTTTGAGAAAATTGTTTTTTTTGTTCATTAATTCAAAAATATTGAATTTTAGACACGTCTTTTTAAAATAAGAATATCCAAATATTTTTCCATAGTAGTGGTAATTTGAATATTAAGAACACTAGCTAAAGACACATCATTAGGTTTTGAAATATTTGCTGAAGTTTGAAAGGTATACTTATGATAATTAACAAAGAGGCCAGAAATTTGTCCAAAAAATGTTTCATATAATTTATATTGGCAATTTGCATTAGCAAAAATAAGGGTATCATCAACAAAATTAAGAAATAGTAAGCAAGTACCATTTTAGTTAGCTAAATGCCAATACGTTTAGCAATCTGAGTTGATTCATATTGTGGAGTTCGAGCAAGATATTCCATGACAATACCAAGTATAAAGGGAGCAATAGGATCTCCTTGTAGTAAACCTCAGCGAGGAGAAAGTTCATACCCCGCCTCATTATTAATACTTATAGAGGAAGAAGTAGTTGTAACACAAGTCATGACTAGATTAACCCATTTGGAACGGAAACCAAATTTTAAAAGAATTAGTTTAATAAAGTTCCAACCAAGCTTATCATAAACTTTTTACATATCAAGTTTTAAATCCATCCAACCATGTTTGCCTATTTATGGAAGGAATGGAAAATTTCATGTGCTAAAAGGATATTGTCCTGAATTAAGAGACCTTGACAAAAGCACCTTGTAAGGGATGAATTAATTTAGGTGGAATAGTAGATAAATGGTTAGCTAAAAATTTTGTAAAGATTTTGTAAATAGTATTACAAAAGCTAATAGGCATGAAGTGGTTAATTGTAATAGGAGATTCTACTTTAGGGATTAGTGCAGTACAAGACTTATTCTACTTTGTAACTGTTCATAATAATTCTTCATATGATTTTTAGCCCAGATTTTGAAATATTTTTTAAGAAGTTGCATTTTCGAAAAAAGACGATACACAAAAGATCCATAAAGACGATATTTCCAGACCTTTTTTCCATAAGTTTTACAGCCTTTCTATTTACTCCCCAAAACTACTTTTTATTTAAAAATTATTTTTAATATTCTTTAAATTCGTGTATTCTTTATTTTTTATATTTTTGAAGATATTAAAAAAACAACTTTTTCCCAAAAACTTATTTCTACCAACTAATACAACAAATTAGGCTTGGCCTAATAATCTATCTAGTACAATTATAAAGCAAAAACCAAGTCTTTGTAAAAATTTGAGCCACTTGACAATTTGAAATATTTTTTTATTTTTTCTAAAATACTTCTACTTACCCACTATCTCAAAAACCATCACTCATTAACAAATTAATATTTTGTAATTTTTACTAAGAAAATAATTTTAAAAAAATTTAAACTACTTTCACCTTACCCACTTTTTTCACTATCCCAAAAACCACCATCAACTAAAAAATTAATATTTTGTAATTCTTTACTAAGAGAAGTGTGATTTGTGAAAATGTGTTTGTAAATTTTTTTTAAGAACAAGTCGAAAATAATTTATTAATGATTTTTATATTAAATTCGTAAAAAGTACATGAATAACACTAAAAAAATGTGATTTTGTCGTGAAAAATGTGTTTGGGAATTTTTTTTAAGAACAAGTCGAAAATAAATTTTTTAAAATAATTTTTATATTAAACCCGTACAGGGTGAATTAAGCTTGACATCTTGTTAAAAAATGCAGAAAATGTTTTTAATACTTGGGCCTACTAATACGCTTTTGTCTTTTGTGAAACTAGTTGTACCCGATGTACCATGTACGACTACGATTCAGTTATTTTATAGACATTATAAATAGGATATTAATAAATAAAAATATAATATAAAAAAATTGAAAAATAATAATTTATTTTCATTTAAGGTGGGGCCAAACTCATTTTGTGGCTCGATAGATTAAATATAATATTTTTTATATTTTTATTACATTCTATGTACCTTAATTTAGAGATTATCAAATATTTCAATATATCTATTAAATATTATATTACCTATTTTTATTATTTTTAAACATTATGAGTGTTTATCATTAATTTTTTTATTATAAAAGAAATATATATATCTATATATATATCTATAAATAAATTTGTGAAAAGATATCATGCTAAAAGATAAAATTTGTTATCTTTAATTTTAAATATTTGTATAAGGAAGTTTTAAAAAGATATTGTTATACTAAATAGATATTTGTTTGATGTTAAAGATAGAGTTAAACATTAAAGAATAATTTAATAGAAAAAAGTTAAAATATTAGGAATATAAATTAATTTTGTAAATATGAGGTGGGGCCGGAATCGTTCTGGTGGCTCGAAAACGTATAACTTTAATATATAGTTATAGATAGTGAGAGCACCTACTCGCCCTCCCACATCCGAATAGTGTGAGGAAAATTAGTGCTTTATATACACACCTTTGATTTATATGGGGTTATATGAGTTGTGGGGGAATGCTCCTATGCACGCGCCGTCGTTGGCCGGCTCGGGCTTCCTGGCTTATGCTAGTATTGCTATGTTTTTGCCTCTATATTCGTCGTTGGCTTCCATGGCTTGTTTTGTTGTTGCTTGCTATTTAGTGTTGAGTAGTTTTTACTGTTTCGTCATCCTTTTAAATGGTTTTGGCCCCTTTCTCCTATTTGTTAGTATGCCTTGTTGTTTGTTTGTTCTTTATTTCCTCAGTTCTTTGTTTATCTTTACAAGCCTTCACCCCTATTGTTTAGTTTACATGGACTAGTTTTAGTTAATGGTAAAACACTTCGAGTAGAGCGTTTGTGTGCCTTTGGTTACCTCTTTGATTTTTGTGTTGACGTCGGTGCCTGCTAGATGGCCTTACCGGCTAGTTCAGTTCTAGTGAGTCCTAGACTAGAAGTAGGCTCGGGTCCAAGCTCGGGGAGGGTGGTTAGGGCAAGTTCAAGGGTGTCGGTCGGTACCGCCTTTGTTGAGGCTAGGTTCTTGGAATGTAGGGATACTACGGGCAAGTCGATCGAGCTAGTGAAGATCCTTCAGTATCATAGAGTGGACGTAGCATGTGTCTAGGAGATCAAGTGGGCGGGCAACAAGACTCGGGATATTGATGGTTAGAAGTTGTGGTACTTTGGTGCTACTAGGAAAAGAAATGGGGTTGGTATCCTTCAAAGCAAGGAATGGAGGGAGCAAGTGGCTCGGGTGGATTTCAAGAACGACCAACTATTGGCAACCAAGCTTGTTACCGGAGATTCAGTTCTCAATGTCATTAGTGCCTACGCTCCTCAAATGAGTTTAAGCGTAGAGGAGAAGAGGATTTTTTTGGGAAGACATACACACTCCTCTTGAATGCATGAATCTTATGATATTATTAGGAAATAGTCTAATATTAAGATATATTAAATCCTATGTAATATATTATTATTCTTCTAATAACACTAAATCCCGTGCAAGGTATGGGAATTACACTTGTACATCATAAAGCAGAAACTTATCCTATTTAAAGAATTGCGCCATGTGGCATTACTTTAATAAAATTTTAGAAAACTATTTTAATAAATTCTATTATGATTTCAAGACACACCCTAACCTAATTATCTTTAATTTATAGTATTATATTGTATTTATTTTTTTCTCTATGTTATCTTCTCGGCCGATCTTTATATTAATATTTTTCATATTTACAAAACTTATCCTATTCATTATGGGGAAAAAGATTAAAAAAAACTCTGATACATAGTCACAATAAATTCCTTAAAATATATTTTAGTAAATACTTTAATAAATTGTATTATTATTCTACACATCATATCCTAATTATTATCTTTATAAAAAATGAATATTTTATGCATATCAATACCATAAAACAATGAAAAAATTTATTTAAAAATAGGCCGAATGACCGAAAATCACCCGTATAATAAGGCATATTTCGCTAAACCACCCGCTATATTGGAAATTGCCGAAAACCACCCGAATTATGTTGTACGTCAAAATCAACCACCCGGACCCAATATTCCGTTAAGTTAGCGTCAATGCGCGCGTGTTCGCGTTTCCTTTGTACATTTTTATTTCTTTTTTCCATTTTTTTCTTAACCGAAATTCTTTTCTGCCATCTTCATTCTTCAAATTATTATATTTATATAAAAAACTTTTTCTTCTATGGACACTACAAAAGACATAGGAGATCCCATCACCATGCCACCGCTCATCGACATTGTCGACCGCTATCGTCTATAACCCACTACCGACCCATATCTTCCATTGCCTATCGCAATCGATACTTCTTCTCCGGTCTAGGTTTGCCTCGATTTGACCATCGCCGAGCACACATCGTCGTTCCTCCACCAAAATCGGTGACCCACCATGTTTGGGCTTAGGAGCAGCGACAATCGGATCAAGAACATCGTCAATCGGGGTCAGGAGTAAAATCAATAGTCGAACTGGGTGGTGCTGGACGGATGAAGAGATCGAAGCCTTTAATGGCGGAATTCGATTCGAGAAGATTTGAGACATGGAAATAAGGGGTTTTGGTAGATTTTGTGGTGAGGAATCCAAATCTAGCCTCAATTTGAGGATTTTATTAAGGGGTTGCGAGAATTATGAGAATTAGGGCTTGTGAGTTAAGTGGTTGGAGATGTGGTTAACGACGGAGAAGAGGGAGGTGTAGTCGATCTCATAGCTCCTCCGCCTCCCATGATTCTCTTCGAAACTGATGAGAGTTGGAGATGTGGCCGCCGAACCGGTGAGGTAGTCTTCCGGCGGGATGGTCTTTCGGTTGCGCCTCTCCCTCGCTAGCGCTACCGGCATCGGAGACGGCCAAACGCGGTAGTCTTCCAAGCTCTTGAGATTTTGAATTTGAACACATTTTGACCGTCCATCTGCCCAATGTCTGAGTGGAAGCCATGGACATGGCCCTTGTTCATTGCTTGTTGGAAGTGATTCGTCCTAGTGTTCAGAATAGGGCTTTTCAGATTTGGGGCAAACTGTGTTTGAAGGGAAGGGTCTTAGTGTTCAGAATTTCTGATAAGAAAAAGTATAAGAAAGAAATGGAAAAAAATGTGCAAAGGAAACGCGAACACACGCGCGCGTTGACGCTCACTTAACGGGATAGTGGGTCCGGGTGGTCGATTTTTTACGGACAACGTAATTCGGGTGGTTTTCGGCAATTTCCAATATAGCGGGTGGTTTAGCAAAATATGCCCTATTATACGGGTGGTTTTCGGTCATTCGACCTTAAAAATATTCATTTCAATTAAAATTAATATTTTAATAATTTCAATTTTCAATCCTAATTTGGGACAAATTTAAACAAATAATGAAAAAATATTTAAGTATATTCAATAGAAACATGAGGAAAGATCCAAAATAATAATTCTTGCAACTTGCATAATTTTATTTAATATAATATATATTTTATATTTTATATTAATACCATAATAGTGTATAATTTTTAGTAAAATCATCCCGTAAAGATCACTGGGCTTCAACTAGTTTTACATAAAAAAAGAGATAAAATATAAAGAAATTTAATATATATATATATTAAATTTAAGAATTCAATGTATCTATAAATGAATTTTTCATATTAATTTTATAAAAAATGTATAAAATATGAAAGAAAATGATATCCTAATAATTTATAAACAAATAAAAAAGCGATAAAATAAAAATCAAAATAATATACATAAAATAATAATTCAAATGATAGGATATATATATATATATATAAAAAGATATAGTACAAAGATAACTTAAGAGATAATATTTATAAAGAAAAATATTAAGATATTGTTAAACATATATATATATATATTATTGGACGCTCCTTCGTGTTTTCGACCACCGGCCAATTCCACACATACTAAGACTACCCGGTCCCGCACCCATAGCCTTGACCCAAAGCTCTTCTTGCTACCAAATATCCTATTCAGTTGCCTTATTAGCCCATCCTGAGCCCAAAATTTTCCATCAAGCCACAAAAAATCCCGAATGGTAGCATGCTATGCAGATTGAATATGATGCTTTAATGAGAAATGGGACATGAGACTTAGTTCCTCGGCCTCCTGGTGCTAACATTGTTGGTTGTAAGTGGGTTTACAGGGTTAAGAAAAAACTAGACGATTCAGTTTACTGATATAAGGCCCGTCTAGTTGCCAAAGGCTTTAATCAAGAAGCCGGAGTTGACTATTTTGACACCTTAGTCCGGTTATTAAGCCGACCACTATTCTTTCTTAGTTTGGCTCCTACGCTTGATTGGCCTCTTCGAAAGGTTGATATTAATAACCCCTTTTTGAATGATGATCTTTCCGAGATTGTTTTTATGGCTCAACCGCCCGGTTTTCAGGATACTGATCGGCCTTATCATGTCTGTCGTCTTTGTAAGGCATTATATGGTTTTAAGCAGGCTCCTCGGGCTTGGTTTCATAAGCTTAAGGAAGCTCTGACTCGGAATGGCTTTCAGGGTTGTGTTTCTGACTCCTCTCTGTTTATCAAGAAGCATGGAAAGCATGTTGTTTATATTTTGATCTATGTGGACGATCTGATTATCACTGGCTCTCACAAGTCCTTCATTGATGAGTTTGTTTTCAGTCTCAATCAGGCTTTCTCGCTGAAGGATCTTGGTCCTCTTCATTTTGTCTTAGGCATTGAGGTTACTCAGTCTACTATGTCTATTGAGTTGAATTAGCAGAAGTACATTGCTAACATTTTGGAGCGCATTGACATGACTGGCGCCAAGCCCATTACCTCTCCTATTGAACCCGATTCTCGTATGATTCAGACTAGTAATCCATTTTCTAATCCACACTTTCATCGGAGCATTGTTGGTGCTTGATAGCATGCATTTAGACATAGTTTAGGACATGTTTACTTTCATGTTTTGAATCTTTTTAGCTTAGTTTTGAGTTAGTTTTATGTTTGTTTCGTTTGTTTTCTTCGTTCGGTATCTACTCTTGTGTTGTGTGGATTTCAGGCTATTCTGGATGGAGATTCAAGCATTTCAAGGATCAAATCTAAGAGGAGTGTTACATGGAGCCTAAATGATGAAGGACGGAGCGTACAAGTGGTTGCTCAGGTGCCAAGATGGAGAAAGAGCGGGAAAATGAAGAAAAGTCAGCCCAGCCGAGTACGTGACCGAGTACGTGGCCGGGTTCTCAACTACCCGACCGGGTACGTGGCCGGGTTTAAGACCGGGTTCTTCAAATTACACCGTTGAGCATGCAGTAACTTACCCGACCGGGTATGTGGCCGGGTAGTAGGCCGGGTAGTTTCCCGTGTCGGGATTCGGGCCGAGTTTGCACTTTGTTTTGTCTCTCTAAACACTATAACCCTAGTTTTATGAATTTTATTACGGATTATTGTTTTTAGCCTCTGAAGAGAGAACCCTAGTTGGAGATTTTTTGGAGACTTTTCTAGATCTGTTGGGATTGAAGATTGAATCGATTTGCAAACAATTTGGTATGTTTATTGAATTTGATTTGTTTTCTTTCCTTCTCATGTCTAGCTAATTCTCTTATTCTAAGGTTGGGTGAACCCAATGATGAAGTAGGTAGATCAGAATTGTGATGTTTGGTTGAATGGAAACTTGATTGAAGTTTGATTTAATCCTAGGTTACTTTATGCCCTATTTGCTTTGCATATAGGATTCTTGTTATAATTTGAGACCGACAGGAGATAATCGTAACAGGATATTGATTTGATAAGTACCAAAAATTGGTCCTGAATGAGATCCCTAGGTATTGAACTAGAGAGTTATTTATGCGACAGCAACTTAATTTCTCTTGTCTGAATTTCAACTATCGTAGTAGTTCTAGGGTTGGATAATTCTAGCGGAACGCGACAACGAATGCTGGGTTTGTTTTCC
This sequence comes from Fallopia convolvulus, assembly GCA_964016875.1. Lineage (NCBI taxonomy): Eukaryota > Viridiplantae > Streptophyta > Magnoliopsida > Caryophyllales > Polygonaceae > Fallopia > Fallopia convolvulus. The sequence goes on along the minus strand of OZ024721.1, from coordinate 33,578,980 downwards.
CCTAGTCTCTAAAAAGCTTAAAGGGTCTAAAACTGATTAATCTTACGCGACAGCGATTATTAGTTGAGTTTAGGCACATTCACATATTTTCTGAAAAGAGATTTGTGTTGGTTTTAGATAGTGAATTCCTTCAAACGACATTCAAGTTAAAATCCAAACAAACATCGCTTAAAATCTACTGAAACATCATTGTGGGAATCCTAACCTTGGAAGCTTTTCTCCACTGATATTTCCTTATTATTTTCAATTACTTGTTTACATTTTAATTCAAGCATAATCTCTTTTTCTTATTTATTTGGCTTGATCTACTTGTTCGAATATCAATTGGTACTACAAAGTTCCCTGAGTTCGACACCTTGATTACTACAACCGAACCGTATACTTGCGGTGTAGGAAAATAGCCTATCAAGTTTTTGGCGCCGTTGCCGGGGAACTTTTCTAGTATTGGTTGTGTTCCACAACCGGTAGATTAAGTCTTGTTTTATTTTTAATTTGTTTCTTTTTGGTTTTGGTTTCAGTTTGTTCCCCTTCTTATGAGAAGAACTCTGAGCGCTAGTGCACTAAACAACTACGATTCTGAACCCGAGCGTGCTTTTCATAGAAGAAGAAGAGAGCAAAGGGAAGTTGAAACCCAAGCTATGAAAGGCGATCAGGCAAATGCACAACAACAATTGTTGTTGTAACAACAACAACAACAACTACAACAACAACAACAACAATTGTTGCAACAACAGCTGAATGCTCAACCACCTATGACATTGGGTGATTATGTGTTGCCACGCCATCAAGGACCCACAGCTGGTGTGGTCCGACCTCCAGTTTAGGCTAGGAATTTTGAGCTGAAGCCATCTCTGATTAATATGGTTCAGCAGAATCAGTTTGGAGGTCTACCTTCTGAGAATCCTCACCAACATCTCAACACTTTTCTGGAGCTTATGGATACGATGAAGATTCATGATGTTTCTAATGACGCGCTTTATTTGCGCACCTTCTCATTCTCTCTAAGAGACAGGGATAAAGCATGGTTCAAGGCCCTGCCTCATGGCACTATCACTACATGGGATGAGTTGGCCAAAACTTTCCTAACCAAGTATTTCCCGCCTAAGAAGACTGCAGAGATGAGGAACCAAATCATCTCATTTCAAATGAAGGATGGGGAATCTCTTTATGAAGGTTGGGAGAGGTTCAAGGAGCTCCTATTGTTATGTCCTCACCATGGAATAGACAAGTGGGTGCTTCTTCACACTTTTTACAATGCTGTTGACAACACCACCAGGCTGATTATTGATGCCTCATCTGGAGGTACTATTATGAAGATGAATGTTGATGATGCTTGGGATCAGATTGAGGACATTGCTCAACACACTCACTATTATGATGATGATCGTTCTCTTCCAAGTTCTAAGAAGTCAGCAGGTTTGTATGAGGTTGATACAGGTACTTTGCACCAGGCACAGATTGAAGCCATGAAACAAGAGATCAAGCAGTTGAAATTAAAGATGAATGGCTCTCCCGTCTCTACTAATGGAAGTCCTTCTCAAGCTGTTTCAAATGTTGTTTGTCAGTTTTGTGGAGCTAGTGATCATACCATTAGATCTTGTGAATTGTTTGCCTCTAAAGATGAACCACAAGAGGAGGAAGTGAACTATATGAATAACTTTGACAAGGGGCCTAAGAACGATCTCTACTCTAATTCCTACAACCCTGGTTGGAGAAATCACCCCAACTTCTCTTATGGGAACAATCAATCACAACAGCGAGCACCTCTTGGGATTCCACCAAGGGCTCCGCTGCACCCAAACCAAGAGGCTCAACCCTCCCAAAAGCCTGCATGGGAGATTGCTATTGAGAGCCTTGCCACCTCCATGAAGACGCTAACAGAAGAAGTGAGAGCTCAAGGGAAGAATTTGAAGATCATAGAACAACAAGTGGCTCAACAAGCTTTGAATGTTCCTAGACCTCCTGGCCAACTTCCTGGGCAACCTGAAGTCAATCCTAAGGAGCAATGTCGGGCTGTCATTCTAAGGAGTGGAAAAGAGCTTGAAGAGCTCCCTCCGGTGAAAAATGAAGTTGAAGAAAAGACAACGGAGAAGCCATCTAATGATGAAGAACCTAAATATGTTGCTCCCCCACCTTACAAACCACCTCTACCTTTCCCACAAAGAAAGATTCAGGTGGTGCAAGAGCAACTATTTGGGAAATTCATGAGTATGATAAAGAAGCTCCACATTGACATTCCTTTCATCGATGTCTTCACTCAAATGCCTACATATGCAAAATTCTTGAAGGAGATTCTATGCAAAAAGAGGAGGATTGAAGACTATGAGACAGTCGCCTTGGTGATGGATCAAGTTGAGAAGATGCCAAGAAAGCTAGAAGATCCAGGCGAGTTCTTTATCCCTGCTGGTTTTGGTTCTCTTCCATTTGATTGCCTTTGTGATCTTGGTTCTAGTGTCAATATCATGCCCTTGTCAATTTGCAAAAATCTAAATTTGGGTGATCCTATTCCAACCAAGATGCGTCTTATCATGGCTGATAATTCAGTCACTCATCCTGTGGGCATTATTGAGAACTTTCCAGTGAAAGTGGGCAAGTTCTTTATACCAGGAGATTTTGTAATCCTTGACATGGAGGTGATGAACGATAGGACTCCTATCATCTTTGGGAGACCCTTTTTAGCCACTGCTGGAGCTAACATTGATGTCAGGAATGAAAAGATCTCACTCACTATAGGGGAAGAGAAGATAGAGTATGAATATTTCAAAGATAACTTCCTTAAAGTGGACAAGAATCCTCCACAAGAGACTGTAAAAGTAGCTTGTTGTAATATTGAAGTGAAGCTGGCTAATGAGGAGATTCAGTCTGATATTGTTCAACCTTCTCAAGAAACCTTAGAAGTTAAAAGCCTCATGGATGGTGGTATTGCTGAGGATATAAAGGGTAGGGATCACAAGAAAAAGAAGAAGGCCCGAGCAAAAGCTGAGATTAAAAGAGGAGACAAGGTGAAGTTATTTCATCAAAGATCCAATATGTTTCCTGGGAGCAAAGGAACAAGATGGTCAGGGTCATACATAGTAACTCGAGTTTTAAAAGGAGGAGGAACTGAGCTTTGGCATAAAAACTCGGGGAAATTCAAAGTGCAAAGAAACAGGTTGAAGCTTGTAGATGAGCCTGATCCAGTCAGGGTGGGTACCAAAGACCCTCCTGACCCGACCACTTGAAAGAAGATGGGAGGTCGAGCTAACGACCTTAAACAAGCGCTGCTTGGGAGGCAACCCAAGGTTAGTGTTTTCTTATCTCTCTCTTTTATTTATACATTGGGGACAATGTATGGTTTAAGCATGGGGGAGGAAAACATGTTTCATGTTAGTTAGATGCATATAGTTGCATGTTAGATTACATTTGCATATTAAATTTTTTTTTTTTTTTTTAAAATTAGAAAAATGTCAAAAATAATGAAAAAAAATTTGCATTTTAGGAGTTATTAATTTTCCCTAAAGTAACAAGCCCCTTGTTCTTCATAATTCTTGAATGAAATCCTATCCCCTAGACTTGCTTGAAGTGTTTGAAGTTTTGGTGATGTCTAGCAATGTTTATGAACTTGTTTGATGATTGAATGAGCATGTATATTCTTTGAGATTTTAGTTGACATTGAAGTTCTAAACAAAAAGCCATGTGAGATTTTTGACCTTTCTAGGACTATTTTCTATTAAGAGTCCTCTCTTTTCATGTGTGATTCTCACTTTTGATTGCTTCCTCTAGAACTTGCATTAGACTCTCTTTTAAGACTGCTTTTATGACTTTTGTATGCATCTTTAAAGTGATTGAGGCATTATTTCCATGAGCCTATTATTCCCTATCCACCCTTATATATGATCCTCTTTTTGATAGCCCCATGTTAGCCTTTATTGCCTATTTATTTGGAAAGCTCCACAAGATAATTTCGAGCCTAATGTTAAGCCTGACCCATCCGGGAAATAGGAATTTTAGTGGATTTAGAAGTGTGAGTTTGAGCCAAGCTTGGGGGATTCAAAAAGGGTTGATGGTAATTCTCAAAAGTGTGGAAGGAGTTTGATGTGATGAGAAAAATGAAATGAAAAAAAAAATGAGGAAAGAAGAGCTCATAAGAATAAAAAGAAAAAAATTCTTTAGATGAGCAAAGTGTTTAAGTGAAAAGGTTGTGGGAAATAAAAGAAAAAAAAGGGTGAAAGAGAAGGTGAAAAAGAAAACAAAAGAGAAAGTTTGGGAAAGAAGGGCATTAAGCTTGGCTTTGGTGTTTTGTTTAGGAATGATTCCTTTTCCCGGATTAGCACCACATGCCAAATATTTATCCCCGCCAAAATTGTTTTCACCCTGGCCTCATTACAACCTTATAAAAGACCTCATGATTATTGTTTGTGTACAAAGTCCCATGCGGTGGAGATTTAGAAACGACATGCAAGCATATGGTAGCTAAGCTTTCAAAAGATGAGACTTGAGTGAAACACGTCCTATTCAAACACTTGAGAGAGAGCGAAAACACAATTGTCCTATGTGAGGTTTAGAATGGATATGTTGGCTTTATCTCTTTGATGTTACAAATGCATGCTATGATTTTGGTTGTCATTCTTTGCTTCTATAATTCTCGTCTAGACTATTGTCAAAATGGATCCATGACTTGCTTGTCTTGTGGGGTGTCGGATTTGATTTCTTACTTGAGGACAAGTAAGGTTTAAGCTTGGGGGATTTTGATAGCATGCATTTAGACATAGTTTAGGACATGTTTACTTTCATGTTTTGAATCTTTTTAGCTTAGTTTTGAGTTAGTTTTATGTTTGTTTCGTTTGTTTTCTTCGTTCGGTATCTACTCTTGTGTTGTGTGGATTTCAGGCTATTCTGGATGGAGATTCAAGCATTTCAAGGATCAAAGCTAAGAGGAGTGTTTCATGGAGCCTAAATGATGAAGGACGGAGCGTACAAGTGGTTGCTCGGGTGCCAAGATGGAGAAAGAGCGGGAAAATGAAGAAAAGTCAGCCCAGCCGAGTACATGACCGAGTACGTGGCCGGGTTCTCAACTAACCGACCGGGTACGTGGCCGGGTTTAAGACCGGGTTCTTCAAATTACACCGTTGAGCATGCAGTAACTTACCCGACCGGGTACGTGGTCGGGTAGTAGGCCGAGTAGTTGCCCGTGTCGGGATTCGGGCCGAGTTTGCACTTTGTTTTGTCTCTCAAAACACTATAACCCTAGTTTTATGAATTTTATTACGGATTATTGTTTTTAGCCTCTGAAGAGAGAACCCTAGTTGGAGATTTTTTGGAGACTTTTCTAGATCTGTTGGGATTGAAGATTGAATCGATTTGCAAACAATTTGGTATGTTTATTGAATTTGATTTGTTTTCTTTCCTTCTCATGTCTAGCTAATTCTCTTATTCTGAGGTTGGGTGAACCCAATGATGAAGTAGGTAGATCAGAATTGTGATGTTTGGTTGAATGGAAACTTGATTGAAGTTTGATTTAATCCTAGGTTACTTTATGCCCTATTTGCTTTGCATATAGGATTCTTGTTATAATTTGAGACCGACAGGAGATAATCGTAACAGGATATTGATTTGATAAGTACCAAAAATTGGTCCTGAATGAGATCCCTAGGTATTGAACTAGAGAGTTATTTATGCGACAGCAACTTAATTTCTCTTGTCTGAATTTCAACTATCGTAGTAGTTCTAGGGTTGGATAATTCTAGCGGAACGCGACAACGAATGCTGGGTTTGTTTTCCCCTAGTCTCTAAAAAGCTTAAATGGTCTAAAACTGATTAATCTTACGCGACAGCGATTATTAGTTGAGTTTAGGCACATTCACATATTTTCTGAAAAGAGATTTGTGTTGGTTTTAGATAGTGAATTCCTTCAAACGACATTCAAGTTAAAATCCAAACAAACATCGCTTAAAATCTACTGAAACATCATTGTGGGAATCCTAACCTTGGAAGCTTTTCTCCACTGATATTTCCTTATCATTTTCAATTACTTGTTTACATTTTAATTCAAGCATAATCTCTTTTTCTTATTTATTTGGCTTGATCTACTTGTTCGAATATCAATTGGTACTACAAAGTTCCCTGAGTTCGACACCTTGATTACTACAACCGAACCGTATACTTGCGGTGTAGGAAAATAGCCTATCAGTGCTCTTCAGTATGTGACTATTACCCGACCCGAGATATCCCATGTTGTTAACCGCGTTTGTCAGTTTATGCATGATCCTACAGACCTGCATTGGGCAACTGTCGAACGGATCCTACGCTATCTTAAAGGAACAATCTCCTCTGGGTTGTCTCTTAAGAAAGCGACTTGTTGCCTTTTCTGATGCAGGTTGGGCCTCTGATCTTGATGATTGTCGCTCTCAACATGGTTTTGCTATATACTTTGGCGGTAATCTCATCAGCTGGTCGTCTAAGAAGCAGAAGGTGGTTGCTCGCTCTAGTACTGATGCAGAGTATAGAGTTATTGCATTTACAGCTGCCAAGCTTATTTGGCTTCAGTAGTTATTACAAGAGATGGCGGTTCTAGTGGATCGGCCGCCTATTCTACTGTGCGACAACCTTAGTGCTACCTTTTTGTCAGCTAATCATGTGTTTCACCAGCGGTCCAAGTATATTAAGATCGACTACCATTTTGTGTGGGAACAAATGTCTGCTCAAGAACTTGTTGTTCGTCATGTTCGGTCCGTTGATCAGATTGCTGGCATTCTTACCATGGCAGTTGGTACTCACCGGTTTCAAACCTTAAGTTCCAAGTTGTATGTTCGTCCCCGGCCATGAGCTTGTTGGGGCATGTTAATATATATTTTATATTGTTATTTCTGTATATTCTTTATTTTGTACTTATCTTGTTTTCCTTATCAGTTAGGATATTATTCTGATAGGGATTCTTTCCTGATCCTAAGGGATTACTTCTGTAATTGTAACTCTTATTTATACGTATGAATGAGAAATCAGAGAGGTCATCTTCCTCACCAAAACTATTGTGTTTACAAATTACAACCCACCACATAAGAAAAAGGAAAAAAGGTCAAAATAGGGCATGCAAAATGTCCTTTTCATCCTCTTAACACTAAAATGCAGCCAGAGGCAAATCCTCCTTAATTTAGTGTATTTCCACCAATGCAATCCCTTGCCTCTTTTACAAGTGTTCCACGGGTGTGATTTTTATCTTATGCAAGTTTTTGCATTACTAATCCTATTTTGTAGGGTTCGTTTCGCGGACTCCTTATCATTTATCATCAAGTTATAAGGTCGTTTCATGGCTTCCGTGGTTAAATCTACTTCATTTTTCAAGAGTGCGACAGTAGGACTCAACAAAATGAAGAGTCTGTTGTGAAAAAAGTCTACAGAACCACAATGATGACCACATCTCTTAATTGATATCCTCCATTTTTCATTAAGTTGATAATAAAGATTCACACCCGTAATCTTAAACGATGAGGTTTCTTCTATATTACTACATTGCACATCCATTTTGACAAAGCTTGAGAAGAAAACACTAAAAAAAACTCAAGCTTAATTTCATTCAACATGGTATACAACATATTTATATTTAGTGATGATAACTGATGATTTTTTATGACAACTTTTTTTTAGTGATGATAATTCTTTTTCATGTGGTGATGAGAACTATTTTTATATGATGATGACATTTGATAACAACTATTTTTTATGATGATGATAAAAATGAACAAACTTTAAGTGATGACACATATTTGATGACACTTAAAAAATTGTACGTGATGACACATATTTGACGACACTTTGAATGATGACACTAAAAATTACATGTGATAATACATATTTAATGACAATATGAGTAATGACACTAAAAAAATTTATATGGGATGACAAATATTTGATGAAACTTTGGGTAATGACACATTGAGTCACAACACTAAAAAATTGCATGTGATGACACTTCTTTGATGACAATATGAGTGATGAAACATATTTGATGACACTAAAAAAATAAACATGATGACACATACTACTACAATTAAGGCTTTTAGTGGCGGTCAAAAACCGCTGCCAAAAGGTCCAAAACCGTTACTAAAGACCTAAAGTGGCGGTTTTCTAACCGCTACATCCGCTGGCGTTGCTATAGGTCTATGGTGGCGGTTTTTTAGAGTTAAGGTAGCGGTTGCCTATTGACAACCGAAACCGCTGCCATAGACTAAAACAGTCGCTGCTATTGAATCTAAGGAGGCGGTTTTTTATCTACCTATTGTGGCGGTTTTATTGAGTAATTGCAGCGGTTTCTAGACGATGGCAGCGGTTTTTAGACAATTGCAGCAGTTGTAATGATCAACTGCAGCGGCTTGAATGGACAATTGCAGCTGTTTTGTGGTCAGTAGAGGCAGTTTTATTTAGAATTTGCAGCGGTTTTACGATGGTTTTGCTAGGCTTTTGGAGGGGTTTATTATAGACACTTAAATATAAATAGTGGCTTACTTTCTATAAATCCCTGTTATGAAATAATTTATATAATTTGCACTTACACAAAATCACAAACCCAATAACAATGGGACATTATATATAATAGTATTAAATCATCATTAATTACATAGATAATTTTTCAACTTGAATTTGCTTTTAAGTGTTTACCAAAAGTATGCAAATTCAGGTAGTCATAGTCACAACATCACAAGCACATACAATATATGCTTGACCATCCTAATCATCATTTAACCAAAAAGCACCAGCAAAATTAAAAAAAAGAAGCTAAAGCTAGGTGTATATATGTATATATAGTTGTACAATTGTATACGAAATAATAATTAAGTTCTATAATTGTAAATAAGAATACTTGACCAAACAGTTAAAATAATAGTGTATGTATACAATATCCTAAAATAATTTTTAAGGACCATCTAATTCTTATTGTCATGTTTAATCATTATAGAGCTGGTAGTAAGATCCCTTCTAACCTTTGTGTACATTTTTTCATAATAGTATAAGTAGGTCAATTTACAAATAATCCTTCAACCCCCCACTCCTCCTTTTTCCCTTAACACATGGCTAGTGCTACTTCAATCCATTCAAAGCCTATATGCTTTTTTATGAATTTGCAGGGTCAAACACAAAAATTATGCTAGAAAAGAAATACCTTAATGATCTCTACAAATCGGTCAGCTCCACTCTGGCCGGGGAAAAAGGACTGGGATAAAGAAACTAAATTAGTCAATTTTTCAACATCAACAAGGCCAAAATTAATGAGAAAATAGAACTAACAAGAATCTGCCTAAGAATTAATTCAACAACAAGCATCTACAGCAAGCCAAATGTTAGTAGCCATACTATATATGCATGAAAGAGGGAAAATTTTTGGTAGTGCTTAAGCTAATTTACCAAGGAAATTAAGCAAGCTGTAAATTCTTGGTTAAGCAATCTTCTAAATTATGCTCACTAAGATCCAAAACATTTGACATATATACATCATTTTTCTAACCAAGAACATATCACAATAACTATTTCAAAGATTATAAAAAAAATCAGTTTAGTTTATGTATTTCAGAGAAAAACTATTTCAAGACTATGAGACAATAAGCATCTTGTAAATGAAATGAAAAGCAAACTTCTTATGAAACGCACCTGAGTAATTTTGCTGGGAGCTAGATTCATCTTCATTTGTTGTCACTATTAGTCATCTCTTTCATCTGTGGATTTTTAACTGAAGTAAAATAAAAATACATCATGTCAAAGTCAAAGTGGCTAAGTCAAGCAGAATAGTAGAATCAAAATGAGCAGAGACTTACAACAAAACAAGTAGTTCACAAGTCTGCTACTTGTCAAACAAAAATTCAGTCAGCCATAGAAAAAAAATTCTTACCATGTAAGAGTCCAACTTATACAATAATAAATAAACAAAAAAAAAACACAAGAAATCTCTGACTTAATGAAACATTTACATTTTCATAATGATCATGAGCACTAAAGCCTTTTAATGAAGCATTTAGAATTTCTAAAGCCTTTCACTAAAGCCTTGACAATAATCCAAAAGCCAAAATTCAGCAAGTAAACTAAAACAAAGAGTGGCCAAACTTATACTAACTAAGTTGCAGCAAAAACTTCAATAAGTAAATATACACTAACTATTAAACAAGAGGGGAAAATAATTTAATAAAGCAAAAAGAAGCTAGGATTATCAATAATTAGCTATCAGAACATATTCAAATCGAATAACCTCCATTATTAATTTTTGTAATGATTATGCCAACAATCCATTTAACTGGCTCAGATGGATTATCCAAGTTTTCAAATATCTCAATTACTTCATTTCACTTGTCTTAATTAATTAAGATGCACATGTTTAAATTATTTGTGCACATGTACTCATTTTTACTCCATCTGAAATTCTTATTTCAAGCCTTTTGCTTTTTAGAAACCTGCATAATTCTTACACCATTGATAGCATGCACTAGCAGCAACGCAACCAACACTTTAAGTTAATCATACCAATGCAATTGCTCTAAGCATCTAAACTAAGATTTTATGGTTTCCAACTAGACAATATATTATAATTCTAATATTCATAGTATCTACAGCTTGTGAATTCAGATGATGTAGTGGAAACACATTGATTACACTATCATCTTCTCTTGATCTTTCAACGTTTTGTTATATTTTCTAGATGTGCCAATCTAACAGTGGCCTGAAAAAAAAGAAAAAAAGACAAAGTTAAAAATGACAAAATGACACACAAACTACGTGTGTGCATGAGCTTTAAACAGAATATAGCTTTTTATTGGCATAAACATTATTTCCTCAAAGATTTAGGTCTTGTGTGTGTGTGTGTGTGCATGAGCTTTTTTTGTTTCTATCACTCAGAGCAGGATCAAAACCCATTACCACTAAGTCACTGACTAAGCCCTTGTGCTTTTTATTTCATAATTCTCTGCATACACTGAGATTACCCAAGCATGATAGCATCCCTCTAAGAAATGATGTCCAAGACTATAATGCTAGGTAGGCAAAAATGTTTGGAGCAAACAAATTCCCCCAAAAAATGTGAAGCAAATTTGTGAAACTGAAAATAAAGATGCATCAGGGTAGTGACAAAAAATCATTTCATGTGTTATATTAATAACTACCCACAGTCTACAAGTACATTTAGCTATAGATGATAGTGATATTAGGATAGCAGTGTTCATGCACAAACCTTGAGCTTCACGGATCCAAGAAATCCAGCTTTAACCTTGATAGGCAACTTTAATGCATTTAATGCCTTTGGCTTCAGCTGCATGTTTGTTAGCTCCACATCTACTGTGATGCTTATTTTAAAATGGGATGAACAACAAATTGTACCATCTTTTCAAAATATTCCAACTCGTTGTCATCAACTGGAATTTTTTCTAAAACATATCTGACTGCATCAAACTCCTGCACAAAGATTACCGGAGTTGTCAAGGAAAAATATGATACAATTAGTAATAGTAGTATACTATACACCTAAATGCTACTTGGCAGTAATCGATTGAATTTTCAGTTAAATCTAATCAATAGACCTCTTTATAGAAGTCTTCTTCAAACTCTTCAACAAGGTGATCACGAGCCTTGCTTCCATACATAGAACTCAACTCTTTAGAACAAGATGGGAGAGAGAGCCTCTGATTAGGAGGCAAGGATGCAAGAGCACGAGCTACTACTGCTGTTGCAGCCCTGGCATGAACCTAGACACGATTTAAATAGATAATGAGGCTGCAATGAAACCTTTTTTTCAGATAAAAAAGATCCAAAGAACTTGACCGGGAAACACAATAAAGAGGAATACTATTTCTACAAAATAAGACAACAATAACAACCCAGTATATTTATCAAGCAGAAAGAGAAGCTTCAATGCTTCTACTTAATAAAAAATGTATTGCTAAGTTAACCATGCAACTCTATACATTTCCTTCAGATTCTAAGGCTATTGAATATTAATCTCTTTTTAATATCATACAACATTCTATTTACTTTTAAGAATATATAAGTGGTTGATATAGAGCATCGATAATGACTTCCCTGATAGCTTATTGCAAACAAGGCCTGTCAAAGGGGAGAAGGCATATCAATGGACAAAGTGAAGCCACTACACCTTGACCCGGTAACTTCTACTACGCCAGCATTGGTTGAGAGCAAACTCAAATCCTATGTAACAGAAAAGTTGCGTCTATAGAGCATGGATATACACGGTTCTATAAGACCTTCAAAATAATTACCCCAACAGTTTAAGCAACTTCTCCCACTAAAAATTTCTTCAATTAGGTGAAATCATCACAAGTTGGATTGCAGTGACTTATTACTGTCACTCCAAGAAGAATAAAGCGCCCATTTATTTTGCTCCTCGCGCCAGTGATAGTGTGATACTATTAGCGGGCTGGTATAAAAAAAAGCCCGCCTCAAAACCGCCCCTATAGAGCCAAACGACCGCCACAATAGCTAAGGATTAAAAAACTGCTGCTTAAACCGCCCTTATAACTCGAACCGCCACCATAAACCGCCACTATATGCTTGACCGCTACCAAAACTGCTATAATTGCCCAACCGCCACCACAACCCGCTGCCATTGGCTTGAATTGTAGCAGTTAATATATGATGCCAACTTTTTTTTATGTGTGATGACGGTTGTTTTTATGTGGTTGAATGTCTTTGATGATACTTTTTGTTATCAAAAAGTTTGTCATCAAGATATTTTGATGACTTTTATGCCTTTGATTACACCTTTTGTCATCAAAAAAATTATCATCAAGACAATTGATGACAATTTATGACAAGTTGATGACAATGATGCCACTTTGAGTGGTGACACATATTTGATGACATTATAAAAAATTGTACGTGATGACACGTATTTGATGACAACTTTGTTTTATGTGTGATGACGATTGTTTTTATGTGGTTGAATGATAACAATAAAAATATTATATGCAACGACACATATTTGATGACACTAAAAAAGTAAACGTGATGACACATATTTGATGACAACTTTGTTTTTTATGTATGATGACGGTTGTTTTTATGTGATTGAATGCCTTTGATGACACTAGGAAACTGATACTATGGCCAAATATTACTAAGTGCAATTATTCTCTATTTTGTCTTTGGCGACCATATGGTCCCTAAATAGCGATCACATGGTCGCCAAGTCTAATATAGCGACCATATGGTCGCCAAATATAGCTTGAGCTCACTTATTTACAATCTTATATTCATTTACAAGAAGGAAAAATGCGTGAATGGATGTAGAAAGCAATTTTGCTCAATAAAAGGTGAGGGGTATTTGATGTTTACCTGTATAGTGGTGATGGTTAACGTCGGTCAACGACCGAGTCAACTTGGTCAACATCCGAGCCAACTCGATCAACTAATGGAGAGAGAAGGTGGGGGTGGGGGTGGGGATTTTGGCTATTTACCTAATTTTTTCCTTATTTTACAAATACCTAATTATGTATTTATTTTTTTCTATTTACTTAATTCAACCTTAAAGAGAATTTGGATATGTTATCTGCAAATATAAAATAATTTATTAAAAATATTTATTTAAATAATTTTTTGTAGTTAATTTATTAAGATTATGTCACATGATGTAATTTTTTTTAATAATAGATTTATATCGAGCTGTCATTTGGGCCTTACCATGCTTAAGTGAATTATTTTGTTTTTGGGATTTTGGGTTGCTAATTGGGAATATATTTCATGGGTTTTAGCCTTGAAGAATACGTATATAGTACTCCTATATATGTAGGTTTAGTTTCCTTTTATTGATTTTATATATATTTGGAAACACAATATAAACACTTTAAGGTCGGTATATAATTATCAAAATTTCTAAGGTTAGAATTCTTCAAATAAAAATATTTTTTTAAATTTTATTAATTTAAATTTAACTATTTTTTCAACGATTTTTCTAACCTATGCCCTTGGGGCATAGGTTAAGATCCTCAAAATAGAAACAATTTGTTAAATTATATTTATTTAAGATTAATCATTTTTTACAAAGGATTTATTAGTTTCCATATAGGGTTTTAGTTCCTCAAAATGGAAAACTTAACCTATGCCCTAAGGGCATAGGATAGAAAAATCGTTTTTCCAATAGGATTTATAAATTTCCTTTTCAGGTTTTAGTTCTTTTATATAAAATAACATTTTTATGCTACTTATATAAGTACAGATATAGTAGTTTCTAATTTGGGTCCAATGCGATATAGGAATATTATATCAATTCGTTCTTTGAATGGTAGGGTTTTTTATTCAAAGAAAGAAGTGAAAATGAAGCCTACAACTATAAGGGAGAATATATAGCGGAAGATTCAAAATAGGATTAAAAACAAAAACAAATAATCAGCCTTACAAATATTAGCGTTTTCCCAATTTTGGTTTTTGGATTCTTTTTTGACAAAGTTGCTATATATTCTCCGCCTACATTTATACTTACTATATATTGTTTATCTTTCTCCTTATTTTCTCGTAAATTTCTTGATAAGATCGATCTCCAACCTCCTCTTTGATAAAAAGAAAAAAAAATAAAAAATCTCCAGCCTAAATCTTCTAAGAGAGAGAATAAAAATAAAAAACCTTTCCTTCTAAACACCAACCAGTGCTTGTTTAAATAGAAAAAATAGAAATTAGACTAAGGGAGAGATTTCTTTTCTTACGGGCTGGGGGCTTATTATAAGTAATTAGCTCTCTCTCCCTTTGTTTTTTTTCCCCTTTTTCTCTAGTTTTGTGTATATCGTAATTCGTTTGTTGTTCTTCCATCATCATCATCATCATCATCATCATCAAATTAAGGACTTTAATCAATTTATTTTAGGGTTGGATTTTTGATTTTGTGGGAATAGAGCGAGAAGAAGAAGGAATTGAAGGATGGGAAGAGGAAAGATTGAGATAAAGAAGATAGAGAATGTGAATAGCAGACAAGTCACGTTCTCGAAAAGACGATCGGGATTGATGAAGAAGGCCAGGGAACTCTCTGTCCTCTGCGACGCCGATATTGCTGTTATCATCTATTCCAGTACGGGCAAGCTCTATGATTTCTCCAGTTCCAGGTAAATTAATCCTCTACATTCTTATTCTTCTTCTTATTATTATTCCATCTGCTCATAATATCCCAATGTTGATCGTCTGCATTCATCCTATAAACATCGATTTTTTCTTAATTTGGTTGAAAACGTGCACAATCGTTTTGACTCTTGGCCTTCTCCAACTCTTTGTGTTCTTTTTTTGGTCGAAACTCTTTGTGTTCTCTTAACCCTAAACTGTTCTACTTTTCTCTCATGTTTAAAAATTTAACATTTTTTTTTCTTTAACATAGTATGAATTCTCTAGCCTTTGTCAATAAGTTAAGAATCCTATATTTGATAGATTTGAATCTAAGAGAATAATAGATTGAACATACTTTAACAATTTATTTTTTTTGTGGATAAATTATTTTTGCACTAAACTTTCTATTTGTAACGATATATTTTGGTCCAGCCAATAGTGCATGCCCAGCCCATACAACTAATCAATCTTATTAGCAAGTTCTTTTTTTAATATATATTTTTGCCTTTTTCATTATATAAGGCCACGGAGAATTAAAACTCATGACCACAAACAATAACAAATGTCATGCATATAATCTAGTGTTCTTTACTTATTACTAAATATACTCTACACGCTAGCTAGCTAAATTATACGTATGATTTTTCTCTCTACGCTTTTTTGTAGTATGGACCAAATTTTGTCAAGATATCAAAAGGCTCCGAACAGAATCGAACTTCCAAAGGTCGAGCACGTTGCAGAGGTTTGAAACATGCTCAAATATATATATATATATATATATATATATATATATATATATATATATATATATATATATATATTTTGCTAGCATTAAAAAAAATGATCGATGATCAAACATATATGGATACTATACTAATTTGATCACGTGGAAACAGACACAACAGTTGGAGGTAAACGCATTGAAAGAGGAGATCATGAAGCTACATACCTTGTGCATGTAAGTGGCCAAGTTAATATATTTTGATTTTTTAAGTGGAAACAATTTTGCAAATGTATATATGAATGAAGCTTAATCATCAATCAATTATATATATAGGAGGATGCAAGGGAAGGGTTTGGAAGGATTAGACCTCAAGGAGTTGCAACAGCTTGAACATGAGCTAACTGAAGGAATGAAATCGGTCAAGGAAAAGAAGGTACGTAAGTTTTGTTCTGCATGGATTTCTTTATAGTATAAAAATAATAAACTAGTCAATTAAGTCTAATCTAATTCCGGAATTGTTGTGGGGTTCAAGCAGGAGCACCAAGTAATGGAGCAGCTCGAGAAATACAGGAAAAAGGTGTCAAACAAATCCCTCCCTTCTAGCTATACATTTAATACTCCAGTAAACAAGCAAATTGCGACAAACATGTTAGAATGTCCCTCCAACTTAACTGGACTAGTATATAACTCAGCGGATTACTCTTCCTATTGCCAACTTGGTTTTAGGACAGCAACCGGTTGATTTGGGCCTGAATCCATCTGGACTATTTATCAACCCAAATGGTCCGGAACTTGGTTTTTCTTATGCTGTTTGGTGTTGCCCACACTGTGCATGGGCGAGTAACTAGAGCTTTATTTTTATTTGCATTCCTTGTATGAATCAATAGCCAAAACATTTGTGTTTAGAATCTAATTTGGTTGTTCCCTTTTGAAACTGATTGTTTAGGAGGAGATGTCCTTGTTGGAGACTGAGGCCTTACGAAAAGAGGTACATAAATACTACATACATAAACATACATACTGATGAATGATGAATCAATAATTCAATATATTGGTTGGTGTAATCTGTTGTAATTTTATTTTATTTGTTTTGGCAAGGTGGAAGAGCTTAGACAAGGACAAAGATCATCACCAGCTGCATGTTGTGAGGAGTCTCTTCCATTGAAGAGAAAGCGTTTGGGTGTAACATCAGGCCATGAACAAGTCTGCAATGGCGTTGTCACTGACAAAAATGGAGACTCGTACGATGTCTCCTTGCGCTTGGGGTGGGTCCTTCAACTTATTATATTATCTATCTCATCATGGTTCTAAATTCGATCATATTCTTACATTAATTTAATTCATCAACTTGAATACTAACTGTTGTTTATGTGGTGGCATGGATTTATTATAGGTTATCCACTACCGTCGTTGAAGGCTGTGATGAAGAGAAGGTGTTGAAAATAGACAACGCCTCCGATGATTCCGCAAGTCAAATGGCATCTGGATGATTTCCTCCCTCTCATTTCCTGCAATTTTAATTTATTTACCAAGTCATTTTTTTGTTAGGTTTTATACTTTTTTCCCTTTATTAATTTAATGGAAGGCTTTTCATTTTGATGTATAGTTTCGGTAGGTTTTGTACGTTGGAACTACATGGTGAACCTTAAATATATATATATATATATATACACTACTAATATATTTCAGTTAATGAACTAACAACAACAAAAACGACCCAGTGTAACTCCGCTTCAGCGGAATCTGGAGGGCCAAAATAGAAACTAGTTTTTTGCCATAGTTTATATAATCTGATGGTGTTTGTTCTTTAGTTTCCACGAGAGCCATGACTTGGATGCACTCTAGTTTACACACAACATTAATTTTCCGTCCACAACGAGAGGCGTTTAGGACCTCTACAATTCCAAATGCTTATTATCTTCATAAACAACCAATTTTTGATCAAAGACTTGGCAATTGAAAATGGATCATGCCAACAACTTTGTTGGAGTGTATCGCCAAGTAATTAAGAGAGCTAGTAGCATCAAGGGAGGATTTTGTGCTGTTAAGCGATTTGGCTTTTTTATAGCCATAAGTTGATTGCAGGATTAAGGCAGGTTAGTCTTACTAACAACCGCATTTTTGTGTGGTTTTGAGGTGGTGAGAAAGAAAGCATGCAAAACTCACAATCAACCAGCCTAGAGGTTCAAACCAGACAAAGGAATCATAAAAATTCTGGAGAGGGTGTAAAGCCTTCAGGAAGTGTTGTAAACACAATAGATAAATAATACTAAGAGTCGATTCATGACATTTTGGGTTGGTTAGCATAATCAAGAGTGATAGCGTATATTAGATTTATGTAAATGATGTAACTTATCATACAAGACTCTGTACTCTATAAATATTGTGAATGAATACAAGACAGCCCTAAGGGGGATTTTACAGTCTAACATGGTATCGAGCCTAAAACCCTAACCCTACCCTTCCTCTCGTCACTCGCGCCGCCGACCGTCTCTCTCTTCGCTGCCGTGAGCTCCCCCCTGTCCTACCGTCGCCGTCTTGAACGGCGCCGCTGCCCACCTCGTCGCTGACCCCCTCAGCACGATCTGCCCAATTTTCTTTTGCCCTAATTTCTCGCCATGACTAACAACGAGAATGATCCCAAGACTCCGACGGCCAAGGATTCATAGGCCAAGGATCCGACAGTTATCGTCATCTCCTTTGACGCGTCAGGCTCTTCCTCGGGCTCCTCCAAGTCCCACTTTCACTCGGCGCTGGCTGTGTCTAACATCAAGAACTTGATTCCGCTCACTCTAGACAACTCCAACACCACATATAATTCATGAGCGGAACTCTTCAAGGTCGCTGCACGTGCTCATCGGGTCCTTGATCACATCGATCCTGCGATCCCACGTCCCGCTGATATTGATGACATGTTGTGGGTCAACTTGATGTTGTCTTACTACAATGAATCTACTCCACGATCTTTCAAGATCTTCTTCTCATGATCCTTGAAACGGGATCGACTGCTCATCAGGCCTGGACTCGGCTTCAATCAATCTTTCAAGACAACAAGGCAACTCGGGCCGTCTACCTTCAAAACGAGTTTGCTAGATGCCGTCTTGAATCCTTCTCGTCGGTCTCTGCGTTCTGTCAGAATCTAAAAGATCTTTCTGATCAACTGGCTAACGTGGATGCCAAAGTCTTTGAGCGCCAACTTGTGATCCAACTTGTCGCGGGTCTGACATTTGAGTATGATACTGTGGCTAGCTTTATACAACAGACCAATCCACTACCCGATTTCGCCAAGGCGCGATCCATGGTGTTGTTGGAAGAGACGCGTCGTACCAAGCGCAACTCTATTGCGGTTGAAGGCAAAGCGCTTGCTGCCCTCTCTGCACCGCCGTCCACTGAACAACCAGCAAAAAAGCCGCGGCAGCAACGGACATAACCGCGGGCGCGACAATGGTCCAGCGGGCGCGATGACGTTCCAGCGCACTCCTTTCGGATGGATGCCGATGCCCGGGGCCAATCCGCAGCAACCGCAGTGGCATGGGTACTTCGGATGGCAACAGACACCATGCCCATACCCGTCTCTACCGGCTGCCGGCATTCTCGGCCCAGGCCCCTGCAATCCAACTCAGCAAGCCAACGCCACGTACACTGATTCGTCGTATGACTTTCAACCTACCGCTGATTTTAATCAAGCTTTCAACACAATGACTCTGTATTCGTCGGATAACAAACCACACATGTAATCTCACTTCTCTTACTAATGCGGGTTCATTAAATTCGATTATTGTTGGCAATGGCAAGCAAATACCTACGTTAGGTCAAGGATCAGCCCGTTTACCCACATCTGGCCGCCCCCTACACCTCAAAAATGTCCTTTACGCACCTCAGTTAATTAAAAACATGATTTCTGTTCGTCGATTCACTACTGATAATAATGTTTCTGTGGAATTTGACCCAATCGGTTTTTCTAGTGAAGGATCTTCAAACGGGAATCAATCGAATGAGATGCACTAGTTCCGGTGAGCTATACCCTGTCACGTGTCCCTCCTCGTCTACCTCTCGTCCAGCTGGCCATGTTGCTTTTCCCGTCGTGTCGGCACCTGTTTGGCATGCTCATTGTGGTCATCCAGGCACCCCCGTTTTCAATTTACTTAGAAAGTCTGTTGTCTAAGTGTAATAAAGTGTTTGATAACACTCTTTGTTCTTCTTGTCAACTAGGAAAACATTCTCGTTTGTCTTTTCAGCATTCTCAAACAGTTACAGTTGCTCCTTTTCATATTATTCATAGTGATATTTGGACCTCCCCTGTTGTTAGTTCGGTTGGGAATAAATACTATCTTGTGTTCCTTGATGATTTTACTCATTTTTTGTGGGTGTTTCCGCTCCAATACAAATCCCAAGTTTTTGATCATTTTGTCAAGTTCTTTCACTTTGTTAGAACTCAATTTAATTGTCAAATTAAAACACTTGAATGTGACAATGACAAAGAGTATGATAATCACGAGTTTCACAAGTTCCTTCAAAGCCACGGTATTCTGTTTCGGTTTTCGTGTCCTTACACTTCACCACAAAATGGCAAAGCCGAACGAACCCTTCGAACCATCAACAATATGGTCCACACTTTATTAGTCCAATCCGCTGTACCCCATTCTCTATGACCCTATGCCGTCAAAACTGCTTCTTATTTACTTAATATTTTGCCTTCCCCTAACTTGGGAAACAGAAGCCCGACTCACATTTTGTACAATTGTACACCTCTCTTTAGCCATCTTCGGGTCTTCAGTTGCCTTTGTTTTCCCTACCTCTCCCCTCAAACCGCTAATAAACTTCAACCTCAATCCACTCCATGTGTCTTCTTAGGCTACCCGGACAATCATATAGGCTACATTTGCCTTGATATGTCCAATAATCGAGTGATTCTTTCCCGACATGTGTCACTTTTGACGAGTCTGTTTTTCCCTTTGCATGTCGCCCCAAATCTGTTGAGCACCCCTGTATCTTTTCCCGCCTGTCAACTCGTCGGTCTCTAGTGCATCAAGTTTTGAAAGCCCGTCGTTACATATTAATCCTCACGACCCTCCCTCACCAACCGCGGTTGCGGCTGACACAGCCACGGGCGCGGGTTCGTACCCGCGGGCGCGGTCTGGCACCAGTGGCCAATTTTTCAGCCCTGCTCAAAATACAACACCCCAAAATGCCGCCCCTTCCAATGAATCGCTTGCCCCGCCCCCTCCCACTAATACCCATTCCATGACCACCCGGCGTAAAGCCGGAATTGTCAAACCATGAGTTGACCTTAATACGACCACCACAAAATCAAAACCGAACATTTCCCCATTATCATCATCTCATAAAACCGCCCTTCTTGATCCTAACTGGTCTACTGCCATGGCCGATGAATATCTTGCCCTTATTAGTAATGGAACATGGGAACTTGTGCCTCGTCCTTCTGAGGCTAATGTGGTGCGTTGTATGTGGCTTTTTCATCACAAGTTTCGGTCTGATGGATCATTGGAGAGATATAAGGCTCGGTTGGTTGCTAATGGCAGATCATAGGAGATTGGTGTTGACTGTGATGAGACTTTTAGTCCGGTTGTTAAGCCGGCTAATATCAAGACTGTGTTGCATTTGGCTGTTTCTCGTTCTTAGCCAGTTCACCAACTAGATGTCAAGAATGCTTTTCTTCATTGCCATCTCAAGGAGACTGTTTACATGTTTCAGCCGCCCGGTTTTGTTGACTCCACTCTGCCCAAACATGTTTGCTGCCTAAAGCGGTCCCTATATGGCCTAAAACAGGCTCCACGAGCCTAGTATCAGCGTTTTGCTTCTTATTTATTGCACCTTGGCTTTACTGGCAGTAAGAGTGATTCCTCTTTGTTTATTCTACATTGTGGCCATGACACCACCTATTTGCTCTTGTATGTGAATGACATTTTACTTACTGCCTGCTCTGATCGTCTTCGGCGTAATATTATTGCTCCGCTAAGTAAGGAATTTGCTATGTCCGACTTAGGCCGTTTATCTTATTTTCTCAGCATTTCTGCTCGGCCATCGGGCCGTGGCCTTTTCTTGTCACAAGGCAAGTATGCTCGGGAGATTATTGATAGAGCTAATATGTCGTCTTGTAACCCTGTTGTTACACCTATTGATTTTGGCTCCAAATTGGGTGCCAATGTTGGTCCTCCAGTTTCTGATCCGACGCTCTATCGGAGTCTTGCAGGTGCTCTTCAATACCTCACTTTTACCCGCCCGGACATCACCTATGTTGTGCAACAAGTTTGTCTGTTTATGCATGATCCTCGGGAATGACACTTGGCTGCATTGAAACACATAATTCGATATATTCATGGCACACCTAATTTCGGCACATCAATTATGCCTGCTGATCGGCCGACCCTTGTGGCTTATACTGATGCAGACTGGGCTTGTTGTCCTGACACTAGGCGGTCTACGTCAGGCTATTGTGTGTTTCTTAATGACACACTTGTTTCATGGTCAACTAAACGGCAGTCTGTTATTTCGCATTCTAGTGCAGAGGCTGAATACAGAGGTGTTGCTAATGTTGTTGTTGAGTGCTCTTGGTTACGCAATCTATTACTCGAACTGCATTGTCCATTGTCACGTGCCAGTCTGGTTTACACGGATAACAGACATACCTTGCTTCCAATCCGGTACAACATCAACGTACCAAGCATATTGAGCTGGATATTCATTTTGTTCGAGATAAGGTTGCCCTTGGTCATGTCAAAGTCCTCCATGTCCCTTCTGCTTATCAGTATGCTGACATTCTTACAAATGGTTTGCCTCGTTCACTTTTTCAAGATTTTAGAGACAGTCTCACTGTTAGGTCTCCCTCCGTTTCGACTGCAGGGGTGTGATAGCGTATATTATATTTATGTGAATGATGTAACTTACCATACAAGACTCTGTACTCTATAAATATTGTGAATGAATACAAGGCAACCCTAAGGGGGATTTTACAATCTAACAAAGAGAAACCAGAAGTGAAGGGGGGAGATGAACATGTACTCTGCCAAAGCTTCCAGGAGGAAGTGAATTGAAGGAGACATCGCCGATCTCGGAGAAGAGAGTCGGCACCAGCGAAGATCGACTCACACTTGCCACTCCTCGAGGCCCAGAAGGAATGTTGTAAACACTACAATACGAGAGTAGAGGTGAGCGGCGCGAACCGCTTTCTTCTGGGAGTTTTGTAAGGACGCCCCAACAATTTGAGCTTGTAAAGCCACCAGAGAAACAAGGATTCGGTCAGGCCCTTACTCGTTCTCGGATCTACCCGGAATGGGAAAGTAATCAGTTTCAATTTCCCTTGAAGGTAATGATTGATTTGCTCCTGATCGCCTCTCATGGTGTGCGAGGGTCTAGAGATACAATTTATAACCCGACCCCGTTGTAGTACGTGGTGGGTGTCGAACACTCGGGAAGTCTACTCGATCGATGTGCCTAGATACTAGGAAGCTAGAAAGGAGAGCATAAAACAAAGGAAAATAAAGAAAACAGTCGGGACCGACACTGAGGTCACGTCGGGCCCGAGGTTGGCGACGAGAGGAAGTCGGGACCGACACTGGGGTAAGTCGGGCCCGAGGTAGCTGGGTTTGTCGAACTTCAAAGATTAAAAGTAGATCTTGGGCTTTTGGGTTCCTTCTCTAGTAGATTAAGGCTTATCCACCCCAATTCAAGCAATGAGTGATGATCGGACTAGGATCGAGTGCTTTCGCCCTCGTTCCAACCACTTCTACACATCGATCATTGGGGAAATCCCCTTCAAAGCAAGGTCTTGAGATTGACACATGTTCACTTTCGCTACTTTGCCAATCTCAAGCCTTGATTCCCGACTTTCGCAAGGAATTGTAGCTCTATGTAGAGTGGGTTCCTTAGATCAAACACTCAAGGCTATGGAATTGGGGTTTCTAGCCTAAACCTAGCTAGGGTTTTCCCCCATAACCCAAGATCAAGGAGATCTACTCCATAAGGCAAACAAAGAAAGCAAACAAATCAAAAGGGAAAGCAATCAACATCATCAATCTCAAGACAAAGCAAAGTTTCATTCAAATCAAAAACAATCCACAAATTCCAATCAAGGGTTTCCAAATCCACAAGATCAAAACAAAGCAAAGCTAATCCATCAACCAAACCTATCAATCTTCCTCTCCTTGGCCGATTCTCTCTCTTCTCCTTCTCCTCTCCTTCCTCCTTGCTCTCCAAGAATCCTCTTGGCTCCCTTGGAACCCCCCCCCCCTTTTGTGTGTGTGTGAGGGGACCCTAAATTAGAAGACAAGAGGGCCTTTTATAGATTAGATGAGGGGCAAAAGTGGAAGTCCACAAATTCGTGCCTTGGAGCCTAAGTAGTTCGGTGACCGACTTGGACCGACACGGAGGACCTCGGGCCCGAGTTACTGTGCATCTCGGTCCGAGGTTGGGGACTTCAAAGTCGGGCCCGAGGTTGGTTGCAACTCGGTCCGAACCTCGTTCCACCTTCTTCTTGTTGGCTTTCCTCTTGTTCTTCTTCATGGCTTGCTCCTCTCTTTCCTCCTTTGCTCGGGCCTCGCTCCATGTCTCGACCCTCCTTCAAATCGATCCTTGATTCATGCCGGATTACCTACAAAACACATAAAAGGTGCGTAGTCTCCGAATCTCATAGAAATACGGGAACTAAGCTAAAAAGGAACAAAACGCACAAGAAAAGGGGAAAAAGAAACATATTTACAAAGGAAATCACATATGAAAACACCACCAAATAGAGAGACATCAAAATACCCCATACTTAAACTTGCTTGTCCTCAAGCAATAACAATGTGAGCAAGACCGAAACATAATCTTCAAGTAAAGCCTCGTATGAAAACACATTTTAAGCACAAGTGATAGATATTCAAGCAAGATTACATCATCACACATGATTAAGTGTTCCAAGGAATAAAGTCAATGCAACTAAGCCTCACTTTAGGGATATGTGAATGTGTATCACTCATCATGTGTTTGGGTTTAGCAATGAACACTCAAGCTCAAAAATCATGCAAGTAAGGACTTTACTATTGAAACTAATATCACCAATTCCTCCACCTAGAGATGCCTAATGCAAAGTACACAAAGAATTTCGAACTTGGCTCAATGGAGGTCCTCAAAGAGGTTCCATTCGGCCGGGTTGTAATGGGGCTTTTGGTATTTTTCAAGGTGGGAATTATTTGGTCTTGTGGTGCTTACAATGGGGATTGAACAACCTAAACTCTCACCAACTTCACCAAATTCCACAATTACTTTCACACCCACCCAAAAGACTTAACATTTTCCTTTCAACCCAAAATTTCACGTAACATTCCACTTCATCTTTGCTCTTATGCTTTTTGTTGGATTTTCAACACTTTCTACATTTGGACCGACTTTCTTATGACATCGGGCCCGATGTTGCTTGTAACTCGGTCGGACCCTTTTCTTCACTTAAGCTCTTTGCTTTATTCCACTTTACATTTCCAACATTTTCTTTCTTCCTTTTCTTTCTTTTTTTTCTTCATTTTTGTACAACAAAGATGCACTACCCACATGATTCATAACACCATTCTTTTGCCCTTAAACCCAAGAGAATCTCAACTCTTCAAATACAATCCAAACCTCTCTTCTAAAGTCCAATCCCATAAGGGTCAAGTCATATAAGGCTAGGAATAATATTTTTGAGGAGTTTCAAACAAAGGCTTAGGCTAGAACGGGGCTACAAACAAAGGATTATCTTCATGGTAGGATATGGAACATTTATGTGACTAGAAGAACAAAGTTCAAAATCAATGTGACAATGCTAGGACAAATCTCATGACGGTCTTGGAAAATAGATAAACACCGCAATAGCAAGTTTTACTAAGCATGAATGAGCTAATCACACAAGAAAAATGAGGGATATGCAAATATGAACAAGCATCCCTAAAATGGCCAAAAATCAATCTCACAAGGGTCACTCATACTTAGTTGCATAAGAACTCATCCTAGAACTCACATGTTCAATAAAACAAGTAAGATATCATGATCACATCAAAAGCAACATCATTTAAGAGGCTAAACTATCCAAAAATATGCAAAGGAATTTACATGCTCACATCATCATTAGCTTTTATTTTGGCAATCTAAGATGGGAGTTTCTAGTCCAAAACCTACAAAACACAAAATCTTTTTGTTGTTTTCAACACAATTTTTCAATTTTTATGGATTTTTTTGCAAAACTTTCTCTAAAACCAAAAACTCATCCATTCAAGACCAAATTAATCATTCATGTTTTTCATCGAACCACAAACCAAGAAGCAAACATCCCAAACACAAACTAGAAACACAAACTAAATATCCTCAAAATAATAAACTAACATAAACAAGTGAAATCATGAACACACTTACCCCCACCCCATACTTAAAATTTTGATGTCCCCATCAAACAAGGAAACCAAAACTTAAAAGCAAGAGAGAAGAGTATGAAAAGCTCACAATTTCTTATTCTTCAATGGCATGTATAGGATCAATCGAAGGGGTTGTCACGTCTACGTCCTCTTTGGAGCCTTGCTTGCCGCTCCCTCTCGTACACTTGTTCTTGGTAGAAGTCTTGTGGTGGTGGTTGAAGTTGAGGCTCCGGGCGTGTCCATTGGTCCTCACGGGAAGGGAAGTTCCCGCTCATCCATGTGTTGTAGCTATCTTGGACCCGCCACCTTTGGTCTTCCACCTCCCTAAGCTCCTCTACCTCTCGTCTAGTGTAGCCGAGGGCCCGGTTCATCTCTTGTTGGCTAGCTTGGAAAGAGCTTTGTTGTTGAAGCATTTGTTGTTGTTGTTGGTACATTTGTTGTTGATGGTGGTACATTTGTTGTTGTTGGAGATTCACTTGATGGACCTCTTGGAGAACATTTTCTTGTTGAAGTTGGAGATGAGCCATTTGGTTGGCTAAGAAGGACATGTCCACGGTTTGTTGTTGCTCGGGAAACACCATTCCCGGACCGTACCATTGGGCATAGCCTTCATAACCACCACCTTGGAATTGCTCTCGCCTTGCACCGCTCCCTTCTCCACGCTCATAATGCCTCGGGACCTCACCACCATGGAATGAAGTGGACCGACGTTGAGGGAAGTCGGGCCCGACTTGGTGTGTACCTCGGTCCGCCAGTGTTGGAGCATGGTGCGTGGCTCGGAGGTCGGCCATCAAGCCTTGGAGGCGCTCATCTTCTTCACTTTGCCCTTGATCGACATCCATGTCCTCCCCACGAGGTGCAAACACGAAGTTGTCTTGGTCGGAATCCGGTGTAGATGGAGGGGAAGTAAACCGAATGTGTTGAGATTGTTGTCGCCGCCCCTCTCTTGCACCTTCGGGGTCACCAAATGAGTGTGGCTTGCCGGCCCACACTTGGTACCAATTTTGATACCGGGAAAGATCATAGAGGTTGTGCACTAACCGGATCGACACACCATCATAGTTTGAGTGAGGGGCCAAGGAAATCATGTAGAGCTTCTCCTTGATGATGTTGGCCTTCTTGAAATACTTCATGTTCATGAACTCAACACCATTCGGAGCCGGAGAATACTTGTCAAGATCAACTCCTAGACGCATGGCGAGCCTTGCTATCATCCCACCGAAGTAGATCCAAGAGGAGCTTTGGAAGTCTCGCACCATCTTGACCCACTCCCATGCAAGGTTCATGGGTTTCTCGGTGTTGAAGAGCATCTCATGGAGCAACATGATCTCCTCCTTCATCGGCTTGCTCAACTCATGACGAGCATAGATTGCACACCCCAAAACTCGCACCATGACCCGAAAAAGAGGGCTAGCAATCTCGTTTGTGGAGGCGCCCTTTCTCATCTCGCTCTTCCCGGCCACATGACGCCATACTTGGTTCACCTTCTCATTGTTGACGCCGGCCTCTTCTCTTGGGCATGGAAACCCGAAGTAGGTAGCCAAGTCCCTAAGAGAGAGATTGTGGTCCTCATTGCCCAATTGGAAAGTGATCGCCCCTTCCTCATCCTCCACATTATCATAAGTGCATTCAAAAGTGGCCATGAATTCCGAGGTGAGGGCGGGATAGTGAGTGTTGTCCCACCTTAGCATCCCATTGAGACCGATGTGGGAGTAGCATCTTGGAAGGGCTTGATCCATGTCCATCTTCCTCACGGCTTCCCAATCAAGCCACCTTGTGTGATGCTCAAGCGCCATATACCTTGCATAACTCTCAACTTGCTCATCATCCTCCAAGTAGACATCATCCAACTTTGGCTCTTTCCTTGACTTCTTGGACTTCTTCCTCGGCCTTTCCGCATGAGATGATGAAGCTCTAGTCTCCATGGTACCTACACACATCCAACCAAACAAAAGGGTCCAAGATAAACTCCATACAACTCAACAAAAGCACTCATCAACACACAACAACACATCAACACAAAGGGAACCCCATACTTAGTCTCTAAACACACATGCATCACAATCCAACATGAATCATCATGGATATCTTCTAACAATGGATAAGCAAATGATCATACTACAACATGAATCCACATGATATCACAAGAAGAAGGCAAAAACAACATGGATCGACTTCCAACCTATGTCGGGCCCGACACATCCTCAACCTCGGTCCGACTTGATGGACCGACTTCCACAACTCGGGCCCGACTTTCCTGGGCACGTCGATCTCGACCTAGTTCATGCTTCGACTTCTAGCCTTAAATCAACCCAAATCACTCTATCATGCACTTAAATTTCAAATTCAACCATCAAACATCCCTAATCGAAGTTCTAAATGGATCTAAGCATGCATAAACAACTTTAAAGCTCAATTTCACAAATCATGCAAATCCACCATTGATGCTCAAGCTCAAGCTCTCAATCAAACATGGCATTACTCAATCTACGCAATGAAAGCACAAAATTTTCAAAGAAATAAGTAGAGATCGAGTAACACATACCGGATTCGAAGAGTATTGAACTTTTAAACAAATAGGCAACTTAGAACTCAAATTTCCTAGATCTAGATCTAGATGGGGGATGAAGGACTATATTGAACTCGAGATTTCTACTTGGACTCGGGTTTGGGAGGCCTTTTTGTGGTTGGAACGAGATGAAGTGGGGAGGATGTGGATCGAGTATGGTGAGGGTAGGGGCGGCCGACTTTGAGAATTTTTGAGGGAGAGGGGTTGTATTTTGGGAATGGTGGTTGATATGAAGATGATAGGTAGGTGGGGGATAGTATTTAATGGGGGAAAAGGACAAATTAGGTCAAGGGCAAAATTGGCATTCCAACTAGTCAAATCGAGTTGGACCGACTTCATGGACCGACGTCCCTATGTCGGGCCCGACTTACCTGGGCTCGATGTGGGAGTATTCGGGTCACCAATTTTACTCCATCCTCTTGCAACTTCTTTCCCATATTTCCATTTAAATATTTCACCTCAAATCCTACACAACTTTGAAGAATGCACGACACCATAAATCCACAAAACACTAGATAGAGATTGGTTAGGGAAAAGCTAGGCTAAACTAAGAAAAAATCAAACTAAAATTACGAAAAGAAAGCTACTAGCTCGGGTTGCCTCCCGAGAAGCGCTCGTTTAGAGTCACTAGCTTGACTTCCTAACCTCAACCTCATGGCGGGTGAAACACGGTGAATTGCTCGCCATTGTTATGCCCATTGCCTTCATACCCATAAAACCACCAACGATGGTCTACATAGGCATGGCTATCCGGTCTCGGGCCTATCTCATCATACTCCTCCAACGGATGAGATTTCTTCTCCTTACTTGCTCCATCATGTTCCTCTTTTCCTACACCAAAGTTATCCAAAGAATTCCTAGGAGATTCTACCAATTCATCTTTCAAGTCACTAAGGCAAATGTAGGAGTCTCCTAAGTCATCTTTCAAATCACTTAAACAAATGTAGGAATCAAAAGTTTGGGAAGAATTGTGGTCATCACCAACATCAAAAGGATATAAGTAAGGATACTCTTCATTTCTCCTTGGGCTAGCATTGATCCTTGACTCATCTTGATCCTCAATTTGCTCCAACAACTCCCTTGCTTGTATTTGTTTATTGAAGCTTTCATCACTCCTTAACACAATGACCTCTCTAGCAACTTCCACTTCTTCTCCTTTTCTCTTAGCACTCTCTTCAAGTTTGAGGATAGCCAAGGCGTCCGGCTCATTCAAGGCCTTGTTGAAGTGAAAATCGACCTTTTCTTCACCAATCTCAAAGGAAACCTTGCCGTTCTTGACATCAAACCTTGCCCCCGCCGTAGCTAAGAATGGTCTTCCTAAGATTATTGGGACCAAGGGATCCTCATGCATGTCCAAGATCACGAAATCATCGGGGACAAAGTACTTTCCAACTCGCACCGGCACGTCATCCAATATTCCCTTAGCCTTGATGATGGAACCGTCGGCCATTGTTAGGGACATATCGGCCGGCTCCATTTCACCCAAATTTGCTCTTCTCCAAATGCTAGCGGGCATCACCGAAACACTTGCCCCAAGGTCACATAAGGCTTGGAAATTTTGAGACCCCACACCAATGGTTATAGCAAAACGACCGGGATCTCCTAGCTTTTGCGGTAACTCCAAGGTCTTGCATTTCAACTATGGACCTCTTCTTGCTCAAAATCTCCTTTAAAAACTTGGCATAAGATGGCATCTCACTCAATGCATCGGTGAACGGGATAGAGATGTTCAAGCCTTGCAAGAGTTTGAGAAACCTCTTGAACTTGTTCTCAACAACATCTTTCGGCTTCTTTGAGGGATATGGAAGAATCGTTGCACCTTGAATCTTGCTTGGATCAACCTCCTTAGACTTCCCTACTTCACTTGCAACATTTCCTGGTTGGACCGACTTGGGCACCATATCGGGCCCGATGTTGTGAATCTCGGTCCGAGGCAGAGGAGTTGGATCGAGGTCTGTGTACGTCGGTCCCGAGTTGCTCTCGACCTCGGTCCGTGGTGAAGGAGTCGATCTTCTTGCTGGGTCGACTTCGGGGAATGTCGGACCCGACTTGCTGGGTAAGTTGGTCCGACTCTCTTCATTCTTCTTAGGCACGTGTGGCTCGGGTAGGTTTCGGCCACTTCTCAATCCAATTGCTCGGACTTCATTTTGATTGTTTTGAGCTCGAGGATTCTCCTCGGGTCGGCCCGGAAGTCTCCCATTCTCTCTCGGGGCTTGAGTCGCAATTTGAGCAAATTGATTGTCGACTTGCCTCCTCCATGCACCAAACTCATTGAATTGGGTCCTCATCTCCTTGAACCCATCTCTCATCTCTTGAGCAAATGTTTGTAACTCATTGAGTCCCGGTGGTCTATATGGTGGTGGTGGCGCCCTTGGCTCGTTTTGGTTGAAGTTGTTGTTGTAGCCTTGAGCTTGACCGTTGTTCCACCGGCCATTGCCACCATTGTTGAAATTGCTTCTTCCACCGAAATTTCCTCGAACATAGTTTGCCTCCTCAATTCGCTCGGCCAAGCGCACTTGGCTCTCATTCGGACAAACTTGTGTAGCATGTGCAAAGGATCCACACTCCTCACAAGCTCTAGCATTTTGCTTGTAGTAGTGGACTTGCCTCTTAAGCTTGCTCACTTCACCTTCAAGGAATTGGAGCTTCACATCCCTATCAATGTCTTCTCCCTTTGGATCATATAACTTCCTTGCACCTTCACCTTGAACTTTCACCTCCTTGCTAGCTTGACTCACCCCATACATGGCCTCATAATCGGATAGCTTGTCAAGTAGCTCCCAAGCTTGATCCGGTGTCAAGTCTATGAACCCACAATCGGTGTGGAGATTGAGCTTGTCCTTCGTTACCGGATTGATGCCTTGGAAAAAGATGTCTTGAAGCACATATGGTTGTTGGCCATGAGTAGGACATTGGCGCAACATCTCCTTGAAACGGTCCCATGCTTCGAAGAGGGGCTCATTCGGACCTTGTTGAAAGCTTGCAATCTTCCTTCTTAACTCGGTTGTCTTTGAGGGCGGGAAGAACTTCATCAAGAAAGCGTCATAGAGTGTCTTCCAAGTCGTGATTGACCTAGGAGCTTGGCTCTCGAGCCAATGTGTGGCCTTGCCCCCAAGTGACCATTTGAACGCCTTTAGAAGCACATACTCCAATGTCTCCTCGTCGGTGGAGATCGTCTCACACATATCCACAAATCGTTTAACATGCTCTATGGGACACTCATGTGGACGGCCCTCGAATTGATCACGCTTGATGAGGGAGATGAATTGCGTCTTGATCTCAAAATTCTTGGCAACCTCGAGAAGCACAATAGCCGGCTCGGGTACCCTCAACTCCGGATGCATGTATTGGCGTGCATTCCGGGGTAGAGCGTTGAGTTGAGCCTCGGCTCTCATCCGTTGCTCCCGTTCTCTTCTTGCCACCGCCTCTTGATTGTCCCTCTCGAGTTGCAATCTAGCCATTTCGGCCCTAAGTTGAGCCAACTCCTCATCAACATGGAGAGCTTGATTCTCCATCCTTTTCCTTCTTCGGGCTTCTTTGAGAATACTTTCCGGATCACTCACAAACTCAAGCTCAAGTGTTCCTCGGGAGGAACGAGCTAGCATACACCTATGAAACAAAAACACAAACCAAAACAAATCAAAAACAAACAAAGGGTTTGGGCTATTCCCTCACCCAAATCACTACCAAAACACAAGAAACTCACCAAATTGGCACTCAATGCACTTAGACTTCCCCGGCAACGGCGCCAATCTTTTGATCGCCTCTCATGGTGTGCGAGGGTCTAGAGATACAATTTATAACCCGACCCCGTTGTAGTACGTGGTGGGTGTCGAACACTCGGGAAGTCTACTCGATCGATGTGCCTAGATACTAGGAAGCTAGAAAGGAGAGCATAAAACAAAGGAAAACAAAGAAAACAGTCGGGACCGACACTGAGGTCACGTCGGGCCCGAGGTTGGCGACGAGAGGAAGTCGGGACCGACACTGGGGTAAGTCGGGCCCGAGGTAGCTGGGTTTGTCGAACTTCAAAGATTAAAAGTAGATCTTGGGCTTTTGGGTTCCTTCTCTAGTAGATTAAGGCTTATCCACCCCAATTCAAGCAATGAGTGATGATCGGACTAGGATCGAGTGCTTTCGCCCTCGTTCCAACCACTTCTACACATCGATCATTGGGGAAATCCCCTTCGAAGCAAGGTCTTGAGATTGACACATGTTCACTTTCGCTACTTTGCCAATCTCAAGCCTTGATTCCCGACTTTCGCAAGGAATTGTAGCTCTATGTAGAGTGGGTTCCTTAGATCAAACACTCAAGGCTATGGAATTGGGGTTTCTAGCCTAAACCTAGCTAGGGTTTTCCCCCATAACCCAAGATCAAGGAGATCTACTCCATAAGGCAAACAAAGAAAGCAAACAAATCAAAAGGGAAAGCAATCAACATCATCAATCTCAAGACAAAGCAAAGTTTCATTCAAATCAAAAGCAATCCACAAATTCCAATCAAGGGTTTCCAAATCCACAAGATCAAAACAAAGCAAAGCTAATCTATCAACCAAACCTATCAATCTTCCTCTCCTTGGCCGATTCTCTCTCTTCTCCTTCTCCTCTCCTTCCTCCTTGCTCTCCAAGAATCCTCTTGGCTCCCTTGGAACCCCCCCCCCCTTTTGTGTGTGTGTGAGGGGACCCTAAATTAGAAGACAAGAGGGCCTTTTATAGATTAGATGAGGGGCAAAAGTGGAAGTCCACAAATTTGGCCTTGGAGCCCAAGTAGTTCGGTGACCGACTTGGACCGACACGGAGGACCTCGGGCCCGAGTTACTGTGCATCTCGGTCCGAGGTTGGAGACTTCAAAGTCGGGTCCGAGGTTGGTTGCAACTCGGTCCGAACCTCGTTCCACCTTCTTCTTGTTGGCTTTCCTCTTGTTCTTCTTCATGGCTTGCTCCTCTCTTTCCTCCTTTGCTCGGGCCTCGCTCCATGTCTCGACCCTCCTTCAAATCGATCCTTGATTCATGCCGGATTACCTACAAAACACATAAAAGGTGCGTAGTCTCCGAATCTCATAGAAATACGGGAACTAAGCTAAAAAGGAACAAAACGCACAAGAAAAGGGGAAAAAGAAACATATTTACAAAGGAAATCACATATGAAAACACCACCAAATAGAGAGACATCAGCTCCACTTTGGGTAGAAGATTGAACAGGAGGTGGATTCTTAGGTCTCACTATCCATGGGAGGTATGGAGAGACGAATCGGGGTGGCGATGGCTGGTGGTAGCGGGGAAGGGCGCGCTAGGGCTTGGGGCAATTCTAAGGATTTGCACAAAGCTCGTTGGGTCCATTCTTTAGGGTGGGTCATCGTGTATTGAGGGTGTATACACGACAACTTGTAATTGGTCATCTTAAATTCTATGAAAAAAATTATATATAAATAAAACTAATAAAACTAATAAATATAAGTTTATGGCTTTTGGCTCTTTATTTTGGAGAAAACTCGTTATATTCGTCCTTCCATGCACGACTACATGAATTCAATACTTAATTTATTTAATGAATATGATTTTAAATTTAATATAAAAAAATTATTTATTAAAAAATTATTTATTAAAAAAATTATATAAAATTTTACAATTGGTGTCATGTGAAACCGGGCCAAATTATTAAGGTGAGCCAACTCTAATTTTGATGGCTTAATGATAATTTATTTATGCAAAACTATAAATAAAAATTATTTGAATTAGAATCATTTAATTTTAAAAAGGTAAAAATAATCTAAATTCTTGTAATTTTTTTATCAAATTCAATTCTAAAAAAATTGAATAAAAAATAAAAATATACTTAATAAGAAAAAATGAAAAAATATAAATAAAGAATGAGTTTTTCAATGATAAGAAAATCATTTATATTTACATAAATTCACACTACTATAAATGCAAACGTAACTTTAAAATCCAACCGTTTGATTTTTACAAAATCCCTTGTTTCTATCGTGCGGCTGTTGGTCGTCCTGCAATTTACTGCATTCTCCGCTCCTTCAATTCATCTCCTTCAATCCAACCAGAGAGAGAATCAGGACGGCACGTCGGCACGAAGACCTCGGAGAAAAAAATCTTCACTGTGTTCTAAAAAAGCGTCCTCAAAATTGATCGGTTTCAGCTTCTCGTTCTCACTTCGACCAGAGATCCAGAACCAAAACCGAAGAGAGAGTCAGGACGGAGCCACGACCTTGGGAGAAAGAAATATTCACCACCAGAATACCTTCTCTGCTTCGTCAAGGTCTACAAATTCGACCTCAAAATTGACGGTTTGAACTTTTCGTTCTCAATTGAATTTGGTTTTCACCTTGTACCTCAGTTCTCTGTGTTTATATCTCAATTGAGAGATCCAAAATTTCATTTTTTTGGTGCCCACTAACGCCTGGCTGGGAACTCCCGGTTTCTACTATGTAGGGTTAGGGTTTGTCAATATTGATTGCACAGGCTTCAAAATATTTTACATGATTGTATACTTGATTGAGATAGTTGAGATTTCTTTCTTATGTTGTTATATTTGGATAGTTGAGATTTTCTATTACAATTACTCATGATTTATCAAATGACACTACAATTGATTTGTTTAGTCTCCAACAAAGCAACAATTTGTTTTCTTTAAATTGATAAACAATCCTTGGAAGGGAACAGAACTAAGGAGAGAATCAAGACGGAATGACAGAATCGGGAGAAAGAATTCGATTTCTTTACCACCGGCATATGTACTCTGCCTCATCAAAGTCTACAAATTCGTCTTCAATATTCATATCAATATTAACATGAAAAGGTTTTGTACACTGGTGCCAAATACCATAGAAGGACAATGTAGTGAAGTTGAATTTGATATTGTAGTGTTTACAAACTTGATAACTGAGCATCTAGGTGTTAATGATTATGAGGAGTATAAAAATGACCAGGCTCAGTTGTTTGGAAGGCTGGTTGATCCTGAAAGGCATAGGAAGATTGTTAACATTGATTACCCAAATGCACCTGTTTTTTTTCTAGCACAAGGGAATCCTGATGTGCCTGTTGTGACATTTGCAATGGAGAATAAGAATGCAGATGTTCATCTTTTGAAATTTGAGCTCTCTCTTTTTGAGACGACTGTGTTGGTCAACACTTCTTAGGGTATATTGGAGATTTCATCTAGGTTGCTGGGAAAGCACAACGTTTAAAACATTCTTGTTGCAGTTGCAGTTGGCATTGCTGTTGGAACACCATTGGAGGACATTGTCAGGGGTATTGAGGAAGTGTATGCAATTCCTGGTAGGTGTGAGTTGATAGATGAAGAACAGGCTTTTGGAGTAATTGTAGATCATGCCAATACTCCTTATGCCTTGTCAAGACTCCTTGATTCCGTAAGAGAGCTCAAACCAAAGAGAATTATAACAGGTACGTGTACAAATTCTATTACAGGCCAAGTCAAAGGTTTTTGATCAATATTCCTGTTTCCTTGTCTTACTTTGTAGTGCTTTTATTGTAGATATTGGGTGTTGTGGCGACGCTGAAAGGGAAAAGAGACCTCTGATGACAAAGATTGCCACAGAGAAGAGTGATGTGACTATGCTGACATCTGATAATCCCGGCATTGAAGATCCTTGTATGTTTTCATTCATAAGATTGTCTCCCTGATTATGTTAGAAAATATTATTTGATTTTTCATAAAGTGTTTGTTTAATAACCTATAGAATTTGAAGTCAGCATTTATATGCAATGAGATAGTATAAGATGCTTGAAGCTAATCTCTCATCTTTTTTACTTGTCAGTGGATATCTTGGATGATATGTTGGCTGGAATAGGTATGATCGACCATGCAAGACTACTTAAAACAGGGAGAGAATGATTATTATCCTCCTCTTCCAAATGGTCATAGGTTGTTCCTCCATGATATCAGACGGGTAGCTGTACGGGCAGCTGTTGCAATGGGGGAGGAAGGTGATATGGTGGTAAGTCTCTGCTCTCTATACTTCTCCAATGCTGCAGATTTGAAAATCATAGCAGTTTTCCAAGATGTCTTTCAAGTTTTGAAGTTAAAAAATAATTAACATATATTTATGATCGCATATTCCTCAATTTTGCAGGTTGTAGCAGGCAAAGGGCATGAAACCTCTCAGATTGAAGGCGACAAAACCGAGTTTTTTGATGACCGTGAAGAGTGTAGAAGCATTGCAATATGTTGATGAGTTGCACCAAGCTGGAATAGACACGACTGAATTCCCATGGAGGTATGTGAAGCCACTGTCAAATACTCGCTTCAGGGTGCTATCTAATTATAATATGATGAACTCTAACAATTGTTTGGGCATTGCTTAACTTTACAGGTTACCCGGGAGTCATTGATGGCAATTGGTGATGGTGAGGAATTTAGGTTGTAAGTAGATTCCACTCATAGTCATAGAGGACCCGAAACAGTCTTTCAGGTAACCACACGAAAATGCTCTATTAAGTAAATGAGTGCGCGAATGATCTTGGGTTTCATGAGTAGTTTTGATCTTGTGTTTAGGTGATTTAGACTTTAATTTTGGAAGATAGTATATTGGTGTGATCTTAAATCAGCACTTATTATGTGGATCGTATAGTACTTTGTTGGTCTCCTCGTTGTATTTCGTTGTTGATATTGTATATACCCTTGTTTAATTCCTGATAGGTGTTCTTGTTCCAATGGCATGATCATCTTTACATTGGGTTCATCTTATACACTAAGGGTTAAAACGGAATTCTCAAAGTCTTGAAGCCTTCATTCATATTCACTGATAAGGAATCTCGAGGACCATCTGAGTACTCATAAGCCTGTAAACCTAGCTTTTGGGGTACGATATGCTGAATATGTTGTCCCATTAGCTTTCACCCAAAAGCTTTAGTCTTTTAGCATATGATTCCTGTAGAACGAGTTTGATGCCAAATTCTTATTTTTGATGTAACTAGCTTTTTTTACTATAGCAATTATCTAACTTTTTTTCCGTATCGATCATAGAATATTGAATTGGTGTGATGTGTTCCTGACTTTTTTTGTACACACTATTAAATTTGATGATAATGCTTATAGTAAGCTTCACAATACACACAAATATGTAAGTACTAAATCACTAAATAGATTACGAAACTACATTTTAAAATGAAGGTTTTGTGTGATAATCGCAGACGCTACGCATCGCGCGGCCCAATTGCTAGTAATTCAAAAATAAAATTAAGGAAAAAATAACGTAATTTTTTTTTATCAAAAGTCAATTTAGGTAAGTAATTATCTAGATTGAAAGTTCTATTTTTTAGTCAAAATTTTATTTAAGATAAATATTTTACATAAATAGATAAAAAAAAGGAAAAATTACTCAAAAATAATACCAACTTTTGCCTATTGATCCAAAATAATACGAACTTTTAAATTGACTAAAAATAATATCAACTTTCATCGTATTAACTAAAAATAATACTAACTTTCATTGTATTAGCTAAAAATAGTATAACGGTGTTTTTTGTGAAAATTTTGGCAAAATATATGATGTGGCCATTGAAATATGTTGGTTGGTCATTAATAATACCAACTTTTGTTGATGCCACAAGATGAAATGTTAATTTATATAATGTAAATTGATACTATTTATATGCGAAAAGGTAATTTATATGATGACAGTGAGTAATAATCACATCAAAATCTTAGCCATTGATATTTTTTAATGTTTAGTCAACATTTTTTGATAAACACATCATATGTTTTGCCGAAATCTCCACCGAAAATGTCTTTGTACTATTTTTTGTTAATGCAATGAAAGTTGGTATTATTTTTTATCAATTTAAAAGTTCGTATTATTTTGGGTCAATAGGCAAAAATTGGTATTATTTTGAATAATTTTTCCAAAAAAATAAAGATAAAATAATTTTCTTTAATTTTAAATAAAATTCGAATTTAATTTTTTCCATATAAATAGATAGAAATTTAATTGGAAAAACTAAATAAATATATCTATATTAATATATAATATCTAATGTTCTATAATTTATTTTAATTTTAGATAAAATCTTTTAGATCTATCCTAATTTCTAATATATAATAGATAACATCTTTATTTTAGATAGAATCTTTCCTAGATTAATTTATCCTATTTCTATCTATTACTAATAACTAAAGCCGGAGCAATTTCTACCACCACATTGCGCCACATCACCCCTTTATTAAAATAATAATTTTTAATAGTTAATTGAAATATAAAATTATGAAAAAATTATGAAAAAATTTATCCCCAAATAGATATAAATAGATAAAGAAAGGGACATTATATTTATTATATTGGTAAAAGATAAATAAAAAATATTCCAAAAATATGTACCCGATATGAAATATATATCTTTGAAATAAAATCTATAACTATATATTAAAGCTGTAACTTTTTTAGCCACCACATTAATTCTGACCCACCTTATATTTAAAAAAATTATTTATATTTTTTCCAATTAAATCCCTTTCTATTTATTTATGTGGAAAAAATTAATTCGGATTTTAATTAAAAATAACGAAAATTGTTTTATCTTTATCTTTTTGTCTATTTATAAAAAATTTATCTTATATAAAATTTTGATAAAAAAAAGTAAAAAATTTAAATATCTATATAATTACTTAAATAAAGTAAAAATATGAGATTAATAAAGTAAATATACAAAAATAAATAAAAAACCAAAAATAAAGTAAATTCTTAGAAAATTTTAATCAAATTCAATTCTTTAAAAATCTTTTCAATAAATAGTTAAAAGATAAAAAAAGTATAGAATTTTTTTAAAGATAAAAAATATTATATATTTACATAAACAATCCAAAAAAGAAATTAAGGAAAAGATAATATACTTTTGTATAAAATTTAATTTAGGTAAGTAATTAAGTAGATATTTTAATTTTTTTTACTTTTTTGTATGAAAATTTGATTTAAGATAAATATTTTTTTAAACCGACCCGACCCGACCCGAAAAATTTAGGGTCTAGACCCGAAAATTTGAACCCGAAACCCGAAATAAACCGAACCCGATAGACCCGAAACCCGTTGGGTTCAAACCCGAAAAAACCGTTGGGTTGACCCAATTTGTTATATTTTAAGAACATATAATATATTTTGAAAATTATAATATATTTTATTATTAAAATATATAAAAATAATAAATTTATTATTCAATATTATTTTTTAAATAAAAAATATTTTAATAATTGTAAAAAATCAATTTTCTTGACCTGTTAGGTCGACCTGACCCGCCCGACAACCCGCAATGACCCGACCCGATTTGACCAGTGACTCGTTACGAGCCGAACCCGACTCAACCCGAACCCGAAATAACCGAACCCGAACCCGACCTGACCGACCCGTTTGACACCTCTAATATGACACATATAAAATACTAACTTAATCTATTAGAGTAAAATAAATAATGTTTTATCAATAAATGTGATAAATATAAAAAAATTAGATATTTTTCTATTTGTAAGTATATTTTTTAATACAATTTTTTAATATTAATTTCTTATCTATAAATATGACAAGTATAAAATAGTAATTTAATATCCTAAATACTTTTTTTTTTTAATTTAATACCCCATTTAAATTAATTTTAGTGTCTCTAAATAAAACAGATGACTATTTTATCCATGAGTATGACATATAGTGATATAGACCATATTTTAAATTACGAATTTTCAAAATTAAATTTTCTGATTCTTTTATATTAACTTTCAATTCAAAATTATAATAAGTTTTTTAATTAGTATGAGACATATTTTTAATCATGTATTTTTTATATTAATTTTATTATTTATAAGTATAATATGGACCATTTTTTCATTATAATTTTGGAATAATATTAATTTTTATAGATAAGAATGATAACTTTTATTTTTTCCATCTATAAATATGTTGTGTTTTATATTTTAATTTTTATCTATAAATATGATAGTTAAATGCAATATTATCATCCAATTTTAATGTCTCAATCACCAAAAAAAAGTTACTAAAGTTTTTTATAATAATATTTCTATCCAAAACTATGATAAGTTTTTTAATTTATATGGACCATGTTTAATTGTAGATTTTAGATTTTTTTATATTAATATTTTTTCAAAAGTATGATAATTTTTTAAATTTTCTATCCATAAACATGTTGATTTTTATACTAATTTTCTATTAGTAAGTATGATATTTTTTAATTAATTCGGTAGGTATATGTTGTGTCTTACAATATATTAAATTTCAATTCATAAGTATGTTAATTTTTTATATTATAGATTCGTAGATAAATAAATACAAATTATTGATCCCTTATTGTTAAACCGATTAATCGAGTCAGTTCAATTGAGTTTAGGTTCAGTCATTTCAAATTCGAGTTGAGTACGGGTTCATGTCGTTAAAATTTATGGATTGATTGAGTCAATTCATTGCGGTTTTTATGCGTGTTCGAGTAAAACCTACGAGTTAAGATCATCAACTTTTTTATAATTATTACATTAATATTACAAATAGCATTTTTTAAGAATAAGATAATATTAGTATACATTTTAATAATAAAATATATTATTTTAATTAAAATAATTATAGATTTAATATTTAATATAATTATTTATAATATTATTTTTTCTTATATAAATTATAATACCTATATTATATTTAAATTAACATATTGCAATTTTTATTTAGAAAAGTTCCCGGGCAAGGCCCATATTACGTATCGCTTAATAAATAAATAAATAAATATTAGCCCCTTAATGTTAAACTGATTAATCGAGTTGATTCAGTCGAGTTCGAGTTCGAGTTTAGTTCAGCTTCATGCCATTAAAATTTACTGATAAATTGAGTCAATTACTTGCGATTCTTGTGTATGTTTGAGTCGTCCTAACGGGTCGAGAACGTCTACTTTTAATGATTATCAAAATAGCATTATATCAAATTAAATAATATTTTGATAATAAAACAATATTATTTTTACTATTTAAATTATAATACTTATAGCATATGTAAATTAATATATTATAATTTTTTATTTGAAAAAGCCCCCGGGAAAGGCCCGGGTCATCAACTAGTATTATCCTAAAATAATATCAACAT
This sequence comes from Fallopia convolvulus, assembly GCA_964016875.1. NCBI lineage: Eukaryota > Viridiplantae > Streptophyta > Magnoliopsida > Caryophyllales > Polygonaceae > Fallopia > Fallopia convolvulus. The sequence goes on along the minus strand of OZ024721.1, from coordinate 33,537,143 downwards.
ATATAAATTCCCAAAATAAAAAATCCTATGTGGCGAAATCCTAGGTGGCTTAACGTGGGAACGACACGTAGGAAAATCCTAGGTGGCGCAACGTGGTGGCCTTATTCCTTGCGTCTTTTATATATATACATAGATTATAGATAAGTTGTTGGAGATGCCCTAACCTCACAAGGTAGTATATTGGTGCATGCAACTGAGTCGTGTAGTACATTGCTCTCTTTATTCAAAAGATTGAAGAGAAGGTTAAAATTTTGTAGTCAAGCTGGACTTAACCTAATTACCAGAAGCAAAGAATTGAAGCAACGCTGTGTCATTCATATACAATTCCAAAGACAACTTTTGTGGCTGGGTTTGGAGAAACTAGAAAAGAATAACCGATGAGATGATAATCCTACTTATTTGCCTCAATCAAATCTCTGTATTCTTTCTTCATCTTGACACCTGAGATGCTCCTGCAAATCATCAAGAATACTAAGACCATACAAGAAGTAGATGACCATGACCATATATCGTCCATATAGCTAAGCTGCTAAGATTCCTAAGAAGCACACCAAAGCAAAAATTATTGTTAGAAAAGAGACACTATTATTAGAAAGTATAAGCATCCTTCCAATTCATGCATTTATAATTCTAATGCAAGACAATCGAACACTTTTGATAATAAAACAGTCATCAGAACATGAAAAACATAACAACTGTACATGATTCAGACGTATTATAGATAAATAGATACCATCATCTAGATTCTAGAAGTGTAGGTTCAGTCTGACCAACCTTAGCAAATCCTTGTTCTTGAAGAACTGTACACATGGAGTGCCCATTATTCCAGCTCCCTCTGCTATTTCTTGATCTTCTTCAATATCAATTTCAACAAAGTGCATAGTCTCTTTAAACTCATCTATGACCTGCACCAAGCCACCAATACATAAGAATAAGATAGCAAAGAAAATTCAAATACAGCCCACGAGTATATATATAAACTAGACAAGCTACAGGAGGATGTATATCAAAAGATCAAGAGATATAAGAGGATAAAAAATAAAAAAAAAGAGAGAAGAACTCATCCATTCTAGCTAAATCTGAGATGATGAGATCACTATAACGTATACAAGCAAGACTTCTGGAAATTCTATGGTAAGCCGCTGTGGAACCCAGTGTTTTAAACAGCTCCAGGTGCCCCTGGAGCTTTTTAAAACACTGAAAGTGGCTACAATGACAGTGGTGACTGAATGAATGTCGTGCATAAATTAAGGCTTGACCCTCTCTAGGCTATTGGCTACATATCGAATTCTGCCCATGATTTGGTTTTTCAGGTTTAGGCTTTTAGACCAGAGATTGTTCCTCCTGGCGACTTGGGAGAATTTGGCCCAGGAAGTCCTTTTCGAATCCAATATTTTTCCTAAGTGAGATTTCTTGTGTGAACTTCTGTATTCTGCAATTCCAGCTCTGAGATCACTCAACTACCACGGGTATATGAAATAAAATGGGCCTACCCAATCTGTCTTTTTCTATGTTTGCTTTTGATCATTACTAATAACTAGATACTAAGCCAATAAGCATAAGACCGTGTGCAACATCTTAAGGAAGATTAAATATATGATTTGACAGGAAAAGTTTCTTGGCTTCACACACACTTGTCAACTTCTGAATGTCATGTCCTACAGAAACTCTGATCAGATTCCCATCTTCACTGACAGTTGGCTCGAAATTAGTGAATAAACATAACTTTCTGAAATCAAAATACTACAAACATACAAAACTTAAATCAGGAGAAGATCCAAGCATTACCCTGCTAAGAATTGGCTTTAAGGTCCTACATGGACCACAACTAGGTGCTGTGTATAGCACGCAAAGAAGCCTTGAACTCTCATGATAAAGCTTCCGTAATGCATACTACAGATGAGAAAATGAGTTTCATCTCAGGATACTGAGCTTGATCAAAGAACTTGTACAAAGACAATGAACAAGCTGAGGATTATCCCCACACTAAATATACAATACCTGTCCCTTGTGTTTGGTATGAGAAGTGTCAAAACCTTCAAATTTCTCAGAAACTTCATCCCCATCCGACTCTTCTTTTTGTGGCTATCAGGACATTTCAAAGAAAATGGAAGGTAAAATTTCACTTATGAACTTAATTCACAATAACACGACACAAACAATCCAGGAGAAGTGCATGGCATGACAAAGAACGGGGTAAAGCATACACTAGCTCGGTACCTGCTGAAATTCAACAACAAGGCCATTGCTTGCAAGATATCTTTCAGCTGACAAAGCTGCAATGCATCCAGATCCAGCTGCAGTAATGGCTTGCCTCCATTCATGATCCTGGTTTCCAAATTATACATTAATAAAATATTTCAAGTTGCACATCATAACATGTATTCAGCAAGCAAAAATTGATATTATAGATCACTTTCCCATCAGGTTGAAGACTTGTAGGCTGAAGAAAGAAATGTTGAAACCGATGAGAGCAGAGAACTGTAGAATGAGGAAGGATATGGTTGGAGGACTTCTAAAGTTCTAAACCTTTTAATTAATAATTAATATGCTAGAGCTGATGAAGTGAAAACTCGGAATACAGACATATTAATTAAAAGGTTCATTCAGATGTGACAATATTGAAACCCCCAGGTTTAGAGCTTTAGGAAGTCAAGTGTATTACCTGTACATCTCCAGCTGCAAATAGACCTTTTACAGAAGTTCTGCCAGTTCCATCCTTGACAACCACATATCCTGCACTATCAAGCTCAACCTGGCCCTTCAGCAATTGGCTATTAGGGGAATGACCAATACCATAAAATAAACCTCGTGCCTCAAGCATAGCTTCTACTCCGGAATCAACTTTTCTGGTCAATATGCCAGACACATGGCCTTTTGCATTGCCAGCCACATCCACAGCAACAGTATTGAAGTGCACAGTGATGTTTGGATTGTTTAGAACTCTGAAACATTCGCCAGAAGCAGCCTGTTAAACAAAGATTTGAGGAGTTGAAACTCACTACAGAAGGTGTCTTCATCATCCAACTTGGGCCAAAGAAAAAGTTTATTTGTAGAAAACAGATTGATTAATGAGAAAAGGAAAAGAACCAATGGTAAAAAAGCATTACTTCCACAATTTTTTATACATCCATGAGAAACTTGTTCTGGAATCTCCATGAGTAAACAGACCGAATCACAAATATCTAGCTACTACAACTCATCGGGATCAGAGTTTTAACAATTTTTCAGATTAATACAATACAACGGCTGAAAACAGATCAGAAATGTCATAATCATAATCTAAATTTCAATCAACTGTCAGAAAATGAAATTAGAGTTGACTATCCGACACCAAACATTTACACACAAGAAAAATCGTAACGCTCCAAAAAACACATGAGTATATAAATAAAAAAACATAAGCCTCCATTAAATAATATAGGATTAATTTCCTAGTGGATAATGAAGAATAACCTGTGTCAGCACTAATACTTTTAGTAAACTAATAACCCATGCAAAAAAAAAAAAAGAGTGCAACTGCAAAGCAAGCAGCGCATCTGTATTTACAAAGGATAAATGCCAAAAGTACAACTTCACTATGAACATGATTTGCACTTGAAAAAGCTATTCATTGCAAAAAAAAATCCCACAGTCAATAAGGATAAAATGACTGGCCAATGACCAGTACAACTCACCCATCTTGCATTGCCTTGGAAGCCCTTAGTTCATGGCTGCGCACAAGTAGATGGACATGACTAGCATATTTGGTCAGGTAAAGTGCCTCCTCAGTAGCTGTGTCTCCTCCTCCACCAACGGCAAGAACCTGCCCTTTAAACAATGGAGAGGCGCCATCACAGATTGCACAAGCACTAATCCTTCGGCTCCAAAATTCATCTTCATGGGGTAACCTGAGCCTTTTTGCAGTAACTCCAGTAGCAAAGATGAGACTATGGCATTTTATCTGAGGGTAGCAAAGGATAATGGATACATATGAGGTTAGAAAAGAGCATTATAAATGTATAAGATCAATACTTATAAGTATATAGAACTTATTTTTATAGGAATGAAAAGAAAGTAGAATATTCTAATATACAGTCACTTTTCTGAGTTGTAAGACAATATTTCACCTTACGTTCACCGCTTGCTACAAGAAAAGGGCGGCTTGTCACATCAATAAACTCCACATCCTCTTGGTACAATTCAGCTCCGCACCGCTCAGCTTGTTGTTTCATTCTGTGCAAGAAAACAAAGTTGAAGTTAGATTTAAGAAAGAAGCTGAATCCGTATATGTAAGATAAAGTTTGGGAATAAATTCCATTTTACCTATCCATCAAATCAGGACCAGTTATTCCATCAGGAAATCCAGGGAAATTCTCCACTTCAGTGGTGGTCATCAACTGTCCACCAGGTACACCGCCTATGTGGTATCCCTCAAACACTACTGGCTTAAGATTAGCACGAGCTGCATAAATAGCTGCTGTATATCCAGCAGGACCAGAACCAATTATCACCAAATTCTCAACACGCGTAGCTGCAAAAGAGATGATACACATCAATTCTCAATATGTATTTATTTAGAACCTAGAAGCTTTTAACCGCATTACTTGCTGAAGACCAGGCATTGGTTTCAGTATCTACTAGAGGTGTTTTCATTCACTTGAATGTTCTACAATTAAATAAAAAAAGTCTTGACATTAAGTCCAACAATGTCATCATATAAAAAAAGCTGCTAGAGCACTAAGAGGACACAATATATTGATAGTTGTTTGAAAACTACGTAGCAAGTACTGGCAACCATTGAGTGCCAATTGTGCATGTCACTGGAAATTGGCATGGTGAAACTCCCTAAATCCAATCCGGCTGTGTTCATCATTTGGTTAATGTTTAATTGCAGCAAAAAATTCTTAACAAAATCTGAGGATGGCTACTATATATGGGAAACCCTAATGCGGTTGTTAACATTGCTTCCAATTATTTATTAATCGCACAAACAGACAGAATCCATAGTTCATTAAATTTGATCCAAAAAAAAAGAGGAAAGATTACTTCAATAACAGAGAAATTATTCTAAAGAACCTAAATTAGACCAAGGCTAGGCCAATCAAACCTGAAGAGGAGGACTGTACTATTTGTGATTCAGAAGTAGAAACATATGCTCTGATTCGTAGACCACCAACTTGACAGGGAGCACGTGTTGGGAAGGAAACATGAACTCGGCGCCGAGGGGAGCAGCCATTGACGGAGAGCAGGACGCGGTCGGAAGCCGGAACAGAGCTGGAGCTTCGAGTAAAAAAGGCGGCCTCCATGGAGGAGGAGGCTGAGTCACGGTGCCGAATTGGCCGAATCGGACCGGCGCTATATTACAAATAGGCGGCTGCAACGCCACCAGGCGCCAGATAGAGATATGAGGGGAAATGTGCGCAAGAGAGAGGGGCGGAGAAGGTAAGGAAGGGAAAGCACGGGCTCCACAGTCGCCGCCTCGTTTCCTCACCGAACCCCTCTTCTCTTCCAATTCTACCAACCAGCATTTGCTTGCATCCAACTGTTACCGGTCAGCCTTTCCCAACAAGCGTTTCCGCAGGACCGTCCCAATCTTCCCGGGGCCGCCCCCTGACGCCCTGTACAATTACTAGAATAGACCCTCCTAGTGATTTAAAAAAAAAAAAGAAATTCCGTCTAATACGCTGAGTTTTTTACTTTTTCGGATGGTGTCTTGCAAAAAAAGGTTTTCTGAAAAAAAACCCTAAACTTTTGCAAAAGTTTTTTACATACCCTTAAGTGTCATTTTTCTCCCATTTACATAAATTTTCGTCATTCTCCCTGATTCCTCGTCGAAAAGAACACCAGTTGGCCACGTAGGCATCATCCATGTTCTACAATGACGCCAACGGTTGAGGAGAAGCGCATTGAATCATCATATTTGTCGTTGCCTAAGATACTGACAATGTCATCGTTACTAGACGTCGGTGCTACATTCACTTCAATCTCCTTCGACCCAATTGAATTGACTTCCACCTACGCTTCAAATCTTGAACCTTCATAAATCCACCAAATTTTGTGATTAAAAAAAATCTAATTTGTGCATTTTTGTGAAATTAGAATATACTGGCCAACTATGGTAAACGGTTTGTAACCGGTTGAATTCCTTCTCAAGCTAGATGTGTATCTTGCTCGCCGACTCTGGAACCACACCGCCAATGGTCTTCTTCTTTCAATCGATTTGCAGTGCTTGAAACTCCTCGATGTATAATATTTTTCTTCTCTTCTTCATGTTATTTGTTACAACGTTCTTCTTCTTGAAATGTAATTGGGGGATGGATTGTGGGGAGTCGGAAATGAAGCGTACAAATTTTTTTCTTTTTCCTTTATAATTATAAAACTAACGGAAGTTTATGTAAATTGGGAGAAAAATGACACTTATGGTTATGGGACAAACTTTTGCGAAAGTTCAGGGATATTTTTCGGAAAACTTTTTTTTGCAGGATCCCACTAGAAAAAGTAAAAAACTCAGGGGTACCAGACGAAATTTCCCCAAAAAAACTACCGGTTCAGTTTTAAATTGGCAAATTGGGTTGATTCTAACCGTTCAAAACCTAAACGTAAACCGTCTAAACCGGCGATTTGGGTCCGGTAAGGTTTAGGTTTGCCGAAACACCAAACCGCCAAACTTGGGATGGTTCAAACCGCCAGTTTCACAAACCGGAACCGAAACCAGAAACCGCCTTTTTTTTATTTTGCCAACTAGCCGTTGTGGGTTTGTCCGGTTTACTGGCGGTTTTTGGGCCCCAACGGCTAATTTTAGCCTTTTTTTTAAAAAAAAATACCTAAAATTTACCTTATAAATACCAATCCTTCTTCATTTTCATCACACACTAATCTCTCTAATATGCTCAAGTCAAGTGGCGGTTTGTCCGGTTAACCGGCGGTTTTTGGGCCCTAACGGCTAGTTTTACCCTTTTTAAAAAAAAAAATTACCTTATAAATACCGCATCTTTCTTCATTTTCATCCATACTAATCTCTCAATCCCTCTAATACTCTCAAGTCTCATCATATTCTCAATCTCTTATTCTCTGAATTTCTCTAATAGTCTCATAATTTCATTCCCAATCTCCTAATCCTTATCCTTCCATAATTGTATTTTTTTCAAAAAATTTATGGATGGTTTATATGATCACCTCTTTGGCTCACAAGAGTGTGATGTCCAAGCCACACCGATAACGATGCCCGAGTCCATTCATCCATTTCCTTCCCAACAACAAGTCCCACTGGAATTTTTCCAAGCACCACCATCCCACCCACCATCATCCACAAGGACCACCACTCGACAACATCAATCCAATATCTTTATAAAACATTTATGATCAATAGAACAACAAATATACGGTTCATTGTAATTATTGTCCTAAAAATATTTATGGTTAGGTGGAGGAGGCTATGGAACAATGAAGGCACATATGGAGAAGAAACACCCTGACGAGTTAGGTATGATGCGAGGTCAATCACAACTCTCTATGTATGCAAATTCTTCTTCTCATCCTCATAATCTTCATTTATTTAATTACAATCATGCAACTTGTCAATATGCTTTTGCCAAATCTATTTGTGTTGATCATATAGCATTCAATTTGGTGAGAGTGTTGGTTTTAATGATTGGATGACTAATCATGCTCAACCCGCTTATCAACCGATTTTAAGAAAAACAATAAGAAAAAATGCGTTCAAAGCTTACAAAAACCATAAACATGCTTTGTGCAAGTTTTTTAGTGAAAATGATTATAAAGTTTCTATTTATAGTTAAATTTGGAGTAATCATTTTGGAATGCATTCATACATGGGTCTTACATGTCATTTTATTGATGATCATTTTACTATGCAAAAATGAATTTTGGCATATAGGGTATTTGACATTAGTCATATTGTCGTAAGCATCAGTAACATTATTGTTACAAAATCATGCAAAAATGAGTTTTGCCGTGAAGTTTATTCCCAACCTTGTTGATATTATACCCATTTGGGATTATTGTTACAAAATCATGGAAATTTTAAAAGTTTCCAACGATGCTACTTTAATTTTTAGTCATGTTTATGAACATTCTTCTCATTTATTTTGTGTGGAAGCTTTGAATGTTGCGAGTGCTTTCTATGAGGGGCGTCAATTCTCCCAACTTGTTGATGCTATTGAAGTTATGAAGTCAAAATGGTTGAACTATTACAAAGTTATTCTCGATATTTATCTTGTTGCTTATGTTTTTTTTATCATAGATTTAAATTGAATGGTTAAATATATTGAATGGTTATTATGGATCTTTGGAATTGGAATTGATTGATAATGACTATAATGTTACACAAATGATCACTAGAGTTAGATCATGCATTGTTATATTTGTATAAAGATTATGATTGTAGAAGCAAAGCCGAATGTTCTTCTTCTTCACCATTACCTCCATCTTCCTTCGGCTCTTCTTCTCGCCTAGACTTCTTAGGGAAAGGTGCTCTTCTTTTACGAAACCTAACCAAGAGATTGAGGGATTTGCCTTCGAGTATTTGGTTCAGTGGTTAAGACCTTGGGGTAGTATCCCGAGGTCAGCGTTTCAAATCCCACGAGCGACGGTTTGCCCATTCCCCACTAGAATTGGCTAGTAAGTGTGACACCCCCAATTTCTAACCAAGGAGTATTACCGCCAGTGGCCTCGGATTTTACCATCCAAAGCCACCCGTGGCTAAGGTAGCACAACACAATTTAAACACAAACAAAAATATGAAAGATTCGTTTATTCATATTAGAATTATCTTTGATTACAAAGTGATTGCTTACAGAAGAAAACGACAGCGGCATATAACTTGTATGATACAGGTGACCCATATAAATATACAGGGTATAAAATACCAAAACATTATAAAGTTCTTCCTTCAGTTCGACATCTCCTCTAAGGTCTTCACATGAGCTTAAGTACTAGCTTTTAGATACGTCGGTCTAAGGTGAATCCTTCCCTCCTTTGCTTTGTCTGATCTTCATCTTCATTTCCTGAGCAACACTCCTCTATAGTCTGATGTTTCCAAAAAGAAAGAGACGGAAAACAGCAGGCAAAAGTGCAGAAGAAAGAGAAAAGTGAACGGATTAGTCTAAGAAGACTAGCAAGTGGAGCACGAAAAAGGTCTCCATGGTTGTAGCTAACTTGGTAGCACCGAACTCCGAATTATAGTCGGTCGATGATCCAACAGTTAGTACATCCATCAAGAAAAAAGGATATGAGAATCCAAAGGTAGAGTAAACGTCGTGAGAGTGTGATCTCATCAGAGTAAAAAGGAATAAAAACTTCCAAGACATATGGAATATCACAAGAGTGTTATTCCATCGAAAAGAAAAGAATTACGAAAATTCTTTTAGAGATAGGACACCACGAAAGTGGTATTCCATCGAAGGATAATAATGTTTGTGAAAACTTTACGGTGTCACAACATTAATTTGATGAGTGTTTATTGATTAGTCAAACAATTGTTTAGCTTAGTTGATGACTTTTAAATTGTGGCTCGTGAAGGACTGGCGGATTCCCAGGTGGTGGCCAGGTGGAGCAGAAAAGTACCGACGGTTGAAGGCGGTGGCCGGCGGTGCTCAAGCGGGACGAAGCCGAGAAGAAAACGCCGGTAGTGAAGGAATTTTAATGGAGGGAGTGAAATTGTATTTGAAGGAGATGGAGATGGGTGGGGCCATCTAGCCTTCTCCCAAAATTTGGAACAGAGGGGGATTGGTGGGAGATCAAAATCAAACGGAGGGAGTTATGTATAATATATTTGAACGGAGGGAGTGAAATGAATTTGAACGAGGGAGTGAATTAGGAATTGAACCAGAGAGAGGTGGGGTCTTGGCCTCTTGGGGTTTCTCTTTCACTCTAACAAATATAAAGAAATTTATGGCTTCTGATTGGAGGGGGAAATTGTTAGAGAGGGGTAAAGGAATTGCACAGAATTCGTAGGGAGTTCGAACGTATTTATAGCAATCTTATACGTGGGCTGCAAGCTGAGGAGAATAATATCTAGATATTATTTGACGTCGACACTAATATTTTACACGTATTGGATTAGGACTTGGGTTAGGGAAGTAAAATTATATACCTCAGATTAAAATACTATTTTATAGAAACGATCCTAAAAATTATGTAGACTGATAAAATCAACTCGGATGATTTTAATTTGCTACTTTTAATTTTAGGCCTTACGTTTCAGAGTATAACCTTAACGGATATATAATTAATTAGGCGGGTCTCACCCGATCAAGGTTTTTCTTTCATGGAACGATCCTAAAAATTATGTTGGTTAACAAAATCAATTCAACTGATTTTATTCTGTCACGTTTAATTTTCTAGGAGTAAATTCCATTAATGCGATCGTAACGTGTAACGAGAATGAGTAAACGGGTCTTAGAAACTTGTTCGGAAAATTCGAAAAATTGTCCGAGCGATCTTATAATTTATGTGAACTAAGAAAATCATTTTACATGATTACTTTCTGTCACTTGTAAATTCTTAGACATGGGTTCTTAATTTACGATCAAAAGGGGTAACGACTTTACTAAGCGGGTCTTAGAAAGTTTTCTAGAAAAATTTCAAATTTACCCCAAAATTTACGGATATTACAATAGTACCCCCTTAAAAAATAGTTTCGTCCCCGAAACTAGGGAGAACTAGGATTATGAAGAAAGAGAAGGAATTTACATCCACGTAACTACGAACGGAACAAAAGAAGCTCGTAGTACCCCCTTAAAAGATTCCAACTAAGATGACGATAACTCTTGGAAATGATTGTGCATCTATTGTTCGGATTCCCAAGTTTTCTAAGCGTCTATTGACCAACATTCTTCATCTAAAGTAACTATCCAAAGATACTTCCTTATTGTATGCTTCATCATTTCACAATCTACGATTTAGATTGGCCTTTTATTGTTGGTGTCACTCAATTGAATCATTTCGTCATCATAGTTGATTGTATGAGATTCATCGTACGTGTATTGACACATAGCGACAGGTGGAAGACTTTACGAACTGTATATGCTAACAGAGGCAACACAAGATGACAGACTTGCTTGTCTATACTTCCAAATACTTCGAAGGCCCATATAATGAGGATGGAGTTCCTCCTCATTCTTCAAAACGAAGCACATCTTTTAAAGGAGATGTTCCTATGAGACCTTGTCACAATCTTGTGAGCTTAAGCCTCTGTGTTCCTAAGTCAGCATCAAATCTTAGTTGACTCTGAGTAGTCAACCTTCCTTTCCACAAGTTAGGGCAGTAACTTTCTCAACTAACTCTAGTCCGAGAAGAAACTTATTAATCTGAAGTTACTAACGAAATAAGCGCCCTTTGCTTTAGATATAGGTTGGAAAAGGCAAAAGGAGAACGAATAGAAGAATTGCTAATGCGTCCTTATTCCTTAAGGAATTATTACAATAGTATCCCTAAGAATAGTTTCCCATGGGAAACATAGGTGGATTAGGGGAGACACAAGGAAAAGAATTCCATTCCTTTGAAATTCGGTTGCATTCATTAGCGAAAACAAGGTTGGTTCGCTAGCAGGGAAGAGGTACAACTTGTTCTTGTTCAAAACTCGGTACAAACGGAGAAATGTCATATTGATTCTTCTTAAATAGAAAATATAACTCTAAAGAGAGTTTCTTATGTTTTTATTACCCTTAAGGAGTTATGCGATCTTACTCCACCATGTGATCAGTATGAGAAATAAGTTTCCACATAGTCCTTTAATATATCTTCATAGGAACAAGACATGAAATTTTATCTCAACCATGTGATCAAGATGGGAGATAAAACACATTCTTATTCACCACCATGAATCTATATTGAGAAAAAAAATTGGTTTATAGAGTACTTATGGGGTCATGCTGGCAGAAAAATTCGATCTGAATTTTGCAATGACAACGACCATTTTATAAGGTAAGTCATGAATTGACTTGAAGCGTTTACTTATATTAAAGCAAACATTGGCACAAGATTTGACTTGACACGCAGAATTTATAATATGATAATCCATGATCATCTAACAAAATCCAAAGTGAGACATTCTTTTGAGGAAGAATGGTCGATTGCATGATTCAAACTTTCCAAATATTGTTGGGATACAAAAGAGTTTCGAAAGAGGAAACTAAACATAAGTTACAAGCAATGCAACTTGAATTAAAAAGGAAGCTATCTATTCTTTCGGGGCATCTGATGCGGCAGATTCATCACTATGGCGCATCTCATAGAGATACTAGTTATGTCCTTGCGATGTTGCAGGTTCCTTTCTCTTATTATGTGATGTCGATTGCACAGAATTTGTCATAGTGAACCTGGTTGGAACTTGATTGTTCTGAGTAACTAAGGCAGATTTGGACTGTCTTGGACCTTTCTTATATTGTGAGCAGTAAGAGCGCATATGCCCTTCACATCCACAAGTGAAACACTTCTTTTTGACATCGGGACACTTCTTGTTGATATGTCCTAATTTTCCACAGTTATAGCAGGTGACAACACCTCTACACTGTTTGGACCTTTGGGAGGAAGGGATTAAAACTGCTTCTGACCTACTTTTCTTTGACCGTAAAGTCTTCTGCGGAGATACTTTCCTTTTAAATCTGCTAGTACTCCTTTGTTGAGATGGTTCCCAACTTACTATCCTTTGGGTCGATCTCTCTAGCTCGACTTTCACCTTGTATGACACGTACTCTCCCAATGTTGTACAAAGGAGATACATCATCCGAGATTTGATATCTGGCCTCAACATTTCATGGAACCATTGGATTTTCTCAGCCTCGGCGTCGACATTAAATCCTACATCTTTCAATAAGGGGTTAGACTTTGTTACCTCTTCCGAGATAATATGCTTATAAATCTTTTGGTAGGAGATTTCTTTGAGCTTCTCGTCACCCCTACCAATCGAGAATAAGTGATTTATCAATCTAATCTTGAACATGTCCCAGTCCAACCTCGGGTGTTCCGACATGCCTGAAAGGTCCCACCATTCTCATGTCTTTTCCCTTAGCTGATGGGAGGCAAGGTGCACCTTTTCAGCTTTAGTGCATTCTATATCACTTAAGACGGGAGAACTAGTAGACCGTGAGTACATGTTCCTCGGTGCCATCATAAAAGTCAGGTCGCATAGCGGTGAACGTCTCCATCGCTCTTGTGAAGCTTAGGTCATTATCGGGATTAACATTTGCAGTGGTGGTCACATCTGCAGCAGGATGTGGAGGAATTTCTCTTTGTTGGGCGGTCTTGAGCAGTTCAAGCAAGGCCGCAATGGTGGTGGCATCAAAGTGTATGGCATTACTGCCTCCGACTTGAACTCTTGCTGCATTGTTTACTAAGTCGTCACTTCCTGGCTCATTGATTCGAAGATTTCCTTGAGTGTTCACAATCTATAGTTTCAACAAAATGTCATTCCAAGAGACAATCAACATTTGTACACGAGTAATGGCCACACATTTTGAAACAGAAATTAATATCCTATTGAAATAACTGTCAAGTTGGCGCCATACTTTAGTGTGCGAGGAAAAGATGGTGCAACCTATTCTGAGGAATTGAACAACTTAACCAATAAAGTTGGAAGAGCTATTAAAGTAAGATTCGCAACGTCCAGTTGATAGAAGTCAACCATTCTATATAGTACAAAACTGATAGCTGACATGCACGCTTCAAAACTGGAAGTCTGGACACGTGGTCAACTAGAATCAACCTCATGGAGGAGGTAGCATCCTCAACAACTCTGGTTGCTCTTTTTGCTTCTCGCTAAGCACGAGTTTTGTCCTTGGCCGACGCCATTTTTGAAGAAGAAGATGAACAGACGTTTAATATAGAATATCCATAATTCTATATCTTGGAGATGACGATTTTAGTGAAGGAAGTTTTGAAATCCATTTATTAATGAAAGGGACTTCTCAAAAGAAGGTGATAAACAAAATCAACCTTTTTAAATCTATAATGAAAATTATTGTCGAATTTGACTCTTCTTTTCAAGATTATCTCAAAATCTTTATAAGTTATTATTAAGTCTTAGACTGACTAATTTATAGACGCTAATCCTTAAAGTCATGGAATAAAAGTTTAACTCAAATCTTTTTTTTTAATTTCTTTTACATTCTTTGAAAAGGAACAAAGTTTCAAGACTTGAAGCTTCCGAAAAGTGAGTATAAAATTCTTAATCCATAAATATCTAAGAAGTTTACTATACTTCTTCTCATTTGATATCTTTTATCATTTTGAAATCTTATAGAAGTTTCAACACGTCTTCACCATCGTAGTCTACTTATTTTATATTACTAACTTCTTCTTGTGATGGCTTTCTAAGGCTCGATAAGTTGGAAGAATTATACTCACATATGACTTATAGAATGGAAACTTCTAAAGAAGAAAATCTCAATTGAGATCTCTTTTAAAAGTGACGTTTAGATGTAAACCTCACATTTAAAAGGTTGGGTAAGAATTATGTTCTTAGGTCATTAAGAAAACACTTTCAATTTTAAAAGGATACTTTTGGCTCTGATACCATAATTGTAACACCCACAATTTCTAACCAAGGAGTATTACCGCCAGTGGCCTCGGATTTTACCATCCAAAGCCACCCGAGGCTAAGGTAACACAACACAATTTAAACACGAACAAAAATATGAAAGATTCGTTTATTCATATTAGAATTATCTTTGATTACAAAGTGATTGCTTACAGAAGAAAACGACAACGGAATATAACTTGTATGATACAGGTGACCCATATAAATATACAGGTTATAAAATACCAAAACATTATAAAGTTCTTCCTTCAGTTCGACATCTCCTCTAAGGTCTTCACATGAGCTTAAGTACCAGCTTTTAGATACGTCGGTCTAAGGTGAATCCTTCCCTCCTTTGCTTTGTCTGATCTTCATCTTCATTTCCTGAGCAACACTCCTCTATAGTCTGATGTTTCCAAAAAGAAAGAGACGGAAAACACCAGGCAAAAGTGCAGAAGAAAGAGAAAAGTGAACAGATTAGTCTAAGAAGACTAGCAAGTGGAGCACGAAAAAGGTCTCCATGGTTGTAGCTAAACTTGGTAGCACCGAACTCCGAATTATAGTCGGTCGATGATCCAACAGTTAGTACATCCATCAAGAAAAAGGGATATGAGAATCCAAAGGTAGAGTAAACGTCATGAGAGTGTGATCTCATCAGAGTAAAAAGGAATAAAAACTTCCAAGACATATGGAATATCACAAGAGTGTTATTCCATCGAAAAGAAAAGAATTACGAAAATTCTTTTAGACATAGGACACCACGAAAGTGGTATTCCATCGAAGGATAATAATGTTTGAGAAAACTTTACGGTGTCACAACATTAATTTGATGAGTGTTTATTGATTAGTCAAACAACTGTTTAGCTTAGTTGATGACTTTTAAATTTGGCAGCTCAGAGGAGACTAGACCAACAAGATAGAGGAATCGAAATTCCTGATTACCTATCTTGTATTATATTATTCCACAATTCATTTTATTTCTTTAGTGATTTACAAGTGTGGAAGCTCGAAGAGTCTCATACCAACACGCAAGGAACGGTTGTTCCAGAGCACTTAGCAAGAGTGCAGGGCACCTCTCAAATTTAGAATTGAGCAGGCAGAGTCATGACCGGAGGTATTAAGGAGAATAATAGGCACATTTGTGTCACTACTTTCTACACATAATACGTATATTATAAAGAGATGTCGGAGCCTTCAATATCTCGCATCCCTGTTTTATATTAATTTATTATGAAGTCTCCAATGAGACAATTTTGAACAAGATAGCGTCATTTCCTTCGACCTATCTGTTATTTCTAACGAGTATGCACATATAATAATTAATATAGCTTAACGTCGTTAATTCTATTACATAAATAAACTTAGATTCGTTTATTTAACAACATATTCCACAAGCATAAATAAACGTTAGTCGGTTTATTTATCAACGATTTTCACAAGGCACAACTAAACTTATGTCGGTTTATTTAGCAACAATTTATTATTGGCCAAAAGGAATATTAAACGGAAAGGAAATTCACGTTTAAACAGATGCAAGAGAGAAAAATCCACTTGCCCTTGGAGCGTGATTCTAACTTCCTTGACAAGGCGAAGATCGAGTGTGATCCTTTCACTTTATTTGCTCAAAGGTCAACCTGAAAGTAGACAGATATGAAATAATTTCCTTTTCATTTCATATAGAACTTCCTTAGAAAAGAACGGATGGCACAACGACACCAGTTCATGATTTTGTCATATATAATAATTCATTATATGACATCTCTTATCAGAACTCGATTTCAGTTATGAATTTGTGTAGCTCTTATAATGCTTTTAAGCATAAACATCCTTTATTCGTCATACTTTGTCATATAGATTTTAATGGTCGTTTTAATCCTTATAAACGATCTCAGTTAAATCATAAATGACATAAAGCTTAAATATGATCTTGAAGGACCAAGGTCATAGAAATTGAAATAACGATCAACTTCGACCAGGAATGGTCGAAGGACGGTAGGATAAAGGCGGAAATTTAAATGGTTGAGAATTTAAATATCCACAGACCCAAACGGGCAGGGTAACGACTTATTTTCATATATATAAAATATAGAAAATGTTATACATCCTTTATAACGTCATTACTTGGGGTTAAATTTTGATGGTCATACCTCTTCCTTTTGGTATTTTCTTATAAATGAAAAGTGTTCATTTATAGTATAAGAACGTGGTGTGGAATTCTCGGAATTTAATATCAACCAACGGAACGTATATAGGGGTCGAAAGTTCATACCGAGAGATCGACGATATGGAAGTTCGGGACATCGGTTTCAAGAACGGATTGATCCTATGACACCGGGGTAACGTCACGATCCTAACGGCGTTAACGACGGGCAACACAACGTCTCCAAATGGCTCAACGAAGACTCTGAAAATAACGACTTCGGCGTATAGTGGCTACGGAAATTGAACGAGCGGCTGTACAAGCGGGGCTGCGCACCGTTCGGGGACCCGAGGCTGTTGGACTTGTGGCTCATGATGGACTGGCGGATTCCCAGGTGGTGGCCAGGTGGAGCAGACAAGTACTGACGGTTGAAGGCGGTGGCCGGCGGTGCTTAAGCGGGATGAAGCCGAGAAGAAAACGCCGACAGTGAAGGAATTTTAATGGAGGGAGTGAAATTGTATTTGAAGGAGATGGAGATGGGTGGGGCCATCTAGCCTTCTCCCAAAATTTGGAACAGAGGGGGATTGGTGGGAGATCAAAATCAAACGGAGGGAGTTATGTATACAATATTTGAACGGAGGGAGTGAAATAAATTTGAACGAGGGAGTGAATTAGGAATTGAACCAGAGAGAGGTGGGGTCCTGGCCTCCTGGGGTTTCTCTTTCACTCTAACAAATATAAAGAAATTTATGGCTTCTGATTGGAGGGGGAAATTGTTAGAGAGGGGTAAAGGAATTGCACAGAATTCGTAGGGAGTTCGAACGTATTTATAGCAATCTTATACGTGGGCTGCAAGCTGAGGAGAATAATATCTAGATATTATTTGACCTCGACACTAATATTTTACACGTATTGGATCGGGACTTGGGTTAGGGCGGTAAAATTATATACCTCAGATTAAAATACTCATTTTATAGAAACGATCTTAAAAATTATGTAGACTGATAAAATCAACTCGGATGATTTTAATTTGCTACTTTTAATTTTAGGCCTTACGTTTCAGAGTATAACCTTAACGGATATATAATTAATTAGGTGGGTCTCACCCGATCAAGGTACTTCTTTCATGGAACGATCCTAAAAATTATGTTGGTTAACAAAATCAATTCAATTGATTTTATTTTGTCACGTTTAATTTTCTAGGAGTAAATTCCATTAATGCGATCGTAACGTGTAACGAGAATGAGTAAACGGGTCTTAGAAACTTGTTCGGAAAATTCGAAAAATTGTCCGAGCGATCTTATAACTTATGTGAACTAAGAAAATCATTTTACATGATTACTTTCTGTCACTTGTAAATTCTTAGACATGGGTTCTTAATTTACGGTCAAAAGGGGTAACGACTTTACTAAGCGGTTCTTAGAAAGTCGTCTAGAAAAATTTCAAATTTACCCCAAAATTTACGGATATTACAATAGTACCCCCTTAAAAAATAGTTTCGTCCCCGAAACTAGGGAGAACTAGGATTATGAAGAAAGAGAAGGAATTTACACCCACGTAACTACGAACGGAACAAAAGAAGCTCGTAGTACCCCCTTAAAAGCATTAATTGTAATGTCTAACTACAAATAATTCTACTACAAATATTTTATTGTAATGTCTAACTACTCTTAATATGTAGATCATTATTCACCTATCCACCAAGGACATAATTACATAAAATTCCACTACAACATTTTTTTTTCGTGCTTTAGCCTATCAATTCTTGGCACCCCTCGGTTCTCAACAATCAAATTTCTTTTTTTTAACCTGGTGGTGGAACCGGCGGTTCCCCGTTCCCAACAATCATTTTTTTTAACCTGGTGGAACCGGCGGTTTGAAGCTTTCATTTAATGTATGCGACGATTTCATAGTTAAGTTTGAGTTTCTTGATTATGAATGGAAGTAATGGCTTGCTTGTTTGTGGTGTGATTGATTTTATGTCTTGCTTGAGGACAAGCAAGGTTCAAGCATGGGGGAATTTGATAGAGCATATAGTTATAGGTTTTAGAGCATGTTTTTATTCTCTTTCCATGCATTTCTAGCTAGAGTTTCGTTTTAATTTGTAGTTTCGTTTTGTTTCGATTTAGTTCAGAATCTACGCTATTTTGTGTTTCATTACAGGTTGGAAGGTGATTCGTGGCGGATATCAAGTTAAGGACCGGAGTTCGGAATGAGCGGAGAGCATTGAAGTGAAGAACAAAAGGGAAGAGCACAACTCAAAAAGGATGGACCAAACTGCGCCCAGAAGATATGTGCTAGCGCTGAGGAATGGAAGTTTCTGCGGCCGGGGTGCGGGCAAGGTGGCCAAGAGCACGATCGCGCTCTGGTAGGGGTTGACCGCGCTCTGGCGCGTTTGTGCGACGCTTATTTCGGGCTTCCGTGTTATCTTTTAACCAACTTTATTATTATTTTAGGATGTTTTTGGATATCATATAAATTCTCTTTTAGGGTTTTACTAGTTGTCTCCGTCGTGCCCTGCACGACTATGACTCGATATTTTTCTTAGATATACTATAAAAACGATATTAATAAATAAACATATAATATAAATAATAATTGTAAATTGGTGATTTATATAAATTGTAAGAAAATCAAAATTCTAAATTAAATATTTCGATAGCAAAAATGAAAATAATGGGACATTTAATATGGATTAGCAAATAAAATTGACTTGACATGTACGTATATTATCAAAAAAAATATTATAGACAAATTATAATTGAAAATTACAATTGTAATTGGCTAGATTTTTATGTAAATTATCAAAAAAAATCAAAGTTGAAAATTTAAACATATATCATAATTGAAATTTAAAGATTTGGCAACAACAATTTATGTACACATGGTCATATGGACCAATAACAATTTATTATTAATTTGTAATTTAAAAATATTATAGGATAAGATCTCGGTCTATATTTATGTGAGTTTTTTTAAATTATATTGGAGAGTTGTTAGGATCATGAAGATATGTTAAAATCTTATCCTATAAAATACATAAAAAAAATATTTTTGTGTCAATTTCATGGAAATTAATTTTTATTTTTATTTTGCTAGAAAATAGGTTAACTGTTAATTTTGTTGTTCAATATATTCATTATGTACGTACATATATGATCATATCATATATATGGATCATTAACAATATATTATTAATTTGTAGTTTGAAAATATTATAGGATAAGATCTCATTATATATTTATGGGAATTTTTTTGGTAGATTATATTGGAGAGTTGTTAGGATCATAAAGATATGGTAAAAATATTCTTACATGTAAATTTCTCGAAATATGTAACTAAATTTCCAAAAAAAACATTATTGTAATTCAATATAAAAAAATTAAAAAATTGATTGAGATTTGTAGATTATGTGGCAATATGATGTGTACATAGCATATGAGTGACATGGAAAAAATTTGACATGTGGTCTATGACATGGAATATTTATAAAGACGTCTAAATTATAAGAAAATGACACGTGTACAAATCTGATGTGGCTTAATATAGGATCGACATGTGGCAAAATCCTAGGTGGCGTAATGAGAAGGCTCCAAACCTTATTGCTTTTATATATATAGTAGATTTGGGAGACTTGTGCATTATTGTTTCTATGTTATTATTCACGCTAGAGAGAACTCTTGGGAAGCATTATTATTCTACGCTATTCAACTTTGAGAACTTTAGAGAATTTTAGGAGACAAAACCCTAGACTGCAAATTTGAAGAGAAACCTAACTCTTGTAAGTTGATTTTCTTCTTTAATGTCATTTTCTAACTAATTTCCTATGTCCAACTAGTTAGTTGAAATTGTATGCATGATTGTTTATGAGATTTGAATTATGTCTATTTGCCTTGACTAGATTGAATTCTCCATGCATAATTGATTAGATTCGCTTAGGATTATAATAGATTGATCATCTATTTTATTTCTAGGTTGAATTACAACTAGAGTAACTAAATAGACGATGGAATTTGGTTATTCATGGATGAATCCGTTGATTAAACTTATAAACGGTGAAATAAGATTAATCAAAAGAGGAGAATTCAATCACAAAACTTCATAAATAGACGGTGGAATTTATGAATAATGTTTCTATTGAATGCTTTGAACTAATTTGCATGATCAATTTGACATAGAAGGTTTTCTAGGTTAATTGGTTAAAAGATTGTTAAAGACGGTGTATATTAATAACCACTTTAAGCTTGAATTTCATGAATTCACAATAGATTAGTCAAGGGAGTTGAAATAAGAATAATCAAGGATCAAAACTCATGTATGCAATGGATACGAAACTAGTTGGACGTTTTTCCTCTATTTGAAACCTAATTATTTTACTTTTTATTTTATTTACTTACATTGATAGTTTGAACTCTAAAAATCCCCTTTTTATTACTTAGTAATATTATTTAAACACGAGTAATCTGAATCCCTGTGGGTACGACCCTTGCTTCCACTGCTTCCACTATACCTAGGTTCGGAAGTTAGGATATTTATTTGACAACGCTTTTACCGCGACATAAAAGTGCTCATCAGGCGGTTGGCGGTTCAGCCGAACCCATGGCCATCATCCCAATTCAGACAAAACTCTCACCCAAGTTTCCACAAATATACGTCAAATTACCTCATCAATAGGCAAATTAACCACTCGCTACAGCTTAACTCATCCTACATTCCTACAACAACAGTAAAATAAGAAGATTTCTACATCTATCTACAATGAAAGAGGCTTGATAAAAATACAGTGCAGAAGATTAAATAAGGTAACCCTATCAATTATTTGCGCACCCCCTCCCCCAAAAGCGTCTTCCATAGCAACAATCCGTACACAATTGATACTTTCAACACCAAAAGAGATAAAACACATTTGACAACATAAATGAAGCTACTTGGTTAACATAAAGTATATTTAGCAAAACCATCAATACACATACATTTGCCCCCCTTGTAATTTATAGACTTTATCTCAAAATAGAGAACAAGAAAGATGAAGCAGTATGGACTTCCTATATTCCAGAGACCACTTCTTTCTTGGGGAATAAACAGGGTAACAATTTCCTTCTCAACACATGTGAACTTACCAAAAGAACATAAAATGCTGATTTTAATGAGAAATGATAACATTAAGGAAAGTCTTGCCAGCATCCTTCCGACATAAAACATACTGTTAGGCTGAAGATTGTAGATATAAATCATCAAATACCTTCTGTTAGGGCAAAGACCCGGCCAGTGAACGGTGTAGGCAGCTTGGATATGGCATCTCTTATTTCCTGTTCAGAATGAGATTAATTAAGGGACATAAATAACTGCAATTGTGGAGTGTGCTGAAGTGCAAAAGATGCAAGCCCTAAACATTAATTTTGTCGATTTTGAAATCCCATGACATACTTAGGCATCAAGAACCAGATAACAGTCAGGTTAATGATTTGTAATAAGAAACAGATATTGCTTGATCCAAGAATAACATTAACTAGATCATAGATACATGATCATGAACTAGCACTTTCTTAACACAGTGGCTACATGCACTCATCTTTTAAATATTGCTTGTGTTCACAGCCCAAATACAATACACAGTCAAGAAACACCATAACCTCATCACTTTTCCATAATTCATTATTACTCTAGTACCATTTCAATTTAGCAAGGAGAAATATTCATTTTGATTGCTTTAAACTAGGAGATGCATAGCAGCAGAGAAGTAAATACACAAGTTGCAGATTTAGCAGATACTTACATCCACTCGGTACCTAGCTGAGAAGTGAATTAGAAGAATAGCTTTGTTCTTCAACAAATCAGAGTACTTGATTATCTGCAAGGCTAACTTATTCAATTAAGTATCAAGAAAAATTAGCAGATAAACAATATAATTAATAGCACAATGGAGATTGGAATAAATCAAAAAACCTCAGCCAAGTGAGTGTGCCCATAGTCTCTTGCATGCTCAATTGTCACCGAATTGTCAAGAAATGTGCACTATTTTGAGAAAACAGAGAAGACAAGCTTATATTAAACACTGAGAATCAAGAGACAAGTGCGCATAAGGCCCTACTAAAATACTTATTTTTTATATTTACATCTGAAAACAACTGCATAAGAGGTCGATATTGGAGTCCAGCCGTATATGACAAATCACAAGTCATGATAAGTCTAGGATAGATCTCTTGACTAAATTTATCATACCAAGCAATCTATTGAGGCTAAAATTCAATCTGTTCTCTCAATTTCCTTTCAAGACCCATTTGACAATACTTATATTAAAAATCCACATCTGCAAACAGTATTTGGTGATAGGTTTGGGTAATTCCTTCTGAAAAGGTTCAAACAACTCAATTGTCTATAGAAAGATCATTGGCAAGCTCTCAATTATCTTTTGGGGGGGGGGGGGGGGGGGGGGGGGGGGGTTCAAGATGGGGGCACCCATAACCTGAACATGTCACGAGGATGCGCCAGATTGACCCAATAAAAACTGAAATTCAGCTATGTAACAATAATAACTGAATTTAGTTAGAATACACCAAAATTGATATAGGGGCTAAATCCATCTCAAAGGCATTGTATAAAAGCCAATGAGCATGAGGATGCGCTCCATTTTATAATGATAGAAACGTCATAAAATACCATGCCTATCTCAGCAAAAATTAATTCATTCATTGAATCTTGACCCCCCAGATTCCGCTGTAGCAGAACCTCACAATGTTGTTGTTGTTGTTGTTGTTGTTGTTGTTGTTGTTGTTGTTGTTGTTGTTCAGGGAACCACAGCAAATCGGAAACTACAAAACATAATAAAGAATGCTCCCTCTAGGCATCATCCATGCAAATGACTAGAGAGTGAGAACAGAGACATGGGATGAAACAAACAAATCAGGTTATGTACCTCCATGACGAGGATCCTTGCTTTTAATACATCAAGATTAGCATGGTCTGCAATAAAGTCAGAAGTTGTGTCTCCAGTAAAAGCAACCTCAGGAGACGTGATAGTATTTGTAATCTGATAGAAAAAAACACAAGTAGAAAACCAATATATCAGCACAATGAAACCAAATAGATAAGAATATCATGATTATGCGCCCTTTCTTCTTTTTTCTTCATTAGCTTTCTGGAATTATGCACAAATCCAGTTTACTATCCAAATGCACAATCTATTTATTCAAGGATGCATTTCTAAACATGATTATTTTACAAGTTAGGTTCATCACATTAGAATATGAAGAAACAAGCGAAATCTAAAGAAAATTTTAATCATTTAAAATGGTGGCTCATTACACAGCCTAGGTTTGAGATGAGAATCATTGATAAGATGAAAAAGAAATATTGGTAGGAACTGGCAGTATCCTAACAGACCTCCACACCTGATAACTTTAAATTCTTGATTTCGTTTCCAGGAAGGCCAATGTACTCCTGTTTAAGCTTCTGCTTGACAGAATAAATTACATACCCCTGCAATATAATAATAAAAAAAAATATGTGTTTGAGTTGCAGAGAATATAAATAAGGCTGCCAAATGAAAGAAAACCCTTCAATAGTAGAAAAATGAACATATATAGGAAAAAATTGTAGTGAAACTACCTGGCTTTGTATAACATGGTAAGTTTTGAATGCCCTTACTTTTAAGTCCTTCCTCATTTGGAATTCTTCCCCTGAAAACATAATATTTTAAGACATTGCTGATCAACAAATCTCAAATGAAAAATAATGAAACAATTGTCTGTCCAAAAGGAAAAGGGAAACAAACAGAAGCTATTTTGAGAAAAGGCAATACCTACATCCAAGCCAACTAGATTATGCTTCAGCTCAGATTGATCCATTGCTCTGTGTACCTCAAAGAGCCTTTGTACATGCTCTATGAGAGCCTTAGGAACAATAATAGTGGGAGGCGTCATACTATACAAGCCACGGGTTGCAACATACATAGGTAATCCTCCCTGAGTTACACCAACATACAACGCCAAGTTCAAATTCCCAACACTGAAAGTGTCAGTTACATTTCAATATATCAAACAATATTCTCTTGGTTAGTATATCACTATTACTCTAAAAGCAAAAGATAAAGTGATATTGAAGTTCACAGTAAGATGGGAATTCAACACTGCACATAAAAGCCTTGCTTGCTCCTACATGCTATAGAGATATAGTGTACACTAAAAATTGATATGGGCACATATATACTTGACATTGAATATTTTAGCAAGCATTCACTACCATTTAGACAAGATTGCGGTCACTGGTATAGTGACTACCAATTCCACACAAAAACTTGTGCTCTTATTAAATTTTTTATAGAAGATAATTTATTTTCTATAAATCTTTTAAAATGAATGCATGCTGTGAATATACTTGTAAGCCTAATAAGCTCGATTATGTAACTATATTACTCCTTACTCCTTAGTTGTTAATACTCCTCCATTGATGTTTTCATATGGACCTTTCTCTGTTTTTTTTTTTTTTTTTACCTTTTTACCAGTAGAGCTCTTTGCTAAGCACAATCTAATTATTTGAAATTCTTCTTTTATCCCATGCAAAAATACTTCAACTATGTCATATTAGATTATTGACACACAGCTTTACAGGAAAATGCATGCTTTCAAACCTAATATACAATTACTATTGGAAAGAACAGTAGAAATATCTACAGAAATTGTGAGTTTAGTTGGCAAGTACTATCTCTAAGACATATTATAGGAGTTTGATTCTCCACTCCCTATGTATCAAAGAAAGGTATGGTTATCTCACAACCAATACACCTTTACATGAATCCAATTAAGGGGGCAGTTTGTAGTTGGTAAGATCCACTGACGGCGTACTTGGTTGGGCAATAGTTCAAGGAACCATCAAGATTATAGAATGCAGAATCAAAATAATCGACTCTAAAAAAACATAGAGATAATGCGAGATTGTTCAAATTGAACAGATATATTCGTGAATATTGTTCAAACTGAACTGAAAGATTGGTTTTGGGGAGAGAAAAGAGGATTACAATGTGGTCCATGTGGCCATGGGAGATGAAGAGGAAGTCCTGGGAGATGGCGCGTTGAGGGCATCTTCCGATGTCGAAAGCGAGCTTGAGAGATGGGAAGATTACACAAGTCTCTTGGCCGCCGATGGATAGACCTTCAATTCTGTAACCTTCGATTTCTAGAGCCTCCTTCTGCTTAACCGATTTCGAGTGAGTTGACGTTGACACTGAAAGGGCTACTTCCGTCGTCATTGGAAATTTGGAATGAAATCTCACGCAGTCAAGCTTAGCATTCATATATCATACTGGAGAAATGAAGCACTCGTTACTTCACTACTTCACTATCACTACTATCTAGACCTGTCAATCGGGTCGGGTTGGGTGGGTTCGGGTTCGATCATTTCGGGTTCGGGCTAAATCGAATTCCGGGTCGTTATGGGTCACGGGTCAATCGGGTCGGGTTGTAGCGGGTTTTCGGTCGGATCGGGTGACCAGCGGGTCTAAAATATCCTTTTTTCTTATGATTATTAAAATCAATTTTTAATTATAATATATTATTTTTATTTATTTTAATAATAAAATATATTATAAGTTTCAAATAAATTTAAATTTTTTTATAAATATGCTAAATCGGTCAACTCAACGGGTTTCGGGTTTCAACCCAACGGGTTCGGGTTCTATCGAGTTCGGTTTATTTCGGGTTTCGGGTTCAAATTTTCGGGTCTTAACCCTAAAATTATCGGGCGGGTCAGGTCGGGTTAGCGGGTTAGGTCAGTTTTTGACAGGTCTACACTATTATCATAAAAGAGAGACAAGTTTTTATAAACAATAGTGTAATTGCAAAAAAACCAAGCCCCCTTTTATAAATTTACGGAAATGTCATTTTCATATTCCTTTAAAACCATGCCCCTTTAAATAAATTAACGAAAATGCCATTTTCATATCCTTTTCCAAAAGAACCATGCTCATTTAAATAAATTTACATAAACGCCATTTTCATATTCCTTTCCAGTGTAAATCCAAAAAAACTAAGTCTCTTTTAAAAATTTACGGAAATGTCATTTTCATATTCCTTTAAAACCATGCCCCTTTAAATAAATTTACGGAAATGTCATTTTCATATCCTCTTCCAAAAAAACATGCTCCTTTAAATAAATTTATGTAAATGCCATTTTCATATTCCTTTCCAGTGTAAATCCAAAAAAAACATGCCCCTTTAAATAAATTTACGTAAATGTCATTTTCATAATCCTTTTCCAAAAAACATGCCCCTTTATACCATTTCCATATCCCTTTCCGTCATATGCAAACAAATACTCTTCCAGGAACAGTACACTTCTTACTTCCAGAAAAATCATGCCCCTTTAAATAAATTTACGTAAATGTCATTTCCATATCCCTTTCCATCATAAATTTGTCAAAAAATAGTGTAAATTCGAAAAAACCATGCCCTTTAAATAAATTTACGGAAATACCATTTTCATATACTTTTTTTAAAAACCCATGACCATTTTAATAAATTTACATAAATGTCATTTTCATATTCCTTTCCCAAATAAATCATGCCCCTTTAAATAAATTTACTTAAATGTCATTTTCATATCCTTTTCCAAAAAAATCATGCCCCTTTAAATAAATTTACGTCAATTCCATTTTCTTATTCCTTTTTCCAAAAACATGTCCCTTTAAATAAATTTAAGAAAATGTCATTTTCATATTCCTTTTCCAAAAAACATGCCCCTTTAAATAAATTTACGAAAATGCCCCTTTAAATAAACATGCCCCTTTAAATAAAGAGGCGGAAACTTCAAGGCACAACTTGTGTACTTTATTATTCATCATGTTAAAATGAAGTCTCCGTCTTATAATCGCCGCGCAATGCGCGGCCGTATTGCTAGTATATAAAAGACGCGGCCACCACGTTGCGCCACCTAGGATTTTCTTACGTATCGTTCCTACATTAAGCCACTGATGATTTCGCCACATAGGATTTTTTATTTTGAGAATTTATATATATGTTGATATTATTTTAGGATAATATAGAAATAGGATAAATTAATATAGGAAAGATTCTATTTAAAATAAAGATGTTATCTAATGTTAAATCTTAAGTATTAATGTTAAATATTTGATATGATAATTTATTTAACTTAAAAAGATTATATCTAAAATAAAATAAACTATAAAAGCATTAAATATTTGGTAAAATATTATTGATGAATATTACTCCCTTCACATATATTAAGAAACCCATTGAAAATATAAAAAATATCATTAAAAATCCAAAACTTTCTAAATGTAATCACCAATTAATTACTAACTACTCTTTATAGCCAATAGATAGAGAGAAAAAAGTCAATATGAACACTTTCCAACATATTAATTAAATAAAAATCTTAAATGGACAAGTTTTGTTTAAGAAAATTTTGAGGTTAGAAGGACAATTAGAATAGAACGGAGGGAGTATTTATAATAATTTATTTAAGTTATTCTTTTATCATAATATAAGCTATTTGCCACGTAGGATTTTACCATGTGTCACCTAGGATTTTTCGTACATGTCATTCTCATAATTTATATATATTGAAAATATTCTATCAAACATAAAATAAACTATAGTATATATTAGGATAGATTTCGAGTATATAATTGATTATTAGTTAATTACATTATCTTTATCTATATATTTATTTCTATAAAAGTTTTCTTAAATCAAACTATGATAAAAAATAAAAAAATTACAAGATGATAAAAACTACATTATCTATGTCTTTTTATCCATTTATGATGTAAAAGATTTTTTAAAAATTAAATTTTGGTTAAAAAATTTGTCGTATGTGAGTAAAGTTGTATCTTTTTGAGCCACCACATTGACTTTGGCCCAACTTTATTTTTAAAATTTCAACTTTTATTTATATTACTTTATCTTTTCAAAGAATTTTTCTCTCTATTTATTTATAAAAATTCGAAATTTATTTGATTCTAAAAATAAAAAACTATTGTATGTATGTGTGTATAAATTTTTTATCTTTTATGTATCATTATATTAAAATAAATATGCTCATACTTAATTCGAGTCGTAGTCGTGCATGACACGACGGGTATAACTAGTTAAAACTAGTTGAATCCTCGTGATACTCTCGGGATAATTTTACTAAAGACTATACAATATTATGATACTATTATAAAATTTAAAACACATGTATATAATATCGTAATAAAATAATGTAATTTATAAAAAAATCTTTAAGATTGTGCCCCATATTTTATCAATATACAACAACAACCCAGTGTGGACCTGCCTCAAGCAGGGTCTGGGAGGCCAGGACGTACCCACCCTTCCCTCGACCTCAAAATCGAGAGAGTGTGTAAAATAAGGCCTAAAAACCAAAACACACGAAAAAAACGACAACCGGGGAAAGAGAGGGAGGGAGAGAGGGAGGGAGGGAGAGAGAGAGAGAGGGAGATATAGAATCGCAGAGACGCAAGAAGAGGGCCCTTCCTCGCCGGCTCGCCAAGCTATCGCTCCTCCACCGTGATCTTCTCCCTCCAAAGGTCCCTACAGTCAGCCATGTCCACTGAAATATCTAGCACGACGAGATCATGTTTTATAACTTCTTTCCATCTCTTCTTCGGTCTACCTCTTCCTCTCTGAACATTGTTGAAAACCATCCCTTACATCTGCATACCGGGGCCTCTGGAGGTCTCCTCTGTATGTGGCCGAACCAGCGCAACCTCGATTCCCTCAACTTCTCTCCTATACTAGCTACTCCGACCTTGTTCCTAATCACTTCGTTTCTGATGTTGTCCAGTCTCGAATGCCCGCACATCCATCTCAACATACGCATCTCCGCTACCATTAATTTCTGCTCCTGTACCTTCTTAGTAGGCCAGCATTCTGAACCATTGATCGCCTCTCACGGTGTGCGAGGGTCTAGAGATACAATTTATAACCCGACCCCGTTGTAGCACGTGGTGGGTGTCGAACGCTCGGGAAGTCTACTCGATCGATGTGCCTAGACACTAGGAAGCTAGAAAAGAGAGCTTAAAACAAAGGAAAACAAAGAGAACAGTCGGGACCGACACAGAGGTCACGTCGGGCCCGATGTTGGCGACAAGAGGAAGTCGGGACCGACGTAGGGTAAGTCGGGCCCGAGGTAGCTGGATTTGTCGAACTTCAAGGATTAAAAGTAGATCTTGGGCTTTTGGGTTCCTTCTCTAGTAGATTAAGGCTTATCCACCCCAATTCAAGCAATGAGTGATGATCGGACTAGGATCGAGTGCTTTCGCCCTTTTTCCAACCACTTCTACACATCGATCATTGGGGAAATCCCCTTCGAAGCAAGGTCTTGAGATTGACACATGTTCACTTTCGCTACTTTGCCAATCTCAAGCCTTGATTCCCGACTTTCGCAAGGAATTGTAGCTCTATGTAGAGTGGGTTCCTTAGATCAAACACTCAAGGCTATGGAATTGGGGTTTCTAGCCCAAACCTAGCTAGGGTTTTCCCCCATAACCCAAGATCAAGGAGATCTACTCCATGTGGCAAACAAAGAAAGCAAACAAATCAAAAGGGAAAGCAATCAACATCATCAATCTCAAAACAAAGCAAAGTTTCATTCAAAATCAAAAGCAATCCACAAATTCCAATCAAGGGTTTCCAAATCCACAAGATCAAAGCAAAGCAAAGCTAATCTATCAACCAAACCTATCAATCTTCCTCTCCTTGGCCGATTCTCTCTCTTCTCCTCCTCCTCTCCTTCCTCCTTGCTCTCCAAGTATCCTCTTGGCTCCCTTGGAACCCCTCCCTTTTTGTGTGAGAGAACCCCCACTTTTTGTGTGTGAGAGAGCCCCCCACTTTTTGTGTGTGAGAGAGCCCCCCTTTTTTTAGAAGACAAGAGGGCCTTTTATTAGATGAGGGGCAAAAGTGGAAGTTCACAATTTCGTGCCTTGGAGCCCAAGTAGTTCGGTGACCGACTTGGACCGACACGGAGGACCTCGGGCCCGAGTTACTGTGCAACTCGGTCCGAGGTTGGAGATTTCAAAGTCGGGCCCGACGTGGTTGCAACTCGGTCCGAACCTCGTTCCACCTTCTTCTTGTTGGCTTTCCTCTTGTTCTTCTTCATGGCTTGCTCCTCTCTTTCCCGCTTTGCTCGGCCTTTGCTCCATGTCTCGACCCTCCTTCAAATCGATCCTTGATTCATGCCAGATTACCTACAAAACACATAAAATGTGCGTAGTCTCCGAATCTCATAGAAATACGGGAACTAAGCTAAAAAGGAACAAAACGCACAAGAAAAGGGGAAAAAGAAACATATTTACAAAGGAAATCACATATGAAAACACCACCAAATAGAGAGACATCAAAATACCCCATACTTAAACTTGCTTGTCCTCAAGCAATAACAATGTGAGCAAGACCGAAACATAATCTTCAAGTAAAGCCTCGTATGAAAACACATTTTAAGCACAAGTGATCGATATTCAAGCAAGATTACATCATCACACATGATTAAGTGGTCCAAGGAATAAAGTCAATGCAACTAAGCCTCACTTTAGGGATATGTGAATGTGTATCACTCATCATGTGTTTGGGTTTAGCAATGAACACTCAAGCTCAAAAATCATGCAAGTAAAGACTTTACTATTGAAGCTAGTATCACCAATTCCTCCACCTAGAGATGCCTAATGCAAAGTACAAAGAATTTCGAACTTGGCTCAATGGAGGTCCTCAAGAGGTTCCATTCGGCCGGGTTGTAATGGGGCTTTTGGTATTTCTCAAGGTGGGAATTATTTGGTCTTGTGGTGCTTACAATGGGGATTGAACAACCTAAACTCTCACCAACTTCACCAAATTCCACAATTACTTTCACACCCACCCAAAAAACTTAACATTTTCCTTTCAACCCAAAATTTCACTTAACATTCCACTTCATCTTTGCGCTTATGCCTTTTTGTTGGATTTTTCAACACTTTCTACATTTGGACCGACTTTCTTATGACATCGGGCCCGATGTTGCTTGTAACTCGGTCGGACCCTTTTCTTCACTTAAGCTCTTTGTTTTATTCCACTTTACATTTCCAACATTTTCTTTCTTCCTTTTCTTTCTTTTTTCATTTTTGTACAACAAAGATGCACTACCCACATGATTCATAACACCATTCTTTTGCCCTTAAACCCAAGAGAATCTCAACTCTTCAAATACAATCCAAACCTCTCTTCTAAAGTCCAATCCCATAAGGGTCAAGTCATATAAGGCTAGGAATAATATTTTTGAGGAGTTTCAAACAAAGGCTTAGGCTAGAACGGGGCTACAAACAAAGGATTATCTTCATGGTAGGATATGGAACATTTATGTGACTAGAAGAATAAAGTTCAAAATCAATGTGACAATGCTAGGACAAATCTCATGACGGTCTTGGAAAATAGATAAACACCGCAATAGCAAGTTTTACTAAGCATGAATGAGCTAATCACACAAGAAAAATGAGGGATATGCAAATATGAACAAGCATCCCTAAAATGGCCAAAAATCAATCTCACAAGGGTCACTCATACTTAGTTGCATAATAACTCATCCTAGAACTCACATGTTCAATAAAACAAGCAAGATATCATGATCACATCAAAAGCAACATCTTTTTAGAGGCTAAACCATCCAAAAATATGCAAAGGAATTTACATGCTCACATCATCATTAGCTTTTATTTTGGCAATCTAAGATGGGAATTTCTAGTCCAAAACCTACAAAACATAAAATCTTTTTGTTGTTTTTTAACACAATTTTTTTCAATTTTTATGGATTTTTTTGCAAAAATTTCTCTAAAACCAAAAACTCATCCATTCAAGACCAAATTAATCATTCATGTTTTTCATCAAACCACAAACCAAGAAGCAAACATCCCAAATACAAACTAGAAACACAAACTAAATATCCTCAAAATAATAAACAAACATAAACAAGTGAAATCATGAACACACTTACCCCCACCCCATACTTAAAATTTTGATGTCCCCATCAAACAAGGAAACCAAAACTTAAAAGCAAGAGAGAAGAGTATGAAAAGCTCACAATTTCTTATTCTTCAATGGCATGTATAGGATCAATCGAAGGGGTTGTCACGTCTACGTCCTCTTTGGAGCCTTGCTTGCCGCTCCCTCTCGTACACTTGTTCTTGGTAGAAGTCTTGTGGTGGTGGTTGAAGTTGAGGCTCCGGGCGTGTCCATTGGTCCTCACGGGAAGGGAAGTTCCCGCTCATCCATGTGTTAAAGCTATCTTGGACCCGCCACCTTTGGTCTTCCACCTCCCTAAGCTCTTCTACCTCTCGTCTAGTGTAGCCGAGGGCCCGGTTCATCTCTTGTTGGCTAGCTTGGAAAGAGCTTTGTTGTTGAAGCATTTGTTGTTGTTGTTGGTACATTTGTTGTTGATGTTGGTACATTTGTTGTTGTTGGAGATTCACTTGATGGACCTCTTGGAGAACATTTTCTTGTTGAAGTTGGAGATGAGCCATTTGGTTGGCTAAGAAGGACATGTCCACGGTTTGTTGTTGCTCGGGAAACACCATTCCCGGACCGTACCATTGGGCATAGCCTTCATAACCGCCACCTTGGAATTGCTCTCGCCTTGCACCGCTCCCTTCTCCTCGTTCATAATGCCTCGGGACCTCACCACCATGGAATGAAGTGGACCGACGTTGAGGGAAGTCGGGCCCGACTTGGTGTGTACCTCGGTCCGCCAGTGTTGGAGCATGGTGCGTGGCTCGGGGGTCGGCCATCAAGCCTTGGAGGCGCTCATCTTCTTCACTTTGCCCTTGATCGACATCCATGTCCTCCCCACGAGGTGCAAACACGAAGTTGTCTTGGTCGGAATCCGGTGTAGATGGAGGGGAGGTAAACCGAATGTGTTGAGATTGTTGTCGCCGCCCTTCTCTTGCACCTTCGGGGTCACCAAATGAGTGTGTCTTGCCGGCCCACACTTGGTACCAATTTTGATACCGAGAAAGATCATAGAGGTTGTGCACTAACCGGATCGACACACCATCATAGTTTGAGTGAGGGGCCAAGGAAATCATGTAGAGCTTCTCCTTGATGATGTTGGCCTTCTTGAAATACTTCATGTTCATGAACTCAACACCATTCGGAGCCGGAGAATACTTGTCAAGATCAACTCCTAGACGCATGGCGAGCCTTGCTATCATCCCACCGAAGTAGATCCAAGAGGAGCTTTGGAAGTCTCGCACCATCTTGACCCACTCCCATGCAAGGTTCATGGGTTTCTCGGTGTTGAAGAGCATCTCATGGAGCAACATGATCTCCTCCTTCATCGGCTTGCTCAACTCATGACGAGCATAGATTGCACACCCCAAAACTCGCACCATGACCCGAAAAAGAGGGCTAGCAATCTCGTTTGTGGAGGCGCCCTTTCTCATCTCACTCTTCCCGGTCACATGACGCCACACTTGGTTCACCTTCTCATTGTTGACGCCGGCCTCTTCTCTTGGGCATGGAAACCCGAAGTAGGTAGCCAAATCCCTAAGAGTGAGATTGTGGTCCTCGTTGCCCAATCGGAAAGTGAGCGCCCCTTCCTCATCCTCCACATTATCATAAGTGCACTCGAATGTGGCCATGAATTCCGAGGTGAGGGCGGGGTAGTGAGTGTTGTCCCACCTTAGCATCCCATTAAGACCGATGTGGGAGTAGCATCTTGGAAGGGCTTGATCCATGTCCATCTTCCTCACGGCTTCCCAATCAAGCCACCTCGTGTGGTGCTCAAGCGCCATATATCTTTCATAATTCTCCACTTGCTCATCATCCTCCAAATAGACATCATCCAACTTCGGCTCTTTCCTCGTCTTCTTGGACTTCTTCCTTGGCCTTTCCACATGAGAGGATGAAGCTCTTGTCTCCATGGTACCTACACACATCCAACCCAACAAAAGGATCCAAGATAAACTCCATACAACTCAACAAAAGCACTCATCAACACACAACAACATTTCAACACAAAGGGAACCCCATACTTAGTCTCTAGACTCACATGCATCTCAATCCAACATAAATCATCATGGACATCTTCTAACAATAGCTAAGCAAATGATCATTCTACATCATGATTAGGCTATAGCCAACAATTAAACACATGAATCCACATGATATCACAAGAAGAGAGCAAAAACATCATGGATCGACTTCCAGTCTATGTCGGGCCCGACTTACTCAACCTCGGTCCGACATGTTGGACCGACTTTCTCACCTCGGGCCCGACTCTCCTGGGCACGTCGATCTCGACCTAGTCAACCCAAATCAACCCAAATCACTCTATCATGCACTTAAATTTCAAATTCAACCATCAAACATCCCTAATCGAAGTTCTAAATGGATCTAAGCATGCATAAACAACTTTAAAGCTCAATTTCACAA
Organism: Fallopia convolvulus; assembly: GCA_964016875.1. NCBI lineage: Eukaryota > Viridiplantae > Streptophyta > Magnoliopsida > Caryophyllales > Polygonaceae > Fallopia > Fallopia convolvulus. The sequence goes on along the minus strand of OZ024721.1, from coordinate 33,502,066 downwards.
ATCATGCAAATCCACCATTGATGCTCAAGCTCAAGCTCTCAATCAAACATGGCATTACTCAATCTACGCAATGAAAGCACAAAATTTTCAAAGAAATAAGTAGAGATCGAGTAACACATACCGGATTCGAAGAGTATTGAACTTTTAAACAAATAGGCAACTTAGAACTCAAATTTCCTAGATCTAGATCTAGATGGGGGATGAAGAACGAGATTGAACTCGAAATTTCTATTTGGAGTCGGGTTAGGGAGGTCTTTTTATGGTTGGATCGAGATGAAGAAGGGAAGTGTGTGGATCGAGTATGGAAGGGGAGGGGGCGACCGACTTTGAGAATTTTTGAGGGAGAGGGGTTGTATTTTGGGAATGGTGGTTGATATGAAGATGATAGGTAGGTGGGGGATAGTATTTAATGGGGGAAAAGGACAAATTAGGTCAAGGGCAAAATTGGCATTCTAACTAGTCAAATCGAGTTGGACCGACGTCCCTATGTCGGGCCCGACTTACCTGGGCTCGATGTGGGAGTATTCGGGTCACCAATTTTACTCCATCCTCTTGCAACTTCTTTCCCATATTTCCATTTAAATATTTCACCTCAAATCCTACACAACTTTGAAGAATGCACGACACCATAAATCCACAAAACACTAGATAGAGATTGGTTAGGGAAAAGCTAGGCTAAACTAAGAAAAATCAAACTAAAATTACGAAAAGAAAGCTACTAGCTCGGGTTGCCTCCCGAGAAGCGCTCGTTTAGAGTCACTAGCTTGACTTCCTAACCTCAACCTTATGGCGGGTGAAACACGGTGAATTGCTCGCCATTGTTATGCCCATTCCCATTGCCTTCATACCCATAAAACCACCAACGATGGTCTATATAGGCATGGCTATCCGGTCTCGGGCCTCTCTCATCATACTCCTCCAACGGATGAGATTTATTCTCCTTACTTGCTCCATCATGTTTTTCTTTTCCTACACCAAAGTTATCCAAAGAATTCCTAGGAGATTCTACCAATTCATCTTTCAAGTCACTAAGGCAAATGTAGGAGTCTCCTAAGTCATCTTTCAAATCACTTAAACAAATGTAGGAATCAAAAGTTTGGGAAGAAATGTGGTCATCACCAACATCAAAAGGATATAAGTAAGGATATTCTTCATTTCTCCTTGGGCTAGCATTGATCCTTGACTCATCTTGATCCTCAATTTGCTCCAACAACTCCCTTGCTTGTATTTGTTTATTGAACCCTTCATCACTTCTCAACACAACGACCTCTCTAGCAACTTCCACTTCTTCACCTTTTCTCTTAGCACTCTCTTCAAGTTTGACGATAGCCAAGGCGTCCGGCTCATTCAAGGCCTTGTTGAAGTGAAAATCGACCTTTTCTTCACCAATCTCAAAGGAAACCTTGCCGTTTTTGACATCAAACCTTGCCCCCGCCGTAGCTAAGAATGGTCTTCCTAAGATTATTGGGACCAAGGGGTCCTCGTGCATGTCCAAGATCACGAAATCATCGGGGACAAAATACTTTCCAACTCGCACCGGAACGTCATCCAATATTCCCTTAGCCTTGATGATGGAACCGTCGGCCATAGTTAGGGACATATCGGCCGGCTCCATTTCACCCAAATTTGCTCTTCTCCAAATGCTAGCGGGCATCACCGAAACACTTGCCCCAAGGTCACATAAGGCTTGGAAATTTTGAGACCCCACACCAATGGTTATAGCAAAACGACCGGGATCTCCTAGCTTTTGTGGTAACTCCAAGGTCTTGACCTCATCTTGCATTTCAACTATGGACCTCTTCTTGCTCAAAATCTCCTTTAAAAACTTGGCATAAGATGGCATCTCACTCAATGCGTCGGTGAACGGGATGGAGATGTTCAAGCCTTGCAAGAGTTTGAGAAACCTCTTGAACTTGTTCTCAACAACATCTTTCGGCTTCTTTGAGGGATATGGAAGAATCGTTGCACCTTGAATCTTGCTTGGATCAACCTCCTTGGACTTCCCTACTTCACTTGCAACACTTCCTGGTTGGACCGACTTGGGCACCATATCGGGCCCGATGTTGTGAGTCTCGGTTCTGGACAGAGGAGTTGGATCGAGGTCTGTGTACGTCGGTCCCGAGTTGCTCTCGACCTCGGTCCGTGGTGAAGGAGTCGATCTTCTTGCTGGGTCGACTTCGGGGAATGTCGGACCCGACTTGCTGGGTAAGTTGGTCCGACTCTCTTCATTCTTCTTAGGCACGTGTGGCTCGGGTAGGTTTTGGCCACTTCTCAATCCAATTGCCCGGACTTCATTTTGATTGTTTTGAGCTCGAGGATTCTCCTTGGGTCGGCCCGGAAGTCTCCCATTCTCTCTCGGGGCTTGAGTCGCAATTTGAGCAAATTGATTGTCGACTTGCCTCCTCCATGCACCAAACTCATTGAATTGGGTCCTCATCTCCTTGAACCCATCTCTCATCTCTTGAGCAAATGTTTGTAACTCATTGAATCCCGGTGGTCTATATGGTGGTGGTGGCGCCCTTGGCTCGTTTTGGTTGAAGTTGTTGTTGTAGCCTTGAGCTTGACCGTTGTTCCACCGGCCATTGACACCATTGTTGAAATTGCCTCTTCCACCGAAATTTCCTCGGACATAGTTTGCCTCCTCAATTTGCTCGGCCAAGCGTACTTGGCTCTCATTCGGACAAACTTGTGTAGCATGTGCAAAGGATCCACACTCCTCACAAGCTCTAGCATTTTGCTTGTAGTAGTGGACTTGCCTCTTAAGCTTGCTCACTTCACCTTCAAGGAATTGGAGCTTCACATCCCTATCAATGTCTTCTCCCTTTGGATCATATAACTTCCTTGCACCTTCACCTTGAACTTTCACCTCCTTGCTAGCTTGACTCACCCCATACATGGCCTCATAATCGGATAGCTTGTCAAGTAGCTCCCAAGCTTGATCCGGTGTCAAGTCTATGAACCCACAATCGGTGTGGAGATTGAGCTTGTCCTTCGTTACCGGATTGATGCCTTGGAAAAAGATGTCTTGAAGTACATATGGTTGTTGGCCATGAGTAGGACATTGGCGCAACATCTCCTTGAAACGGTCCCATGCTTCGAAGAGGGGCTCATTCGGACCTTGTTGAAAGCTTGCAATCTTCCTTCTTAACTCGGTTGTCTTTGAGGGCGGGAAGAACTTCATCAAGAAAGCGTCATAGAGTGTCTTCCAAGTTGTGATTGACCTAGGAGCTTGGCTCTCGAGCCAATGTGTGGCCTTGCCCCCAAGTGACCATTTGAACGCCTTTAGAAGCACATACTCCAATGTCTCCTCGTTGGTGGAGATCGTCTCACACATATCCACAAATCATTTAACATACTCTATGGGACACTCATGTGGACGGCCCTCGAATTGATCACGCTTGATGAGGGAGATGAATTGCGTCTTGATCTCAAAATTCTTGGCAACCTCGGGAAGCACAATAGCCGGCTCGGGTACCCTCAACTCCGGATGCATGTATTGGCGTGCATTCCGGGGTAGAGCGTTGAGTTGAGCCTCGGCTCTCATCCGTTGCTCCCGTTCTCTTCTTGCCACCTCCTCTTGATTGTCCCTCTCAAGTTGCAATCTAGCCATTTCGGCCCTAAGTTGAGCCAACTCCTCATCAACATGGAGAGCTTGATTCTCCATCCTTTTCCTTCTTCGGGCTTCTTTGAGAATACTTTCCGGATCACTCACAAACTCAAGCTCAAGTGTTCCTCGGGAGGAACGAGCTAGCATACACCTATGAAACAAAAACACAAACCAAAACAAATCAAAAACAAACAAAGGGTTTGGGCTATTCCCTCACCCAAATCACTACCAAAACACAAGAAACTCACCAAATTGGCACTCAATGCACTTAGACTTCCCCGGCAACGGCGCCAATCTTTTTGATCGCCTCTCACGGTGTGCGAGGGTCTAGAGATACAATTTATAACCCGACCCCGTTGTAGCACGTGGTGGGTGTCGAACGCTCGGGAAGTCTACTCGATCGATGTGCCTAGACACTAGGAAGCTAGAAAAGAGAGCTTAAAACAAAGGAAAACAAAGAGAACAGTCGGGACCGACACAGAGGTCACGTCGGGCCCGATGTTGGCGACAAGAGGAAGTCGGGACCGACGTAGGGTAAGTCGGGCCCGAGGTAGCTGGATTTGTCGAACTTCAAGGATTAAAAGTAGATCTTGGGCTTTTGGGTTCCTTCTCTAGTAGATTAAGGCTTATCCACCCCAATTCAAGCAATGAGTGATGATCGGACTAGGATCGAGTGCTTTCGCCCTTTTACCAACCACTTCTACACATCGATCATTGGGGAAATCCCCTTCGAAGCAAGGTCTTGAGATTGACACATGTTCACTTTCGCTACTTTGCCAATCTCAAGCCTTGATTCCCGACTTTCGCAAGGAATTGTAGCTCTATGTAGAGTGGGTTCCTTAGATCAAACACTCAAGGCTATGGAATTGGGGTTTCTAGCCCAAACCTAGCTAGGGTTTTCCCCCATAACCCAAGATCAAGGAGATCTACTCCATGTGGCAAACAAAGAAAGCAAACAAATCAAAAGGGAAAGCAATCAACATCATCAATCTCAAAACAAAGCAAAGTTTCATTCAAAATCAAAAGCAATCCACAAATTCCAATCAAGGGTTTCCAAATCCACAAGATCAAAACAAAGCAAAGCTAATCTATCAACCAAACCTATCAATCTTCCTCTCCTTGGCCGATTCTCTCTCTTCTCCTCCTCCTCTCCTTCCTCCTTGCTCTCCAAGTATCCTCTTGGCTCCCTTGGAACCCCTCCCTTTTTGTGTGAGAGAACCCCCACTTTTTGTGTGTGAGAGAGCCCCCCACTTTTTGTGTGTGAGAGAGCCCCCCTTTTTTTAGAGGACAAGAGGGCCTTTTATTAGATGAGGGGCAAAAGTGGAAGTTCATAATTTCGTGCCTTGGAGCCCAAGTAGTTCGGTGACCGACTTGGACCGACACGGAGGACCTCGGGCCCGAGTTACTGTGCAACTCGGTCCGAGGTTGGAGATTTCAAAGTCGGGCCCGACGTGGTTGCAACTCGGTCCGAACCTCGTTCCACCTTCTTCTTGTTGGCTTTCCTCTTGTTCTTCTTCATGGCTTGCTCCTCTCTTTCCCGCTTTGCTCGGCCTTTGCTCCATGTCTCGACCCTCCTTCAAATCGATCCTTGATTCATGCCAGATTACCTACAAAACACATAAAATGTGCGTAGTCTCCGAATCTCATAGAAATACGGGAACTAAGCTAAAAAGGAACAAAACGCACAAGAAAAGGGGAAAAAGAAACATATTTACAAAGGAAATCACATATGAAAACACCACCAAATAGAGAGACATCAACCATACAACATTGCGGGTCTAATTACTGACTTGTAGTATTTGCCCTTCAGCTTAAGTGGGATTTTTTTGTCACATAAAATCCCTGAGGCATCCCTCCATTTTTGCCAACCCCTTTGGATTCGATGCTTGATGTCCTCGTCTATGTCTCCATCACTTTACAGAATCGATCCTAAGTATCTGAAACTCTCCTTCTCCATAATGGGAACACCTCCCAAAAGTACTTCCTCGGTGGGCCCTCTACCTGACCGAACTTAAACTCCACATACTCGGTCTTTGTCCTGCTCAAACTAAAACATTTTGCTTCGAGCTTCTCCCTCCAGACCTCGAGCTTTCTAGCAACTCCAGCTCTCGAATCATCTACCAGTACAATGTCGTCCACAAATAACATGCACCATGGTACCTCTCCTTGGATCTCCCGCGTCAGCATATCCAAAACAAGTGCAAAAAGAAAGGGGCTAAGTGCCGACCCCTGGTGCAACCCCACCTTTACTTGAAAGTAATTTGTATCTCCCCCTGGGCTACACACACTAGTTAAGGACCCCTCGTACATATCCTTAAGAATCCTTATATATGTTCATGATATCCCTTTGGCCTCCAAACATCCCCACAACAACTGTCTCGGTACTCTGTCATACGCCTTCTCCAAATCAATAAAAGCCATATGTAGATTCTGCTTTCTCTCTCTGTAGGCCTCTAGCAACCTCCTGATCAAATGGATCGCCTCGATGGAAGACCTACCTGGCATGAAACCGAATTGGTTCTCCGACACACCGACTAGCTTCCTCAGCCTTGACTCAATCAACTTTTCCCACAACTTCATCGTGTGACTAAGAAGTACTGTTAAAAATGACATTGAATAGTATTGTTAACCACTCCAAGCCACGGATCCCTAAGCATTTCCAAACTTCCACCGGTATCTCATCTGGTCCTACTACTTTCTTGTTACCCATTTTATGCACCACCTCTTTCACCTCCTCCTTGGAAAAATGTCTATAGAAAAGACAGTTGGTGTGCCCCTCTAGGGCCTGTGAGCAGTCCCCTGCATTCGAACCCTCATTCAGCCAATCGTAAAAGTACCTCTGCCAGCGCTCCTTGATCTAACTGTCCTCAACTAGAACCCGCCCATCTTCATCCTTGATACACCTTACTCTATCAATATCTCTGCTCTTTTTCTCTCTATCCTGAGCCAAACGAAAAATCGCCTTTTCTCCTCCCTTTTCGCCTAAGCCTTGTACACCCCTTCATAGGCTTTGGCCTTAGCCTTAGCCTTAGCTACCTCCTTTTTAGCTTCTTTGTTCGCCGCTCTGTACTCTGCTAACCTCACTTCGTTGTCTCCATCACTACACTCCACCAGGCTTCTGTACGCAAACTGCTTTGCTTTTACCTTCTCCTGAACTTCGTCATTCCACCAAGCTTCAGACCTTCAGTTACCGTATTACCTCTCGACATACCCAAGACACCGCAAGCAACTCTCCGAATTCTCTCTTTGATTCTTTCTCTTTCGAATTCTTTCTCTTTCTCACTCCCTCTCTCGCACTCTCTGACGTTCGCTTTTCGCTCGCTCGACCCCACGCTCGGCGCCCACCCCTACCGGTGAACCTCGCCGGCAACTCCCCGTAGCCCCTCAACCCTCACCCATATTTTATCAACATATAGATTAAAAAAATTATATACTTGAAGCTCGAGTTTTGTTAAAAGAAAAAAAAATTATGCATAAAATTAATATAAAAAGTATTAGATCAAGTTATTATCAACATATAGATAAAAAAATTACATACTTGGATCTCAAACCTTGTTACAAGATAAAAAATATATGCATAAAAAATATAATATATAGATCAAGATATTATATTATAAAAAATTGGATATATAGAAAGAATGATACAAGTAATTATAATATTTATTATTAAAAAAATAACATTATTTTATTCAAAAATGCCACGTGGCGCATATCACATATAGACCAAGTTATTATCTTATAAAAAAATTGGATATATACAAAAAGAATGATACAAGTAATTATAATATTTATTATTAAAATTTTAACATTATTTTATTCAAAAATGCCACGTGGCGCAATTTTTTCAACATACATGGATTCTGTACTAGTTATACCCGTCGTGCCATGTACGACTACGACTCGGATTAAGTATAAGCATATTTATTTTAATATAATAATACATACAAGATAAAAAAATTTATACACACATATGATAGTTTTTTATTTTTAGAATCAAATAAATTTCGAATTTTTACAATTTTTATAAATAAATAGAGATAAAATTATTTGAAAAAGATAAAGTAATATAAATAAAAGTTTAAATCTACCCTAATACATTATAAAGCAGAAACTAAGTCTGTGTAAAAATTTGCGCCACGTGGCATAACCTGAATAAAATAATGAAAAACCTTTTTTGAACTTAAAAAACTAAAATAATAATTCTAGAAATACCCTAACATTATACTCTAATAATAATTCTAGAAATCACGATTTATCTTAAATTCTTAACCACTTCATAAAATAGATAATGGATAGATATCATATTATATACACAGATTGTTTCATATAGTAATTAATTAATATGCAATTATATTTTTAAAAAATTTAATTAAGTAATAAACATTACTAAATAAAAAAAAAATTTATAAAGATTGAAGGTTTTTTAGGGTAAGATTTAAGATTTTATAAAATAGATAATATATATAGTTTTCTATCTATGTAAATATTGATTTTATTCTTAAAATCTCATAAATATAAAAAAAGGCAATTTTAGATTTTATAAAATAATTAATGTATAAAAATAAAATTTTATCTAAATAATTTTCTATCTATGTTTATTGATATTGAAAAGCAATATTATATATGCTATCTTAAGATTATGCTAAAATATATTTATCGGATTATTGAAAAAATGTTATCGATATAAATTTCTATTTATATCTAAATTAATACATAATAAAATAGAAATAAATTATCTATAAAATTTGTGTTACATGACACTTTAAGAACCAATCATTTTTTCATTTTATTTATTTATTTATTTATTTCTATTTATTATACATAAAAGTGAATGTAGAAGGTTTGATTTAGAAAAATATTTTCCATGTTTATTTAGTTTTATCTTAAAGATTAGAAAAAAAAATCGTTAAATTTTATATAAATATCTATAATAATTATGATAATAGAATAATTATTAAAATATACATTATCTTTGTTTTTTTTCTTTAATTTATTATAATATATTATATAGTATAATTTTTAAAACTACCCGTAAATTTACGGGAATTACACTAGTTTTAAAAATAAATTTGGGCCAAAGTCAATGTGGTGGCTCAAAAGGATACAACTTTAATATATAGTTATAGACATATTTTTAACCAAAATTTAATTTTTAAAAAATATTTTACATCATAAATGGATAAATTAAAAAGACATGGATAATGTAATTTTTATCATCTTGTAATTTTTTCTTTTTTTTTATCATAATTTGATTTAAGAAAACTTTTATACAAATATATGTATAGATAAAGATAATGTAATAAACTGATAAATTGTGAGAATGACATGTACGAAAAATCCTAGGTGGAATATGGTAAAATCCTACGTAGAAGATAGCTTATATTGTGATAGGAAAAATAACTTAAATAAATTATTATAAATAATATTCATCAACAATATTTTACCAAATATTTAATGCTTTTATATTGTATTTTATTTTAGATATAATCTTTTTAAGTTAAATAAATTATCATATCGAATATTTGACATTAATATTTAAGATTTAACATTAGATAACATCTTTATTTTAGATAGAATCTTTCCTAGATTAATTTATCATATTTCTATATTATCCTAAAATAATAACAACATATATAAATTCTCAAAATAAAAAATCCTATGTGGCGAAATCCTAGGTGGCTTAATGTGGAATGACACGTAGGAAAATCCTAGGTGGCTCAACGTGGTGACTTTATTCCTTGCGTCTTATATATATATACATAGATTAGGTAGATTATCTATCTATCTATCTATATCTATATTTATCTATCTATATCTTCTATATATACTATAAAATAGAAATTTTTGGGCGATTAATGCTCATTTAAATGGCCTAAATAATTATTTCTAAATTTAATCTAATCCATTATATATCTTATAACATAGAGAGAATTATTTAGCCATCAATGCTCATAGAATTAATAAAAATTATTATTATAAACTTATAAATTATATATTTCCCGTAAGGGAAGCTCCACTGGGTAAATGTTGTTGTTGTTGTTGTTGATTAAGAAAACCTTAATAAAAAAATGCAAAGACATAAAATAATTTTAAAAAAATGCAAAAATTAATTAATAAAAATAATTTATAAACTTCTATAAAAAAATGCAATGAATAAATTAACCTATAAAAATGCAAAGACATAATTAATAAACTTCTATATATAGTATAAATAGAAAAATTAAAAGACATCTAAATATTAAATTAAACTAATAGTATTATTAGTCATTCAATCCATAAAATAGACCTCTTGCAATGATAATGAGAATATCAATTTCCACCTTAAAAACACTTTTGGTATTACATATTGCATATGAATAAATATCAAAAGATAAGAAGAAAATAAATATGGTCAAAATAAATATTCCTATTAAAAGTACAATTATAACATACAAATTAAGTCATCCAACTTTTCACATTCCTAAACAATCTTTCACATTTCTAAACCTCCAACTTTTCTAATATAAAAAGTCACTTCATCCTCTTTATATTGATAACTAAATGTTTTTTGGTGGATGAAGAGGTGGCACTCTCCGTGCCCTCAAGGGGCGTTATTCACACCTAAATATGCATATGCAATATCGCCTATCCCTATACATGTTCACAACAAGTGAAAAAAATGGTAAATTAGAGGAAAGTTTAAACAGAGTTTACAAGAAGCGAAGTTGATAGTGGAGAAGAGGCGAATATGTAGATGTACACACAAAAATGCATGAATGCAAGTATACTTTATCTTCATATGAAGGTATGAATATAGATTAGGACAACTCTAATGTTAAAGAGCATGTCTAAGAAAATTATAGAATAATTATAAATTCTTGAGCAATATACATTTTTCTTGTTTGTTTGTTGTAATATATTTACATATATTCAATTTTCTTTCATAACTGGGCATACAATTTTATTTCTAAATGAAAGCAAAATACAAATTATCATTATTAAGTTTTATACAAATTATCGATTTTCCTTATGTTCATTTCTTTCCCCTACTACTTTGTCTTCTTTCCCATTCGATTCTTCTGTTCAATGTTGGGGGTGGCGCCGCCTTCTCTCACACTGACATCATGCTCCATTCATCGCTTGCCACCTCGCAAGTCTAATTCCCTAGCCTTGCCTCATCAAACATCTCTCCATGCACCACCACTCGCCTCCTTTGTTTTCGGGTGTGTGTTAGCACGAGGTAAACGAGCCAAATGGCTCTCCTTTTGTTTAATCATGGAAGCGAATGGTAGGAGGGAGATTGAGGAGGAAGAGATATGGGAAGTGCTCGAAACTGCCTCGTTTTGGGCAAATCTCTTCCGATTTCATCCCGAATCAAGCTTTGTTTTGACCTAGAATTCCCGCAACTTCAACAAAGATTTCATGCTTGTTTCTCAACCAAAAATCATGATTCTAGTCTCTAAAATCAAGGAGATATTTGTCTACAAAATCCCTATCTCAATTTGGGGAAAAATCATTTGAAAAAATCGAGCCAAAATTGTTAAAACAAATCGACTATCTATTTTCGTCTAGAAATTTCGACCCGACGATGAGTTAACTTTATTGCCATCGTGATCCACCTTTCTGCCTCCATTTATGTCAGACGTGCCAATAGTTGAGAGAGGGGGTTGCGGCATGCTTTCTCTCGTATGTTTTGACGTCACCCTTACCTTGTCATCGCCACGAAATGCTGGTGAAGATGGCTCGTCAACACAGTTTTTTGGCTCAAGAGTTTTGTTTGGCGAAGAGTGTGAGGAAATTCGACCCTACAGTAAGGGATATCTCACACAAAGACTCACAAGAGAATTAAGAAAGAACAAGAAGAGAAGAACACAAGAATTTGTTAACCTAGTTCGTCAGAATGACTATGTTTGGCGGCACTACCAAGTCAGGGACTTTCCACTAGATTTGAGAATTCCAAGGATTACAAGACCTGATCTAATCAGTCTAACCTAACCTCTCTAGATCTCTCTAGATTTTTCCCTTCAAACTTTTCAGGATATTACAACACGTAGCACAATTACAATAATCATGGGTATTTAGGGAGGATCCTAGGCATAAAGATAGAAACAAGATATCACAAGGGTAGAATTCAATATCTCCTAGATATATTTCTTTCCTAAAAATCCAATATATTTTATCCTTTAAAGATAGAAAATATTATCTTCCAAAAATAGAAGACACAATCTATCCAAAAGAGATCATGTCAAACTTGCCCAACAATAAACTCGACACTTCACCGACTTGGGTCGAGGCGCGGGTGGGTCTGGGGAGACGCGGTCTCGTCATCCCCTCCCAAACCGCTCTCTCTCCTCGAGCTCTTTGTCGGCATCACACGGGCCCAACCGTCCAAGATGTGGCCGCATCTTGCCTGGTCTTGTCCGCGCTATCCCGAGCCGCGGTCACTACCCTGTTGGTCGTAGTCGCGGTTCGACCTCTCGCTCCGCCTCGTCTCGTTTTCCTCCTAATCCCGAATCAGGCTCCAAAATCCCAACAATCTCCAACCTAGAGACTGATTCCAATTGTAAGTGTCTTCTTCTTCAACAGGCCTTCAATCTTGGTAGTGTTGGGCCTTCAACTTACGTAAACCCATCTGAAGCCTTGCCAAGCTTCAATTCCTCAAGCTTATCAGCAAGCTTTTCTTCCACCGCACTCGACACCTGTCGTATGGACTTCTCCTTGGAAGCTTCCTTCTCCACCATGTCAACCCACTTGACTTTCCCGCCCTCTGTATAGTCATCTGGCTCTACTAACTCAACAAACCTCGGATAGAAATCAGAAGGTGAATCCCTATCCAATTCATCAATGATCTTCTGACCATCGGTCCGTGGCTGTTCATTCAAGGCCTCCTGCCTATTAGGAACCACTGTCATGCTCCCACCTGATCTTAAGGTACTCAGAATCAATACATCTCCAATGTACTTTGGAGCTACATCTTTTGGCTCCTCGTCTGATGCTTGACACTCACTTTTGTAGTGACCAAATTCACCACAATTCCAGCACTTGATCTTGCTCTTGTCCTTGGTAGTCACCCACCATGACCAGATCTTCCCTTGCTCCCTACATTCAAAGCTGATCTAGAGGTAGAACCTGACTCCTTCTTGCGAATCTCCTTGCTCATCATCAAATCCCTCACATCATCAAACTTAAGTTTCTCTTTCCCAAATAAAGCACTGATATCCGTGACAGTTCCGCTGCAATTCTCAGGTAAAGAAGAAAGTAGAATTAGGGCTTGTACCTCATCATCGAACTTAATCATCACCGACTGTAGTTGTGCAATCGTAATGTTGAATTCACTCAAGTGCTTGCATACCGTTATGTCCTCCTTCATCTTCAGGTTGAAAAACTTTCTCATCAGATGCACCTTGTTCATCGTTGATGGCTTCTCATACAGCGCGGACAACATCGCAAGCAAACCCTTTGTTGTAGTCGCCTTGACCGTACGGTGCGCTACACTCCTGGACATGAACAGGCGAATTGCACTCAATGCCTTCCTATGCAATAGATTCCAGTCTTCATCCTTCCTAGCCTTAGGCTTCTCTTCTAGAAGTGCGTGAAGCTCTTTACCATATAGGTAATATTAAATTTTCATCTTCTAGAAACCATAATCAGTTCTATCAAACTTCTCCACATGAATCTTTTTGTCTCCCATTGCAACTGTAGGAACCCAAAACTGATACCAGTTGTTAGGAAATTCGACCCTACAATACGGGATATCTCACATAAAGACTCACAAGAGAATTAAGAAAGAACAAGAAGAGAAGAACACAAGAATTTGTTAACCTAGTTCGTTAGAATGACTATGTTTGGGGGCACTACCAAGCTAGGGACTTTCCACTAGATCTGAGGATTCCAAGGATTATAAGACTTGATCTTCCTGATCTACATTGATCTGATCAATCTATAACTATATATTAACGTTGTATCTTTTCGAGCCACCATATTGATTCTAGCCCCACCTTATATTTAAAAAAAATTAATTTTTATTCATATTACTTTGGTATTTCCAATTTACCTATTTATGTCAAAAAATGAAAAATTCGAATTTTAAATATATTAATAAAAATTACAATTTTTTTTTATCTTTTATGCATTTATATTAAAGATTTTTCTTAAACGAAAGTTTGATAAAAAAATAATAAAAATTTACAATATCTTGATGAATACTTGCCTAAATTAAATTATGATAAAAATTTACATTATTTTTCCTTAATTTACTTTTTAGTTTATCTATAACTATATATTAAAGTTGTATTTTTTTTGAGAACTAGAACGATTTTGGTCCCACCTCATATTTAATAAACTTTATTTCTATTATTTCAACTTTCTCTTATTAAATTTGTAACACCCCGTCTTTCCACAAGGTGCTACGTGGTAGTAGACCTTACCAGGTACTACTTAGGTGGGTTAACAACAACACTTTAGGATCTTACAACGCGGGCACGACGAGAAAACGAGTAAAACATCCAACTTTCAGATTTATAAAACTGGATATAAAACATGTTTGAATGTCCGAATGCATAAACAAAATTACCAAGTAACGCTCCACGAATTTTTCTCAAAATGTTCCAAACAACACTTAAAAATTACAATTAAAATAATTCAACAGAACTAATAATAATAATAAATTCTCCCGAATTACACCCGAAAAACCCAAACTAATGACACGTGCGTCAACGATCCACTCCACCGTCCGATCAAGGCTCCTGCACGGTTTCCTGTAACATACCTATAACTGGAAAAATAATCCCCGAAGGGTCAGCTACTAATCTACCAAGCTAGATAATATGCAGAAATTATAAGACGTTTAAAAATAATTTTCTATAGTCAACAACCAGAATCGACAATCACAACCATAACTCTAAAGGCCAATACCTAAATTAGACAGTTAGTCACACATAAGCCAAAAACACATACACAGAATCGAACAATTAAAGCAACATAACTCATTCTCCATCTCGTATTCCAATCCACAGTGCAGAGGCAGGCCCTCCCACTCCTCGATCACATCACTTCTTTCTTCTAACCCCGGCTAAGCCTCCACTGGAGCACTTTGCCAAACACATAGATATCATTTTCTTTTGAAGGGGCACGATTTCTCTGTCACACGGACTATACATAGGCAACCCTTCCTCTCCATCAGCTACGATGCCCCTGCCGGAAACGGTACCAACACAGAGAAAACATTTGAAAACGTAATTTTGATAAAAACCCATTTAAAACCAATTTGCACACAAGAGCACAAGCAAGTCCAAAACATTTTCAATTCCAAAAAGATATTCGGGACTAGTTCCCAAAACCAATCCTACAATAACGGCACAAAATCTAACAAGATAGACAAGAACCGAGCAAGTCGAAAACGACTTACCTCAAAATGAAGGATCCTCAAAGAAGACGGAAAATAAGAGCACGAACAAAACCGATTTCCTAATAAAATATTAATAATCGTTACTAAACTATTGACTAGTAGATAACACCTTTATAATGATTAACAACCCATTTAAACCGAATCCGACAATTCTTAGACTAGTCTAGCCCAAAAAAAAGTACTTATGTTACGCTAACCGATCACCACCTATGTAAGTAAATATAACAATTCAGAATTGTGAATCTAGCTTATATATATGATTACTTAATTATATCATGCACAAGCATGTACGTAATATTAGATCTGCTTAAACTCAAGCTAGATTGTCTACTAATTTCCAATTCCGTGGCTTAAACGAATTTGATCTAATTAATTATAAGCTAATTAGAACTCTAACAACCTGCAACCTTTGTTTATATACATTAATGATCAACCTATATATATACCCTCTAACAACCTATTGACTACGTAATTCAAGCCGACTCCTCTGCTGCTCGATGAAAACCAAAAGCAGCTTCCTTTTGCTACTTAAGCAATTTAAACGAAATAGCACCTAGTTAGTTAACCTAATCCAACCCAAACTACTAGATTAGAGACAACAACTGCACGCCAATTAGAATATATAAATTTTATGTTTAGTTAAACTACTAACCGGGACCTTAAGGCGGAAAAGGCGGGGTTTTGGGCAGCGATTGACAGTTGACCTGCAAGAGGCGAAACCTGCGGACAATGGTAGTCAATGGACGATGGCGACGCCGATCGAAACCACGAACTACCCACGAAACGATGAGCCAGTTAGATTGTGAGACACAAGGGCAGTGTCACCCGACGGTAGACGGAGGAACCACGAGATGGGCGATCGATGGTAACGGAAATATGAAGGTCGGTTTAACGGGGATGATGAGGTATGGATTCCTAATAAAAGAGACGTGATTATATATATCCCAGGGCAAAGATAGATTTTTCCTTTGATTTGGTTGGATAGGATTTTCGGCTAAAGTAACCGAAATTATGTATCTAACTTGGATAGAATTTTATAAATAAATAAATAAAAAGTAAGGCTTTAAAAGAATATCTATAAGGTATTAAAGGCATTGGTACAATTTTAAGGATTATAATTAGCGAGTTAAATCTTATCTCGGAAGTTACTTGCGAGTCAAGATTTCAACTACTAGTGAACTGAGACGCTCGTTTTTTCGACCTAAACGGAAAAACGGAATCTGGATATTACAAAATTCCTTTTTACCTATTTAAATTTATCTTTAACATCAAATAAATTGTTATTTAGTATATTTTAACTTTTAAAAAATGCAATCATCACAATATATTTAAAATAAAAAATATTGATATCTTTTGACAAATTCCTTATACAAATGTTTAAAAAATAAAGATAAATCTTTAAATTATTAAAAAAATAAGTATAAATGTATTTTATCTTTTAACATGATATCTTTGATGAATTTCTTTATAGATATATGTTGATTTACTTTTACAATATAAAAATTAATGATAAATATTTATAATGTTTAAAAATAATAAAATATAGATAATATGATATTTAATATTATAAATATATTGAAAGATTTTATAATCTCTATGTATAAATAGAAAGTAATAAAAAAATATATATAATTATATTTAATATTATAAATATATTTATAACCTAATCTTTATCAAGTCGCCGAAATGATTTTGGCCCCACTCTAAATTAAATTAATTATATTTAATTTTTTAAATAAAGAAATTATCTTTATCTTTCATATTAAATTATTTTATTTATTAAATTAGTTATTTTTGTTTAAATCTTATCTCTTTCATATTTTAAAAATATATATATATCTTTTTAGTTTTATTTATTCATATTTTATCTCCTTTGTAAAAAATTAAAGGTGATATAAAAAATCAACACCATACATTAAAAATAAAAAATTAAACCAATTAATGAAATATTATCAAGTAAAGGAGCAATGTAGATTATTCTATCTTAATAATCTATCTTTATTCTCAACTTTAGACTTATTAATTTAGAATTGATTTTTTTATTTAATTTCAAAATTTAAAATAAGTTTTGTACATGCTATCGACATTAAATTACATGTATTAAATTTTATTATTAATACCCTATTTATAATATATATAAAAAATATTGAGTCATTGTCGTGCATGGCACGACGGGTACAACTTTAAGCTAATCTCTCTAGCTCTCTCTAGATTTTCCCTTCAAGATTTTCAGGATATTACAGTAAGCGTCACAATTACAATAATCATGGGTATTTATGGAGGATCCTAGGCATAAAGATATATCCAAGATATTACAAGGATAGAATTCAATATCTCCTAGATATATTTCTTTCCTAAAATGCAATATCTTTTATCCTTTAAAGATAGAAAATATTATCTTCCAAAAAATAGAAAAGAGATCTCGTCAAACTTGCCCAACAAGAAACTCGACCCTTCACCGATTCGAGTCGGGGCGTGGGCGCGTCCGGGAAGACGCGGTCGCGTTATCCCCTCCTAGACCGCGCTATTTCCTCGATCTCTCTTTTGGCATCACGCGGGCCCATCCGACCAAGACGCAGCCGCGTCTTGCCTGGCCCTGCCTGCGCTATCCCGGATCACGGTCGCGGCACTCCTGACTATGGTCGAGGTTCGGCTTCTTGCTCTACCTTCGTCTCCTTTTCCACCTAATCGCGAACCAGGCTCCAAAATCCCAACAAAGAGCGACTTTCACCACCTTTGCATGCCTCCATCTCACTGCAACTTGCGCCGTCGTTACTAAAAGTTGAAACATGGTGACACGGTGTTCTTTCCGCCTTTTCCCTAGTGTCGCCTCCAAGCGTCGATGAATTTGGGTCCGACACCAGCCAAATCTACAACTAGAAGGAAAAGAAAGGAAGAAAAGAAAGAAAAATGGAAAAGGAAAGGAGAGTGGTCTCGGGCTTGCCTCAGTGTGCATGCCATTGGTTCTGCCTGACTCTCTCAATTTGTGTATTGTCTTGTTTTGCATGGCATTTCGATTTTCATGCAAGAAAATCTCAAAACATTTGTCATAGTAAATTCCTCCTTCCGATCTTGACTTATTTTTTTGAATGAATTCTTATTAAAACATTCAAAGTTGGGTTAATTCAGGTATGTCTTTGACATATTATTATAAGGAAATAATAATTTGTACCAATTAATCTTGAATTAGAAATAAATTGATTATAATTTATTTCTCTGTTCTTTTCTGGTACAACTCAAACCCAAGTCTTGGTTGGCATCATTCGAGATAGGAACTATTTGCCTTAAGAGGAGTTATTTCGTACAAGGCAAGTGGACGGTTCTCTCTTGCATAACGTTATTAAATGAGGAATTGAATCTCGTTTAATATTTTCATTAGGAACAAAATTCTGTGTCAAAAAATTGAAATAGGTTGTTTATCATGTTAAAGATAATGATCATGTTGTTATTTATTCGGTACTGTGCTATAATTGATGTTTGGTTGGTTGTATATGACCTTTTGTGTGTATTTATCTCAATTTGAGACATTATTGTGAATTAAACTAGTACAGTGATGGGAGGCCAACTCAATCAATATCTCTATAAAAATTTTGTATTAGGATGAACCTAAACCCTAATAATAGGTCATGACTCTACCCTGCTCTACGCTTGAAGGGATGTGTTGGCACTCTAGCTAAGTGCAATTGTGGGCACTATGTACTTGTAGATGGTCATGGATGTAAGATGTTCTCTGATCTCAACAACACCATTTGCATGTGGACTTTTAGTACTAGTTCGAGTCGAATAAAAGCTACCAAATTAATGTAAGATAAGTGAGTTAGGCACATTAATTAATATACCAGGATGGTTAGTCCAATCTGAAAGACCATTCTTGCTCCTGACTAAGGAAGATCTTTAAATCAATCAGATGATTTAATAGATCTGATTAGTCGATAGATGCTTTTAAAATTGTGGAACTACAACAATAGTTGTGGACATTATTATAAGTTCCCAACAATAGTTCATACTTTTTAATGGAACCACAGTTGTGGTGTCCTACCTCTTACAATTGCATGCTACATTTCTATTCCAATGGGACTACTAACTGTTGGTTCATCAACCAGTTATCATTCGAATTTCGATACAATTATGTTTAGTCCTGACCACCTTATGCCCCTGTATGGTCGGGTGGTGTCCACCATCTGTATAAGACACATCAAATGTAATTGGAAGTTGAATTGAAGAATACTAGATCAAGAGGATTGAAGACTTAGAAGTTGAAGAAAAGTTTCCAAATAATGTACTTGAACGAAGATCGTGTTTAAGTCACTCCAAAGCAAAAATTAGGAAAAGAGCTGTTAAGAGCTTGTAGAATCTCTTTTAGCAAAGATTTCATTTAGTTAGAAGATTGTTTATCATTTTATTGTTAAAACTAATGTCTTTCTGAGAACCTTTGTATTTTATTCTACTGTAACATCTCTTAAACTTTGTAAAGTTTGATATATCAATTAAAAAAGATTAAGTTATTTTACAACATCTTGTTGTCTTCCACTATAATACATCTGATGTACAAATTCAATTATTGTTATTGTATTCTAGTGTGTTCCGTTAGTTTAAAGTCTTGGGTAACTTTGGTTTAGACCAAATCGAGGTTATTGCGGTAATACCACCCGATTTATTCTACACGTGAACCTCCAACATTTAGAATTTTGTTTTTATGCCAAGTATGAAGTTAATGATTGTCATTGTATGATAGTTTTTATATTGACAAGGTCGAGAGTATGCGTAATATCTTGAAAAAGCTTCCCGATTAGTCCGTACTAGGCTTTAACATTATGATAAAGAAGATTAATTATCACTAGGAGAGCCAACTCCAAAGCATGAGGGAAGTGATGGGGATGTCACATGTTAGGATTCCAAACCATTGTTCGTTCCCCTAGTCTATCGAGTCTCACATTAGTGTTTTGGGTTGCTCCTGGATATGTATGATGTTATGGTGGAGGATAACTATGGTGAAGAGTGTCTCGATCATTGGTTGAGAGATTGTTTCAGCGTTCCATGCATCCATAAAATTGTTGATGCCAGAATTATCAACAAATCCAACATGTTGTATGAGATACACCCCTTCTAAAGGCAAGTGGTTTGGAAGAGGTTCACAATGACTTCCCTTGGGTGAATTCCACAATCCCCCTCTCCATTCAGGATGTGACATGGCACCAGATGATCAGAAAATACCAAAGGGGTGAATTAAGCTATGACTAAATTTACCAAATCACATCAAACTTTGAAGATACAGAGACATTGAGCCCGTCCATGTTAATTAAGCCTCAAGATGTGAAGGCAAAAGGAAGGTCTAAGGGATCCACCAAGTACACTCAACCAAGGGAGAAAAACCTAACTCGAGAATGTCCAATTTGGCATTGGAAATGACAACGAGGAGGGAAACAACGAGAACACCAAGCCTGCACGAGGAGGATGTGGTCGACAAAAGTTAAGGTCGACAAGGGGACATCCTACAAGTGCTCTCGTCGTTGGGGCTTCAATTTTATAGCTTCTCCCGGAGTTGTGGCTTCGAGGATTATGCAAAGTATGTTCCACCATGGAGTCGGCTTTAGGTTTGAGGGTCTGAAAAAGCATCTAAAAATATCAAATTTATCAAATAATTTCTTAACAAAATATTCATATTCATCTACTAGGCTCAGAACGTGGGAGCTAATGGTCATTGTAGTTACCACACCCTTTTTTTCCTTCTAGGTTGGGATGAGAGAGAGTATAGAAGAGAAAGATGGTACATGGCGGCTGAGTTGAACAAAAAATAGGTACATATATGACCAGATTCAACTCGTAACCTCACTGGATGAGCTCATTGCCAATGTTAACTTTGTTATCAGTCCTTGTCCCTAAAGATGTTGGATGGAGATGTCTAAAATTGGCTTGGCCTTCACCACTTTGTTTCAGGTCATGCTCATGTTACTCTCATGGGTTGGACCCCGCACATGCCTACCGATGACGACCTATAGTGTAGACCAAGGTCCTATGACATAAGTGATGACAATTTCTTTGGTGGGAAATAACAAGCACTTCATACTGGTAATTAGTGCACTCTCATTCTCAATTACTTGGTAATTTTGGGTGTTGTAAAACCACATATAATAAGCATTCTATAATTTAGGTGTAGTTGACCAACAATGCTCCACTTCCACCCGTGCCTATCTTGAAGGAACCCTCATCACCTCAACGTCAATAGATGGGACCAGCTGTTTAGAGTTAGGATGGTAGTGTTTCGAACTTATCATGCTCAATACGGGTGTGAGTTGGACATTTGGGTTTAGGGTTTAGTTATATTATTCAGGATAATTAGGGTATCGTTCTTTATTTTAAAGCGATATGTATGTGTAATGCGATGTTTGGTGGTTTATCGAAAGTGGAAGACTATAAAGTTACTCAGATTATTTTCAAATTATGTTTTGAATTGTAAGCAATATATTTGGTGATTAGAAGCGTTAATTTAATTAACGAATTAGTCTTCCTAAAATTTTGGAAAACGCTTCTTTAATTTTAAAGCATTTTTAACAGTATAAAAATGTCCGGGATAATTCTTGAGGAGTACTTGGTTGGGTGTTGGTAAGATCTGATTCACCAAGGATCGTACAAGAAAAAAAATATACAAATGCTTGTATAACATTTCCACATTATGGGCGTGGATCACTCCATCCATGCTTAATGCGTAGAACACTCCACGCACGCCCAATGCCTGGAAGTGTTACATAATGTTTCTCGAGTTAATGTTTTAGGGTTTAGGGTTGGTTGGATGATGGGACAAATTTAAATAACTCCTACAAGATCATTTTTGGCCTAGAATTTTTCTTTTACCAAAAAAAAAACCAAAGTAGTCTTAGTGTTGTTTTCCACACTTCTTTAAGTCATTTTAGGCATGAAATTGGGTCAAATAGTTAGAAGCATACGTGACAACCTCTGTTTCTACTTCTTCTTCTTTTTTAATGTAAAATAATAAAAGCCGAAATAAGATACTAGGCAATATGTGTGAATAGATAAAATATGACAACTATAAAGCTACAATTCACGATCTAAAGGTCAAATATCCAAAATATATCTTAATGACAAAATGCACCCTAAGCAGCATCCATAACCTCATGAGCAGTCCCACTGCCCTTACCTCGCTCAATTAGACGACTTTGGGAGGCTTGCAGGACTCTGTAAGCACTAGGATGTCGGTCAATTGATCTACTAGATGTTGAAAAAAAGTCGTTTGATCGGGTCGACTTGTCTCGTCTACAACAGCTCCCGAATCTGCTTGACCAACATACGGATGCACTACAACAATTAAATTAGTAATAACTTTTTAGAAATTGTCTTTGGCCTAAATACCAAATCAAAATCAAAAATCAAAACAAGAAATAAAATATACCACATGATCCTATACATTTTCGACATTTATTCGATCTAGATTTAATAAGAACTGAGATTAAAGAACTTCCACAATTTTTCTTTGGCCTACATGGATCCCGACAATGGGAATCCGTTGAGCATCGGCCCACTTCATCAGCCTACTTCGTCCAAGCAATAATTTCCACAGATTCTAATTATGTGGAGCTCCACGCATTTAGGGTGTGTGGAGCTCCATGAATTGTTCTTGAATCGTTTGTGAGATATCTGATTTGGATCCACATTCTAATTACGTGGTGCACATCATGAGTTCGACACTCCAATCCCCCATTTTTTGGTCTATGTTATGCATCATTCTTAAAATTAGTTTATAGCTTGTTGCTGATTTGTGAAACTCACCGGTCCATATTGTGTGCATGAGGTGAGAAAGAATCACATAGGAGGTCGATTAAGAAGATCGGTATATGTGATGTCTCGTGAAGTGTTTTAGAGGAAAGAAGAGGAAGAGAAGTGGCAATAGGGAAGGATAGCTAAATATGACCCTGAGACGTGCACCGACACCTAGGCACAAGCAACGTCAAGTGCGAAGCGTTTTCATGATGTGGCACGAGCACGGTGCTCGGTAAGGGCGTGCCTACACTTGGGTGGCGGCTCGCCTAGTGCTAGCAATGGCACGCGTTTGGCTTGGCAGCTGCAAGACCAGGTTTTGGAGCGCCTATGCCTTGGCACATGGCGCCGAGTACTCGTCACGAAGCTCAACCAAGATAGGTGTGTGGGTTTTAAGCAAGGAGAGTGTAAATATAAGCTTTGTGCATTAATGTTTGAATCCATGAGAGCTTCTTGAAGCTTGGTAAAGTGTCCTTGATAAGGACTAAGCTTGAGAATAGCATGACACATAGCTACGGAGGCTAGAACTTAGTTTGAAAGCTAGAAACTAGCTTGTAAGTTAGCTTCAAAAGTTAAACTAAGCTCCTATATCTCAAAGAACTAGCTTGGAGTCAACCCAATTAGCTTATAGTAAGCTCAAATAGCTTGGAAGTCAGCTCAACTAGTTGAGAGACAGCTCAAGCCGGCTCAACAAGCTGGATGTCAGCTCCACTAGCTAGAAGCCAGCTATACTAGCACGGTGACCTAGATCCATGCTAGTTTGGTACTTAGCTATGCTAGCTTGGACCTAGCCCATGTGGGCCATGGTGGGCCACCCCTTTGGGTTGATTTGGGCCGACCCTATAGGCTTGATGTTGGGCCAATTGCGTTGGCTATATGGACTTGCAATTGGGCATGAAGTTGGGATTTTCTTGGTGTAATAGCAGATATTTTTATGAATAATTTTTTTCTTTATTTATTTATTTTATTCGTCAATTATTTTATTAAATAAAATAATCTCATAAAATTTCTTTTATTCAAAATCTATTTCTAAAATAAATAGATTATAATATTCTTATGAAATAATTATTCGAATAAATAAAATTTATTGAAAATGGAATTTAATAAATATGTATCCTAAGTTCCTAATGGAAATGCTATTCTAAAAGCCTTTCTATATTTTTGTCTTAAAAATCAAGAAACGGGCCTTAGCCCGGCCCATCTAGAAATCCCATAAATCATTTAGAAGGGGTTTTTATAAAAAAAAAAAAGAGACAACATGTGGGAATTGGACCCTTGACCTCTTACTCCCTCCCCCACTCCTCTAGCAATTGTGCTAATTAGCTTTTCTAAAATTAGAATACAACCATTTGTATTTAAACCCGTTTCTCCTAATGGTATTTGTCAAAGCCGAAATTATAATATGATTGTAGCTATATTGGGGATATTAATTGGGGATATTTGGGTGGATTTGTGTAGGGATTTACTGAACACTAAATCCATGAAATTATTTTGAGAATATCAAACCCCCCAATCACCATGTGAGGTGATTTTGAGTTCATAAAAAAGCTTGATTCTCCACTTCACCTTATTCTTTGCCTATTTAAAGGACTCCATAGACAATTAGAAGCCATTCACAACCCTAAAACACTCTCTTTCTCACCAATTATCCCGCTTGAACAAGTTGAATTTTTTCCCAAAAATCAAAAGAAACTTGTTTTAAGTTTTTTTGGGCTCCAACCACCTCCGACCCACTTGCTGACCACCGCCCACGCCCGCCACTCGCGACCACTAGGTGTCGCCGGAGCTGCCCTCCACCTGGTGTCGCGCCTCCATGTGCGTCGTTCATTCTTGATGCTCTGGTTTGCATCTGCGTAAAATCAAGAAGGAGAAGAAGGGGTAATTTGTTTTTGGGCCTTTTTAATCTAACTCCTTTTTGGGCTTATTTAATAATTGTGGTTAGTCTTAAGCCCATTTATCTAAATCAGTTTTTAAAATTCAAATTTATGAAAAATAGAAATTTATACATGTTCTTATGAATTATACATGCATGCAAGGATTTTTAAAGAGGAATTTATTTTATAAGTTATAAGGGACATTCTAATAAATTCCAAACTTATAAAAATTACTTTTGACTTGGAAAATTCTGATTTTTTTATTATGTTAAAGAGCCTAGAATTCTTTCCCTTTTTATACAAAAATTCTTGGTTTTATAAAGATAAGGTTTTTGATAATTGTATAAATTAAAGTTTGCATGCATGAAATCTTCATGCATGTCCTATATAAGCATTGGGTTGATTTTATATGAATTTTGAAAATAAATAGATCTCATAAAAACAAGACATGTTTAATTAAATTATACATGTTCTTGCTTGTAACTCTAAATGAATTTTTATGAAGTAAAATCCTCTTGCATGTCTTTATAAACCTTATAATATTTTGTAAATGACCTTTTGATTAGAGAAAGTTTTATGAGAATAAAATGTGTTCAATTAAACTACATATGTCCTTGCATGGATTTTTATAAATTAAATCCTCTTGCATGTCTTTATAAACCTAAGAATGATTTTTTATGAACTTTTGATTAAAGAAGTGTTAATAAGAACAAGAAATATTAATTAAATTTAAAATGTCTTTGCATCTATTTTTAAAAAGAGTTTTTATAACTTAAACTCTTTTGCATGTCAACTTAGGCTCTAAATGATTTTTTTGATAAATAAATTACAACCTTTCTAGATTTAAAAATGGACTTATAGGAGTTTTTACTCACTTCACTAAGTTAAAAAAATGTTCCATGTGAGTTTAAAAATGTGTTTTTATATAGTATTAATGGCATGCATGACTATTTGAGAATCTATATTAGACAAATAGTAAAGGTAATGATATTATTTATTATACATGTGTAAATTAAACATATAATATTATTACTTTGAGCCTTACTCAAAAGGTTATTAATCTTACCAATATATTTTTATGCATAAGAAATTGATTTTCGATAAGAATGTTTTAGAACCTAAAGAAGATTAAAAATTTATTATTTTTGAATGTTTTAATCCTTTAAGAACAAAATTTATAACTTTGAAAACTTGTATGTACACAAATTGGGCATTTTTGTCCCAAAATGAAAAGATAATGGGTCGGTTTGTAATTTTATCCAAAGAGTGGATATTTTGTGGGTAGAGTGCGCAACGAACTACAAAATATAGGATATTTCATGAAATTCGAAAAAGTTGGGATAGAGAGCGCAACTACCTCAAATGTTAGGGTATTTAAAGCATTTTTCCTTTATATTAAGTAAATCATGATTTTTAGAAATATGGTTTATAAGGAAATTTTTTAATAAGTATTTTTAAGTTATAAAATTCTTACAAAATAGCACCTTGAAAATAATAATAAAAGAATTATTATTTTGACATTTTTTGTATCTAAATTATTAAACTAAATAATTTAGATTAGCATGCCTTCTCTAAGAAGAGGAAAATAAGAGAAAGGTGAATCAAAATTAAAATAAGGATTTTAATACATGTTCGTTCTCGCTCCTTCCGTTAAATAGGTTGAAGTTTTCGAACGTCACTAAAACGTCCTATTTCTGAGTTCGTAGCATCCCGAAGGAAATTTCAAGGCAAGTGCATATTCTCCCTTGTAACCTTTATATATATATATTTCATTTCCGTTAAGGAAACTTCTTTATGTTGGGAACAAACTTGTTTGCTTAAATAAATAAACTTCGGATATATCGATTGCTAGAAATAACGACATCTCATTATCGTCATTATTATTCAAACGCTAGAAATGAACTTAGGACCGATGATTGCGGCCTATTTTTTTTAAAATGTCTCGTTTATAGACATCGCTTGGAAAAGTATAGGAAAAAGTGTTAGGCATAAGTCTTAAACTACTTTTTATAACCTCACATGTTGTATGAGATACACCCCTTCTAAAGGCAAGTGGTTTGGAAGAGGTTCACAATGACTTCCCTTGGGTGAATTCCACAATCCCCCTCTCCATTCAGGATGTGACATGGCACCAGATGATCAGAAAATACCAAAGGGGTGAATTAAGCTACGACTAAATTTACCAAATCACATCAAACTTTGAAGATACAGAGACATTGAGCCCGTCCATGTTAATTAAGCCTCAAGATGTGAAGGCAAAAGGAAGGTCTAAGGGATCCACCAAGTACACTCAACCAAGGGGGAAAAACCTACCTCGAGAATGTCCAATTTGGCATTGGAAATGACAACGAGGAGGGAAACAACGAGAACACCAAGCCTGCACGAGGAGGATGTGGTCGACAAAAGTTAAGGTCGACAAGGGGACATCCTACAAGTGCTCTCGTCGTTGGGGCTTCAATTTTATAGCTTCTCCGGAGTTGTGGCTTCGAGGATTATGCAAAGTATGTTCCACCATGGAGTCGGCTTTAGGTTTGAGGGTCTGAAAAAGCATCTAAAAATATCAAATTTATCAAAGAATTTCTTAACAAAATATTCATATTCATCTACTAGGCTCAGAACGTGGGAGCTAATGGTCATTGTAGTTACCACACCATTTTTTTCCTTCTAGGTTGGGATGAGAGAGAGTATAGAAGAGAAAGATGGTACATGGCGGCTGAGATGAACAAAAAATAGGTACATATATGACCAAATTCAACTCGTAACCTCACTGGATGAGCTCATTGCCAATGTTAACTTATTTATCAGTCCTTGTCCCTAAAGATGTTGGATGGAGATGTCTAAAATTTGCTTGGCCTTCACCACTTAGTTTCAGGTCATGCTCATGTTACTCTCATGGGTTGGACCCCTCACATGCCTACCGATGACGACCTATAGTGTAGACCAAGGTCCTACGACATAAGTGATGGCAATTTCTTTGGTGGGAAATAACAAGCACTTCATACTGGTAATTAGTGCACTCTCATTCTCAATTACTTGGTAATTTTGGGTGTTGTAAAACCACATATAATAAGCATTCTATAATTTAGGTGTAGTTGACCAACAATGCTCCACTTCCACCCGTGCCTATCTTGAAGGAACCCTCATCACCTCAACGTCAATAGATGGGACCAACTGTTTAGAGTTAGGATGGTAGTGTTTCGAACTTATCATGCTCAATACGGGTGTGAGTTGGACATTTGGGTTTAGGGTTTAGTTATATTATTCGGGATAATTGGGGTATCGTTCTTTATTTGTAAGCGATATGTATGTGTAATGCGATGTTTGGTGGTTTATCGAAAGTGAAAGACTATAAAGTTACTCAGATTATTTTCAAATTATGTTTTGAATTGTAAGCAATATATTTGGTGATTAGAAGCGTTAATTTATTTAACGAATTAGTCTTCCTAAAATTTTGGAAAACGCTTCTTTTATTTTAAAGCATTTTTAACAATATAAAAATGTCCGGGATAATTCTTGAGGAGTACTTGGTTGGGTGTTGGATAGATCTGATTCACCAAGGATCGTACAAGAAAAAAATATACAAATGCTTGTATAACATTTCCACATTATGGGCGTGGATCACTCCACCCATGCTTAATGCGTAGAACACTCCACGCACGCCCAATGCTTGGAAGTGTTACATAATGTTTCTCGAGTTAATGTTTTAGGGTTTAGGGTTGGTTGGATGATGGGAAAAATTTAAATAACTCCTACAAGATCATTTTAGGCCTAGAATTTTTCTTTTACCAAAAAAAAACCAAAGTAGTCTTAGTGTTGTTTTCCACACTTCTTCAAGTCATTTTAGGCATGAAATTGGGTCAAATAGTTAGAAGCATACGTGACAACCTCTGTTTCTACTTCTTCTTTTTTTTAATGTAAAATAATAAAAGCCAAAATAAGATACTAGGCAATATGTGTGAATAGATAAAATATGACAACTATAAAGCTACAATTCACGATCTAAAGGTCAAATATCCAAAATATATCTTAATGACAAAATGCACCCTAAGCAGCATCCATAACCTCATGAGCAGTCCCACTGCCCTTACCTCGCTCAATTAGACGACTTTGGGAGGCATGCGGGACTCTGTAAGCACTAGGATGTCGGTCAATTGATCTACTAGATGTTGAAAAAAAGTCGTTTGATCGGGTCGACTTGTCTCGTCTACAACAGCTCCCGAATCTGCTTGACCAACATACGGATGCACTACAACAATTAAATTAGTAATAACTTGTTAGAAATTGTCTTTGACCTAAATACCAAATCAAAAAAAAAAAATCAAAACAAGAAATAAAATATACCACATGATCCTATACATTTTCGACATTTATTCGATCTAGATTTAATAAGAAATGAGATTAAAGAACTTCCACAATTTTTCTTTGGCCTACATGGATCCCGACAATGGGAATCCGTTGAGCATCGGCCCACTTCATCAGCCTACTTCGTCCAAGCAATAATTTCCACAGATTCTAATTATGTGGAGCTCCACGCATTTAGGGTGTGTGGAGCTCCATGAATTGTTCTTGAATCGTTTGTGAGATATCCGATTTGGATCCACATTCTAATTACGTGGTGCACATCATGAGTTCGACACTCCAATCCCCCATTTTTTGGTCTATGTTATGCAACATTCTTAAAATTAGTTTATAGTTTGTTTCTGATTTGTGAAACTCACCGGTCCATATTGTGTGCATGAGGTGAGAAAGAATCACATAGGAGGTCGATTAAGAAGATCGGTATATGTGATGTCTCGTGAAGTGTTTTAGAGGAAAGAAGAGGAAGAGAAGTGGCAATAGGGAAGGATAGCTAAATATGACCCTGAGACGTGCACCGACGCCTAGGCACAAGCAACGTCAAGTGCCAAGCGTTTTCATGATGTGGCACGAGCACGGTGCTCGGTAAGGGCGTGCCTACACTTGGGTGGCGGCGCGCCTAGTGCTAGCAATGGCACGCGTTTGGCTTGGCAGCTGCAAGACCAGGTTTTGGCGCGCCTATGCCTTGGCACATGGCGCCGAGTACTCGTCACGAAGCTCAACCAAG
This sequence comes from Fallopia convolvulus, assembly GCA_964016875.1. Classification (NCBI taxonomy): domain Eukaryota; kingdom Viridiplantae; phylum Streptophyta; class Magnoliopsida; order Caryophyllales; family Polygonaceae; genus Fallopia; species Fallopia convolvulus. Next base: position 33,472,343 of record OZ024721.1, on the reverse strand, counting down.
ATAGGTGTGTGGGTTTTAAGCAAGGAGAGTGTAAATATAAGCTTTGTGCATTAATGTTTGAATCCATGAGAGCTTCTTGAAGCTTGGTAAAGTGTCCTTGATAAGGACTAAGCTTGAGAATAGCATGACACATAGCTACGGAGGCTAGAACTTAGTTTGAAAGCTAGAAACTAGCTTGTAAGTTAGCTTCATAAGTTAAACTAAGCTCCTATATCTCAAAGAACTAGCTTGGAGTAAACCCAATTAGCTTATAGTAAGCTCAAATAGCTTGGAAGTCAGCTCAACTAGTTGAGAGACAGCTCAAGCCGGCTCAACAAGCTGGATGTCAGCTCCACTAGCTAGAAGCCAGCTATACTAGCACGGTGACCTAGATCCATGCTAGTTTGGTACTTAGCTATGCTAGCATGGACCTAGCCCATGTGGGCCATGGTGGGCCACCCCTTTGGGTTGATTTGGGCCGACCCTATAGGCTTGATGTTGGGCCAATTGCGTTGGCTATATGGACTTGCAATTGGGCATGAAGTTGGGATTTTCTTGGTGTAGTAGCAGCTATTTTTATGAATAATTTTTTTTCTTTATTTATTTATTTTATTCGTCAATTATTTTATTAAATAAAATAATCTCATAAAATTTCTTTTATTCAAAATCTATTTCTAAAATGAATAGATTATAATATTCTTATGAAATAATTATTCGAATAAATAAAATTTATTGAAAATGGAATTTAATAAATATGTATCCTAAGTTCCTAATGGAAATGCTATTCTAAAAGCCTTTCTATATTTTTGTCTTAAAAATCAAGAAACGAGCCTTAGCCCGGCCCATCTAGAAATCCCATAAATCATTTAGAAGGGGTTTTTATAAAAAAAAAAAGAGACAACATGTGGGAATTGGACCCTTGACCTCTTACTCCCTCCCCCACTCCTCTAGCAATTGTGCTAATTAGCTTTTCTAAAATTAGAATACAACCATTTGTATTTAAACCCGTTTCTCCTAATGGTATTTGTCAAAGCCGAAATTATAATCTGATTGTAGCTCAATTGGGGATATTAATTAGGGATATTTGGGTGGATTTGTGTAGGGATTTACTGAACACTAAATCCATGAAATTATTTTGAGAATATCAAACCCCCCAATCACCATGTGAGGTGATTTTGAGTTCATAAAAGCTTGATTCTCCACTTCACCTTATTCTTTGCCTTTAAAGGACTCCATAGACAATTAGAAGCCATTCACAACCCTAAAACACTCTCTTTCTCACCAATTATCCCGCTTGAACAAGCTGAATGTTTTCCCAAAAATCAAAAGAAACTTGTTTTAAGTTTTTTTGTGCTCCAACCACCTCCGACCCACTTGCTGACCGCCGCCCACGCCCGCCACTCGCGACCACTAGGAGTCACCGGAGCTGCCCTCCACCTAGTGTCACGCCTCCATGTGTGTCGTTCATTCTTGATGCTCTGGTTTGCATCTACGTAAAATCAAGAAGGAGAAGAAGGGGTAATTTGTTTTTGGGCCTTTTTAATCTAACTCCTTTTTGGGCTTATTTAATAATTGTGGTTAGTCTTAAGCCCATTTATCTAAATCAGTTTTTAAAATTCAAATTTATGAAAAATAGAAATTTATACATGTTCTTATGAATTATACATGCATGCAAGGATTTTTAAAGAGGAATTTATTTTATAAGTTATAAGGGACATTCTAATAAATTCCAAACTTATAAAAATGACTTTTAACTTGGAAAATTCTGATTTTTTATTATGTTAAAGAGCCTAGAATTCTTTCCCTTTTTATACAAAAATTCTTGGTTTTATAAAGATAAGGTTTTTGATAATTGTATAAATTAAAGTTTGCATGCATGAAATCTTCATGCATGTCCTATATAAGCATTGGGTTGATTTTATATGAATTTTGAAAATAAATAGATCTCATAAAAACAAGACATGTTTAATTAAATTATACATGTTCTTGCTTGTAACTCTAAATGAATTTTTATGAAGTAAAATCATCTTGCATGTCTTTATAAACCTTATAATATTTTGTAAATGAACTTTTGATTAGAGAAAGTTTTATGAGAATAAAATGTGTTCAATTTAACTACATATGTCCTTGCATGGATTTTTATAAATTAAATCCTCTTGTATGTCTTTATAAACCTAAGAATGATTTTTTATGAACTTTTGATTAAAGAAGAGTTAATAAGAACAAGAAATATTAATTAAATTTAAAATGTCTTTGCATCTATTTTTAAAAAGAGTTTTTATAACTTAAACTCTTTTGCATGTCAACTTAGGCTCTAAATGATTTTTTTGATAAATAAATTACAACCTTTCTAGATTTAAAAATGGACTTATAGGAGTTTTTACTCACTTCACTAAGTTAAAAAAAATGTTCCATGTGAGTTTAAAAATGTGTTTTTATAAAGTATTAATTGCATGCATGACTATTTGAGAATCTATATTAGACAAATAGTAAAGGTAATGATATTATTTATTATACATGTGTAAATTAAACATATAATATTATTACTTTGAACCTTACTCAAAAGGTTATTAATCTTACCAATATATTTTTATGCATAAGAAATTGATTTTCGATAAGAATGTTTTAGAACCTAAAGAAGATTAAAAATTTATTATTTTTTAATGTTTTAATCCTTTAAAAACAAAATTTATAACTTTGAAAACTTGTATGTACACAAATTGGGCATTTTTGTCCCAAAATGAAAAGATAATGGGTCGGTTTGTAATTTTATCCAAAGATTGGATATTTTGTGGGTAGAGTGCGAACTACAAAATATAGGATATTTCATGAAATTCGAAAAAGTTGGGGTAGAGAGCGCAACTACCTCAAATGTTAGGGTATTTAAAGCATTTTTCCTTTATATTAAGTAAATCATGATTTTTAGAAATATGGTTTATAAGGAATTTTTTTAATAAGTATTTTTAAGTTATAAAATTCTTACAAAGTAGCACCTTGAAAATAATAATAAAAGAATTATTATTTTGACATTTTTTGTATCTAAATTATTAAACTAAATAATCTAGATTAGCATGCCTTCTCTAAGAAGAGGAAAATAAGAGAAAGGTTAATCAAAATTAAAATAAGGATTTTAATACATGTTCGTTCTCGCTCCTTCGGTTAAATAGGTTGAAGTTTTCGAACGTCACTAAAACGTCCTATTTCTGAGTTCGTAGCATCCCGAAGGAAATTTCAAGGCAAGTGCATATTCTCCCTTGTAACCTTTATATATATATATTTCATTTCCGTTAAGGAAACTTCTTTATGTTGGGAACAAACTTGTTTGCTTAAATAAATAAACTTCGGATATATCGGTTGCTAGAAATAACGACATCTCATTATCGTCATTATTATTCAAACGCTAGAAATGAACTTAGGACCGATGATTGCGGCCTATTTTTTTTAAAATGTCTCGTTTATAGACATCGCTTGGAAAAGTATAGGAAAAAGTGTTAGGCATAAGTCTTGAACTACTTTTTATAACCTCATATTATATGTAGTTCATGACTCTACTCTTACTTCGTTGACTGAAGTCTTAAGCAATGTCGAAATAGAAAGGTTTCATCTGAAGTCTAAAGCAATGTCTTACGAAAAATAAATGTTGGTTGAAGTCTTAAAGCAATTACAAAATAAAAAGGTTTCGTCTAAAGTCTTAAGCAATGCCACATGAAATCGAAAGGACGATTAAAATCTTTTACTATGTCGCCTTTCAAAATTCACGAATTAGGCTAACGTATTTGTTATGCCGACATTTAAAAATTGATAATATGGCTAAAGGTTGACCTTATTCAATCCATTAATTAACTTATGTTATGCCCATCTAAGTGTTCGAACTCCATTCCCTTAAGTGGACTCGGCTCTTTCATAGCTTCCTTACCCTTAAAAGTCATTAATGCTATGCAAAGTTTTTAACACGTAATAAAGATAAGTGTTAGTGCACATTAAAAGACATCAAAACCAGACTGGTTTTAGAAGACCGACCCGACTCTCGGTCCAATAAGGGCGCGAGAGGTTTTCTAGAAACTCGTGTGTAATTAAAACTTTCCCAACATAATTGTACTCTTAAAAGTTCTACAATCCCGTAGTTCCTTATTTTCGGAATAAAGTTATCTCATTCCGAGATCGACTCATTGTTCTTAAGCTCCACATAAAGATTAAATATCTCAAACACATCTCGCTTATCTCTTTAATGAATTGTTAAGTTACCAAACTACCCTTGAGAATGTCCATTCTCACTTGCTTAGTCTCCTTTGACTAATTCCGCTATTTTTGTTTTCCGCATTTTTGCCTAGTATTTCTCGCCCTTCGCGACAAATGCCATACTCTATGAAACATCCCTCGAAGGTTTAAAGATGAAGAATCAATAAAGTTGAAGGAAGGAAGGTCAAGTTTTCTCGAAGATATTTCTTCCGTATTTTGAATTCACTACGCTTTGCAAGAACAAGGTTTCATTAATTCCGCTGCTTAACTCTATCATGTAGTTTTGAAACAGTTTAAGATGTAATGACAATATTTAAAGTCTCAAGTTTGAACACCTTTTAATGTCATGTATTACCATTTAAATTCCATATTTCTTTAAGTTTAATACCTTATAAAGCCTAGGGTGACTTTGGACGGTAAAGTCCGATTTCACTGGCGGTAATGACCATCGTTGTAAAGGGGTATTACAATTATGGTATCAGAGCTGAACGTTTTGTTTTCAAAACCGAAAATTTCCAAAACAAAAGTCTTATTTTCAAACCAAATTTTTTTATTATTTAAAATTCTCTTTCTAACTTCCAAAACTTAAGTAATAAGTCTTGAACTTCTTAACCTAGTCACTTTTGTTGAAAATATTCCAAGTTTAAAATAAATTCTATAAAAAAGTTATAAGTTAGAATTTTTTTTGTAGGATTCAAGTTTTAAGAAAAACTTAAGAATTAGAAATTCTTCTAAGTAATTCCAAGAAAAAGTATATCTATCTTAAACCATTTTTCATGTTTAAAAATTATTTTAAAAAATTCCTTAACTTCCTTCAAGTATCTTCGTCTTATAGAATCCAAGGACATTCTATATTAATTCCTTCTTTCCCAAAAGTGTGTCTCAATACTTGTCTTATACAAATGTTAAATAATTAAAGGAAAACATTTGTGTATAATTTATTCAGATGGTAACCACAAGAGGAACTAGCCACCGTAACAACACGAACCAAGTTAGAGACGAGAACGAGGAACGTCATTCCGAAGTTAGGGGATTGCCTCAGGTTAACCCTCCCCCTGCACCTAACCCTGTTGTCGTATTCAACGAAGGCACTATGGAAACGTTTCGGACCATGATTCAGCAAATGGTACGAGAGGCGATTCCGATAGTCGTGCCCGATCAAGTAAATATGGAGAATCAAGAAGAAGTTCAAGGAGCACTTGATACTCGTGGGAAAAAGTTTGAGACAAGTTTTGCTAACTCCCTTAAGACCTTTAACACAATGAAGCCGGACTCCTATGATGGAAGTGGAGACCCTGCCGGTATTCAGTATTGGTTTTCCCATGTGGAGAAGTTGCTAAGGAACGTGCACTGCTCGGAAGCTGATAAGGTGCACATGGCTGCTCTAAGACTCAAGAATGAAGCCAGAGAGTGGTGGGAGAGCTCGAACTTGGCTACCCATCCCGAGCTAAACTGGAATATGTTCAAGGAGAAAATGATGAAGCGGTTCTTCTCTGCTTCTATGAAGGACGAGAAATTGGATGAGCTGCTTTCACCAAAGGTCCACGCGCTAAGTGTGTTGGAAAGAGCCAAGAAGTTCAATCATCTGCTGTAGTACGCTGAAGAAGAGATATCTATTGAGAAGCAAAAGATCCGACGCTTCACTTGTGGAAAGGAAGGACACCTCCGTTCCTATTGCAAGTAGAACAAGAAGGCTTCAAGTCAGTTTAGGTCAGTCCCAACTTCTCAGAACAACCAAGCCTCGAATAGGGTTGCAGGGACAACCTCCTTCCAGTCCACCGCTCACAATAAAGGAAAAGGGTCGATGACATCCGAGAGTCGAGGTCAACAACTCTATGAGATGCACCGCAAAGATAAACCTATTGCCTTAGATGTTCTAGAGGAATAGATGGATCCTCCTTCCTATCCAAGTTTAATATTCATAATTATGTTAGTTTTGCCTTTAAGGCACTTTTGTATCCCAACGGTAGTTGGAAAATTCGAACCATGCTTGTGACACTCTTTCTTGTAAGAACGTCTCATTTTGAATTCTATATGATGATTATGGGTTATCATATTATATCCTTACGTGTCGAACCAAAGATCGTGTTCCACCATTATTTTAATATAAGAGAAATGTCCGAGCCAATACGTGGTTTAACTTTACAACGTATTCATCATTATTACAAAGTTCGCCTCAATAATTTACATTTATATCGGAATGAAATTATAAGTTTTGATATCCGCCTTTTTAGTTGTGTTTTCAGGGTGTGTTTTAGTGTGTTTGAGTCTTTTTCTTTATTTTTGTGTTTTGTTTTGAGTCGTTTGTGTAGGTTTTTGTATTTCCTTAAGATATGGAGTCTACAAAAGCTTTGGTGGTGTTTTTATAGGTTTTAAAAGCTGTTTGGAGTATTTTTAAGAAGAGGAGAAGCCCTTAAGGAAAGCACTCAAGAAAGATATTGAGATCAAGTTCATGCCATGAGAGAAGTCTAGAGACCCGTTACCGTGCCGAAGGAAGAAGAAACAAAGCAAAAACAAGGCTATCGACCCCAATAATGAGGGAGACGTCCCAGTTACGAGCCAAATTATATGCTAAAGGGATCGGTACCGAGGTACATAAGGTCGGTAACGAGGACTTCAGCAAAGGAGGAAAAGTTCAGCAAATCAGAGTTCTACCGACCCTGACGGGGTCGATACCGAGGTACTCCGTGTCGGTAGAAGACAATAGGAGTCGACGCAATTAAAGACTTTTTATCCCATATCTTTTTATTATTAGATATTTTTAAGGGATATATCTTTTAGAAGATTTATTTCCTTATAGATAGCTTTAGTTTCTATATAAATACTCTTGTCTAGCTCTAGTTTTTCTATCATCTTTTGGAGGGGAATTTGGAGGAAGAGAGAAGAGAGAAGAGAAGGGCGTGAGATAGAGATAGAGGGACGAGTAGAGTTTACTTGGAAGACAAGTTTTGTTTGGATTTGGTTGTAAGTTTCCTTTTTAAAATTCAATTGCTTTATTTTCAATTATGATTTGCGAGTAGTCTCTTTCTCTGAGGTTAGGGTTAAACCCAACAATGGTTATGTATGTTTGCTCTTGATCATGTTGTGATTGTTTTTATTGCATGAATCTATTCTCTTGTTCTTAATCCTTGAAACGAAAGTTGATAAGGAATTTCTCGTTCATAGTTGAAGCGAAAGCAAAAACTTTGGATCAGAATAGTCAATTAGGATTTTGAAGCGAAAGTGGATCAATCCTAGTTGAAGTAGAAGAGATATATATTAAAGTTTATTGATTTGACGAAAGTTGATTGATTTACTTGCTTAAGTTAACGAAAGTTAGCAACTTTATGCGATAAAAGCATGATCTACATGTTTCATTAGCGTTTGCATGCATAATTATTGTTGTGGGGATACCAAAACCTTAGATTTTCTCTTTCTTGATATAAAAACCTAAAATTTCTCTCTTACTTGCGCCCTAAGTAAGAACAAAACTTGATATTGACTTTCTCCCGTGGACGAACGTGACTCCCCTGTACTCAGCGGGGTCTTGATTATAAATTTATTTGTTGTCTAGAAACCCTCTCAACAACTTGGCGCCGTTGCCGGGGAGATTTCCATTGTGCCAAGTTTTGATTTTTTAGGGTTTACGGGACTACTGTCGATTCGGTAACGACCTTACCCAGGTCGGTACCGACCCTGTCGATAAACCCAGTTTTTTCTTTCTGTTTTTCTGTTTTACGGGATCACTGCAGGCTCGTTACCGACCCCCTGGGCCTCGGTACCGACCCTCTCTGAGAACCCGCTTTTGCTTTTAATTTTGTTACTATTTTTGTTTTTGCTTATAGTGTATGCCAGCTGAAGGACGCCGAGTTGTCTCTAATCCAGTAGTTGACCCTAAACCTGAGCGATCCTTCCACCGTCGATTAAGAGAACGCAAAGCAATGGCTACACCTGAAGAAATGGCCCAGCAGATGGCCAATCTGCGAGCCCAGATGGAGCAACTCCAAGTTGACAGAGATCATGAGCGGGAACAACGTACTCAATTATAAGAACAACTGAATGCCATTCCCAAGAATGCCAAGCAGTACATGCAACCGGAACTGAGGGTGCCAGAATCCGCAATTGTGCTTCCTGAGATAGAGAAGACTTTTGAGACTAAATCTCAATCCATATCCTTGATAAAAAAGGCTTAGTTTGAGGGAAAACCCACTGAGTGCACTGCTGGAAAACGCGTCTGTAGCCAGAAAATATTTAGCCACGAATTTTGGCGAGGGTAATTTGGGTGGCAACGACCATAAGTTTAACCACAAATATTTTAGTTTGCGGTAATATGGCCATGAAATATAGAGTTGTGGCTAGTTTTGGGGCAGAATATCCCCGAAAAGTGAGCGCGACTAGATTTGGTTGTAGATTTCTGGCCATATTGTCATGAAAACAAGCTCGTGGCTAACGTTAAGGCTCAATGGACACGAATTTCTTGCGCAGCTAGATTTATTTCTAGAGTAGTAGCTAATTAGCCACGAAAAAAGATTCGTGTGTATATTCAGGACAAAGTCTGGAGCTAAGTACCCACATACTAGTCGTGGCTAGGTGTGTGGATATTTGTGTGGGTAATTTGAATCATTGACTCATAAATGTTCCTTCATTTCGTTAGAATTTTTAGAACTAACCACAAGTTCTTATTTTGGTGTCTAACATAGTTTGTTTGGAAACATCTGCGATAACAGTCACGAGATTAGCCACGAGTTCTTTATTTCGTGAGAAATCTGCAGAAATAACCACGAGACTAGTCACGAGTTCTTCGTTTCCTGTCTAACTTTATTTGTTTGGAAAAATTTGCAGAAACAGTCACGAGATTAGCCACGAGTTCTTCATTTCGTGAGAAATCTGCAGAAATAACCACGAGACTAGTCACGAGTTCTTCGTTTCGTGTCTAACTTTGTTTGTTTGGAAAAATTTGCAGAAACAGTCACGAGATTAGCCACGAGTTCTTCATTTCGTGAGAAATCTGCAGAAATAACCACGAGACTAGTCACGAGTTCTTTATTTCGTGTCTAACTTTGTTTGTTTGGAAAAATTTGCAGAAACAGTCACGAGATTAGCCATGAGTTCTTCATTTCGTGGTAAATCTTCAGAAATAACCACAAGATTTCAACGAAGGAAGAGGAGAAGAGTACGTTTGGATTGGGCTCCTCCTCCATATGGGCCGAGTACGGTGATCCAAAAATGGGCCCATTTCTTTTGACTCCCAAGCCCATCAGATTTTCTATTACCTCACAAGCCCATTCCTAATTAATTTTTATTATTTGTAAAATTATTTCCACTATAAATAACAATTATTTTAAAATTTTAATAAATATTACCCATAGGCCTTTATAAAAAAATATTTATTAAAATAAAATATCAATCATGCTCACCTAGGAAATTAATAATTTTTAATAAAATATAAATGACTTCCTAGGAAATTAATAATTTTTAATTCTTATGAGAAATCATTATATTCATTTAGAATCGTTCATTCTTATGAGAAATCGTTATATTCATTTAGAATCGTTCATTCTTATGAGAAATCGTTATATTCATTTAGAATCGTTCATTTATTGGGAAATCGTTATATTCATTTAGAATCGTTCATTCTTATGAGAAATCGTTATATTCATTTAGATTCGTTCATTCTTATGAGAAATTGTTATATTCATTTAGAATCGTTCATTCTTATGAGAAATCGTTATATTCATTTAGATTCGTTCATTCTTATGAGAAATCGTTATATTCACTTAGAATCGTTCATTCTTATAAGATATTGTTATATTCCTTTAGAATCGTTTATTCTTATAACAAATCATTATATTCATTTAAAACCGTTCATTCTTGTAAGAAATCGTTATAATCCTTTAGAGTCGTTGATTCTTATAAGAAATCGTTATATTCCTTTTGAATCATTCATTCTTATAAGAAAATGTTATATTTCTTTAAAATCGATCATTCTTATAAGAAAACGTTACTTTCATTTAGAATCGATCATTCTTATAAGAAAGCGTTATATTTCTTAGGGTTTAGGGTTTAGGGTCTACGGTTTAGGGTTTAGGGTTTAGGGTGTAGGGTTTAGGGTTTAGGGTCGATCATTCTTATAAGAAATCATTATATTCCTTTATAATCATTCATTCTTATAAGAAATCGTTATATTTCTTTAGAATCGTTCATTCTTATAAGAAAACATAATATTCACTTAGAATCGTTCATTCTTATAAGAAATTGTTATATTCATTTAGAATCGTTCATTCTTATAAGAAAACGTAGAAAATGTTATATTCACTTAGATTCATTCATTCTTATAAGAAAATATTGTATTCACATAGAATCGTTCATTCTTATAAGAAAACATTGTATTCACTTATAATCGTTCATTCTTATAAGAAAACGTTATATTCACTTAAAATCGTTCATTCTTATAAGAAATCATTATATTCCTTTATAATCATTCATTCTTATAAGAAATCGTTATATTTCTTTAGAATCGTTCATTCTCATAAGAAAACATAATATTCACTTAGAATCATTCATTCTTATAAAAAATTGTTATATTAATTTAGAATCGTTCATTCTTATAAGAAAACATTATATTCTTTAGAATCGTTCATTCTTATTAGATTCGTTCATTCTTATAAGAAAACGTAGAAAATGTTATATTCACTTAGAATCGTTCACGCTTATAAGAAAACATTATATTCACTTAGAATAGTTTATTCTTATAAGAAATCGTTATATTCCTTTAGAACAGTTCATTCTTATAAGAAATCGTTATATTCCGTTAGAATCGTTCATTCTTATTAGAAAACGTTATAGTCCCTTAGAATCGTTCATTCTTATAAGTAATCGTTATATTCATTTAGAATCGTTCATTCTAATAAGAAATCGTTATATTCCTTTATAGTCGTTCATTCTTATAAGAAAACGTTATATTTCTTTAGAGACGTTCATTCTTATAAGAAAACTTTATATTTATTTAGAGTCGTTCATTCTTATAAGAAACCATTTTATTCCTTTAGAGTCATTCATTCTAATAAGAAGTCGTTTATTTCTTTAGAACTGTTCATTCTTATAAGAAACCTAATTAGCTGTTATGGTTAAAGTTTAAGATTAACAATACCTAAACCTCTATGATGATCTTTATATGCTTCATGTTAACAAGTACACGCCAGGGGTTCGGGGGCGGAGCCCCCGACAACACCAGGGGTCCTAGGGGCTCCGGGGTTCGGGGGGCAACGCCCCACGACGGTGGTCTTGTTGACCGGTCAGCGAGTTGGGGGTCCAGGGGGCAACGTGCCCCTGGCGGGGTTGGGGGCAGCGCCCCCAAAAAAAAGGTATACAATATTTTTTTTTACGTATTAATTTATTATTTAGAACATTTGGTTTAGGAAGGATAAAAGGAGGAATATTTAATTTTTAAGAGGGAAAAAGGATGAAATATTTAATTTAGAGGGCTGAAATATTTGCTTAAAAAATATTTGGGCGGGAATATTTGGTTAAAAAACATTTGGGCGGGACCATTCTCTTTATAAAAAATTTTGAGCGGGCTTTAATGTTAAATGGAGGGAATGTTTAATTTTTAAGAGGGAAAAAGTAATTTTTGGCCCACTAAAATCTAAGCCCATAAGGCCTGTTCACTATCTAACCCTAATTTGCTCACTTTCACTCCCAGATCTAACCCGCGTGTGCCTCTCAAGCCCTTGTTGATATACTCGACGCTCATCCAAGAAGTTCATTCTACTGATAAACATCTCTAGGAAGGAACTCGAGAGAGTGAATCGGGATGGAGCGAAGGACTCGGGGAGAAAGAATTCAGATTATTCACCGCCGGTATATCTTCTCCACCTCGTCAAAGTCCACAAATTTGTCTCCAAATTGATCGGTAGCTTGTCCTTCTCAGTTGATTTTTTTCCTAATGTCTTTTTGTCAATCGTTGTTCTTATTTCTCATTGAGATCCAAATTCATCTCCAAATTGATCGTTTTTAAGGTGGTGGATAGGTCCGTGGAGGAGCTTAAGGGGCACTGGAGGCAGACATTCTTGTCGCTCATGGACTCCATGATCGTGGTCAGCCTTCTTCTCCGCCTCGTCAAAGTATACAAATTCGTCTCCAAATTGATCGGTTTGAGCTTGTGCTTCTCAAAGTCTACAAATTGGCTTTCCTTATCTTTTGTTTTGCTGATTTTCTTCCAATGTTTTGAGATTTTCTGCTTTCATTTTCGATTTAGGGGTTTCACTTTTTGCGTTCTAGATTTGGAGTGGAGGCTTTTGAAGAGGAATGGAAGCTGCTACTCTTTTCCGCGCTTCACTGTTGATGTTTGACAAGCCTCCATTGCTCCCACCAACGCCACCTTCAACCATAGTCGATCACCTACCTCATCAGGAACCAGGTAACTTTCTCTCCCTCGCCTCGTGAATTTTTCTCCTTTTCACTTGGTTTTGGGAACGATACAGAGGTTGCAAGTCGATCAAGTGTTTGATCTTTCAATATCCGATGTTTCCTTTTCAGTGATTAAACTTTTTTTTAATATGCTATTGGTTTCCTGCAACTCTAATTTGGAGATGAGCTTTCTAATTCACTTATTTATATGCTGAGGTTACAAATGACTACTTTGTATTTACCTACTTTTAACAGTGATAAATTTTTGGAAGTTTTATGGATTTCAGAATCGTCAATTTTCAAGAGAAACTCATCATACAATGATTATTTGTTTCAATGTGATCTACAACTATTAATTGGTTCAGGTTGTATATGGTTCAAGTGTAAAAGGTCTGATTGTTTGAAGCTCATAGAAAATATTGTGCAAGGAGTACCACTTGCTGATCTTTGGTGTATCAAGCTTTGTGCATCTCAAATTTTCATGCTTTTATGGCTGTTGTCTGAATTATTTATCACTTATAGGCTGTAAATTGTCCTAGGAGAATATATTTTCAATGTATTAAACTTGAATAACCTTACCATTGTACATACTAAAAACTAGTTATTATATTTGCCATTGCAGGGACGTGGAACTGTTGCTATAGATCGTGTAGAGCAAGGGACCATAACAGTTGGTGAAGATGTTGAAGTATTGGGTTTAATGCAGGTTAATGTCAAACTATTTTTATGTCACATGATTTTGGCACTTGGTCATAAGCATAATGTGTAGGCAATCTTAGCTTATTGTGTATACTTGAATGGGTAAGTGCTCATTTTCACTTGGTTATAAGCATTATGTGCTGATGCATTCCTACTTCTTTTCATTTGCTTTTATAATTGCATGGTTTTATTCTTGAAATTTGATTAATTCATGTGCATCTTGACCAATAATCTATACATTTTTTATAATTGCAGGGTTTTATTCTTTTCTTCAAAAGGATATAAAGAAGGAGCCTAAAGATGTGTTAAAAGTTGGCTTTCAAAGACTCATGATGCTTAGCTTTAGTTTCAGAAAATGTTTGTATCAAACATACGAAATGTATTATGACAGATAATGATGTGTTATGTCATTTTCAATTGCTTCTTGCATTGTTTGCATTTTTTGTTGCTTTTGAAGTCCAACTTTCTGTTTACTTTACTATTGCTTTGACTAAATTAGAGAACATTAGAGAGAAATTAGCATATATATTATGGTATAATATTTTTTTTTTTAAATGCCTAATTATTTAACCACAAAATTTGAAACAAAATAGATTTATGGCAAATTTCAAGGCTAATGGCCACGAAATAGGTGCGATTATGCGTTCAAATTCGACTCGAACTTAGATACAAAATACATTTGTGGCTAACATTTGATGGTGATGCACTCAAAACCAACCACGAACTTCAATTCTGGCTAATGTGGTTGAACGTGACTTTCGTGGCCAATAGCCACACATTTAGTAATGAACTAATTCACGGCTATTATTTGCAGCTAAATAGCCACAAAACTAGAATTCTGTGGTCCTTTTCCAGAGTGATATTTAGCCTCGCGTGTTTTAGCCCCATGGCACCTTTCGTAGGGCAATCCGTTGGGGATGTCGTGGCTAACGTGATTTCGTGGTTATTTTTGTGGCGGAAGTCGTGTCTATTTTCCTGGCTACAGACGCGTTTTCCAGCAGTGGTGCCCAATGGAACATATTAGAAAATTTCTTGATTTATGTGACACTATTGTTGTTGAGGGTGTCTCTTTAGAATATGTTCTGTTGAAAGCTTTCAAGTGGTCTCTTACAGGAAAGGCCCTGAGCTGGTTAGATAGCCTACCTCCCAAGTCAATAAAGAAGTGGGAAACTCTGCATGACTTGTTCATGACAAAGTTCTTTCCACTTGCCAAGACTACGGAGCTAAGGAAACACATCACCTCCTACCACCAGCTACCTAATGAGACCTTTGTGGAGACTTGGGAGAGATTCAAGGAGATGCTTAGACAATGTCCTACTCATGGGCAACCACAATATGTACTCCAAGAGATCTTCTTCCAAGGGATCAATGCTAAGATGAAAAACAACATCAATCTACATACTACTTGCGGATGGATCCCGATGAGGCATGGGCATTGTTGGACAAACTCACCAATTATGATGCCATGTATGGAACACAGCAAGCCCAATAGCCCCAATGAAGGCTCTATAATCTGAACTGGGACGAGGTAGACCCCAAAGTAAAGCACCCGTTCTTGCAAGACGAGATCAACTGTCTAAAAAAGCAGGTAAATTATCTTAAATCATCTCCATCTTGTCAAGAATGTAGGTCTCAAGCCCATGCTACTTCTGCCTGCACTAACTTGCAACAGGTTCGTGCTGCTGAGGCATATGAAGAAGCTAACTATATGAGAGGACCCTATAGGAACCAAGTACATAACTCTTATGCAGGGAGGAATAAAAATCAGCCCACCTGGGGCAAGTGTGCACATGGCCAAGGGAGCCAACCTCCTCAGCAAGACCAAAGGGTTCCAACTTATAGGCTTCTGGGCTATTAAGAGACGCCATCCTGGGTAAATGGACTCCATGAAGAAATCAATGGTGTGAAAAACGAGATCAATGGAGTTCGGGCTGACCTAAATAATCAGATGAAAGGTGTACAAGCACAATTGGGAGAGTTGGAAACATGGAAGAAGAGCGTAAACTCCCAACTTGGTAACCTAGCTGCACAGATTCCAAGACCTCAAGGTCAACTCCCGGGTTGTCCCGAAGAGAACCCAAGAGGACAAATTGCAGCTATACACCTAAGGAGCAGGAAGGAGTTGGCCAATCGAAGCAAGCCTAAAAGTATTGAGCACGGTGACGAAGACAACACCCTAGTCAAGCCCGTTGCCGACTCCCACAGGGTCGATACCAAGGCTCAACAGGTCGTTAGCAACCCCACGAAGGTCGATACCGAGCCCACCATACTAAGTAATTCTTCTAAACTGAACTCCCCTCTCAGTCCCGCAGCCGCTACCGACCCCCATAGGGTCAATACCGACCCTACTTCTGCACCAGTCGACCCTCTTATCGAATCGGTAGAGCCTTAATCCGGGCCTCTTTCTACTCCAAGTCCATCAAAGACTTTTCCTTTCCCGACCAAGAAAGCTAATGATGCCACGGAAGGAAAGTTTAGACGCTTTGTCAAATTCTCCAGGGCTTAAATATTTCTATGCCATTCACTGAAGCCCTAAGTGAGATGCCTGCGTACACTAAATTTTTAAAAGAGATCTTAAGCAGGAAACGATCTATCTCAGAGCTAACAAGTGAAGTCAGATCCTTGGCGCTCCTAGAAAAGCTAGGCGATCCAGGTAAGTTTGCCATTACAATTGGGATTGGAGCTTATCAGTTTAAAGCTTTATGTGATTTAGGTGCTAGTGTAAGTCTCCTACCACTCTCTATTTGGTCTGAGGCCAATATGGGACCGCTGGAACCGGTCAATATGAATCTCTACATGGCAAATGGATCCTGTGTCAAGGCCACTGGAGTTGTTGAGGATGTTCGTATTCAAGTAGGCAAATTTTTTGTTCCCAATGACTTCATCGGTCTAAACATGCCAGAAGACCCTGTGGTACCTATCATACTTGGAAGACCATTCCTAGCCACTGCAGGAGCATGAGTTGATGTTAAGAAGGGACTCCTCACCTTCGATATAAGAGAGGAGAAGGTAGAGTTTCGTTTCAATCCCGTTATGAATGAGACCGTTGCTGTAAAGAGCATTAACGAAGGGCCTACCGACCCACCATGGGTCGGTAACGACCTTTTCCTGAGACCAGAAATGAGCAGATTCAAGGAAGACGTGCTATCAATGAGCCTATCGATCCACCATGGGTCAGTAACGACCCTTCTCCAACAAAATACGACACTGAAGGCGTACTCCGACACAATATCGAGGCCTTTTCTGACTCCGATAGGTCGGTAACGACCCATCTTGCCTCGTTAACGAGCCATTCCCTAAGAAACAAAGGTGAATCTTCTTGCTCTGATTTGTTTGATTCTGGTTATGATCCTTTCTTTCATCCTTTTTCTATATCCCATCCTACTATTCATACTGTGAGAGAGTTGAAACCCCCTTGGTTTTTGGATTTTTCTAACCCTTCTGTAGGACTTTCGAGCATACTTGTTCATGATGGAAGCCGCCCTGATCTAAGTATGAGGTTTCTCTTGATCCCGACAACACTTGATGGAAGCCGCCCTGATCCGCCAAGGTAAGTTCGTCGGGCTAACGACGTTAAACGTAGCGCTTACGGGAGGCAACCGCTTTTAGTTTGTTTTTCTTAGATCTTTTTGCTAGCTTTATTTTGACTTGTTCTTAGGATAGATTAGTGTAGTAGGGATAGAAGTTTTTCTAAAGTGACTCAAGTACGAAAAGATGTGGAAGAAGTGCTACAACAAAGAAGATAACAATTGAAGAACTCAGTGCTGAAAGTAGACCTGTACAAAGTCGGGTTCGGGCCGGATCCGGGCCGGGCTTTGAACAAAAATTATGCCCATTTGTCCGAGCGGGTTCGGGTCAAGCGGGTGATTCGGGGCGGCAAGGATGTCCAAGCCCGCCCGGACATCCGGACTCGGGTAGCCCGTCGGGACCCGTATATAAATTTATAAATAGTTATTTTTTCATGTCCATTAAAAAAGTAGAAAATCCTAGTATTATAATTACACTATCTAACATTACATAAAATTAAGATCGTATTTATGCTAGCTTTTTAGGTGACAATGTGAAGAAACTATAATAATTAACTCTCTTTTGTACTAATTCTACAATCAATGGCCCCAAGATATTTTTCGCAAACATATCTTCATTTATAAATATAAATATTTATTTTAAATATTTAATATATTCGGGTATTCGGGCGGGTTATCCGGGATATTCGGTCAAAAATATTGTCCGTGTCCCGCCCATGAATTCGGGCGGGCCGGGCTTGTTTACCCTTTCGGGTTAGAATTCTTGTCCAAGTCCGCCCATTTTTCCGGGCGGGCGGTACGGATTGGGCGGATTAGTCCGACTTTGTTCGGGTCTAGCTGAAAGTAACAACATAGAAAAAATTGGTAGACATACAACAAGCTCGGTAACGACCCCCTAAGGTCGGTACCGACCATTACAGAGAAAAACCAAATTTTTTTGCAAACTCCTCCGTGATCAATGATTTCAGACAACTTCAGTTTTACTTTGTGAGTTCCCTTTTTCCTTATCCTTTTTATTCTTTTTTTGTTTTTAAACAGTGAGGACACTGTTTGGTTTAAGTTTGGGGTGGGGGAAAAGGAAACTCAGTTTTTCTTTCTTTGTTTGTGTTTGTGTTTTAGGATTGATAATATTCCACTTAGATGTTCTATGATAGTAATAACTTGCTTGATCATGTAATTCCTTTAACATGTTTGGATAGGTTTGCCTGAATCATGTTGAAAAGTTTTTTTATGTGGATACTTAGCTCGTGATAAAATTGAGCACATATGATCTTACGTAGAAGTGACTTTAATCCAACAAAAATTGCTACCTTGTGAGTTATTTTTGACCTTATGGGGAGAACAATAATAAATCCCTCTTCTTTTCATGTGTGATTTGCTCTCCTTATGCATATTATCTCTTGAAATTGATATGATTATCTATTTCTTGAGGCCTTTATGAGATATTAGTTCATTGCATGTGAGATCATATGATGGAGAACTTATTTCTTTAAACCTCTTTTTATCCTATCTTTTTACCTACCTATGCATTATCCTCTTTTTGAAGCCAATATTGAGCCTTTAAGCCTTTTATTTTTAAGCTCCACTAAAGTATTCCCTAGCCGATAAAGCTTGACCCTATCTGGGGATTAGGACTTAGTGTTGATTGATAATTTTGTTGAGTGAGATATATTGGTTCAAGTGTGGGGTACTATGTGGGTTGGGTAAAGTAAAAATTTTGCAGTTTATCATGTAAAAGGAGTTTGGTTCTCTGTATACACTAAGAGAAGAAAGAAAGAAAAAAAATCAGAACAGTGACATCGTTATCGACCCTAGTAGAATCGGTACCGACCTTTCCAGAAAAATCAGCAATGAAAAAGAAATCAAGAAAAAAATTCGAGATATTTTTGCTCTCCTTTTTCCTAGAGAGAGAAACTCTCTTCTCTCTCCTCTAGGGTTTTTGCCTTTTCTTGCCGGCGGGCCTTGCTCAAGGTGGTCTGGGGGTTTTTCTGGTGGGGGCTGGGTGGGGAGAGTGAGTAACGGCGACATCTTGTGAGGTTTAAGCACCGGTAGAGCCTCCTTGGGCGGCTGGTGCATTGGAGGGTGTTAAGTGGTGGTGAGAGAGGAATAAACACGGGTTTTTAGGGTGGTCTCCGGCGGCATCTTCGGCGGCTACCCTTGAGAGGAGCGTGGTGGTTTCTTGTGAGGATAAAACTTGGCTAGAACCACTTGGATCTAGACCAAGTACGAGAGGGAGTAGGTGGTGTGAGAAGAGTGCTCAAAAGTAGGTGTTTTTAGGGTTCTTGGCTCGGTCAAATCGGTGCAACTACACCCCTTTGAGGCTCGAACATGTAGGGTTGTGGTCTACCTTGGGCGGATCTGGTGGCTCAAGGTCAGATCAGGGCGGTACTAAAGGTGTGTTTGAAATGGGTGAGTGTTCTTTGAAAGAGGGGCGTAGATCTGATGCAAAGGAGTTGTCTATGGCTGCTACTTGCTTGAATGAGGTTGAAGATGGTGTTTTGGGGCTTCCTTTTGATATATCTTCAGCCTCAAAAAGAGCAATAAGGTGTGAGGAGGAGTTAGAGAAGATCGAAGTGGAAAAATGTGGCCAGCTAGGGTTAGCAGCGGCGCGTGAGGCCAAATCTCCGGTGCCATGGAATTGTGAGGTGTGTAATTTGTTTGGGCACAAGGCTGGTTTTTGCAAGAAAATTGGTCCAAATTTTCGAGGGTCTCTAGCTAAAAACCTAAGAAAATTTGGGTTCCAAAGAAGACCAACAAGGCCGAGTTTGTGGCTGAGAAAAACATTGAGGGTGGCAAGGAAAAAGGTGAGCTGGTTGAGGCTGAGTTGGGTGCTTGTGAGATTGATAAAGGGGCTACTTGTGAGATGGGTAAAGGGGCTGAGTTGTTGCCTCTTGTTAAAGCTGGTGTAAATGAGTTTTCTTCAGCTGAGTATATAGGAGGAAACCGAGAGTTGATCTTTGGAGGTGGAGGTATAGTGAAGGTAGTGCTTGATGGGGATCTGGTTGCTAACCCGGACCAAACTAGGGGAAACATGGCTGGTGTTGCTAGAAAGGCTGAGATTGATAAAGGGGCTGCTTTGAAAGAGGACATGCTTGAATGCATAGTAGAGCTAAGTGATCATGTGTTTGTTGATGATCGAGATATTGTTGAGCCAGGGTTGGTTCGGGATGTTGCTAATGAGCTGATTCTGGGTGTTCGAGATCATGAGGTTGATTTGAGGGGGTCGTTAGTTGCTAAAACGCCCAAGAAAGGGCTGGGTATGGTGGTAATGGGGCTGAAAGCCAAGTACCTCTTTGGATCGGGCTCGGGAGATAAAGGTGCGGAGAGGTCGAGCTCTAAGGAGAGGAAAATTTCCCCCAACTTTAATATGGCTAAATTATTGATTATCGGGGGAAAATACAAAAAAGGGGCGAAAGATTTCTTAGCAAGGCGTTTAAGCTTGGGAGAGGGTTGTAGTAGCCCTAAGAGGGATGTCCATGGTTGATATAAGAATAGGAGCTTGGAATGTTAGGGGTGTCAATGGTGCCCCTAAAATAAGCATGGTGAATAAGTTTGCCGTGAAGAATAAAGTTAGTTTGTTTGGGTTGCTTGAAACTAAGACGTTGCGCACAAAAGAAAGAGATTTAGCTTGGTCCTTGCTTAAGGATTGGAAGTTTTGCACGGATACGGGCACGGGGGAAAGAAGTAGAATGAGAGTGGTGTGGGACCCCATGGCCGTGAAAATGGAAGTGCTCTTGAGTACCGAACAAGCGATCCATTGCAAAGTTAGATTCAAGAGTTCACATGAGCAATTTTTTGCTACTTTCGTCTATGCCTCTAATTCAAGCTCGAAAAGGAGAGCTTTGTGGGATTGTTTGAAGAACATTGCTTTATATATGGATGGGCCATGGATTGTTCTTGGAGATGTGAATTGCATCCTAAACTCAAGTGAAAAGTTTTCCCTTCGAAGGAGAAGTGAAGGGGAGCCCATGGAGCTAGCGAGAGTGTTGGATAGTTGCTTGCTTGAGGATTTGGCCTACTCCGGGGCAAAGTTCACTTGGTCTAATGAACAAATGGGTAGACAAAGGGTGGCGACAAAGATTGATATAGTGCTAGTGAATGAGGCTTAGAAGCGAGATTTTGGCCGAGCTTATGCCTTCTTCGGGGACCGCTGGCTCTCCGACCACTCACCGGGACTTGTGTTTGTGAACCCCTCCCTGTAGGGTGGAGAATCCCCTTTTGCTTTTACAACTTTTGGTCGGAAGAGGCGGAGTTTAATGAAGTGGTGGAAAGGGCATGGAATGTCCGGGTTGAGGGGACGGCTCAATTTATCCTCATGACAAAAATGCAAAATGTGAAGGGGGAACTCAAGGGTTGGTTGAGATCAAATCATAGGGCACTTGAGGGTTTGGTGGAGGAAAGTGTGGAAAAGAATAAGAGAGCACACTTGGCCCTTAATGAGGACTTGTCTAATGAGGAGAAGCAAGTAGAGGTAAAGAAAGCTAAGGTTGAGTTGGAGAGTAATTTGAGCAAACTCACTAGTGCTACCAAGCAACGAGTTGGATTGGCTATCATATGGGGAAGAAACATCATCCATCTTTTTCAATAGAATCAAAGCAAGGAATGTCAACAAAACTTTACACTTGCTCAAGAATGAAGAGGGGCAAGAGGTGGAAGGGGAGGAAAACATCACAAAGGAGGTTGTGGGATACTTTGAGAAGCTTTTTGGCACGTCGGGTAGGACTCAATCGGGGGGTTTTGAGGGACTAATCGGGCCTACACTTGTAGATGAAGATGTGGCAGCCCTTAGCTTTGTCCCCACGGAGGAGGAAATCCGCAACACCTTCTTCAAGATTGGTGTAAATAAATCCCCCGGCCCGGACGGGTTTGGAAGTCATTTTTATAAGGTGTGTTGGGAAACAATCAAGAGTGATGTGATAATACCTTTGTTAGCTTGGTACCGAAAGTGGAGGAGCCTTTTATTGTCAAAGAGTTTAGGCCAATTGCTTGTTGCAATGTCTTCCAAAAGGCCGTTTCGAAGATCATGGTGGAGAAGATACGACCTTTGATTGGTAAGATTGTGGGTTTCAACCAAGGGGCTTTTATACCAGGGCGAGTCCTAGCCCACAATATTGCGATTGCCCAAGAGATAGTGGCAAACTATGAGGATCGGGATGTGTCTAAAAGGTGCGCGATCAAGGCGGACTTGCATAAAGCCTATGATAGCTTGGATTGGAATTTCTTGGAGAGGACACTCACCTACCTCAACTTCCCACCACACTTGATACGCCTAATAATGGTATGTGTTTCCACACCTCGCTTTTTCTATTTTGGTGAATGGGGAGGCAAAGGGCTTTTTTGAGGGGAAAAGAGGGCTAAGACAAGGGGACCCTCTCTCTCCCTTCCTCTTTGTCTTAGTCATGGAAGTTTTGAGTAGAAAGCTAAAATGGTCTAGTAACTATGGGGGCTTCTTTTTCCACCCGAAATGCAAAAGACTTGGCCTTTTAAACCTAGCCTTTGCGGATGATCTCTTGGTTTTTTGCAAACCGTTGGGAGATTCCCTAAATATTATTACCAAGTGCTTGAGAGAGTTTGGAGAGGAATCTGGGCTTGTCCTTAGTGCCACCAAAACCCATCTCTTTTTTGGGGGTGTTTCGGAGGGAGATAGGGAGCTTTTGGCGAGAGAGCTTGGGTTTTCCTTGGGGACCTTCCCGGTGAGGTATTTAGGGCTTCCACTCCACACAAAAAAGTTCAAAATTTTAGATTATGGGCCCCTCCTTAACAAGCTTACCACGGTCATCCAACGTTGTAGTGTGCCTACACTCTCTTATGCCGGGAGAGAGGAAGTGATTAGGTGTGTGGTTGGAGGAGTTCTTTCGTTTTTGGAGCAATTGGTACTTCTACCCAAAGGGATTATTAAGAGGATTGAGAGCCTATGTAGGAACTACCTTTGGTCGGGGAGGTTGGAGGGACGGAAGGCTCTTGTGTCGTGGGAGGTTGTGTGCAAGCCGTGTGAGGAGGGAGGGCTTAACATAAAAGAGGTGGGTACTTGGAACCTCTATTTTCTTCCGGTTAGGGCATGATGTGATCACCGAGAATAAGAATATGTGGACAATGTGGGTAGAAGATAACCACACTCGAAGGGCTAATTTTTGGAGTGTGAGGAGGAATAACACCGACTCGTGGGTTTGGAGAAATTTTCTTAAGACCCGAGAAGTCATGAGGAGTGTGTTCTTGGGAGAAGGGGACCATGAAGTAGGGATCGACATCCTTGACATAACAAGGCCGAATGGGGGTCTTGACACTAAGGCCCTTTATGAGGTCTTGAGGGAGAAAGGGGAAAGGGAGGAATGGTGCGAGATCGTGTGGGGGGTAGTCCGAGCAAGAACGTGGAGTTTTCCACTTTGGTTGGTGTATAGAGGACGCCTCCCCACTTTGGAGCGGCTCTTTGCATGGGGGCGTGTTAGCCACAACATTTTCCCCTTGTGTAATGCACACCCCGAGACTATAGATCACTTATGGGGGTCGTGCCCTTTTGTGTTGGAAGTAATGGAAAAGATTTGGAGGTGGGTAGGGATTAATACCCACAAGGGGACTATTAGAGAATGGGTGGATTGGTTTGCAAGTTCACCCGGGCGAGATAGTACTCTCTACAAAGTGAAACTCTTGGCTTTCCTTGGTGTTGTGTACTACACATGGAAGCTTAGAAACAATGACATTCATAAGGGGTTGGAGCCTAGTGTTGCATCTTGTGCCCAAGAAATTATCTTTGAATGCAAACAAAGAATTGAAGTCTCTTCCAAATTTGAGGGGAGAAGAGGAGAAGCCCTTCGAAGACAACTCGGCATTTGAGGTTAGTATACACGGTCTCACTTGGTATGATGTGTTTTAGACCGCTTGTGGCCTTGCTTGCTTTTTCCCTTTGTCTCTTGTTATGGGCTTTCAAAGGGGCTGTTGCGTTCATATTGTTGGCCGAGCCTTGTGGCTTTGACGACATTTGTTGTTGCTTTGTTGTTGCTTTGATGGTGGCTTTGAGCCCGATGCTTTTTGTGGTTGTTCGCCCTTCTAGCTTAGCTTAGAGGGCTGCCGAGTGTCTCGGTTTTTGTGTATATATAGGCTTTTGTCTATATCTTTTAGGGTGGGGTCGTAGACCCGTTTTTGTTAGGCCCTTAGGGCATTTTTGGACCGGATCTGCGCATCCGAGTTTGGTGATGTATTTTTCCACCTTAACTTTTTATGGTCAAGCGGGCTATGTATATTCCCCCTATCTTTCTAAATATTTACCACTTTTCGAAAGAAAAAAAGAAGAAAAGAATAGTAGTGAAAAAAGTGTGCATGAGCCAAATCTTCCTTGTTATTTTTTTAAAGCAAGATTAAGTTGGGATATTAAAGGGGTTGAATGAGTTTAAGTTTGTGCATAATGTTTAGTGAGTTTGGTATAGTGTTTTGAGAGTTTTGGTGAGTTGTGTTGTAATTTAGGAGTCTTGATTCTCGGATTTTTATCACCACAAACCAAAATATTTCCACACCTTATTGTTATTACCAAGCCCCATTACAAACCAGCCGAATGGAAGCTTCTATGAAGTTTTTCATTGAGCCTAAGTTCTCTTAATGATTTTCATGTGTTTTGACATCTCTGGTGGAGAGTTTGGTGATATAAGTAACAATGACTATGAGTTTTTGCATATAGGATTGAGTTGATAGTTGTTATTATAAGCCCAAACACTTGAGAGTTAAGAGAAACACATTACCTTGTGAGGTTGGATTGTAGTTGCTTTTGGTTAAGGTTGCTCTTATATATGTGTGATGACGTTAGATTCACTTGTCTATCTATTTCTACTTGTGCTTATGATGTTACTTTTTGATAAGGGCATTGACTTGAAGAATGTGTTGTTGGTTTTAGTTAATGTCTTATTGATTGCTTGAGGACAAGCAAGTCTAAGTATGGGGTATTTTGATATCCGCCTTTTTAATTGTGTTTTCAAGGTGTGTTTTAGTGTGTTTGAGTCTTTTTCTTTAGTTTTGTGTTTTGTTTTGAGTCGTTTGTTTAGGTTTTCGTATTTCCTTAAGATATGGAGTCTACATAAGCTTTGGTGGTGTTTTTGTAGGTTTTAGAAGCTGTTTGGAGTATTTTTAAGAAGAGGAGAAGCCCTTAAGGAAAGCACTCAAGAAAGATATTGAGATCAAGTTCAAGCCATGAGAGAAGTCTAGAGACCCGTTACCGAGCCGAAGGAAGAAGAAACAAAGCAAAAACGAGGCTATCGACCCCAATAACGAGGGAGACGCCCCAGTTACGAGCCAAATTATACGCTGAAGGGCGTCGGTACCGAGGTACATAAGGTCGGTAACGAGGTGTTCAGCAAAGGAGGAAAAGTTCAGCAAATCAGAGTTCTACCGACCCTGACGGGGTCGGTACCGAGGTACTCCGTGTCGGTGTTGAGTGGGATTTTCTTGACAACAAATAAATTTATAGTCAAGACCCCGCTGAGTATAGCAGAGTCAGGATCGTCCACGGGAAGCGAGGTTGTGTCTAATTACTAAACTAAAAAGCAAAAGAGAAAACAAAGCAAAACAAAGAAAAGTAACCAAACAAGCACACTGGAAGCGGGTCGGTACCGACCTTGTCAGGGTCGATATCGGGGTACAAATTAAGATGAAAAACTAAGTAAAAAGCAAAATAAAGAAGAAATCTGCAGGTCGGTACCGACCTAGGGAGGGTCGTTACCGAGGTACTTGGAATTAAAGCTCGACTCAGAAATAAGAGAAAAGTGTAGGATAAGGGTCCACCACAACATAATCATGCAATATCTTACTTCGACTTTCAATCAATTTTAATAATTGAATTCACCATATCTACTTATTTTTATATAAAGTTCTCAACTTTCGTCTCAAACTTTATCTCTTATTCAAGTTCACAAATTTCTCTTTCGATCAAGTCATAAACATGGATTACTTCGACTTTCATCAAAGCTTAAGCACAAACAAGTAGAAAAATAGATAAAAGGCATTCAAATCATGCAATCATGTCATCATTCATGCACAACTATGTTGGGTTTTTAACCCCAACCCTAGAATAAGAGACTACTCACTCATGGTGGAGAAAGAACAAACAAAGCAATTGAAAGAGAACAAACTTGAATTAAACTAAAAGCTTACTTGAATTCAAACACAAACTTGTCTTAGAACACAACTTAGAACACAAGAAATCTCCAACAATCTTCTTCCTTGTACCCCAAGCAACATTCTTGTTTTTTAAACCCTAAAAACTTGCGTCCCAATTGAAACTAACGAGAGAGCTCCTCAAAACTTGTCCAAACTTCCATAAAGATAAAACTTACTAAAGATCTCAGAATAAAAACATTAATTGCACTAGTTCGGTCACGCCTGGGAGCCTCGGTACCGACCCCTAGAGGATCGATATCGAGCCTGGTCGTGAACTTGTTCTTGTTATTCTTCACTCCTTCTCTTGGACTTTGTTGGGATTTCTCCATAGCCTTCTTCTCTTCTTCCTCTTAGCTTGTTCCTCTCTTTCCATGTCCTTGAATGCATCCAAAACCGCCTCAAAACCTACACAAAAACACAAAACTAGAGTAGTTTCCATACTTTTCACAAAATATGCAAACTATACTAAAAAGACACAAAACACTCACAAAAACACAACTAAACAAGACTAAAAAACCTAGAAAAACACACTAAAACAAGGCTAAAAACACGGATATCAGTCGGTAGAAGACAGTACGAGTCGGCGTAATTAAAGACTTTTTATCCCATATCTTTTTATTATTAGATAGTTTTAAGGGATATATCTGTTAGAAGATTTATTTCCTTATAGATAGCTTTAGTTTCTATATAAATACTCTTGTCTAGCTCTAGTTTTTCTATCATCTTTTGGAGGGGAATTTGGAGGAAGAGAGAAGAGAGAAGAGAAGGGCGTGAGATAGAGATAGAGGGACGAGTAGAGTTTACTTGGAAGACAAGTTTTGTTTGGATTTGGTTGTAAGTTTCCTTTTTAAAATTCAATTGCTTTATTTTCAATTATGATTTGCGAGTAGTCTCTTTCTCTGAGGTTAGGGTTAAACCCAACAATGGTTATGTATGTTTGCTCTTGATCATGTTGTGATTGTTTTTATTGCATGAATCTATTCTCTTGTTCTTAATCCTTGAAACGAAATTTGATAAGGAATTCCCCGTTCATAGTTGAAGCGAAAGAAGAAACTTTAGATCAGAATAGTCAATAGGGTTTTGAAGCGAAAGCGGATCAATCCTAGTTGAAGTAGAAGAGATAGATAGTAAAGTTTATTGATTTGGCGAAAGTTGATTGATTTACTTGCTTAAGTTAACGAAAGTTAGCAACTTTATGCGATAAAAGCATGATCTACATGTTTCATTAGCGTTTGCATGCATAATTATTGTTGTGGGGATACCAAAACCTTAGATTTTCTCTTTCTTGATATAAAAACCTAAACTTTCTCTCTTACTTGCGCCCTAAGTAAGAACAAAACTTGATACTGACTTTCTCTCGTGGACGAACATGAGTCCCTGGTACTCAGCGGGGTCTTGATTATAAATTTATTTGTTGTAAAGAAACCCTCTCAACAAGTTTTATGAATCAAAAGTTTTCAATATAGATTCATGGTGGTGAATTAGAATAGACTTTTATCTCCCATCTTGATCACATGGTTGAGGTAGAAATTCAGGTCTTGTTCCTGTGAAGATATAAACATTAAGAGACTATGTTGGAAATAGTTCCCCGATACTGATCACATTGGTGGAATGAAACCACTTAGTCCTTCGAATTCAAACTTGTCTATGAAAAACTAATTTCTTATAAGAATTACAAAGTATAATATATAAGGACGCTCAAACTATTTCTCGATAGTTAATAGGTTCGGATATGATATCATAAAGATGGTTACCTTCTCTTGTGATATAACCATCGTTTGTTCCATTACTAACTTCATTAGAAGTTCAACATAAAAATTCTTCTTCCAAGGCATGGCTCTCACATTTTCAAACTTTGATTTCATCTCGCGAATTTAAATTAATATACATCTTAAAGGAATCCATCCGCAATTACTCTATTCTGGAAGTATAGAATAAATTAGTCATTTTCTTACCTGTTTCCTAGAGACACTCAAGTGCTCGTTTCAATTAAGATGTTTATTCCACTAGTAACTTGAAAAAAATAGATTCTTCTAGAATTTAAGTAAGTCATGATGACCTTGCACTAACCCAATGGAAGGTTGTTGAGTGCTTAGATATGACAAGATCATGGAACCTCGAGTGAAGAGGCTATGTATTAAAGAAGTGCCCTAGTCGGATACTCTAGTCAAAGAATGGTGATGAAGGTACGACTAGAGAAATTTGGGAAGCTAAGCAAAAGATGCAAAGACGTTTTCCCAAGTTATTGTCGTCTTAACTAAAGAACATTTCGTTCTTTAAGGGGGTACTAGAACTTTTGTTGTCACCTCACAGTAGTGAGCGTTTGTTGCTATCCTCGTATTACAACTTTATACCACCCTAAGTTTTTCCTAGTTTTGGGGACGAAACTAATTTAAGGGGTACTGTTGTAATAGCCGCTATTTTTATGAATAACTTTATTTATTTATTTTATTCTTCAATTATTTTATTAAATAAAGTAATCTCATAAAAAAATTTTATTCAAAATCTATTTCTAAAATAAATAGATTATAATATTCTTATGAAATAATTATTCGAATAAATAAAATTTATGAATAACGGAAATGCTATTCTAAAAGCCTTTCTATAATTCTTTCTTAAAAAGAAAGAAACAGGTCTTTGCCCGGCCCATCTAGAAAGCCCATAAATCTTTTAAAAGGGATTTATATAAATAAAATAAAGAGACAAGAGGTGGGGGAACCCTCGACCTCTTGCTCCCTCCCCCACTCCTCTACCAATTGTGCTAACTAGCTTTTCTTAAATTATAGAGAAAATTGCACTAAACCACCCGTTAAATAGGCGAATTTACACTTAACCACCCGTTATACACGAATTTGTTTTAAACCACCCAAAACTTCGATTCCGTTAACAAATAGCCACCCATGGCGTTATTCCGTCAAAAATGTCGTTAGATCGTGTACAATTACTACTTTGCCCTCAATTGTTCCAAACATTTACATGTTAACCAAGACGGTCTGGGCATGGTTTTTGATAAAATTTAAAACCGCCCGGTTCACATTCAATATATTGTGAAAACCGAAATAAAAACACAATAATTTTCCAGTCTCCCTTCTTCTTCAAGCTTTGAGATCTCATCAGCACCCCCAAATCAATCTCCCCTTGACAAACACAAGCGGAATCTTGAACATCTCCTTGGCCCCGCCCATCAACTTCCTCAACTCCTCCTTGAACCTCGAATCCATCGACACATCTCGTTCGTACATCTGAATCTGATGCGACTCGAGAATCGATCGTACGGTGTTGCATTCCTCGAACGTTTTCCTGATCCCTCTCAGCGTTGTGGTGTACACCACTACGCTGTCTTCTCCCCCAGGCGGGCACTCGGCCTCGAATTCTTCGAGATTGCAATCGAATCGACGGCTAGAATTCGTGAATTTGGGATTGACGGGGGTTTGTGAGATTATCTTCTTGATTTGCTCCTCTTCTTGAGAGAGCTCCCTCTCGTACGCCTCCACGAGCTCTGGATCAAACAAGGGGCTTAGACTCTTCCTTCTAGAAGATGAAATTGAAGAAGAATCGGGAATGTCCTATGATTTTGACATCCTTTTGGGATAAAGAAAGTATCTTTAACCCTAGCGATGCTGTTACATTGCTCTGTTGCTCTGTTCTCTTTCCCCGTAGTGAATTTCTTGACCATCTTTGGAGAATCCTTTTTGCTTAATCGCTTCAAAGGGCTTCTCCCTCGAGATTTTGGACTGTTTTTGCCCCAAATTGAGACGGCCATTGTTTCTTCTTCGAGATCCCCCATTGAATCAATGTAAACAGGGCGGTTTTAAATTTTATCAAAAAACATGCCCAGACCGTCTTGGTTAACATGTAAATGTTTTGAACAATTGAGGGCAAAGTAGTAATTGTACACGATGTAACGGAATTTTTGACGGAACAACGCCATGGGTGGCTATTTGTTACCGGAATCGAAGTTTTGGGTGGTTTAAAACAAATTCGTGTATAACGGGTGGTTAAGTGTAAATTTGCCTATTTAACGGGTGGTTTAGTGCAATTTTCTCTAAATTATAATACAACCATTTGTATTTAAACCCGTTTCTCCCAATGGTATTTGTCAAAGCTGAAATTATAATCCGATTGTCGCTCGATTGGGGATATTTGGGTGGATTTGTGCAGGGATTTACTACACACTAAATCCATGAAATTATTTGGAGAATATCAAACCCCCAATCACCATGGGAGGTGATTTTGAGTTCATAAAAGCTTGATTCTCCACTTCACCTTATTCTTTGCCTATTTAAAGGACTCCATAGACAATTAGAAGCCATTCACAACCGTAAAACGCTCTCTTTCTCACCAATTATCCCTCTTTGAACAAGCTGGATTTTTTCCCAAAAATCAAAAGAAACTTGTTTTAATTTTTTTTGGGCTCCAACCACCTCTGACCCCCTTGCTGACCGCCGTGTAACACCCCGACTTCCGACGGGGCACTACTAAGAAATAGACCTTACTAGGTACTATTAAATAGGTTGACAACTACACTTTAGGATCTTGCAACGCGGGCACGACGAGAAAACGAAATAAAAACATCCAACCTTTCTTTTATAAAAATATAGAAAACGCAGTTATGCATGAATTCCCGAAAACCTAATTATAAATATCCTGAATCTGACGAATCATCACCAACAATAAAATCATTCGACGAAAACAGAAGACAAGTCATAATACCAACTCTAACATATTAATAAAAATAACATCCTAAAAATAACACAACTAAACTATCGTAAAAATAATCCCATCCCACTATGACACGCGCTCTTTACCGCTCCGGCCCGCCATCTGGCCTCGGTTCCTGCACGGCTCCCTGATTCATACCTGGAACTGAAAAATATTCCCCGAAGGGTCAGCGTCTAATCTACCAAGCTAGATAGAATACGGAAATTGTAGAACGTTTCGAAAACATTTCTAAAGTCAGCATACAAATCCTCAATCGCAATCATATCTCTAAAGGCCAATACCTAAATTAGTTATAATCAGTCACACAGAACCACATATGCATTCACAATCACAATCTCATAACACAACAATTCCTCCTTTTCCACAATCCGACTACCAAGGCGCTCATCACCGCGCCGAGTGCAGAGGCAGGCCCTCCCACTCCACTTCACAATCTCCCTTCTAACCCCGGGCTAAGCCTCCACTGGAGCACTCGCCAAAAACACACAGATAATACTTTTCGTTTTGAAGGGGCACGGTTTCCCTGTCACACGGGTCAAAGTAGCCAACTCTTCCTCCACGCCAGCTACGATGGGCCGTGTCGGAAACGGTACCAACACAGAGAAAATGTTCCGAAAATATCCTTCCGATAAAATACGTTGAAAACCATTTTACGCACACAGCAATTCAAGAAGTTCAAACAATTTAAAAGGTATTCGGGACTAGTTCCCAAAACCCGCCCTACAATAACGGTACGTAATCTAACAAGGTAGAGAAGAACCGAGCAAGTCGAAAAACGACTTACCTTGACAGAAGAAGGTCTGATGATCATGAAGAAGTAGGAATCTGAACAAAACTGATTCCTATAAAGATTAGAGTTTTACGGTTAGAACTCTAAAGGTCTAAGAATAAAGGAACCTGATAAAACTAAATACCTTGACCCACTTCTAATTGCTACACTTATTTCAATTCACACATGGATTGTTCCATTATTACCCGTAGTTAACTGAACCAACCACCTCCTACTTAGCATACTAGCTAGTTACCATCACTAAATACGTATGAAAAGTGTTGAACCCAACGAACTAAAATTAGACCATTAATTCTTATTAACTATATACTATTTAATTCCCACATACTAATTATTCTCACTACCACCGAACCCACTTTGTTTTAAACACTAATCTAATTCTAACTCTCCTAATTGCAAAGAACCACTACACCCATTCAAAACTTCTACGCTCCAAGCTATAACCGAACCCCAAGTTCTGCAACAACACCGATCGACCTCATTTTTTTCCCCCTTCTGATATTGTCGATTAGTAGCCAGCCTTCACTTTCCAGAATAGATCCATTAACAACAATCTCATATACCACTGACCGGAAGTACCCAAACTTGCGACTTTAACAAGTATGACCCTAATCTAAGCCCCTGTCCCGCCTCCGATTGATCGAACTCAACGCTAAAACCTAACCCGAGTCCCCTGCTATCATAACTCTAGAAAACAAAACTCAAACGACTCCCTAATAGCCTTGTCTTGACTGAAGGAAACAAAGATCGATCGAAAAAAAAAGGACGGAATAAAAGCTTACCGGCGAACGGAGATCAAAGCAATGACAAAGATGAATGATTGTCGATGAAGATGTCCAGTGGTGCCAACAATGAAGGAATGGTGACACCTCGGTCCATAGTAGCCTTTGACGACCCGGCGACAAAAGCAAAGCACAAACGAGAGAGACAACGGTGGTGCGGCTAGGAAGTTCCGGCGTCGGTCCAAAACCAGAAGAAGGTGAGCGATCGGTACTTGTACAAAGAGGCGGTCGTGGTATGGGTGATGAGAAAGAATTATTGATGGAGACGAGATTGAGAAAGTAAGGGAGCGGCGGAACTATAATACTTAAGCAGCTAGGTTAAATAGACTTTAAATAATTAGACTAACCTGGGTAGATAATGGATAGCTCCGGATGCAAAACGACGGTTTTAATTAATTTATTTTAATTAAATGTAGGTTGGTCAAAGGATAAGTTAATAGGAAATGGGTAGTCCACACGGATTAAATTAGACTCGGTTATGAATATAAAACCCAATTAATTAATATATTTATTATTATTATTAACGAAAAACCTTAGAGATTCCAACATTAGTATCTCGGGTATTACATTTTACTCCCCTTAGGAAAGTTTCGTCCCGAAACTTTTATAGCTGTTATACGTGAGCATTCCCATAACGATTCCCGAGGTTTAACAACCTCTCCCCCTAAAAGGGTTCGTCCCCGAACCTAATTTGCTGATAAAGAAACGTAGATAACGCTAAACAACCAAAACATATAGTGTGTCAACAAAACAACCAATAAAGTAATAGTTCGAGCAATCAATACAACCACACAACCACATTACTAACCAATGATTCAAACTCTTGCTCATCACTACTCTCTAGTTCCAAAAAGCTTCTACTAAACCTCTCTTGAATCCTAGTCTCAATCTCCTAGGTGGCCTCCTCGACTAGTCACCAAGACCATAAAATCAGCATAAGAGGAATCTCCTCGTTTTGAAGCTCCTTCATCTGTCCATCTAAGATTACAATCAGTTTCTTTTTGAAAGTGTGATCCGGCTAAACCTTCATCTCCTCGGGGTTGAGCTTGTGACTAGGGTCAGGCACATACAATCTCAACTTAGGCACGTGAAACATGAGGTGAAGTTCGTTCAAGGCTGGTGTGAAAGCCAGCCTGTAGGCTAACTCGCCTACTCTCTTGATAAACTCAACCATCCCGACGTACCAGGGACTCAAACTACCCTCACTCCAACCTCTTGACTCCACGAGTCGGTGACACTCTCAATTATACATGTGCACATATCTCGAACTCTAATGGTCATCATTTCTTGTTCGCGTAGGACTTCTAGCAACTTTGTGCTAGTTAACATGCGCTCTCGAATCAAGACGTGCTAACTATTACTATAAGAAACTTCATCGTATCCAATTGATCTAACTAGTTGCTCCTAAACCAGCACACAACGACGTCCTCTCTAGCGTCTGAATCATCTTCACGGATTGGTCCGCTAACTGTGAGTAGTAAGTACTCGTGAAGTGCAGTTTTGACCCATTGCCTCATGCCCTTACTGCCAAAATCTAACCATGAGTCTCCCTCTTTAACGGTTACCATCATCTTGTGCACTCTAGGTCGTCATTGTGGTTCTCATAACCCCCCATGTGTCTTATCGCTAGGAAATTTTCTCCGCCTAGAAGACTGAATTTCTCTCTTTCATGACTTATCCATAGTACCCTTGAACTACATTGGTTCCAATCTCTTACTAGACACACACTTCAACTATCACCCTTGTAATGCCTCCTTCATTAATCTCTTTCCTGGCTACCACTAAACTTCCAAGTCATGATCTTCAAATAGCTTGAGCCATCCTAGCGTCTTATGCTTCAAATTTTACTTATGAAGGCGTTCTTTTGTCGATGTTTATCCAAACTTAGCATATATAAAATTCAACCTGTTCAATCCCCTGGGTTTGGTCACTCGTTCCGTATCTTGATTCTACTTACATGGCACATATG
Source organism: Fallopia convolvulus (assembly GCA_964016875.1). Classification (NCBI taxonomy): domain Eukaryota; kingdom Viridiplantae; phylum Streptophyta; class Magnoliopsida; order Caryophyllales; family Polygonaceae; genus Fallopia; species Fallopia convolvulus. The sequence continues at coordinate 33,438,107 of OZ024721.1, read as the reverse complement.
CCTTTATCTCTCAAGATGCATATGCGAATACTTAGCCTTTTCCATTGCATCACACCTCTTATGGCTTTAAGGCGTTATTAAAATTTTCATATCTCTCACGATCATGTGATATAGGCGGGTTGAGTATACAAATCATCCTACCCTTCAACTAGTCACAACTCTTTTGGTTACCTACCTTCCAAGCGATTTCCTCAAGTGCACTTAATTTGGTCATTGGTGGTTTAGGCTAGAAGTCTTCCTTATACCCCACCAAAACTTTGATTTTAAGGGTCATTTGCTTCAAGTTGCTCCATTATCTTCTATGTCGACCATTTCTGCATTCCTCTTGCACTAGATTCAAATACTCGATGACTAGTATTATTAAAGTCTTGGAGACCATAACCCAACACTTCAATCCTACTCTTATTACTTCCTCACACTTATCAAATAATTTGAACACTATGAACGAAATTAACTTCTATCCAACTTACACATAGAATTAGAAGGTTAAAAGTACTAACTACCGGAGGTCCTTCAGCTCATGGTGGCGGAGTCGCGACGTGTCACCTACCCCCTATATGCAATATGCCTACCCCACTTAAAACATTTTGAAAATACCGGCCGGTTTTAGTTTTAAGTTGGACCTCGGGTACACTCGTTGGTCAGTTCCATGTGCCCTGTTGTCAACCTGGCTCTGATACCAATTTGTAACACCCCGACTTCCGACGGGGCACTACTAAGAAATAGACCTTACTAGGTACTATTAAATAGGTTGACAACTACACTTTAGGATCTTGCAACGCGGGCACGACGAGAAAACGAAATAAAAACATCCAACCTTTCTTTTATAAAAATATAGAAAACGCAGTTATGCATGAATTCCCGAAAACCTAATTATAAATATCCTGAATCTGACGAATCATCACCAACAATAAAATCATTCGACGAAAACAGAAGACAAGTCATAATACCAACTCTAACATATTAATAAAAATAACATCCTAAAAATAACACAACTAAACTATCGTAAAAATAATCCCATCCCACTATGACACGCGCTCTTTACCGCTCCGGCCCGCCATCTGGCCTCGGTTCCTGCACGGCTCCCTGATTCATACCTGGAACTGAAAAATATTCCCCGAAGGGTCAGCGTCTAATCTACCAAGCTAGATAGAATACGGAAATTGTAGAACGTTTCGAAAACATTTCTAAAGTCAGCATACAAATCCTCAATCGCAATCATATCTCTAAAGGCCAATACCTAAATTAGTTATAATCAGTCACACAGAACCACATATGCATTCACAATCACAATCTCATAACACAACAATTCCTCCTTTTCCACAATCCGACTACCAAGGCGCTCATCACCGCGCCGAGTGCAGAGGCAGGCCCTCCCACTCCACTTCACAATCTCCCTTCTAACCCCGGGCTAAGCCTCCACTGGAGCACTCGCCAAAAACACACAGATAATACTTTTCGTTTTGAAGGGGCACGGTTTCCCTGTCACACGGGTCAAAGTAGCCAACTCTTCCTCCACGCCAGCTACGATGGGCCGTGTCGGAAACGGTACCAACACAGAGAAAATGTTCCGAAAATATCCTTCCGATAAAATACGTTGAAAACCATTTTACGCACACAGCAATTCAAGAAGTTCAAACAATTTAAAAGGTATTCGGGACTAGTTCCCAAAACCCGCCCTACAATAACGGTACGTAATCTAACAAGGTAGAGAAGAACCGAGCAAGTCGAAAAACGACTTACCTTAACAGAAGAAGGTCTGATGATCATGAAGAAGTAGGAATCTGAACAAAACTGATTCCTATAAAGATTAGAGTTTTACGGTTAGAACTCTAAAGGTCTAAGAATAAAGGAACCTGATAAAACTAAATACCTTGACCCACTTCTAATTGCTACACTTATTTCAATTCACACATGGATTGTTCCATTATTACCCGTAGTTAACTGAACCAACCACCTCCTACTTAGCATACTAGCTAGTTACCATCATTAAATACGTATGAAAAGTGTTGAACCCAACGAACTAAAATTAGACCATTAATTCTTATTAACTATATACTATTTAATTCCCACATACTAATTATTCTCACTACCACCGAACCCACTTTGTTTTAAACACTAATCTAATTCTAACTCTCCTAATTGCAAAGAACCACTACACCCATTCAAAACTTCTACGCTCCAGGCTATAACCGAACCCCAAGTTCTGCAACAACACCGATCGACCTCATTTTTTCCCCCCTTCTGATATTGTCGATTAGTAGCCAGCCTTCACTTTCCAGAATAGATCCATTAACAACAATCTCATATACCACTGACCGGAAGTACCCAAACTTGCGACTTTAACAAGTATGACCCTAATCTAAGCCCCTGTCCCGCCTCCGATTGATCGAACTCAACGCTAAAACCTAACCCGAGTCCCCTGCTATCATAACTCTAGAAAACAAAACTCAAACGACTCCCTAATAGCCTTGTCTTGACTGAAGGAAACAAAGATCGATCGAAAAAAAAGGACGGAATAAAAGCTTACCGGCGAACGGAGATCAAAGCAATGACAAAGACGAATGATTGTCGATGAAGATGTCCAGTGGTGCCAACAATGACGGAACGGTGACACCTCGGTCCATAGTAGCCTTTGACGACCCGGCGACAAAAGCAAAGCACAAACGAGAGAGACAACGGTGGTGCGGCTAGGAAGTTCCGGCGTCGGTCCAAAACCAGAAGAAGGTGAGCGATCGGTACTTGTACAAAGAGGCGGTCGTGGTATGGGTGATGAGAAAGAATTATTGATGGAGACGAGATTGAGAAAGTAAGGGAGCGGCGGAACTATAATACTTAAGCAGCTAGGTTAAATAGACTTTAAATAATTAGACTAACCTGGGTAGATAATGGATAGCTCCGGATGCAAAACGAGGGTTTTAATTAATTTATTTTAATTAAATGTAGGTTGGTCAAAGGATAAGTTAATAGGAAATGGGTAGTCCACACGGATTAAATTAGACTCGGTTATGAATATAAAACCCAATTAATTAATATATTTATTATTATTATTAACGAAAAACCTTAGAGATTCCAACATTAGTATCTCGGGTATTACACGCCGGCCTTGGCTACGCCACCCACGCCCAACAATCGCGACCACCAGGAGCCGCCCTCCACCTGGTGTCGCGCCTCCCTATATGTCGTTCGTTCCCTCCTGATGCTCTGGTTTGCATCTGCTCAAAAACAAGAAGGAGAAGAACGGGTAATTTGTTTTTGGGCCGTTTTAATCTAACTCCTTTTTGGGCTTATTTGATAATTGTGGTTAGTCTTACACCCATTTATCTAAATCAGTTTTTAAAATCAAGATTTATGAAAAATAGAACTTTATACATGTTCTTATAAATTATACATGCATGCAAGGATTTTTAAAGAGGAATTTATTTTACAAGTTATAAGGGGCATTCTAATAAATTCCAAACTTATAAAATTGACTTTTAACTTGGAAAATTATGGTTTTTAATTATTTTAAAGAGCCTAGACTTCTTTCCCTTTTTATACAAAAAATCTTGGTTTTATAAAGATAAGGTTTTGATAATTGTATAAATTAAAGTTTGCATGCATGTCCTATATAAGAATTGGGTTGATTTTATATGGATTTTGAAAATAAATAGATCTAATAAAAACAAGACATGTTTAATTAAATTATACATGTTCTTGCTCGTAACTCTAAATGAATTTTTATGAAGTAAAATCCTCTTGCATGTCTTTATACACCTTAGAATATTTTGTAAATGACCTTTTGATTAGAGAAAGTTTTATGAGAATAAAATCTGTTCAATTAAACTACAAATGTCCTTGAATGGATTTCTAAAAGGATTTTTATAAATTAAATCCTCTTGCATGTCTTTATAAACCTAAGAATAATTTTTTATAAACTTTTGATTAAAGAAGAGTCAATAAAAACAAGAAATGTTAATTAAATTTAAAATGTTTTTGCATGTATTTATAAAAAGAGTTGTTATAACTTAAACTGTTTTGCATGTCAACTTAGTTTAAAAATGTTGCATGTGAGTTTAAAAATGTGTTTTTATAAAGTATTAATTGCATGCATGACTATCCTAGAATTTTCTATAAGTTTATATTAAGTAAATCATGATTTTTAGAAATATTGTTTATAAAGAATTTTTTTAATAAAGTAGTCTTACATAAAATATTGATGCATGCAAACCATATATAGTTTATTTTAAATATACATATATTTTGCATGTGTTAGAAAAGGTTTTCACTTGCATAATTAAAGCCTTGCATTTCTTTTCTTAAAATAAGTATTTGTAAGTTATAAAATTCTTACAAAGTAGCACCTTGAAAATAATAATAAAAGAATTATTATTTTGACATTTTTCCTATCTAAATTATTAAACTAAATAATTTAGATTAGCATGCCTTCTCTTAGAAGAGGAAAATAAGAGAAAGCTTAATCAAAATTAAAATAAGGATTTTAATACATGTTCGTTCTCGTTCCTTCGGTTAAATAGGTCGATGTTTTTGAACGTCACTAAAACGTCCTATTTCCAAGTTTGTAGCATCCCGAAGGAAATTTCAAGGCAAGCGGATTGCTAGAAATAACTTCTCTATGTTGGGAACAAACTTGTTTGCTTAAATAAATAAACTTAGGATATACCGATTGCTAGAAATAACGGCATCTCATTATCGTCATTATTATTCGTACGCTAGAAATAAACTTAGGACTGATGATTGCGGCCTATTTGTTTAAAATGTCTCGTTTAGGACCGATGATTGCGGCCTATGAATCCAAGTGATACACATATATCTCCTAGAGTGTGTGTGTGTGTGTGTGTGTGTGTGTGTGTGTGTGTGTGTGTGTGTGTGTGTGTGTGTGTGTTTGTGTGTGTGTCACAACTTGAGTATTCTCATGTGATGGAGTGCTAACACCCTGAGATGGCCATTGTCATGGGTAAGATGATTCAATGCTAAAGATATTGGATGTGTGGAAATGATTTTCGTTTCGGAAAGATTATGATGCAAGTTGGATCACGTAAATGTGGAAGACCGCTAGTCAACGAGTGGTCGAGAATTCCTATTAGGGTGATGGGTGCATGTTCTTGGGAAGTCCCAAGAGGCAATCTTGCATAAATTCAACTTTAGAGTCAGAATTTGACATCTAGGTATGATGGAATATTCTTTTGAGAGAGAATTCACACTTGGAGTCATCTCAATTGATTTTATGGAGAAACACAATGAGGTTGCCAACATCTTAACCTAGAGATTGGCATAAGAGTTCGTGTACAATTCAACTCGATGGATGGGGTGAAAATCCTAAATAACAACCTATGATTTGGACACCCAATTCCCCCTTACCGAAAGGTGTAGGGATGAATTGAATGTGGTAGGCCAAAGACATGGAGATGGAGAGCATAAAAAGCTAATCAAAGTAAATGCTCTAGCCTACATAAAAAGAGAAGTATTGAAACATAGTTTCAGTAATGAACGTTGGTGATTGCATTTGTAGGTGCAAGTTAGAAGTTCAACTAAGCAAATGTTAAAGTGAAAGGCTTCTTCCAAGAGAGTTTTAGGATTACTCGTTTCAAAGCATATGTGAAAAGGATAAGGGACATAAAGCCTCAAAACATCAAGTATAGTGTATACACATTACGTAACTCATGTTGTACTCTTACTACGTATACTTAGACAAGTTGAGTGGTTCAATTCTTAGAAAACCACGATTCTTTAGTGCATGTTGGTTATAGCCACAAGTTGTAAATTCAAATCATAGGGATATTTACTTCTATCACATAGAGTTTGAAATTTTGTTCGAGTTTGATGACATTGCGCAAATGGGGAGGAATGTTGGTTATTTGTGAAAGTCATCGGTCCATGTTGTGTGCATGAGGTGAGAAAGAATCACATAGGAGCATCGATTAAGAAGATTGGTCTATGTGATGGCTCATGAAGTGTTTTAGAGGAAAGAAGAGGAAGAGAAGTGGCCATATGGAAGGATAGCTAAATATGACTTTGAGACATGCGTCGACGCCTAGGCACATGCAACGTCAAGTGTCAAGTGTTTGCATGGCATGGCACGGGCACGGTTCTTGGTAAGGGCGTGCCTGCGCTTGGGTTGCAGTGCGCCTAGTACTAGCAATGGCACTGGTTTGGCATGTCAGTTGCGAGACCGGGTTTTAGCGTGCCTATGCCTTGGCATATGGCGCCAGGTACTCGTCACGAATCTGAACCAAGCTAGGTGTGTAGGTTTTAAGCAAGGAGTGTGTAAATATAAGATTTGTTCATTAATGTTTAAATCAATGACAACTTCTTGAAGCTTGGTAAAGTGTCCTTGACAATGACTAAGCTTGAGAATAGCTTGGCACATAGCTACGGAAGCTAGAAACTAGCTTTTAACTTAGCTTCATAAGCTAAACTTAGCTCCTAGATCAAGGAACTAGCTTGGAGTCAACTCAATTAGCTTATAGTCAACTCAAATAGCTTAGAAGTTAGCTCAACTAGCTGAGAGACTACTCAAGCCAGCTCAACAAGCTGGATGTCAGCTCCACTATTTGGAAGCCAGCTACACTAATTCGGTGACCTAGCTCCATGCTAGTTTGGTACCTAGCTATGCTAGTTTGGATTTAGCCAATGTGGGCCAGCCCTTTGGGCTTGGCTTTGGTCTGATTTGGGCCGACCCTATAGGCTTGATGTTGGGCCCATTGGGTTGGCTATGGGCTTGCAATTGAGCATGAAGTTGGGATTTGCTTGGACAATTTTGGGCCAACTCTTATGGGCCTTGCTTAGCATTCCTTGGGCCATTCTAAGGCTGAAATGGACGATTGGAATGGGCCATTTAAGGGCTCCATGGCCGGCCATACTTGTGGATAAGGAGGGAAGTTGGGTAGTTATGAAGAGAGAAATTTCCTAACAACCTCCTAAATTTTCTCAACAACTTCCTAGATTCTCTCAACTTCTTTGTAACTTCTCCTAACCAGCTTTAACCACTAGAAACCATCGGCCTATTATCTATAAAAGGGCATGTATGGGTGTCTTTTCTAGTGTGGTTGGAAGACACAAATTTGGTGGAAATTTGGAGAGATCAAAAGAGAGTTTTCTCACAAAAATTAAACACTAAGAGTGAAAGTAGTCATGGAGCGATTTCTCAAAGGGAAATGAAGCAAGAATCATACAACTCGAACGATGTATGTGTATATTTGATGGATTAGATTTTCCATCCTTCCCATTATTTGTTTGTTGGAACGTTTTATCCCACAATGGTATTGCGTATATCCCTCGGTATGGAATATGGGCAATAATCGTTGAAGGAATGCTCGAAGCACAAGTGACTCGTTTTCTGTTATCTAAGAAATCCTATTATGTTTTAATTACTCGGTGGTGATTACCCTAGTGGTCTACACCCACGAGATTACCCTTCGGGATCTAGTCAACTTGCCTTGACTATCCTTTGGATCTACAAGGGCCGACTTTCTTCAACTTTAACAATGCAATTTATTATTTATCTTATCCTTAAAATCAACACTTTTAATTATTCTTAAAATTACAAAACTAGTCCATATTTACTTTTCCTCCTTTTCTCATTCTTTATTGTCTGCAACTCTAATTCAAATCTAAATATCTTCATACTCTTATTGCTTAAAGAATGTCGAGTGACAATGAAAGAAGATCTGAAGATGAGTTACGTAGTCGGGATTACATGTTCACCATTCGTATAAGCATTTTTTTCGATTTTCACAATTGTAAATGCACGTGTGCGGATTGCGTAGAAGACAATTGTGCACTCAATTTGCAAGTGTCCATGATAGCAGTGCGCGCAGAAAGATTGTATGCAAAGAAGCATTGCACATCCAATTATTGCGTGCAAAATCTGTATGCTCGCGAAAGATTCACGTGCTCGGCTCAAACGCTGCAGGATGAACCGTGTAAATGCCTGAGAAAGGTGTAAGGCCCTGTTTGGTATATCTCCTAGAATCGGATTGGAATCAGGAATCGGAATGGAATCAGGAATCGGAATGGATCATTCCTGAGGCATGGTGTTTGGTATGCTGTCAGAATGAGTTGTTCCTGAAAATTACTATTTGATAATTATTATGAAATCCGGAATGAGAAATCAAATGTTGCTTGATATTAAAAATATAATTATTTATATTAAATATTTAAAAGTATACATAAACCTAGTTTAATTAAATATTAAATATTTAAAATCCGGAGATCTGCTCTTTTGACTAGTTAAAATAGTGAGTTGAGTTATAGACTTGACTTTAAATGAGAAATTCTCCACTACATCACATAAATTACCCATGATTTTAGTTTAATAAATTTTCCAATGTAAATACTATTTGCAAATTTGCTGGATGACACTAGATGTCCAGATCTACAAAATATGGCAAGATCTACAAAATTGCAAACGCCAAATCTCAGAACTTTTAAGCAAAAATTAACCTCGTAAGGGCTGAGGGAAAGGGAGGCGGCGGGACGGTGGCGGGATGACGCCGAAAAGCTGTTGGACACCGTCGAAAATCAGAAATAGTATGAAATGGGTGGAGTTGAGAGATGGAGGCAAATATGAGAATTGGGTTTTAAGTTGGAATGACTCATACCCTAGGTTTTTTGTTGGAATGAAATTACTCTTTGGACTTGGAATGACCCATTCCATGGAATGAAAGTGATCCCAGTTTTTTGCCCAACCAAACACAAATTCCGGTATGACCCATTCCGATTTCGATTTCGATTTCGATTCCTCATTCCACCGGAATCGAACCAAACGAGCCCTAAATCAACGAGTGAGTGTGCAAGAAGTTTGAAGGTTGAAAGAGAATTTTGAATGAAGATTCAAAGGATTTGAGTGAAGAGAGAAGGAATCGTGAAAATCTAGGCTTCCTTGAAACGAGACTTTAATTTGAGCTTATTTTGTAATAAATAAAAAATAGAAAATTGCAAGCTAAAAATATCTCATATGATTCTTTTTCCATCTTTTTCCTTTTAATCCAAGAAAGCCTCCTAATGGGCCACGTAAAAGGGCTGAAAGAACTGGACCTAGCTCAACTTGGTTGGCTTGAGGATTTAAAAATCGAGTGGATCAAATTTGATTTGGCCCGCTCGATTTATTTTTGTCAAATTTATATTTAGAGGGAATTGTCCCAAAAGTCCTCCTTAAGCTCATTTATTACAAATAAGTAAGGTTTTATGTTTTTTTATCCCCGTAACTCTCGATTAAACCGTTTTTATTTCTCCTCATTTTCCACTCCACTCTTAACTTTCACGATTTCGAATTTCCACTTAGAGCCTCAATTTCGACGATTTCGGTGCTCTTCTTCATCGTTTTTGCTTTTCGAATCTCTGTTGAAGTGCATTACAGTTGTTGTTGAGGATTTCGTTGCTCTTCTTCGACGATTTCATTTGTTGTTGACGAGTAATTTCATTCCAAGGAGGATATTTGCTTCGTCAATGGTAATTTTTTTGTCAATTTGCTTCATTGTCATCGATTATAGTCATATTTTGTTGTTGTGTTAGGTTTCTGAGTAACTGTTTAGATTTTCTGGTTTGCATGTGCTTGTGTTTTGATTGTTTGTTAGGGTTTTGTGCTCTTTTTTGTTATAGTTGTGAGTTTTGTTGTTTCGATTTTGGTTTTAGGTTTTAATTTATTACAATTTTGTAATTACATTTGTTCGTTTTTCACTTTTGGTTGACATTTTAGATTTGTGTTGACAGTTGTGCAATTGTTGCTTTTAGTGTGGGAATTGTGTTGAAAGTTTTAATTTTAGTGTTGGAATTGTGTTGACATTTTTAATTTTAGTGTTATTAGATTTGATCGTTTTTCTTTGTTGAGAATTGTACTCATTTTTGACAATGTTGCTTGATATATGCTGATGTTGATTACATTTGATATAGTTGGTATATTTTTACACATGTTTTAGGGTATTTGAGGTTTATGTTAACAAATGCATTGCTTTATGACTAATGTAGAGATTGTTGACATTTTGCTATTCTTTGATGACATATGTAATTTTAGAAGGTTTGGATTTCAATTTTTGTTTAGTTTTCAAGGCATTGTTGACAATTATTGAGATTGTTGACAGTTGTAACTGTTGATGGTATATGTAATTGAATTTGCTAATATTGTTGACAGTTGATCTTATATTCTGTTGACATATGAGATTTTGATTACAATTGTATTATGGATGACCATTCTCCATGATTGATTTCAGGTTGAAGTATGTCTCAGAAGGAAATGAAATATGTTCTACCTCCATCCAAACATTATTCGGGGAAAGTTAACCGCTACAACAAAGTTGATGTTTTAGAGACCATGAAGAAACATCTCTTGGTTGACAGTTGGAACAAATTGTGCAATGGTTGCCTTGGTCCTGTTGTTAAGTTTGGCGATATGTTGCATTTACATTCCCAACTCATTCATCATGTGTTATTGCATGAGTTAGAAACCAAGTACCAGCATGAGATGTGGTTTAAAATAGGTGTGAGTGTTTGTCGGTTTTCTCTTGGTGATTTTGCTGCTGACTGGGTTAAATTGTTCACAATAAGCACTTCCTGAGATTGCTCCAGCTGATATGTCGAGGGAGCTTAGTTGTAATAGGTGTACATTTAGAGAATTGGTTAAGATTTTCAAAAAAGCTAAAGGTGAAGAAAGAAAGTTGAAACTTGCTCACTGGTTGATTGTTGAGGGGATTTTGTTGCCTCAACGCAAGGACGCGGATGTTAATGCAAAATATCTTGCCCTCTTATCTGATTTTGATGCATTTATTGCATATCCATGAGAGAGGCTTTGTTATGATGAAATGATTTCAAGCATGATGCAGTGAATCAAACTGAGCGTGATTATTCGAAATTCAGGGATCCAACATATAGATATGGTTACGCTATATGTGGATATCTCATAACGTTTATGGTATTGATTTGATTTTGTGTTGCTTTTGTTTTGTATTTAATTTTTATGAAATTTTTATAACTAATTTATCTTCAAATTTGTTTTTGTGCACATGTATGGATTTTGGAGACTTTCCCTGCTTTTAAAGAAGTTTGTTTGTTTGATTGTAAAAATCCAAAAGAAATGCCTTATATGTTGCGTTGGAGTGGCGGTCCAGTTCATATTAGGCATTCTGCACTCTCTGAAATAAAGCAAAATAAATTGGTATGTTGACAATATATTCCTGACTTGAAAGTTATTTTTAGTTTTTGCTGACATTTCGTAGTTGACATAACATCATGTGCGTTGACATATGATATTACGTTTGGCTTTACATTGTTGACAATGCATGGTTGACATTGCATTGGATGATATTGAGTTTGGCTTTACATTATTGACACTGCATGGTTGGCATTACATCGGATGATATAAGTTTGGCTTTACATTGTTAACACTGCATGGTTGACATTACATTGGATGATATTAAGTTTGGCTTTACATTGTTGACACTGCATGGTTGACATTACATTGGATGACATTTACATTAGGTGACATTGTTGACAGTACATTAGTTAATATATGGTTGACATTACATTGTTGATAGTTTAATTGTTTTGTTGACAATACATATGAAGACAATAATGTTCTTTGCCAATGTTTTTATTCTTGTGTTTTCCAGGTTTGTGTTTACCCTCCATATTCACAGTTTGTACGATGTAAGGATTGTGACTATCCAAACGAGGTTGGTGATCCTGTTTTTGATGATTTGATTGAAAGGATCATGGTGAAACAAGAAAAAAATACTGAAGCATTGGCGCGCAACATTAAGCAATTGTCTTGGCTGATTTTGTCTTAGCTCCGAATACTTTGGAGTACAAAAAAGCGGATAAGCAATTGTCGGTTGATGTGAAACAACAACAAGATAAAGAACAAAAAGTCAGGCTCAAGAGGAAGAGTTCTCGGATTTTTGGTAATGTGGTTGAAGGTAAAGTTAGAGCATTGAGGAGTTCTGATGGTGGCAAAGGTAGGAAGAAGGTTGTTGTTGACAAAAAGAAGGGTAAGAAGCTTAAGGTTGAAGCTAAGAGTCGGGTTAGGGTTGAACATCATCAAGATGATACAGTTCAGCCAGATAAGCCGGTTAAAAGAGTTAAGTTGAGCCAACTTGTTTGTAGTATTCCAACCCTCTTGAATAAGTTTAAAAGGCCAACATCTGAGGATGAACTTGCTGCAGTGGTGAGGAATGATGATGTTAATGAAGAATTGTTAGATAATTCAAAGGTTGATGTTGTTGACAAAGATGTTGTTGATGCTATTGATGAATATTTGGTAGAGAATTTGAAGATTGATGATGTTGATGATGTTGCTTTTGATGAAGATTTGGTAGAGAATCTAAACAAGGATGATGTTGATGAAGAGTTGATGGATAATATGAACAATGATGTTGTTGATGATGATTTTGTGGGTGTTGAAGACATTGAAGTTGCAAAGATTCTGTCCTCTGCCAAGGAACAAGGCAATTTGGTTGACATTAATGTTGATGGAGTTACATTGTCTTCCCAAGAGAAGGCGAAGGCCGAAAAATTTAAAGAAATGCATGAGCCTCAATGGGTAAAAGATTTGAAAGAATCCATGTCTTCTATGCATAGGTTGATGAAAGATGTTCAGTTGAAGTTAAATACTTTGGAGATGAAAAATGTTCATGTGTCAAATCAAGTTGATTACATTCATAAGCGTTTAGTTGCTAGAGGTCTGGTCTCTGATGTTTCAGATTCAGAATCTGATCCAGAAGATGTTTTGGAAGTTGAAACTTCCATTGGAAAGAAAGATACAGAGCAATTGATTCCAAGTCCAGGTAATCTTGTATAATATTTTATTCATGTTGACACATGCTCAGATTTGTTGTAATTGGATATTTTTTATGAATTTTATGCTGAAGTTTTGCTTTCATTTGTGATCTATTGCACTTAGTATGCTTGTTGAAGATTATTATTCTTTAATACAGTTGAAAAAACAGAGGACATAGGTAAAGAAGATGTTAGAAAGGAAGATGATGTTGAAAAGGAAGTTGTTGACGATCTTCTTATTGTTGATAATGAGGCTTTGCCAAATAATGGAGAAAATATTGTTGTTGATGTTGGGAAGGGAGTTACTGTTGGTGATGAGCCTCTCGTTCTCAATAAGGATTTTTGTGATGGTGCAATAGATGTTGTTGTTGATGCTTCTAACAGTGAACCAAATATCAACGATGATGTTGGTAATCCTGAGACAAATAGTATGTCTGGTGTAGTCGGAAAGGAGGATGTTGAGGGTGAAATAGTATGTGAGAAAAAGGGTGTGTATGGTTAAGTTGACAAGGATGAACTTGTTGGTGATGTAGTAGATGAAAAAAACAGTATGCCTGGTGAAGTTGACAAGGAGGTACATAAGGGTGAAGTAGTATGTGTTACTAAGGATGATCTGGTTGAAGAACGAAAGGAGAATCCTTTAGAACATGAGGGTGAAGTTGACAAGGAAATTGATGTTGACAAGGTTGAACCTGAGGGTGAAGTAGTAGCGCTTTCAAAGGATGATCTTGGTGAGGAAAGAAAGGATAATTCAAGTGATTTCAACTCTGAAACTTTAGCTGAAATGCGTGCTGAATTAGACTTTGAGCTACGACCTATTTTGAAAGAGATCAAGGATAATTGCTCTCAGTCTGTTGAGCATGGTCATCTATTTGACTCTTTGATTGGAGAAGATGAAGAGGACAGTGTAAAAGATACCGAAGATCTTGATGCTCTACTAGATACAAGGAAATCTTCAAGGAATAAGAAACCTAGCGCTGCAGTGTTAACTCCTTTTACCGAGGAGAAGAAAAACAAGAAGGCCGAAAAGAAAAATAATAACGAGGGAAAGGAAAAGGAGGGTGAAGATAAGAATAAGAATAAGAATAAGAAGCAGAAGCCACTTGTGCCTAGGAAGCCCAAGCACTCTTTTTGTCCAAATGCAGATCAGAAATTACTTCATGATTGGTTATATGATAGGTAAGTAATTTTGAGAGGCTTTTTATGTTTTAATTGGATGACAATGTTAAGTGTCATCATGTCGAACAACTGTCAACATTTATCAATGACAATTGTTGACAGTTTTGATTTGTTGCCATTTAAAATATATCATCAAAAAGAATTGGTTGACACTTTATATAAGCTATTAAAATTTGTTGACATTTATTATTTTTCACACATGTAAGTTTTATATTGTGATCAAGTTGACATTTGTTTGACAATAGACAATTGAATATTGTTGACAAATAGAAAACTGAATGTTGTTGACAGTTGACATTTAACAACTGTCATTTGTTGACAATTATTATTTGTTGGCAATTAACAACTTTCATCAAGAAGTTGATGACACTTGATGTCAGCTAATTACCCTTGTTTATATATATGTTGACACATTGTATTGTACTTATTTTTTAGTCCTGACAACACTACCATAATTGGTTCCGATCAAATGCTTACAAAAGAGTTTTTCACCATTCTTAGGAGCAAGAATGTTTGGCTAGGGACTGAGGTAAGTTGTGTTTTTTCTTTCAGTGTTAGTTCAATTCATATGTTGTGTTTTATTAGTTCTATGTTGACAGTTTTATTTTATTTTTTTTTATCTTTTTAGCACATGTGTGAGGCTTTGTATCACATGAGGAAACTTATCTATGACTATACAGATGTCTACAAGAGTGTTGTAGTTGTTGATTGGATATGGCCTATGATGTTTGATCCCAAGTATGTACCGCTTTATATTTCTGGAGAGAAGGACATCCCACAAGGTTTTTATGATTATCTCGATGGTTGGAAACCACTCTTGTTGGGGAAAGCATGGCACGACCCTAATGTTAAAAGGATTTACTCACCTCTTAACATTGAGAAATTACATTGGATTGCCTTAGAGACTGATTTGCCAGGAAAGCACATTAAGGTTCTTGACTCTACAAGGTACCTCTATTCTATTAAAGATCTCACCCCTTATTTGAAACCTTTTTCCACATTCATACCCTTTCTGTTGAAGAAAAGTGGGAAATTCAACCATCTTGGTGACTTGGATATGGAGTTTAGCATCTCTAGAGATGACAAGTTAATACAAGATACTGATGGGTATACATTACTTCTCCTAATTTCCCATTACTTCCAGTTTTTCCTTACAAATAATTGATATTAATATTTTATACTTTTTTGTTATAGTGGAAATTGTGGAGTCTTCGCCATCAAGTTCATTGAAGTGTTTGCATTTGAGGATTTGGATTCTTTGGATCATTTGGATGAAGAATACATCCAAGCTCATAGGGAAAAATGGAAATAGATCTGTTTCAATGAATTTGGGTTTGGGCGCCACTGCCGGAAACAATCTAGTGATAGTTGTGTGACATAACCTGTGTGTATTATTGACAGTTGTTTCTGATTTTGTCGATGTTGACAATTATGTAATCTTTAGTGTTGACAGTTGATGGATGTAGATTGCAACAAGTGTTATGTAGGTTGTTGATAGTTGCTGACTGCTATTGTCAACGTTATTGTATGTTGTTGACAGTTGATTAGGCTTTATGTATGTTGTTGACAGTTGTTGTCTGCTGTGTGTCAACGTTAATGTTTTCTTTTTAGCTTAGGCTTTGTTGTTGACAATTATGATGTCATTTTGACAACATTTATGAAGTGTTTTTAAGTTTAATTGGTGATAGGTTTGTGATCTTTTGTTGTTGCTGACAAATTCAGTTGACAAGTTCCTCGATGGTAGTTGACAGTTGTTTGCAGTTGACAAAGTTTAAGATATTCCGAAATTCCCATAGAAGAGTATGTGTATCATGCATGCCCCTCCACTGATATTTCAAAGTTTGAGACAATGGTACTGAAAACTAATAGATATTGTCGTTGACAATTGTTTGCAGTTCACAATTACTACAATCTCTAATGGAAATGAATCATAAGCAACAATCCAATAAAAAAAAGATGTCATCGTCTTTCAATCTACTTGCATAACCATGAGATTATTGGTTCCACATGTCTTTTTGTTGTGTCCAGTTATTCCACAGTTGCTGCACTTTTGCTTGGTGATGTTCTTCTTCTTTTTTGTATTCATTTTGAACTCTTCAATAGACGGGATCCTATTTTTCCTTGGCCTTCCAATCTTCCTTCGTACATTTGGTGGGAAACATGCTTTGTTGATGATGGTTTCCGGTACATCCCAATCTGACCTCATAGGCAATGGATATATTGTTTCTTGATATGCCATTAACCATTTTTCAGATTTGTAGTATTCACTTACAAACTCACTCGTGTCATACTTCATTTGCTGAATGGCGGTAATGGCATGTGAACATGACAGTTTTTCCAAATCAAATTTCCTGCAACTGCATTTTTTTGCGCCAGATCAACAACCCCCATGTAATCATCACTGAACACTTCAAATTGAGTACTATTCAAGACCTTTACGCCATACTTCTTGGATTTCATGCATCTTTTCTCTAGAATTTTGTTGATATTTGTCGGCAAATTGGTGTGGTTGCGCTCCCCGTTTGCCCTGCGCTCATTAAACCACCTTGATATCAAATCTCTTATAACCTCAAATAAGGCAACAATTGGAAATTCCCTTGCTTCCTTCAACGCTGAGTTGACACTTTCAGCATTGTATGTAGTCATGATGTTGTATCTATCACCAGGAAAGCAAGCTCTTGACCATTTCTCAATGTCTGCATCTTTCAAGTATTGTCCCATCTCAGCATTTGACTTGCAAATATCATTGAAATATTTGGTGAATTCAGTTATTGTATAACTCTTAGCTGCCTTGGAGAACAACTTGTGAATTCCCTTTTCTTTGAATCTCACTTTCAGATTTTGTTTCAAATGCCTTGTACATATGACATGCTTTGCACCAATATAGACTGATTCGACAGATTTTGCAATGTTGTTATGTCTATCAAAAACAAACACCGTGTCGCTTGAACAAGGTATCACCTTCAACAACTCCTCAAAAAACCATTTCTAAGAGTTGTCATTCTCAGAATCTACAACGGCATATGCAACAGGGAAGATTTGTTGGTTTGCATCTTGATTTGAGGCAGTAATCAAGCATTCTAAATACTTGTTGTGTAGATGTGCTCCATCTATCTGGATGACCTGTCATCAATTTAATTAATACACAAATTTGTTACAATTTTGTTGTTGACAGTAATATATATATATATATATATATAATGTGTTATCTATTGTTGACATGCGTAGCAATGTTGATAGTTTTTTATAGTTGAAATATAATAGGGTTTTTTTCATTGTTGACAGTGATATGATGTTGACACTCTAAAATTTATGCAGTGTTTATATTAGTGAAATGGAGATGACATGTTATTTTCATTAGTTTTAATATATATGATTGAATCTAATGATGAAATATGGTGTTGACAAAAGAATAAAGATTGTGTTGACAATTTTTTATTGATGAAAATTTAGTGACAGAGGTTTTTGCTTTTCATACCTTCCTCATGCGTTGAAAACCTCTAATTGATGCCCCAATTGAAATAAACACATACTTGAACTGATTATCATTGCCAATCTCAATACTTGTGTATGTTCCATCGTTGACAGTTTTGAGATTGTGGCAATACACAGGAAGAATGCCATAGTTCTCTTCAGGCGAACCTCTTATCAATTTTTGTGCCCATTTTTGTGCTCTCCAAACTTTATAGTAACTGATATTTTGGAAGTACTAATTCCTCATATCATTACGAATCATATTTGGATTCGCCCCATGGCTAACACCTTCAAATCTACATTTTTCAAGGAAAAAAAATGAATCAATGATGACATTTATTGAAACAATGATAATGTTTTAGTAAATTTGTTTGAAAATTACCTTAATTTTATTTTTTCTCCAATGGCTTGATATGAAGGTTGGATATTCCTTGTATATCTCACTTCAAATGGGCATGTATGCTTGTCATTGAATATCTTCACCTCAAAATAATTTAGCCCTTTAAGCTTCACAACCCTCATATTCCATTGACAAGCTTTGTCAACACATTTCAGTCTATAAAGTTCAGTTGTGGATTTGTCAACTCTGAAACCATAGCTCTCACGCATTGCAACATTAGACATTGCTCTTTTTAACTCTTCCTTTGATGCGTAAAGGCGACCTACTTTTACATTTGTAGAATCTGGTGGAGTATCCACTTCTTCTTCATCTATTTCACAACCGTTTTCAATTCTTAATGGTTGATCACTGTTGAAGGCATCAAGTGATGGTTGGAATTTGGTCGAGCTGTTGTTGTTGACATTTGATGACAAATCTAAGCTCTCAACAATTTCCTTACCTCTTCTCCTCTTATATGTTGTGATATATATAGGCATTTCCCAAGAGACTTGAGGAGTGTTTTAATTTGGTAGAAGGACTTGAGATCGTCATCACTTTCTATTGTGTATGGATTTCTCAAATTTTGAGATGGATGCAAGTGTGACAAGCAAACAGTTGATGGTGATGCGTTGATATTGAACCTTTGTATAATCATTTTCCTTAAAGACTCTAGATTAACGTTACCTTCTAGGACAATTGCCTTTGATTTAACATCTCCAACATATGTACAGTCTCCACTTCCAATCTTCCAATCTCCTCCAAAGCACACTGTCAGTATTTTAAAATCCATCTGTTTGAACATAAATAAACATTCAATGTCAATGGCTATTTAGTCACAATATATGTTGTTGACAAAACAATAGTTATACAGTTTATTAACCCTTTGTTGTGAACCATTGTCAACCACTTTCATCTGTTTGATTTAGTAGACTATCAACAGTCCTTTTTAATGTTAACAACATTTATCATCACCAAATCACTCTCTCTGTCAACAATTGTCATTAAATTTCCATGAAATTATTTCACACATCAACGACTGTCATTAAATCGATGACAACAGTTGTTGACAAAGCAGTAAAAGTGGTCAAAATCGTCAATGATAAATCACGGATTTTCAATATCTTTCAACAATATGAATCAACTTCTTTTATTAACGTTGTAATCAAGTGTAATCATACAGAATTAACTCATTTTTTTCAACATAAATGAAAATTAAACAACGGGTGACAATTACTTGATTGGAAACAGATTTTTATACAATCGAAAAACAGTGTCAACAATTTGCTTTTTTTTTTGTCATTAAATCTAAAACTGATGTAAGAATATGCATTCGTTAGTGTATATCGCGTGTAAAATATGGTGATGATGACAGATCTGGTAAAAAGTAGCTCGCTTGTCATCAAAATAAAATCAAATCTCACGAAAACAACACTAACCTGCTCTGATGTTGTTGACAGTTTGCACGTCTTGATTTTCAACGTTTAATATCGAACGCCAGCAAAGATTCTGTGTTTGAAATCGTTCTTCAACCGATTATAGCGTTCGATTTTCGTCAACGAAATTGGAAGCTTGCGTGGGGAAGGGACAATGGAAGTTTCTGTCAACGAAATTGTTGTTGCGTGGGGGCGAGGGCTATAGCGAGCAATTTAACGTTTTTTGTCAACTGATTTGTAATTTCACCCACTATTATAAGCTAATTACCAAAAACGCCCTTATATTTATAAAATGTTAAAATTTACCAAATTATTTATACAATAATTTTATTTTGCGTGTGCAAATAAAAAAAAATCAGCCTCAAAAATACGCAAACCCCGCCAAAGGGGTTTGTAAATGAGAATGGTCTTAACATGTCAAGTTTTTAAATCACTCGATGACGTTAAATTTCTCAAGCTGCTGAGAGTTGTCATAGTGAAAGCAAGAGAAAGACCGGCACGGTGAAACAGAGTTGCTCATGTCCATAGAAAACGATCACTATACGAGGTTATTATGAAAAGATGCCAAGTCCGCATACATCTTGGATGCCGTATATTGTTAAGTCCATACATCAATGAAGTATCCTTCATATGCTAATTTATATAGAATTGAACCTGTATAATGCAATTTAACTTTAAAAGCATATGACATATATAGTGTATTTGATCGCACTTTACAGCTCCCACAGCATAAACTGCACAGTGCTTTACTGCTTTACAAGGCTAGACTAGTTCAAGGTCTAAACTCTGTACTATACGGTATCTTATATTTAACAAAGTTGCACGTAAATGGTGGGATTTTGTGTTGGGACTTCATTCACCTCAAGAGTCAGCTGCAAAATGATTAAAGATCGTCTCCAAAGTAGACTGACTGATGCTATATTCAGATATACCCAGCTGATTCCTAATTGAAGGAAAACATGAAGGTTGTTGAGGCCAAATCAATTATTACTTGTTAGGTAGTAGCAACAATGCAATGATATCACGATGGCTTATATATGTACCTGTTTCGCTCTACGTGTCCGAAAACATCTGCCAATGATAAATCCTCTCCAAATGGTAACTGCAATACAGCAAGAATTAGGCGGGCTAGTACAGTAGTACATACAGCTAACAAATTACCTACACATGTTCATTCAAGCTCACCCGATATCGAGCACTTAATCCGTTGCATCCTTCAAAAGTGGCCCCGGGAAATGATGACATGACAAAAGATTCAATGATAGAGAACTTTTCCTTCGACAACCACCATTCACAGAAAACTGCTAATGGTATATCTCCTGAAAATTCAATACAGACAAGGAGAATGGGGGTCAGCATCAGTCTCCATCTGTTCATAGCAACTGACAGTATCAACTTCTCATTAACCTGTGACATCAAAGAACGAAAAAACTAAAGGCAAATAACATGCGAAAACAAACATAATTATATGGCAATTTTTTTTTATGAAGTGATGATTTAATATGAAGAGGTTTGAATACTCCTATCACATTAAAACTTTCTTATGCTCTTATCTTATTGATAAGCTGAACATCTACAGAAAAATTATGTCAATTATTTATTCACAAGTCAGAAATGTCATAGTTGACAAAAATAGGCAAAGAACAAGTGTACCATCACGCATTAGTTGTTCTGCTAACTGTTCACTCAGATCCCCATTCGCTAATTTGCTAGAAGTAACAAGAAAACTCGCTCTGTCCTTGTTTCCAAGCCACTGAGCTATATCCTCTATCATTTCCTTTGACAAGCTAACTTCTGCTACTGATGCAATTTCTGACACAATAGACTCGATACCTCCAATGCAAGTCTCTAGGTCATTTAACATACTTCTTGGTAGAAAACATGTTTCTGAAAGCCTCCCTTGAATAAGTCGTGACAAAGTTTCCAACTCCACAGAGCTAACTTCAGTTGGCTTCACCTGAAACACTCACCAACCATGGTCAGCATCATAGATGAACTAATAATGCAGAAATCAATTTTTTTTTTTTTTTAATGTTATCAGCACAGCCATTTTCCCTTTGCCAGGGAGTTTGATATTGAGTTGGTAAGGGAGAGATCACCTCTAACTCAAGATGATTTCCAAAACGGGTCTTCAGATGTTGAGGACTCCCTATGCATTTTAGACGACCACCAACCTTCCACAACAAAGTTAATTGATTAAAACAATTTCAAATGAATAAATGCACTTAAGAAGGCTCCAAATGAACCCTAAAATGTGTACCATTATTCCTATCCTTGTACATAATGCTTGAGCTTCATTCATGCTATGTGTAGTAAGTATAACTGCTGTTCTTCCTTGTCGTGTTGATAACTGAGATATAACTTCCCACATGAATCGTTTCGCTATGGGATCCATACCTGTCAGACAATAAGGTAAAACAATATTGATATTATCTTTCAACTTTTTCCTCCGATGAGAAATCCTAGAGCAAATATCAGAAAGCAGCATGCGCTCAAGGCCCATTCACAAATAACTTAAGTGCTGCACGCTAAAACGCTACAACAATCCAATTATGTCTAGTTTGTATTAAGATGCACACACGAGAAAGGAACTTCGTAATTGGCATTTATCATATTTAGAACTATTTGAATAGCGTACAATAATATATCCTCTTAAAATCTTTCGACATTTCCAACAGGTTGGACAACCTCCAACTACATCTGAATCTAAGGGCAGAGAATCTATCCTCCCAGTATAACAGAATCTATATGGAATTTGTTTGAGGAACTTTATTATGGTGAATACCTGTTGACGGTTCATCGAGGATCACAATAGCGGGGTCTCCAATCATTGCGATTGCCACAGATAATTTGCGCTTGTTTCCTCCACTTAGAGAATATGATGGTTTATTGGCATGCTTCAACAAGTCAAACTCTGCTATCTTCTCCATAACAACCTGCAAAGAATCACAACCATACCAACTAGACAATTGATGACATATATCTTTCTTCTTTCATAAATGAAAAAAATGGCATAGGAAAATGAAAAGAAAAACTGATTAGGAGGATTATGGTGATTAACAATACAGAAACTTCATAACAAATCCATACATCAAAGAAGAATCCTTCATTCAGTACAGCTGTTTACAGGAATCTTATTGTAATAAATATTTAATATGCTAATTTGTATCGTTCACAGCCAAAAAAAAAAATTCCCGGATACACACCTCTTGGATCCTGTAGTCGGCAACTCCTTTGATTCTAGCATACAGCTCGAGATGCTCTTCAACAGTTAAATGCTCCAGAAGAGCATCAAACTGGGGGCAATACCCTATCTGTTATCCAAGCATATTGAGAAAGTAACTTATCAAAGTGCTTTTGGTGTAGTAAAGAGAAGTTATTGCATGGAGGAAGAAAGACATACATGTTTGCGAGTAGCCTTTGGATTTGAACGTATATCATTGCCAAAAATAAAAGCAGTCCCATCAGTTGGACATTCTTCTCCTACAGGTGATCACTAAATATGAGTAATATACAGAAATAATCAGGACTGTGCTTTCAGTAAAACAGCACATAAGCTAAAGTCTCACAACAATTGATTTATTCTTATGGTTTTAGTAAGTTACTACAAACTCTATCAGTAGATAGAATGATATGATACATGGAAATCAAACATGATATCATTGCCAAACTTGTGAAGTGATGAAAGGTAAATGAAACTAGAAGAATTTTATTAGAAGAATATTGACGCCAAACCTCTCAGCTTCTCAGTAACCTGTGAATCTTAACAAAGTGTAAACTCTCATTAAGTGGCGATTTTTAAGGCTTAACAACCCAGAATAAACTTAACCTCAATTCAGACAGTTGCATGAGGGGTGTTGTAAGTTGAAACTCATG
Source organism: Fallopia convolvulus (assembly GCA_964016875.1). Taxonomy (NCBI): domain Eukaryota; kingdom Viridiplantae; phylum Streptophyta; class Magnoliopsida; order Caryophyllales; family Polygonaceae; genus Fallopia; species Fallopia convolvulus. Next base: position 33,414,995 of record OZ024721.1, on the reverse strand, counting down.
GTAATAAAAAAAAATGCTGGCCCTATTTTTAAATCTTTTATCAAATAATTTGTTTTAGCATGCAGGTAGTAATGAAATTATACAAGAATCAATAATATAAGGCAAGACCCATCCTACACAGTTCCAGATCTTGATAATGTAATGAACACTTGCAATGTAGAACTAGCAACAATTCAAGCCTCAAGTTACTAATTTCTTAACAAGGTTATTAGTTTACCAGATAGCATTGACAGAGTGGTCGTCTTCCCAGCCCCATTAGTTCCTAGAAAGCCAAAGCATTCTCCTTCCTGAACTGCAAATGCTAATGAATGAACAGCAACCTTTGCACCTTGGTTCTTCCCTCCAGGATAAACCTACAATAATTAGCATAAATTGCTAAAACGAGTCCACTTTAATCCAGAGAGTATCAGACATGCTTTCAAAATGCAAGCTATAGTACCTTTCGAAGATTATGCAGATATAAGATGGCATTATCTGCAGTTCCAGAAAGCACCCTTTCTCTTTCTGTATTTACATCCACGTCATCATCAATATCAAGAGCCATGTCATTTGACGATGAACCCAACAAAGGCTCAAAGGCATCTCCAGTCCTCTTCTCATAAATGTTAGTCAGGTTTCTCCAAAAGCTTTTGATCAGTGCAGGAGTAAGCTTGCGGGGAGGAAGGTACTCAAGTCCAAGAGTTAGAAGAAAATACAAGATGCTCTGCACCAGGAAAGTAATAATTCAGAGAAACCACTGACAAGATTGCAGTATGGAGTAAGACTTCATTAATTAAGCATAATAACTGAACAGAGGGCAAGTTGTCCTCCTGAATACAAAATAAGGCAAGGAAACAAAAGCATGTGAAAGGGATCAACCCAAGGTCAATTAGTATGGTCAATCCTACTTATGAACACCTACACAACGATAGTTTTCATCGAGAAAAATGCTTCAGGTCAATGTTATTACAAAATATCACTAGAAAGAGCAGGTAAGTTTAAAATATGGAAATTATAGTGCTATTTATTATAATTGCTCAAGACAGAAGGACATGAACATCGAGCAACAAAATTGATACATGCAGATTCATAGCAGAAAAAGGACTACAGCAGCAAGCATAGCATCATCCATGGGTTATTAGTAGCATCTGTTTGCAAATGAGCAAAATAATGTAAAATTATACAGAACATGCAGGAACAGCAGTCTATGAAGGCAGTCTGTGATTAGAGAATACCTCAACTCCCAAATAACAAATAGAGGCACCAGTGACATTCCAGTCAAGAATTTCATCACTAGATTTGTCTTTCATCCCTTGACGCACAAGAGCAAGTGAGGCAAGTCCATCAGCAAAGCAAAATCCCGGTGACAATCTGAATACATTCTGAAAGCAAAACATTTTTGTTGAGATGCAATCATTATCAGCGAGTAAAAACATCTTCTAATAAAGTCAAAATGATACTGATCACGAGTGTACTACAGTAGATCATCCGGAAAGAAAACTTCTAATGTACATCAAAAGAGAGACGCCTATATGAAAGGGCTAACTAACGGGATCTGCTATCTCAATTAGTCGACATTGAGCAGTTATACAATTGGGATTGTTGTAAGCTTTATGCTAATGTTTTTGTTTTAATCAATCAATGTAATAGCAATATCATTGAAAACAAGGATCCGAGCCCCAGGGCAGAAATATAACAATCACTTGTCGTAGCTTTGAATTTAAGCGACTCCAGAGCAATCCTCTGCAAAGAGAGTATTGACCCTAGTGCAGAGAAAAGTATACATCACTTATTTAAGCTTAAAGCTCCAGGGGTCTCATAATCTTGTTTAATGTGATAGTGTTAAGCAAAAGTTTACAGAAATTAATTGCTTGAGCAGGCACGTCCATCCCACAGCTAAGAGGCAACATGATTTGGATAACAAAACATATAGAGGAATACAGTACAACATTTACTGAGCACTATTAGTATCAAACCTTGAGATAGGAATTTGCACTAGCTGTTGCTTCTATGAGACCCATTACAAATGAGATCACCATTAGAATAAGACCCGAGAAAAAGTGAATCAGGAGAACTACATTCTGCATGAAGGTTAACAGCATTTAACATGTCATGATTTGCTCAGCACAGAGGAAAAGTATGGTGAGGCAGTATGTTGAAAAAGCTAGTTTTTCAACATACTGCCTCACCAGTCAGTATGTCGAGACAGAGGAAAAGTATGGTAAAAAAAAGCTAGTTTAGACCATTACCTGTGCTACTGAGTGGTCAAAGAAACAAAAGGTGAGGCAGTATGTTGAGGATGCTACTGCTAACCCATACTCAATAAACAAGAGAACAGTGGGGAAAAAGGAACCTGCACCAATAAACTGATCTAACCCTGGAGAGGCAGACCATTGTAGAGTTTTTCAGAAGTGTGAATGGTGAAAAAGTCAAGAAGTTGAGAGCAAAAGACTAGGTGTCCATTATCCAGAATACACTGTTTGTAAATTCTTCCCAAAGGGATTTTTCATAGTATAGGAAAAGCATTGAAGACCATCTAAATTTACATAGTTTATCTATCATCGTATCCTACCACCTACTGCCTCTATAAACGAAAAAAATAAAACTCCCAAAATGGTATATAATATGTCAAGAACACAAGAAAGGCAAGGCAAGTACAAAATGTACTGAGCCTTCAAAATGATTCATACATTTTATCGTCTTCCATATTATTTCACATTCACCCATTTGATTAGTACGCGTACAAAATGCCCTACTTTCCTGCCCCAGAAAATAAATAAAATTATACCAACAGCATAGCACAAAAGTACATTCCACTACCATCCCTGCTCATATCCTCTATTTAAACATAGTGTGTACTTAAGTGATCAGGATTCTAATTTCAGAACAAGTATTTGCCGCCTAATTAATCTTATACACACTTTTTGTTTAGGCAAATAAGCACAATAATTAGATAATCTTAATACTAATCAGATGTCAAAAGAGCATCGATTCTAATGAGGTCCAAATTTGCAGCTCATAGTAGATAAAGGTGTTTTTCCTGTATATATTTTCTTCTTTGAAGGTGTTGCTTTTCTTATCAGTGATTCATTTGGATTATTATAATCTTTTTGTTATAAGTGCCTTGTAGATTTGAAGCAACAATTAAGAAATGATCTGATATTTGCTTTATGTTCCAACAGCAGCCACCTAGTAAAGTCATAAAATGAAAGCAGATGTGCCACTTAGGTTTCCCATATCCTTTATAACTATTATCCATAGGACCATATCTTTATTAAAAGGTTGAAAAATGGAACCATAAAATTCCTAGGAATCCCAGAACATAAAATTCCACCAAACAATTGAATAGGCATGCAAACCATGGGCGGAATCCACATCATCAGTTAATTGTTACTGGCAAATCTCTAATAGGCAGTAAGCTGATTATTCTGGAAGATGTTCTTTGAAAATCAATCCAAAAGAGGTCATTGTTTTAGTAACTAAGGAAAAGACGTGAGAGATAGAAGCAACCATCAAAGTACATAACCTTTTCTTCCATAATACAACAAAGTGAAACTATTAACAAAACATCTCAACTTCTTTGATTGAAAATCACTGCAAAGTGAGACTGAATTTTTTTAATGTCGTATTAAGCTTCATGATTGAGTAGAAATTGTATATTATGGCAGAATATGAAGCTGATAAGAATGCAAAAGTTCACAGTTAACTCCCAAGTAAAAAAGAAATCTCAAATATAGAGTAATAAATTATACTACCTCCATTTCTCAGTGCTTTTTTTTTAATATTTGGGCGCACTTTTCAAGGAGTAACAAATATACAAAAATATACCATGATTTCTTATTTCATTTTTTAATTTCTTGAAAATGATTACTCACTTCATTAATTAAAAAGTCACATGGGAAATGTAGAAAGTAAAGGGTAGAAAATCGAAATTGATAATTACAGTATTTTGAAACAAATTAAATGGCCATAAAAATGTATTGAGAGACGGAGGGAGTAGTAAATATTTCAAATAGAGCCTGAGACATACCAAAGATAGAAAAAAGAATAATTGCAAATGATGAGGGCAACAAGAAGCTGATGAAGTCCCACAGATATGTAGAGGCCCAATAGGATAGTATTGATACCTGAAAAGAAGGATGAAATTCATCATCTTCCATTAGAAGAATAATCAGATAATTCATGGCTGAGAAGAAGCAATGGCTTTCAAGAAAAAAAATATATAGTTAACATAAGACTAGAAGAAAACCCCATACCCCACTGATTAGTTGTTGATGCTTAGCTTTCACTTCCTTTTCCTACATAAAAACACACACACAAAAAAAAAAAAGAGATCAATGGCATGAGACAGCACTGCATAGTCATCAAAGACTGGATGAAGTTCTACTTTTGACTAGACAAGCAACTTGAATGTCAAGTTGTCAACCATTGACAGAAGCTTATATAATCTTAATATTTCTTCTATTTATGTAGCTTAGAATTTCATGAGGTTTTGTACACATGGAGCTGACAGCAGTTAGATATATATTGCCTTGAGAAAGACTAGTTAGGAGTATGTCCTGAAAGTAGGGGATACTTGATAAGAAGTCTCCAATGGAGAGAAAATAGACTCCTTGGTCTGGTGGTAAATACTCCCTCCATTTCACAATACTTGTTCTTAAAGTCTCTTTTTTTTGTTTCAAAATAGTTGTTCATGTAAAACTTTTTTCCATTTATACCCTTGTGTATACCCCTACATTACACATATCCCAAAATGTCTTGGTAATTGAGAAAAAAGAAAGAGTATTTAATAGGGGCAATTTGGGGAAAAAAATTTTTCCTTAATATGTGTGAAATTTTGTCTAAGATCAAGTATTGTGAAACGGAGGGAGTATATAATTAGAATCCTTGGTGAAAATTACGTAGAAATGCATTTTCACTTAATATTCATGCCCAGCTCTTGCCCACATATATGCAACTTCACATAACCGGAAAGAAATCTAATATTACATATTAAGCCATTCAAAAACATTGGTAGCTCACCATTTCATCACTATAGTTATAGTTAAATGTTTTTTCGTATCTCCATAAAGGTGAGCAAAGGTTTATCTAGTGTAGTATCTAATAAACATGTCACTCATTGAGGGAAAGAGAGCACCCATTCAGCTGCTCTACGTTTAATGGTCAGTAACTACTGTCATATCATCCTATACAGCAATTTTATGCATAAAATTGTAAGTCAAGGCCGCATGACCTGCAAATGCTGTACCCAAAAAGGAAAAAAAAAATGTTCACATGCAAATAAATGGAAATCAAACTATAAGCAAACAAGGCATTTATGGATATTAGCCGGAAGGCCACACAAATCCATTCTTCTTATGACTAGCAATCCGTAAATTATTCCAAAAAAAAATAAGTACATAGATCGGATTGGCACAATACATCTATTTCAAAGGAAAAAGGATACAAGGAAAAAGAAGTACCTTCACAATAGGGACAGCAAATGAAGCTGGGATAAACGAGAAAGCAATGCTAATAATAATAGCAGCAGAAAAAGCATCCAAATCCTAGGGAATAAGTAAATTTTATATAAAAAAAATTAGCAATGATATATGTAGTCCAAGTATTCAAGCATCAAGAAACAAGAAGCAAACTAAAAGTAGAGAAAGGAAAAATAGAAGAAAAAAAAACAAAAGATAGTTCAACAGATATTCAAGTTTGTAAATATTAAATAATTTTGTCATTCGAACTAATTTTCGCTTTCATGATGAGTTCACACACTATAATCCATAAGTAGCATTCAATACTACACGACCATGATTTTTAAACACTAAGCATCTTCTCATGAATTTCTAAAGGATGGGCACCTCCAACCTTGCATGCTCACACAGTTATAGTGTACATGTACAACCAGAGTTTGGAGAAGAATGAAACCCTAGAAAACAATTATATCGATGAAGTTCCAGTCTTCTAGACCATCATAATTTACACATATTCAGATACTCCACTAAGCCTTCATGTGAAAAATTATTTGCTATTGACCTTCACTTATTCATGTGTATGTTGACTAGAACAGAATGCATCAACATGGTAACATGGATATGCCTAGTTTTTTAATATTTTAGCAGGACAGTAGGGTAAACCCTTAATTATTAATAAAATTTCAGGGCAAAGAAGTTTTGAAATCAATTGAGCACCACAAAAATAATACAATTAATGACAACTAACTGGAGCATGTTATCATGTCAACAAATGCTACGTAAGCAACTAGACATAATAGCAGGCTAGAAAGTACAAGCAAATCATACATGATGTTGAAGATGCTGGCTTTGAGTCTTTGGTAATGGATGATTGCGTGTCTGAATAGTCATATTTCCATCCGAAGTGGCTAACCTAAGAATTGCTCCATTTATTAAATTAATAAACGTAGGAGCAGAATGTTGACACGTACTGTTGTGTAGCACAGTGTATCCTATACTTCCATCATCAGCTTGATCATTCATTACGATTGCCCCATATCTTCATAAACCAAATTAAGAAGAAACATTTACTAATTATTAGGATGATAAAATCCCCTAATTCTACCAAAGCAACTTCAGGAAATAACTCGTATTCAACATGATCAGGATCCATAATATATGTATGATAGTTTTCAAAGGAGTTAATTTATCATGGGGCAAGTAATAATCATAAGTAACATTGAAAGTGGAAAGCATTGCCACAAAAGTTTAAGGAAAATATGCAATAGGCAATAGTTTTATCCGCCTTATATTGAGTGTTTTTCTCCAAAAGAAATGTAAACTGAGCTCTTTCAGATATGCCGCCATCCATACAATAAATTAAAGCGAGCAACAGATTACTCATACAGCTAGTGCATTGAGAGATGTGGCAAACTTGAGGACATATTGCACATAACTAGATAAATAGTCTGTAACATTACAAATCCTGATATGAGAAAAGCATGCTCAAAATACCTTGATTGGTAAGATTCATTTAAGCTAGATATCAAAAATTCACTCATGGAGAGTAATTTTGTCCCCATAGTTATCCCAGCTGCCTCAATAGCATCTGCTAAGGCCTTCTCTGAGTCTGGAAATCTATATACACTGGGTTTAAACCTTTGCACCCATCCCTGTTTAATATGTGATGCCACCTGCAATAGGAACATGTATTTGTGGAAAGAGCATAAGAATAAGTCACCACTAGATTATAGGAAGTCCTTTTAGTTGTCTTTTTTTTTTCCAGCAACAAAAAAGCACATACATAATCCAGAAGTTACTAATCCATCAAACTGGAACTATCAAGATAGATGAACATACTTGTTCAGAAATTGGCCAAGACAGATCATAAGGAATTGGACAACCACCTCCACCACCACTTAACAGAGGATTGAAATGTGAAGTTGTGAAAGTCACAGGCTGCATGTCAGGATGAGGCTTGAGCTTGAGGAAGGTAAGCCCAAACAGTAAAAAGATGGCTGGAATTAGAAGTTGGAAGACAACTGTTTTTCTGTCTCTCCTGGCTGTTATTGCCCTCTTTGTCAGTAGTGCTTTTGAATGTCGCCAAAAATCCGACCTCACAACCATAGAAAAGCAACAACATTGCATAGATAAGAAGCTAAATACACCCAAGATGGCAGCAATAACAATTACACAGGTACGCCACAATATTGTACACATAAACATCATTATGTTCTCAAAGTTGCCACGTAGCTTTAATGAGGAATTTCTTTTGGCTGAGTAAAGATCAGATATCTCAGCTAACTCATCTTCAGGAGGAATACTTCCCTGTACTTTGCATTCTCTATCATCAAAATCACATCCAGCCACTCTCAGGAATACCTCTTCCAAAGTAGTGACAGAGATGCCATAACTCTCAATGCCAAGGCAATTTTCCTCAATATTATTAATTTCTAACTTGGAGTATGACTTTCTCAAGTAACTCTCGATTTCCCTGAACATAATCTCAAAGCAAGATGAAGATGCCAACGGAAGCTTGAAAGAAACCTCAGTTCCTACCTGAAAATGCATATCAATCTCAGAAAATGTCAATCATGTATAGCAACTGCCAGGTATTGAAGCTCAGTTTCAGCTTTTGTCACTTTATCAATTATATATGCATTTCTTGCAATAGCAAAATGCTCAAGTGAACAATAATGCATGTATTGCCTTGCCTCACTGACTAGTATTGCTGATGGAACATGACGATGAACAATATCTGCGGCTATAGAGGCACCTGGTGCAGCCTAATGCCAGAGAACAAAAACAAGTGAGTGAGAAAGGACACTTTTCAGTGCAACTTGAAAAACCAATTTCAACTTCAAAGAAAGGGTCAAACTGACTCTACCTTTACTAATGTAAGAGTGTAACCAACACCATACTGACGCTTCAGGAAAAGCGAACTGTGCATATAAAGAAAATTTCAATATTCAATGTTGATTAACGGTAAAGATATTGCGGTAATGGGTTTTGTTATCTACATTCTACATGATAGATCCAATTTAGAAAGAGAAAGGAGTGATAAGCTATATAATGGCTTTGCGAAATGAAAAATCAAGTAATTGTGAAAGAAGGAACCTTCCACAACATCTCAAGGAACCATTAGCCATGATTGCTATGCGATCTCCTAATACTTCAGCTTCATCCATCGAGTGTGTGGTCAACAACACAATTCTTCCTTTCTTAATCTTCTTAATTAGTTGCCATGTCAAACGCATGGAATATGGGTCCATTCCACTAGTAGGTTCATCAAGAATAATTATCTGTAGAAGAACCATAATAAACAACCACAGTAGAAAGAAACAACAAAAGGAAACTTATATTGGCTTTCAAATGAGTACTTCACCTTACTATTTCCAATAAGTGCAATACCTAAGGAGAGTTTCCTTTTCATGCCCCCAGAAAGAGCATTGACAATTGTGTTGGCTTTGTCAGCAAGACCAACCTACTCAAACAATCACATTAGTAAATCAGCTGTTAGTACAATAACTATGAAAGGCTGGGATATAATGCAACTAGCAAACTCCCAAAGAATGTTGGGAACACGACATGCTTTTTCACCCCAAAGGAGGAGCTAAGATAATTCAACTTCGAGATTAATTAATCCAAGTAATTGGCAGTATACACTACAACACCCCAGCCTACTAGGATGGATAGCACCCTGAGATTTAGATGGCACACAAATTAAATTCCATGTTATCATCAACATGAAATTACCCATCAACTCACTTTTCAATATTTAAAGAGTAACTGATAAAATAACTTTTTCATAATGCTCAAAATTCAAAACTGATTAAGCAAATTCTCATGAGCATCTTTACCTTTACTAGCACCTAAAAAGGTTACAGAATGAGTATTGCCCCATAGGTTGTAAAGTCAATTTAAGGAATTTAAAATTGGGTGCAAATTGGGATCACAAATTAGGAATAGATTCAAAATCTTAGCATAGAAGCATCTCAAGTATTCTTCAAAGTTTGCACCTCATCCACAAGCATACCGCAAAATATATTCAAAATCCTAGCTTAAAACTAAATAATACATGTTGTCAAAGTACATAAGAGTTCGTTGCATAGGTGCATAAGTGAATTAATTGAAGTATGAACAAATAATAACTCACTTCATCAATCATTTCAGTCACAGCACTCTCCAGGGCATCTTCTTTTACACCTTTTAATGTGGCAAATAATTCCAAATGCTCTCTCACCTAGAACAAAAAGCTAAACAAGTCAACCATAATGCGTAATAACAAAATAGACAAATAATACATCAAAATTTCTAATGAAGATGTCAAGGTCACACTGCAGAAGACAAGATTCTCCTTATAAAAAAGAAGACATGTAAAAAAAGTATCTAGCCAAATTTATAGCTACTCCATTGGCAACTCAAGATATTCCATTGCTTTTGGTTTTCATTCTGCATTTGCAAAAATTAACTCGTCCAGTCTTTTACCAAAGCACGATTATGTGTTATCACAAATGCATCAATAGATGGCCATCTATAACAATGTTACTAATGTGTTATCCTCATGTATTCTAACCAAGGACAAAAAGAACACATATGGCAAGTAAAAGTGGGAAATACAGATATAGTGTAACAAGATGATGAAGTACAAACTGACAATCAACATGGCAAGTAAAAGTCCAACACATTCTAGAATTGCTTTTTTGGCATGAAATGGAAAGACTTACTGTTAATTCAGGAAAGAGAATGTCATGCTGAGGGCATACACCCAATTCTTTCCGTATATCATCCTATAAATCAATGAAAGCAGCTTAGTTAGATTGTAAAAAGAATACTTTAAATTTAGTAAAATAAGGATATAAGGATGAGGGGGCGCATCCTCATGCTCATTGGCTTTTATAAACTGTCTTTGAGATGGATTTAGTCCCTATATCAATTTTGGTGCATTCTAACTAAATTCAGTTATTATTGTCACATTGCTTAATTTCAGTTTTTCTTGGGTCTATCGGGCGTACCCCCTTTCCCTTGGGCAGGGGTACCCCCATCTTGACCTCCCAGATTCCGCTGTAGCGGAGCCTCACTGGGTCAATGATGATGATCATGATGAAGGATATAAGGATGACATTCAGTAGAGGTATGAACAGACAGTAAAGAGCTATAAAGTCACCAACAATAAAAACAAAAAAGTTTAGCATTCTTTGTTGAGACTGCTGAGTAGGAGAACATTAGTGCTACAAGATCCATTTTCATAAGGAAGTAATTATGTGCTGGTTTCCAGAATTTTTCATTAAAAAAAGCTAAAAAATTGTACAAGCAGATTAACTGGTATATGCTTAAGTTTTACGTGGCCCAGTCCAAAACTTCAGCAAAAATATATGAAAAGAAATAAACTAAAGATTCCAAGAAGTATATAATAAAGTAATATAGTTGACATGCTATGTGACCATGGAAGTGACTGTAATCATTACCATGTCTGTGAGTATATTCTTCCCTAAAACCAAGGCATCGCCTGATGTTGGAGTCAGAAGACCAACCAACATAGATATTGTAGTACTCTTACCAGCTCCATTGTGTCCTAAAAATGTCACCCACATGTTAAGAGCATTTAAACTGTGTTGGAGCAACTAGTTTAACAACAACAAGTTCCATCATAGCAAAAGAAGCAGGCCAGATCTCTAACAACCCAATCTACAGCAATCTACCAATTATAGGTAACAACATAAAGGAATAAACATCCACAAAGCACATGAAATGTCGAAAAAACACATAACCAGAAGGATAAATTATGCAAACTAAAATAACATATGTCTACCTAAAAGGGCCAGTATCTGATTTTCATACAAAGTAAGTTGCAGTGAGTTAACAGCGCAACAATTCCCCTTTTTTGAAGCATACACCTTTTGAAGATTTCTGATTTGGAGGCACCTACATCAGACAACTAATATGAGATGGAGAAAGGGGAAAGTGAGACAGATGTAGGAATATGAGTCCAACACCGACCTGCCATCAATTTCTTGTTGCTTCATATCTAAACTTATAGCCTCCACAATTGGTCCAGAACCATCTCTTGCAATGCCAACTTTATCTCCAGAGATCAAGTTACTTACTTTACTGTCTGCACTGAAATCTTGATGCTTGTAACTACCCTTTTTTGTCCATATGGACTTGTTAAAAGAGAAGTTCCATGAGTAACATGTCTTATCCTCCTTGGGAATAACCTAATGAGATAAGTTCAATTGATCAATGTAAGGCATGTACCCTTTCAAACAAAATGTTGATGCACAAAAGAAACAATAACTTCAGCCTGTTTACCAAAAATGAAGAAAGAAAATAGTATTTTTTCAACAAGTATATTTAAAGTTAGCTTAGCCACACAGGTTACTAAAAACGTCTAATACCAAAAATACAAGGATCCAAATATCTAATCATAGTAGATTAAATAAAGAAGACACTCAAAAAGACAATCAGGGATTTCTGTGAAGGGGGGAAAAGCAGCACACTATCAAAATAAATAGAAATTTCTTTGTTCTCAAGGTCCCTCCATGATACCTTGTCCAAGTAAACACTAAGGCAGCCATATATTATGGAGTCAACCAGCATCATGAGTAGACACACCAAGAAATTGACACCAGACGATTCCTGGAATGACAATCATTATGATGTTCGAAATCAGAAGATAACAATAAAATCCATAGTGGGGAGAGAAAGATACAGACAAACCCTCCATATATTGCTCCATCGAAGTCCAACATGAGCTCGTTCATAGTCTGCAAAGTTAATTGATCCTAAAGCAAAAGCTGTTGGTGAAAGAAAAGATGCAGCAACCTTCAAAACCCTGGAAAGAAAAGGCACATTCATCAACTAGAAGAAAAATCTACTCCAGATGAAAGAAGAAACAACAGATATAAAGAGAAGATACCAACATTGAAACTGATGGGTCATTGACAGTGTAATATGGGAAAAAGGCTCCCAGAAAAGAGAGTGTCCCAACCGCCACAGCTGTTTTTGCTCGGGTGAAGAATGCCGAAATCAAAAAAGACAGCATGATTGCACTCAGTCCAAACAAAAAGAAGTACATAAAAACAACTGACTTGTCACTATAATTGAAGAGTGAATCCATGGTGCAAAGTGTAAGAAGTCCAGAAGAGATTGCAAACTGCAAATGAGAGAAACCGACATAACTAGTCTGCATAATATCTCACTGTCGTAGGCTAAAAATCATTGCTTCTAGCATCAAGAAGATCATTTAAACCCTCTAAATGCATACAAATCAACTTCTCAGCAAAAATGGACTTAGTTAGAGAAAGAGAAATGAAAATGTTCAGGTACCAAATTGAATAAAACAACAACAACAACAATTACCCAGTGGAGCTTCCCTTGCGGGAAATCTGGGGGGTTAAGATGGGGGCGCCCCGGGCTTAACGCGTCAGGGGAGCGACCAAAAGACCCGACAGGACCCCAGAACAAGATAAAAAACAAGGCAACTAAAGGCAAACTGAAACAAAGCAGAACGAGACATAAAAATGTAAAAACATAGCTCCGAAAACCTCAAGGCCCCCGTGGGCCGAACTGTCCAGGTGACTAACTGTCCACCACTCGAATCTTCTCCCTCCAACTATCCCTACACAGTGCCAGATCTCTCGAAATCCCCAACTGGCTGACATCCTGCTCTATATTATCCTTCCAACACTTCTTCGGTCAAATTGAATATGAGATGAAATTTAAATCAGAAGTTTCGGCCAAACTCAAAAGGGACATGACTAGAACCACCAATTGCAAGCCTAGAGTGCATGTGAGCATGATTTTTGCAGTGGGAAGAATTGCCGATTGTATGGATATTAGAATTGTGATTGAAACCATGATAAAATATCCTGACTCCTTGGTAAGATTTAGTAAAAAGTTCACAGGAAATGAGAAAACGAACCAATTTGATGAATAACTAATTATAAAAAAAAAAACACCAAGCAAAATTTTGGTTTTAAACTAGCAGAAATGAACTGACAAACCAGCTTACCTGTATAATATATGTCATAAACCATGAAATATGGAATATCTCATTTTTAAGCCCCATCATGTAAAGACCTTCCTTTATCTTTTGCTCCTGAAATATTAACAGGAAAGGCATACTTAGCCTCAAGTATCAAAGTTTGTAAGACTTGAACTGATAAAAGAAAAAGTGAAGCTATAGGCAAAAAGTATATTTAACATTTTTTAAATCTAACCTTCTCAAATACTGAATAGCTTATTAGACGAGAGATTGGATAGAGAAAGCCCAGTAGGTAGCTATGCAGTGCAATTACAGGTCAACCAACAATGTAAATAAACAATCAATTAATGAGAAGTTGATTTTTTGGTAATCTACAAACAAGAGAAGGTGATAAACAAAAAAGGCTAGAGAATATAGAGCCGAGAAATACATACAGCACTCCCATCACCCTCTTGATAATTGATTGGAACTCGTCATCAGTGTATTCATGAGTTGGAAAAGGAGCTATTGTTATGTTTGATGGAAGAAAATACATCCATGGCAACCTATATGATGCAGATGCGAAAGGAACTTCAGGCAAGATGGTTGTTGCACTTTGCTGTGCAGAAAATATTATAAATGAATCCACAACTTGCTGGAGCTGCAACAAGAGTAAAGCAAATTAATATCTATATTAGAATGAAAAACAAAATACACATTGCAAAATCATATCACAGGGATCCTTTAAGACATTTGTAGGAAACTGATTACCCAAAAGATATTGAGAACAATGGACATTATTCATTCAGGACCAATCATGAGCTCAGGACAGTGGAGCATAAATAAAAGGCACAATGTCTAACATAAAAGGGAAACCACAGAAAATGTACAAGTTAGGAGAAACTAGTAGGAACATACAGTCAAGAATCCACTCAATCCATACTGCAAAATTGGAATCATGTTTACACCCAATTCCAAATCATTGAGATATGGACCATTTGTATCCATGATTGATTTGACATCCGGAAATCCTGAGAAAGCCCAGGTGTGGTTGAGGCGTATACTGTAATCATAAGACGATGGACCTTGATCATGAAATACTACTGCTCCTTTGATCATGGGATTGGGACAGTTCCTGGTTTAAGAAAAGAAAGTAAGCATCTTAGACAAGGACCAAGTAAGTTTCAATGATCTATTAAAAATAAACTTTACTGGCAAGCAGATGACATATTGATTTTTCTTCAATGTAAAAGAAAAAGAAATCAGGTTTCTATATAACATTTCAAAGTGCTTATGCATCCACATAGATTGAAGACAAAAATAAGCAATAGAAGCAAAAGGTTGCATGAGAAAGGGAAAGAAACCACCATGCTTTAAATGTAAGACAAATGTAGATCCAACATGTTAGTAGGCCACCTTTCGAGTTTGAAATGATTAGACCAATAGAGCAACAAAGTCAAAGATAAAATACAACTTAACTTAAAGGAGCATCCATGGAATCAACTTGTAGAATAGCAAAAAGAACATTACTGAAAGGCATTGAGTGCAGAACCAAAATCACTTACTTTCCTTGCTCACAGGTGCCATAAAGATCTGAGCGAATGTAGGTTTCAAGCTCCACTTCATCTTTATAGATTCTAGAAACCAGCTTTAAAAAGTAAAGTAAATTGGTGTAAATCAAAATTACATCAATCATTCCGCTATATGAAGAGGGAAAATTCAAAGGGAAAAAAGAAGCAAACTTTACCTTTAGTAAAGGATATTGTAATGATATTAAATTGATCATTCTCCTTGTCGCCTCAGTATCAGGTGCAAAAGCTAAGAATTCATTTTTTTCTAATAACAGCTCTAGGATTTGATTGAAAGGAGGAGACATATTCCCTTTTCCAACCTCCACCAACATATCTTTACGTATATACCTGGGATGCATTTATTTGTTAGCAATATGCAGTGACATAAGCTGAAGCATTATCAAACCTAAACTTAAAAAATCTCAGGTCACAATTTGTAAATGCCTTTGGTTGAAAACATAAAAAGGGGGAAGAAAAGGCCCTTAGCAAGATAGCGTAAACTAGTAAGATTTCTCTCATATAAGATTGCTTAAAATACTTATTAAGACTTCCATGCCAGACATGTAGAGATATCATCACACACAATATAACATTTTATTCAGGCCTCTGTTATGTGCCCGAGCGTAGGATCGAGTCACAGGTCTAGACACTTGAGAGCTTTCCCTAGAATCTATGGTGATAATAGAACGAAAGAGATAGCGCAGCAGAGAACTCGTCCTTGACAGAGTTCTCCCCTTAGGTTTAGGTAAACCTCCTTAATAATAATATGCTTAATTCTCTTATTGAATAATAAAGCCATATATATAGGCTACGGAATACAAAGCTGCTAAAATAATAACCCCTAATCGTATAAAAAGATATCTAGACTATAATGAAAGGTAATAATCTAATCTATAAGGAAAGATATAAATTATATCCAAATTAAACTATATCCTAAATAACAATAATAATAATAATTCTAATTGATAAGTTTGTGCAATTCACGTAACCCTCAGCCAGGCTGTATTACAGCCGTATCATCACTCCCCTTCCCGGCTTTGAGCTTGTCCTCAAGCTCAGACTCTGGATAACCATCTTGACATTGTATATCGGGCTCCCATGTTGCTTCCTTCAGCCCATCAATTGGAGGTTTTCCTTTCCACAAAACCTTTGTTCCATTTAAGATAAATTCCATAGTGGAGGAATTAAAATCCCACAAAATTGGTCCAAGATTGCACAACCATTGGACTCCCAAAACCAAATCAATCCCCTCTAATGGAATGGTATAACACTCAGCCTGAATATTGCTTGCAGCCACATGAAGTGGAAACGCCTTACAAATGCTCCTACTCGACACGCTTGAACCGTTTGCCATTCCCACCTGTGTGCCCGGTATCTTCCTTACCTCCAACCCCAATTTTTGCACCAGCCCCTCTCTCAAGAAGTTGTGTGTGCTGCCAGAATCCAACAACACTGAAATTTCAGCCCCTGAAACCATTCCCACTAACTGCATCGTAGGGAAATTGTTGTTGACACTAATAGCATTTATTCGAACATTAGTTCCAAGCAGCTCTTCTTCGTATTCTTCACTGTACTCTGGTACTTCAATCCAAAAGAGTCGTTTACATTTATGCCCTTGTGTATAAGATTCATCACAATTAAAACATAATCCCTTAGCCCGTCTTTCGGCCATTTCAGCCCGAGTAAGTTGCTTGACGAATCGTGTAGAAGGGAGTACACTATTGGTGTTGTTGCTTGTTGGCTTGTCATGTTTATCTTCCATCCTCACAGTTGAGCCGTTGTTGGTTGAGTGTAGAGACTCACTTTTGTTGGAATCGAGATTTTTTATAGGTGTCAAGGACACCATCCCTTGAGAAACACCTTGCTTACGCTCTAATGCCCGAGCCATGTTCATTGCAATTCCAAGGTTTCCGGGCTGCTGCAACTCAATATCAATACGAAGATCTTCCCGTAGCCCGGCGGTGAATAGATTGACTTGTTGCAGGGGTTTGAGATCAGAAGTTCTGGCTAACAAGGATTGAAACTGCCGCTGGTATTCCCCCACCGATCCGGTCTGTTTTAGGTTGACCAATTCCCCCAGAGGGTTATTACTCAAAGGTGGCCCAAAACGGACATGGCAGCATTCTCGGAAGCGTTCCCATGTCAAGTCTGGCTCTTCTGCCTAGAGTTGATCGAACCACAATTGTGCCTCCCCGAGAAGATGGAACGCAGCCAGTGGTACCTTGTCTGTGTCTGCCGTTTTTTGGCTGGCAAAAAATTTTTCACACCTTTTCAGCCATCCTAACGGATCCTCGGTGCCCTCATACGTCGGAAATTCCATCTTAGAATATCGGGGTACCATCGATCCTGTATTTTGTGACGAGAAGCGAGCGCCCGACATGAAATTCCCGCTGAACGGACTGTTGTTGTTGGGGTCTGCGCTTCCGCTAGGGGGAAGATCCTTTCCCTTATCCTTGTTCGACATGGAGATCGACAATTCAGCAATCTGTGTTTCCATTGTTTTCTGGCGTTCGGTGACTTGTGCTACATTACCGGCGATTTGTGCCATAAAAGCATCCAGCTTTGCTCCCAGTTCTGCGTCTCCCATGACTCCTGGCTCTGATACCAAGATGTTATGTGCCCGAGCGTAGGATCGAGTCACAGGTCTAGACACTTGAGAGCTTTCCCTAAAATCTATGGTGATAATAGAACGAAAGAGATAGCGCAGCAGAGAACTCGTCCTTGACAGAGTTCTCCCCTTAGGTTTACGTAAACCTCCTTAATAATAATATGCTTAATTCTCTTATTGAATAATAAAGCCATATATATAGGCTACGGAATACAAAGCTGCTAAAATAATAACCCCTAATCGTATAAAAAGATATCTAGACTATAATGAAAGATAATAATCTAATCTATAAGGAAAGATATAAATTATATCTAAATTAAACTATATCCTAAATAACAATAATAATAATAATTCTAATTGATAAGTTTGTGCAATTCACGTAACCCTCAGCCAGGCTGTATTACAGTCGTATCAGCCTCATGTCCAACTTCAAAATATACAATCCATCTGTACCCACCACTATTATATACATAAAAAGGAGAATACAAAGAAAAGGAGGAAAAGGAGTGAAAATAGGTAAGCAAGAAGTGAGAAACTTACGGTTGAGCAGGGTGTATCTTTGTATCAGCTTGCATGCGGACAGCTATCAGCATCAGCATCACAATGGTAGGTAGAAGGATCTACATAAGATAACAAGTCAATACTAATCGCAAGGTTAAAGCTACAACATTAAGATGTTCCAATTTGTTCCCTGTACAAACCACCTCCTAACACCATTATTTTATAATTTTTCAACTAACATAGACCCCTTAAGCAGAAGGTATGACTATATAGTTCAATTTGCAATATCCAGGAATAATGTATACGTACACAGTACACAATATAATTCATACCCCTGCCGCCATCCATCCTGAGAGAATTAACTAACAAATTGGATTTTTTTTCTCGCAATAAAGAAATAGATTTTGAAACATTCTTTGCCACCTAACCTCACTAGTAAGAAAATCAATATTGATTAACCATTCACCAATTACTTGGGCACAATGTTTCGTTCAAGTTAGCCTACCATATACTAACAAGGCAGAGGACTGGAGAAGAAATCACAAAATTGTTTTTAATCATACGATCTACCAGAAATATAAACTAAGAAAAGGCAGACAATAATGACGACGATCAACGTATAAAAAGCGATGAGCAAATCGATGATCATTTCACACATATGTTGTGGCAAAATTCGCAACAGATCACTAGGAAACTGAGTTTAAGCTCCAAAGCTAGGGGGAAAAACGGAAAATTAGTATCAGTTGGAAATAGCAGATATGAGAATCGAACCTCGGCACAAGTAACGTAAGGGTGGCGAATCTTCAAGAGCCAGTTCTTGCGAAGCATCGCCTTGAGTTGGCGCCAGGAATTCGCCATCGCCAAGGCAGCTCCTGACCGGCGAGAAGCTGGGGGATGGGATAGATAGAGAGAAGTATAAACCCTAACTTCTCAAATCGAAGAGAAAAGCCGGAAAAGTATGACAAGAGTCATTCAGAAGCCGGGAAAAGGTGGCGATGAGAGGAGACTGTAGAAACAACTTGTGTAAACGGTGAAGCCAAGTGTTCGAACAGCTTGTCCATATGCTCGAAATTGTACATTTAACAAAGGGCAAATTGGCATTTAAACACCCCTTATTTTACTATTGTTGTATTTCACCATTTAACAGAAACCATTTACTCTCCGTTTTTACCTATCTAATACATCCATAAATCTAGCAAATTCTAATGCATAAATTGAATCAAACCCTAAACTAATCCAACAAACTCCTATAACTAAAAATGTCAAAAAGACTAAACCCTCATCTATTGTCAAAATTTAAAGGAAATAATAACAACAAATATCTTGTGTGGGAGAGAGACGAACTAGTCTTCAATTTTTTTTGAATACTTGGTTTTGCAGATGATTCGAAGTTGTAGGATCGTAGATCTGTGTTAATAAGACAAATCGGTAACTGTTCCAGAGACAGTTCCCTTACGCATCGGAATAAAGTAACACAGAAAAGTAAACTGTAAATAGATGCAAGGACACGTTTCCTTATAGAGGAACCTCTACAGCCAACTAGCTGAAGAGTAAACCTCTACCTCCCTTGGAGGATTTTGAACACGCACTATATTTAGATTGATAGATCTCAGGATACACAATACAAAGACGAACTTCTCTATTGCTCGTAATCACACTTACAAACAATACTAACGACTAAGTCATTATGAATCCTAGATCTAAACGCAATCAATATAGTATGTGAACCTGACTCGTTCCGTGTGCAGTTCCCTTTAGCACAGGAACCAACTCTCCAAGTCGATGGTGATCTTCACGCAGTCCCCATCACTTGGATCTGAAACTTCCTTCTCCGGTCACTGGTTCGTCGTCTTCACTGGATTAGCTCGGGCTCTCTCTTTCTCTATATGGGCCTGGTATTTATCGTCTTCGAGAGCTGCTTAACCTAGTTGCGTCGCTTTCTATTTATAGAGGTTGCCATTTTTATCTTGACGCCTTTTCCCTTTTCGTCTTGGGGAGTACAACACTATTCAAAAAGACTAGCGTACCCTTTTAGATCCTTTTCTTCTCGGAAGTCAGCTTGCCGCCCAAGACAATAGTGAAAAGTGTAACACCCCCTTCCTACCCTGGAGGTATTACCGCCAGTAACCCCGATTAAGACTAAACCGAAGCTACCCAAGGCTTTAAACTGACTGAACAAACTAAAACAAACATTACAGCGGAATAAATACAATTGGTCTTATACAAACCTTAACCCAAAAAGAATAAATAACTAAATAGAACAACCTTCTATTTAAACAAAATCTTCATCAAGTCTTCCTTGATTTCTTACTTCTGAAACTCAGCTTCGCTTTGAAGTAGTTTAACCATGATCTTCACTCAAGTATAGCCATTGGAAACCTTTCTTCAACTTCTGGAGCTTCAAACATCTGAATCTGCCTCTTGAATCAACTTCCAAGAAATACCTGATGTGTCGTAAACCAACGATGGACACCAGCCGACCATATAAAAGAAAAGAAGATGGACGGGTTAGTCTAATGATAGACTAGCAAGCGGAGAATCTAACTTGGTTCTTATGGTTGTAACTAAACATATTGGCATCCAAATCCGAATAGACTCGGATTATGATCCAACAGTTAGCAGTCTTATAGAGAATAAGAAGGAGACTCGCATAATCAAGAGAGAGAACACCACCGCTTGTGGTTTCTTTAAGAAGCATAAACAATTGTTGGGAATTCATATTAATCACATAACATCTTGAAAAGCCTCCATCGACTATTCAGATTAACTTAATCAAAGTTTGATTAAGAATCATTCATAACCGGGAGCAAGAATGGTTATCGAATAGACTAACCATTCGGGTACATTAATGTGCCCAACGCACTTATCTATCATTACTCTCAATCTGTGCACTCGCACCATTTAATAGTTCTTATATAGTTCGGCCAACAACCGAGATCAGAGGGCCTATTTCATCCATGATCATTTATATATGCTCGGCCAACAACCGAGATTCGGCCAACAACCGAGATCAGAGGGCCTGTTTCATCCATGATCATTTATACATGCTCGGCCAACAACCGAGTGTCAATTGCACTTAGCTAAAGTGCACCATCGTTCTCCTTCAACGTGAAGCGTGACATGAGTCATGATTCCAATATTGGGATACGCTAGCAAGCTACGCCCCCAATACAGATTTTGTTATAAAGAGGTCATTGGAGACTCGGCTCCTACCCCTGGACTACTTATTTCGCAACAGTGTTTCAATACAGGACCACTAAAGAGAGGTCTTGGAGTCTAAACTCCCATCTCTACCATCTTATTTCACAGCAATGTCTCAGCATGAGACAGCTAATCATACAACGGTCCTAAGTTCAATTCTAGCGCAAAAACCGCAATAACGACATAGTCGTTATTTCTAACAAAATAACAACCTATCGAACTTTATTCAACATACAAATTATTTCCAACATGAGGATCAATTGGAATTCAATTCCTCATTAATAACCATAACGCAAGAGAGAATCGTCCACTTGCCTTATAAGGCGTGCTCGACGTCCTTAGCAATTCCAACAGTAATCTGTATCATCCCTCTGACAAATATAACAAAAGGATTTCTCAACAACGAGCTCACAGAAACACTTCTTAGTTGTATTCTCAATTTCTACAACTTCCTAATCGATAAACGATTTAATTTCCGAATATCGATATATAGTAAATCCTTAATTATCATGCTTCAAGGAGCCATCTTGGCGGAATTATAACTAATTATCCGCTTCTCTTTTGAAACAATTTTCTAAACAAAAATTGTTCATTAGCAACAGTACTTAAAGGTTACCAAATTTCGGATCAAACGGATTAACAACGAATCCCAAGTAATTATCCGAAGTCCCTTACCTGCCAATCGGTATCCAAAACTTGTAATCGCTATAACGGAAGATCCGGACGTCCGTTTCCCGAGCGGTTCGAACCTGTAGAACCGTATCAACGTCAAGATTATAAAAATCATAAATTTAATTAGCGAAGCGGCACTGAAAGGCCCTTACGGTGACTCCGCAACCAAACCGCTAATTAATTTCGATCGTATATACCTTCACTCGAGCCCATGGCTCGTGTGGCTCGATCATGGCTCGATCCCCGAGCTCGAGGGTGGATGGGCGTTGCCCGACAGCAGCCCTCGCTGTAGGTGGTGGTCGGAGTAGCTACCGATCGCCGGCGACGTCGCGCGGTGTGGTCGAAAAGGTTGGCCGGCGGTGAAGGTATTCTCCCGTGTCCACGTTCCGTCTTGTTCTTTCTTTGGCTCGGTTCTGGCTTCCAGCAGCAACCAGCCCACCAAGATTCAGAAGGGAAGAAGAAGGAAGAATGTGAGGTTGTGGTGGTTGGGGATGAGCTGGGCAGAGGAGACGATCGCCGGCGCTTAAACCTTGAATTCTTCCACCCGATTACGTCGTCCCGCCCTGATTCTATCCCTGGTTCTGTTTTCTTTTAACAGCATCCACGAGCACCAACAAGGGGAAGAAGAAGAGGTGAAAAGGTGGAGGAAGGCTGGGGAGTGGCGGGTGACGGAGGAGAAGGCCGGCGTTGAAGAACTGCTCCCGAGTCCGTCGTTTTGTCCCGTCCTTTCCCTCGCTCTCGACCTCCTCTGTTTTCTTTTGTTTTCAATCAATTCCAATCTCACTCTTATCAACTCACTGGTTCCTTCTTTAAAAAGCAAAGGAAGAGGCGGTTTGTAAAACCGAACCCGTCTCGGAACGGGACTCGCGTTAAAGCGGTAAAATTATGTACCTCGGATGGAAAAGCTTACTAAACGAAAAACATCCCGTAAATTATGTAGACCAATAAAATCAATTTTTCATGATTTTATCTTGCTACTTTCAATTTTTAAGGCTTCCGTTTCGTATTTTAAATCCTTTCCGGTACATAATTAAAAAGACGGCTTATCCAATAAATATTCTTTTTCCACCGAAAAATCCTAGGATTCACACCGATCCATAAAATCATTTCTTTGTGATTTTAGGATATCACCAACAATTTTCTAGGATTTAATCTCCAACGAAAATATTGGATTAAGCGTTAAAAAGATATCCGAGAAAATTCAAAAATATCCTCAAAAACCGCAGTTATTACAAAAAGTCATTTATATCCTTCAAGATATTTGCCACGTACTCAGATGGCTTCATGGGGAATGTTTCCCTTGCTTTTCCTGTAAACCTGTATCTTTCCTGAGATCACTTGTATATGGAATTAGTTCCATATGTTTGTCATTATCAAAACTTCGATTACTCGAATAGAGAAACCGTTGTTCCAGTGTTAGTTCCCTAACACTGATCCAACAGAAGTTCAGTAGTGTAATCTGTTCAATTTTGAAAAGGAAGAAGAAGAGAGCAAGGACTCGGGGAGGGGAGAAAGTTGGAATGGGTGGATGTGTAATTTTGGACCACTTTTTTTTATATATGAGAAAGAGGTGCGTTACAATGAAATTTAGGGGGTGCGTTAAAGTGAAAGGGCCTAAAAAAATTTTGGGACTTCATTTTAGAGCACCCTCATTTTTTCATAAGAAAGCACCTATAATTTTTTTTTAAAATATACCACTTTGCCCTAAACACAATCTCCACCTCTCTCCTTCACTCTTCTGCCTCCCCCTTCAAACTTCAATTTTATCCATAAACAAGCTTGAGTTTTGCAAATTACAACCAATTTCATCCATTTAACAAGGTATGTCTCTTCTTCTTCATTGATTTTTATGCAAAAAATTCATGATTTTTAGAGCTTTGAGAACAAATTGGTTGGGATTTAGGGTTTAGGTTTTGGGCCAGTGTTTAGATCTATGAAATAGGGCAGTTACATTGTAGATTTAGGCGTTTTAATTGAATGGGTGTTGAGGATGCCATGGTCGTAAGCATATAAAAGCTATTGATCTTAATGGTCGTTGGTTTTGCGCGTGGGCGAAGGTTGAAGACGATGTTCGGCCGTAACGGAGATAAGGCATGTGTTAAGCAGATAAGGAAGATGGCACATGCCGACTTTGCAGGTGGAAATGACATGCGAAATCACTGAACGGGTGAGAAGGGGCTTGGAGGCTTGACAATGAAAAAAAATTAAAGTAGTGAAGGAGATCCACTAGCGTAAAAATGAAGAGGATGAAAGATAACTAGGGCAAATATGGAATCTACAAGGGACAGTCAGAAAAACAAATATACCAATTAAAAAAAGTCTAGTATATTTATGAAAGCTCAATATAAAAATAATTAGTGAAAGCCCAATGAAACCCAATGTAATAATGGCCACAACATTTACAAATCAAAAGATAGTAACGAATAGGTTACCTACATAATGCACACATTTATCAAAATTAACTCTACTGATTTCTTACCACAAATCTGTGATAATTGAATTTGTACACACTTCGATGTCATCCTTAATAGCCAAGTAAGGAGTCAAATCGGACACATTGAAGGTAGCGCTCACCTAATACTCCCTAGGTAACTCGAGCTTGTAGGCGTTATCTCCAATACATTGCACCACTTTGAATGGACCATCTCCTCTTGGAGACAACTTGGATTTGCGCTGATTGGGAAATCTTTCCTTCCTTAGATGTGCCTACACTAAGTCACTGGGTTGGAAAATGATTCGTTTGCGCCCCTTGTTCCTTGTTGTGTTGTAGTCGGCCTTTTGCATAAGTCGTGCCTTTGTTCTTCTATGCAACTCCTTAATGAACTCAACCTGCTTACCTTCATCAAAACTCTCTTTCTCCCTCATAGGATATGGGGTAAGATCAAAAGGGGTTAGCGGGTTAGTTCCATATACACACTCAAAGGGGGTTAAACCTGTCGATGAATGCATGGCCCTATTGTATGCAAATTCTACATATGGCAAAGCATCTTCCCATAGTTTCAAGTTTTTCCTAATGATAGCTCTAAGGATTATAGTCAAAATCCTATTAGTAACCTCAGTTTTCCCATCGGTTTGAGGGTGACTAGAGGTAGAAAATAGTAACTTAGTTCCTAGATTGTTCCAAAGTGTCTTCCAAAAACATCTTAAGAACTTCACACCCCTATCACTCACTATAGTCCTAGGCACACCATGCAACCTCACGACCTCTCTAAAGAACAATTCAACTACATTACAAGCATCATCGGTCTTATGAGAAGCTATGAAGTGTGCCATCTTAGAAAAACGATCAACTACAACAAAGATTGAATCTCTACACCCTTCTTGTCCTAGGTAAGCCAACTATAAAATCCATGCTAATGTCTTCCCAAGGGGCATTGGGAATGGGCAAAGGGCTGTAAAAACCGTGTGGCATTAACCTAGACTTGGCCTTTAAACATTCTAAACAACGTTTGATATGATGCTCAACATCTCTAAGCATATGAGGTTAAAAGAAATGAGTAGACATCAAGTGATATGTTTTATCCCTACCACAGTGTCCCATTAAAGTGCCCTTATGGGATTCTTCTACAAGCAATAAGCGTAAGGAACACCTAGGAATACACACTTTGTCAACTTTGAAAAGGAATCCATCATGCAAGTAAAACTTGTTAAAAGCACCCTTCTCAACACATGCTTTATACACTTCACCCAAATCAGCATCATTCACATATAACTCCTTAATATAAACAAATCCTAGCACTTTGGAGTCTAATGTGGTTAATAGAACACGTCTTCTAGAAAGGGCATCGGCAACAACATTTTCTTTTCCCTTTTTATATTTGATAACATATAGAAATGTTTCAATGAATTCCATCCATCTACCATGCCTCTTATCCAATTTGTCTTGATTTTTAATTAAAATGTTTTAGAGATCATGATCAGTTTTCAAAACAAATTCTCTAGGCCATAAGTAGTGTTGTCATGTCTTAAGTACTCTAAACAATGCATGTAGATCTTTATCATAGGTAGAGTAGTTTAAGCATGCTCCTTTTAATCTTTCAGAAAAATAGGCAATGGCTTACCTTCTTGCATGAGGACGTCGTCGATGCCAATGCCGCTTGCATCACATTCCACCTCGAAAGGTTGATTGAAGTCCGACAAAGCTAGCAAAGGGGCTTGCGTCAATCTGAGCTTGAGGGTGTTGAAGGCCCTCTCTTGCGTCTTGTCCCACTTGAACTCGCTCCTCTTCTTGGTAATCTCGGTCAAAGGGGTAGCAATGGTGCTGAAATCCTTGACGAAGCGCCGATAGAAGCTGGATAGTCCATGGAAACTATGCACTTGTCCTATGGAAGTGGGCGTTGACCATTCTTGAATTGTTTTGATCTTGAATGTTGTCTTCCATTCATTTCCTTCCTTCATCCTTATTTGATGGTAGCCACTTTTCAAATCTATCTTAGAAAAGATAGTGGCTCCATGTAATTCATCTAGCATATCATCTAGACGAGGAATGGGGTGCCTATACTTGACTGTGATGTTGTTAATAGCCCTACAATCGACACACATTTGCCATGTGTTATTTTTATTAGGCACTAACAACACCGGAACAGCGCAAGGACTTAAACTTTCCCTAATGTATCCCTTGTCCAATAGCTCTTGGACTTGGGATTGGACTTTATGAGTCTCCTTAGGGTTCATTCTATATGATGGCCTATTTGGTAATGCATCACCGGGAATGAGGTCAATGTGATGCTCAATTCCTCTAATTGGGGGTAGGCCAAGGGGTATGTCTTTGGGAAATACATCATTTTACTCCTCAACCAACCCTTGTACACGTGGGGGTAATGTAGCTTTAAGCTCATCACTCATCAAACTAAGCTCCTTACACAAGAGCATGAGTGCCGTGTCCCCATCTAAATACTCATTCTCAAGCTCCCTCTTGGAAGCTAAAAGAACATTAGAGGAATGTGGGATAGTAGGCTGACTCGATTGAGCCTTCCCTTTCTTCCCATTTTCCTCCTCCCCTTGACTTACCTTCTTCTTCTTCTCATACTCATCCGAAACCTGTGTAGGTGTCATAGGTTGGAGGACAATGTTCTTTCCATTAAACATAAAAGAATGTCGGTTAGTGAAACCATCATGAACAACTTTTCTATCAAACTGCAAAGGACGACCTAAAAGTAAGTGGCAAGCTTGCATAGGCAAAACATCACATAGAAATTCATCTTCATAATGTCCTAACTTGATAGATACCTTAACTTGCTTACTCACTTTTAACGCACCACAATCATTCATCCAATGTAGTTTATAAGGCTTAGGGTGATAGGATGTGGAAAGTTGTAGTTTTTGAACCATTTCCATGCTAGCTATATTACAACAACTTCCACTATCAATAATCACATTGCACACTTTGCCTTTTATTAAACAATGAGTATGAAACAGATTTTCCCTTTGATTATCATCACATGGAGCCGGTTTAGCATGCAAGGCTCTCCTAGCTATTAATGTCTCTCCATGCTCATATTCTATTTCATCCTCATCATTTTCATTATAAGTAACCAGATTCACATCATTCACACAATCATCATGATCATCACATTCATCTTCAGATTCATATTGACCCAAGTGATTAATCAAGAGTGTTTTCGTATTAGGGCAATCCTTCATCATATGACCCCTACCTTGACACTTAAAAATACAATGTCCCTAGCTCTAGTAGAGGTGTTAGAATTACTTCCCTTAGGGGCTGCGAAAACCCCATTTGGTGCCCTTGTGGATGATGGTGAGGTTCCCATTGGCGCCTTGCCTCAACCACCTTGCTCACTTTGTGAACTATCTGCGTTCCCCTTCTCCTTAGCTTGCGTGGAGTCCTTTCCAAAAGATGAGACACCACGACTGGTCTTCCATGAATGGGATTGATTTCCCATGTATTTTCCACCTTGGTTCCTAGCTTTGGTCTTCTTCTCTACCTTAATAGCTAAATGAAGCAATTCAGTCATAGTATTATATGGATAAAGATCAATTTCATTAGCTAAGTTAGGATGAAGAACTCGAAGGAACCTAGCCATTGTGGATTCCTCATCTTCCACCACATTGGCTCTTACCATTGTCATTTGCATGGCATTGAATGTATTTTCAACACTCATTGAGTTTTGCCTCAAATTTTCTAGCCTTTGTCTTAGCTCACAGGAGTGATGTTGAGGCACAGATCTTGTCCTCATCAAGGCCCTCATTTGAGCCCATGTTAGCACGGCTGGATCTAGATTCCTCCTCCTGTCTTTCACCAAGTTATCCCACCAAATGAGGGCATATTCGGTGAATTCAAGGGCAGCCAATTGCACTTTCTTGGCCTCGGCAAAATTGTGGCAGCTCCATATTTGTTCAATCTTAGTCTCCCACTCCATGTAAGTGTCCGGGTCACACTTGCCTTCAAAAGCTGGAATCTTGACTTTGATTTTGCCAATGCCATCCTCTTCACGTGGCCTCCTTTGTTGGTTTCCACGATAGGACCCTCGTTCCCATTCATCATCTCCAAACTCCTCCTCATAGGCGTCATATTGCCCACGCCTCTGATTCCTCTCTTGTCCCTGAAATCCATGAAACTCATTAGTTCGTTCTTGCCTCTCTAGTTGAGAGGGGAGTTCATTAAGAGGTACATTTTGAGCAAAAATTCTAGGGGGTTGAAGGATAGTTTCTTCCCTTGGATGGGAGGTTCCATCTTGTACCGGCGGCAGGGGTTGGTTGGCAATGGGTGGAGCTCAGTTGGAGCTAGATGGGTTGCTCTCCAAGGCCACCACTCGTTCCATCAATCGAGTGATGGCATTCATAGCATTGAGCATGTTGAACACTTCTGGGGAGACAGGATCTGAACCATCTTGTGAACCTGATCGAGACATAGTAACACACTAAACAAACTTGTGAGGTTAGTATAAACCAAAACCAAAACTCAGCTTCCCACGTGTTTAAACCCAAGTGTTTATCCTCTCTTGTCAATGTAAATGAGCCTATTGTTTTAATATGTGTTGAGTATGCCAAATTCCAATGGGATTTTAGTGGTTCTAGCAACACACAAAAACCAAATCAAGAGGATTAGTAATAGTTCTTGGCCGAAATTAAAACAAGTGTGGAACAACTACTATGCTCGAAATATGTACTTGAATGTAAGAAACATGCAAGAAAGGAATTGTTGACAATCCTAAGAGACTCTAGAATTGCACTCTCGCTGATTTAAGCCAAGCAATTGTGAGCTTCAATTGTGATTTCAAGAAGACAAGGACGTGGCTTTGGGTTGAAGAGAGTGAATGAGAGATCTCCACACTTAGCAAATGTATCAACAATGAAATGCACCTTTACAAACAATACGACAAAGACAAATGCAATTTCTGATATTTTATTTCTTCTTTTTTTTCTGAATTTTTTTTTTGAATTTCTTTTTCTATCTCTTTGGTTTTTTTGCATAAAATATACCAGAAATATCAAATATTATGCTATTGTGCAAAAATAGATAAAAAACTACAAATGAAGATGTAGTGGAAGTGGTTGGAAGGGGGAGATATGGTGGAGTGAGGATAGGAGTGGTTGAGTGAAAGTAGGGGTGGGGGCATTGATCTTTGGCTGAAATAGAATTTGTTGGAGGTTTGAATTAGTCAGCTATTAATAAGGAGAGATATATGGTATTTTGGATTTTCTTTCTCCCCTTCTTAATTTAAATTAAACAAAAACGTGGCTGACTAATATTAAAGGTGGGTGGGTGGTTTTTTTTGAAGTAGTGGAGATGGTGGTTACTTGGAGGAAGTTGAGCTGGTTAGGGCATGTTTGGTTAAACTTAGCATAATTTCAGCACAACTAGATGAAAGGTGGCAGTTTGGTGTTCAAACTGGTGGTGACAACTTGGATGTGGTGGTGGAAAGGTGGTGTTTGGCCGGAAATCACAATTTTCAGCAAACACAAGAACAAGACATCAATCAAAAGGAGAAACGAGAATACAATACCTAGCCAAGGAATGTGCTTGGCTTGACTCTTCTTTTTAGTTTTTGTAGACGACTCTAATGGCAGAATTGATGAAGAATGAGTTGATGATGGTGTTGGTAAACCAAAAGCTCTGATACCAAATTGATACGGGGATTAGCTCGAAAGATGCCCGATCTTCCAACACCTCAACCAACAACAACAAGACACGACGCAAATTAATCAACAAATAAAGGAAGAAGACACAAACAAGAAGAACAACAACTAAATCAATAGAGGGGCAAAGAATAACCTCTCAAGCTCAAGCTAGACACAAAAAAATCAAGTCTCAAGCACCCAAATTATCAGAATGAGGACCAATCTTCCTACAACTTGACATAACTAGGATCGAAATCTTAGAACACCAAGAGGATGCGTGTGAATGCTTGGAAAACACCAAATCTATGGATAGATAGACATAATACAACACAAACCAAGCTGTAATTACAATGATCCACTTGAAACCCTCCTAAGGAGCTCTTGAATGCAAAGAGTTCTAGATTCAACAAATGAGCAAGCTGTCTAAAACAAGTTGGTTTCAACACTCAAATACTAACTCTTAAAAGGCTAAAAAATACATAAAAAAAACTACCTTTGTCTTTAAAAAGAAATAACATAAAACTGTAACAAATTAAAATAGACAACACGCCAAGACAAGTCCAGGCACGTCGTGGATAAGGAGCGTCGGCGCTGCGAGGCGCGCCGCTTGTGAAGTCCGGCTCTCCCATGGCCAGCTTTGTTATGGCTCATCACTCTTTGCTTGAATCATCACAAAAGGTTGGTGAGAAGATGCAGGAGTCTTGAAAAGTACCTTACAATGAATTACTAACCCGACATAATCAGCTTGTAACTTCTTGGCTCTAGATCGAGTCATGTATCCGTCTTCTATGATTGGCACTTGTACATCCTTGCTAGTTGGTCCCTCATCAATAGTATTGTGTTAGGAAATTTATCACAGTTTCAAAACAACCTAGTTGGTTGGCCCTTACCTTTTTAGTGTTCTAATAGGTTACAGGTTCAATCCTAATAAGTAGCAAGTCCCTTTCCCATTTTCCCCAATCAGTATACGTAACATTTTTTGACGAATTTTTTGTTTTGATTTTGAAGCTTAGGATAGGTAGGACTAGAATTTATTAAAAGTAATTGGTAAATTATGTAATTATTTTACCCAATATATATGAAATTGATTTTATTAGAAAAGTTAGTCTTTTCTTTTTTTTAAAATATATTTCGAATTATAAATGAGATAAGTCACTTGTTAATATATAATTTATTACTTAATACAAGATAAAAATAATTAGAATTACATATTTGAGAGTAATTATAAGGAAAAAAAATTAATTTAATTTGTTCAAAGTATCTAGCGATTGGATATGAACTCGGTATTCACTAAAAGTAATTTATTATATTAATTAATTATGGTTTTAACAAGATTTAAATAAAATTTACTAATAAGATTTCTTATGAACATAACTAAATAGAAATAATGTAATTTTAATACCAAACTATTTTCCCAACTTTTTTTGTCCTCGCATCATTACTTGTTGTTATAACCAAATTTGCACCCCCCTTCAAAATTCTCTGGCTCCTCCACTGGATATGTTGGAGATGAACAAAGCCCATGTCACCCTCCTTTTGATGAATTCTATGAAGAAAATGAATCTGTGGAAGAAATCCCACATGCTTATGGAGGTAGAAAGCCAAACCAACAAAACCCCCAACCTAATGCCCAAGTTGAAACAAGAGATATCAAAATAAAACTTGAGCTCTTCAATGGAGAGCTCGATCCTGAGGTACTTAGAGGGGGAGCAATCCACTAGTTACATCTTAGATCACTTAGGTTATGGGGAATGGGAGAAAATTGGGGTAGTTACCCTCCATTTTGTTGGAACCGCTAGAAATTGGTGGTTTCGATTAAAGGAGGATAGAATGAGAAAATGCCAGCCACCTATTGAGACTTGGAACCAACTGAAGTTTTGATGTGAGTCCATCTACCGAGTCACCTAACGAGGCCTCGCCTCTCGGTATTGTGCCAACAGCGATGATGCTCTTAGTTACGACCCTCCTACCGAGTCATGACACCTCGATACCGACCCTCCTACTGAATCACGACACCTCTGTATCGGGCCCTCCAGTGCCGATGCTCTCAATGTCGAGGCCCCTACCGAGGACACGCCGCTCGATACCATGCTTGTTGGGGCGCCTTTGAAAGAGGATTGGGGCGCGCCGTTGCACACGCCGGTTTCCGAGCTTTGGCGCGCCTTTGCCTTTGATGGATGGTGCCACTTCTTCGGGTACTATTGATGGCACTTTGTCCCATGACTTGTGTGAAGATTCCGGCCCTAATGACAAGTCCAATTTGCACGACAAAGGGGAGTCTTCGCTTGGACAAGTAACCAAGGCTGGTGTCTGAGGCACTAAGAAGCCATGTCAAGGTCCTATGCCTTGTCTTCCTTGTCTTGGACGCATCATGTGAGCCCGAGCTAAAGCAATGATTGACAAGATCAAGGAGGAGATCATGGCTCATAAGTTGGACTTTGGCTAACAAAGGTGAAGGTTGGAGTCTCCTTTTGACTCTTGGTTCTACAAGTGACTCGTTTGTATGGTTAAGGACAATTAGTTTGTTTTCTTGAAATTATGGGGTTTATTTTGTAATTTGCTAAGGAGTTATGTCTGAGATGAGAGAGGCATGGGATTAGGGTATTTAGTCTCGTTTTTTACCTCCTTTCGCCTTTAGACTTGATCATGACAATGTTCTCACTTCATTTATTTTCAATCTAAATTTGCTTGCACTTTTCTTTATCAATCTTGTTGTTTGCTTGTTGGTGAGTCATATTCGACGATCTCTCGACTCTAGTTTGCTTCTCTTGGTGCGTCATATCCAAGTGTAGCATCCATATCCTTCACGTCCATCTCCATCTTCACTCGTCTAAGAGAGGATCTCGTTCTTCTTTCAAGGCGATCTCTTTGCACCACCATCTCCACCATCGATCCGGCCATCAAGTTTGTAATGAAAAAGAAATGTGTGCCCGAAGAACATACCGAGCTTATGTGACGGCGCAAGGTGCCTCCGTCTAGTCTTGGCACGGTGCGCCTATGTTTCAAGAGGAGCGGCCACGGGACCCCCATTAAGGCATCAAGCTTAATGTGTTGACCTTTGCGGGCACATCCGACGCTGATGCATGCCTTGATTTGTTTGCCAAAGTCGAGTCTATCTTTGACTTATATGGTTAGGACGATGCTTGGCGAGTGGCCATGGCAGCAATCCACTTCACCGACTTCGCTTACCATTGGTGGCTCGAGGACAAGGCTTTGAGGAGAACGCGTCGGATGCCTCAAATCAACACTTGGCAAGAGCTTAGGGAGGCCATTGAGGAGTGGTTTGTGCCTCAAGATTATACCGAGCGGATCCATTCAAAGTTGGAGCAAGTGCGCCAAGGAAACCATTCCACTGACGAGTTCTACAACGAGTTGCATATGCTTATCTTTCGTTCCGGGTTACAATTCCCCGATGGGTATGCGATTTCCAAATTAATTAATGGCTTAAATTCGAAACTAAAAAATATTGTGAGCATGCAACATTTTAGTAGGGGAACCGAGGTTGAGCAAGTGCTACATTACACCAACCACATCTACAAGCACCTCTCTCAACGGCGCCAAAGTGCCACCAATCCTCAAGCGTGGAAATCATCTACTACGGCTCCTAGTGTGTCCATGAACCAGCCTAAAAAGCCAGAGTTTAGGAGAGATTCGAGTTCACAAGTAAAGACGGAGTTCACTCCACGCCCACGGCAAGAAGGAGAAGAACGTGCTACCGATGTGAAGTGTTACAAGTGTCTTGGCCACGGGCACTATGCTAGGAATTGCCCAAACACTCGGAAGGTTCTTCTTACCTCCCAAGGGGAGTATGAGTATGAGGATGAAGGGGTTGTGGAAGAGGACGAGGAGAGCCCCAAGGTTCAAAAAGAAGAGCTCCATGTCACCGCCGAGGATGGAGAGTGTTTTGTGGTTCGACGGATGCTCTTCATGACGGAGAACACCACCAAGCCTAGTCAACGGGAAGTTATCTTTCACACTCGATGCAAGATCATGGAAAAGGTATGTAGTTTGATTATTGATAATGGTTCATGTTGCAATATTATTAGTCAAGAGGTGGTGGATAGGTTTTCCTTGCATACTACTCCTCACCCTTTACCTTACCCTTTGTGTTGGTTGAATTCTAACGCCCCTATCCAAGTCAAGGAGAGGGCTCGTGTTTTCTTTTCTATAGGACCATGCAAGGATGAGGTGGAGTGTGATGTGGTCCCCATGACCGCTTGTCATCTACTATTGGGACGCCCTTGGCAATTTGACAAGGGAGCGATCCATGATGGAATATCCAAGGAATACCACTTTCAAATGGAGGGAAAGAAGGTGACTTTGCACCCGATGACTCCCGATGAAATTATGTTGGATCATGAAGCCAAGGAGCACAGGAAGAAGCATGCTCATCGAGAGGAAAAGAGGGACAAGAAGCTGGCCATAGGCGGCCCCTCTACGCCCTTACTTTTGGCCAAACCGAAGGAAGTAACACTGGTCCCTTAATTTTATCTCATAAATTGGCATCTTGGCTGAATTATTTCCATACTTTGAATGGCTTTGTCATATCCCATGCAAATAGAATTGTACAGAAAAGTGGCATAGCTTATGCATACATTTTGTCATATCATGTAGTGCTTGGAAAGAAGGTTTGTGTGTTGACTTGTTTTGTAGGTTAGTAGGTTAGTTGGGTTCGTGGACGAACCCTTTGAAAGGGGAGGAGGATGATTTGAGTCTATCTACCGAGGCCTCGCCTCTCGGTACTGTGCCAACCAGCGATGATGCACTCAGTTACGACCCTCCTACCGAGTCACGACACCTCGATACCGACCCTCCTACTGAATCACGACACCTCTATATCAGGCCCTCCAGTTTCGATGCTCTCAATAACGAGGCCCCTATCGGGGGCACACTGCTCGATACCATGCCTGTTGGGGCGCCTTTGCAAGAGGATTAGGGCGCGCCGTTGCACACGTCGGTGTCCGACCTTGGCGCGCCTTTGCCTTTGATGGATGGTGCCACTTCTTCGGGTACTATTGATGGCACTTTGTCCCATGACTTGAGTGAAGATTCCGACCCTAATGACAAGTCCAATTTGCACGACAAAGGGGAGTCTTCGCTTGGAGAAGTAACCAAGGCCGGTGTCCGAGGCACTAAGAAGCCATGTCAGGGTCCTATGCCCTGTCTTGGACGCATCACGCGAGCCCGAGCTAAAGCAATGATTGACAAGATCAAGGAGGAGATCATGGCTCATAAGTTGGACTTTGGCTAACAAAGGTGAAGGTTGGAGTCTCCTTTTGACTCTTGGTTCTACAAGTGACTCGTTTGTGTGGTTAAGGACAATTAGTTTGTTTTCTTGAAATTATGGGGTTTATTTTGTAATTTTCCAAGGAGTTGTGTCTGAGATGAGAGAGGCGTGGGATTATGGTATTTAGGCTCGATTTTGGCCCTTTCTCCTTTAGACTTGATCATGACAATGTTCTCTCTTCCTTTGTTTTCAATCTAAATTTGCTTGCACTTTTCTTTATCAATCTTGTTGTTTGATTGTTGGTGAGTCATATCCGACGATCTCTCGACTCTAGTTTGCTTCTCTTGGTGCGTCATATCCAAGTGTAGCATCCATATCCTTCACGTCCATCTCCATCTTTACTCGTCTAAGAGAGGATCTCGTTCTTCTTTCAAGGCGATATCTTTGCACCACCATCTCCACCATTGATCAGGCCATCAAGTTTGTAATGAAAAAGAAATGTGTGCCCGAAGAACATACCGAGCTTATGAGACTAAAAGTGGCCACTTGCAAACAAGGACTCAAGCCAACTACTAAATACTTTAATGAGCTTGAAGAAATGAGGTATAAGGTTGGAATTCATCATTCACAAAGGTCTCTAAGGACCAAATTCATGGTTGGACTGAATCAAGCTATTAGAGAAGCCCTTAAAGTGCAACAAATCAATGATATCCACACTTTAGTCCATTTAGCCCAACTATACTATGAGTATTTGCAAAGAAAGAAGAAAGACACTTGGAGTACAAACAAGAGGTACCCTTCTAATTCTATCTCCAATTTCAATTTCTTTTCTTCTAACTATTCTATGAAGCAAAAGGGAGCTCAAAGCTCACTTAAAACAGTTACAAAAGCCCCTAGATGTCCTAATAATGGCCCTCAAATGTAGGAGAGAGCACTGATGGTGCTCAAAATGGCGAGATAGGAGGTGGGACCGGGTTATGAGGGTTAGCGGGCCCAGCGGGGTTCCTAAAGTCGAACCCGAGGCCCATTGTCGTACCCCTCTCATAAAACAAGCAAAACACGACCTTTGGGAGGCCTCGAAACCTCGGCAACGAGGACTAAACCTCGTAACTCAGAAGCTGACACCCCCGCCCGTCTGAACCACTCAGCTATTGCCGCTCCCCCAAAACAATGATCAGCTGCCTCACAATCGGACCAATCAGAGGCCCTGATCTCGGGCGTCCCACATCGAGCAAACGTCGAAACTTAACTCTTCAACTCTCTATAAATAGAGGAGAACCTCGTAGGTAGCAAGGGGTCGAAAAACATCTTGAACTCAAGAACTATCTTGCTCGTTGAAGATCGACGTGTTGAAACATCGTCAAAGACCTCGCTACAGACAAGTGAAGTCCACAAAAAGACATCAAGTCGCACAAAGAGTCCTCGTCCACATTAGAGACCTCGCAACATCATCTCGCAGGCCAC
Source organism: Fallopia convolvulus (assembly GCA_964016875.1). Classification (NCBI taxonomy): domain Eukaryota; kingdom Viridiplantae; phylum Streptophyta; class Magnoliopsida; order Caryophyllales; family Polygonaceae; genus Fallopia; species Fallopia convolvulus. The sequence goes on along the minus strand of OZ024721.1, from coordinate 33,378,286 downwards.
AATCACCCCGCTCTAACTCAAAATCCTCGACCTCGCCACCAGAGGTCGTCAAACAGTCTGTGGGTGATAGAATCTCGTAGCAATTATGAGATCTCGAACCTTGTTAGATCGAGATCTCGAATACTCTTAGAAGGTCTGAAGTGTAATCTCGTTTGCTTGTAACCTCGCAACATGTAACCTCGTCATAAAAAACAATAAATAAAGAGCAAGTGTTTGCACAATCGAGTAAAAGTAATCTCGTTTCTTGTCTTCTAGCACTGGTTTATTTCGGGTTTCATCACCGGCGCCGTCTGTGGGAATCTCTTCATCCTAAGCAATTTCCTGATTTGTGCAAACCTTGGCTTTTGAGTCCCTCAAAATGGCCTATCCAAACAACTTCTTCCCCTAACACCCCGATAACATGCCCGAAACCTCGCAGTGGATGGGCACGGGGCCACCGGGTTATCTGTTCGTGGTTCCTCCGGGGTGGGCGCACAATGCGCCACAAAACCCTTACCCATTCCAAGGGTATGAGCTGGGCGACGCTCCCCCAAACCCATATCCCTACCCGGGATATGGACAATACCAGCAGGGCTTCGCCCCTTCATACGTCCCCATGCCCGCCCCAAGACAACCCCACTCCGAGAACGTACCCGCGTACGTCCCTGGGCATGTGCCAAGGCAGGAGACATCGACCAACGACTCATCTACAGAGCGGCCCCCCGGGATCCCATGCAAATGTCGAAGTCTCGCTCTCGACGTTCGAAGCTGCAGGACTCGGAGTTGTCCGAGACGGCCGGAAGTGTGAGGCACTCCCTGAAGTCTTGCTTGCGACATCACCATGTCGAGGCCGGAAGCCACTCCCCGTTCGTGGACGAGATTCAAACCGTGCCTATGCCCAAGGGTTTTCATAGGCCACAGATGGGGCTTTACGACGGCTCGGCAGATCCGGAGGAGCATGTGAAGCACTTGGCTGTCCAGATGAACGTCAACTCCTACAACGACGCCATTTTCTGCCGCGTCTTCCCCACCACCCTAGAAAAGGCTGCGATGACATGGTTCATCAGTCTCAAGATCGGGTCCATGGCCTCGCTTGCTCAGTTGTGCGAGTCCTTTATCGCACACTTTAGCGGATCGAGGAAGTGCAAGAAGGACATGCGGGATCTCCGCGGTATTGAGCAGGGAGAAGGCGAGTCGCTGGGTACCTTCTTCACGAGGTTCACAACCGCGGTGGCAGATATCGCGCATATCGACGAATCGTCAATGCGAGACACCCTCATGGGCAACCTGTGCCAAGGGGCCTTCAAGAATTACATTTTCCTGAAGAGCCCGACAACGTACGACAGCCTGTGCGCTCGGATCACGGCCCTGGTGTACGCTGAGGACGCCGCCAACCAAAGCTCGCGATCGAGGACCGATAAGGAAATCGTCGTCGAGGCTAAGGGAAAGACAAAGGTGGTCGCGCCAGTCGCGAGGGATGCGTATGTGACGCAGGCCCAAACCCCTGTCAACAACAACAACAGGAACAACAACAACAACAACAACAACAACAATAACAACGGGAACAACACCAACCGCAACGATAATCGCGGGGGTGGCGGAGGCAATTGGAACTCCTTCGGCGGAAAGCAGCGAGGCTATAGGGGGAAGGGCGGCCCTTTGTACAACCCATACAAGAAGGGACGCGCCAACCCCGCATCGGGAGCAAACACCGCGCCGCAGGGCCCGGCTCAGGCCAGGGCCAACAACGTCGAACAACAGGCTCCCGCGAAGCAGGCACGGTCTGGGAAGACAACACCCGATGGGTACATTCACAGCATCTCGGGTGGACCCTCGCTGGCTGGATCAAGCCAGGCGGAGAGAAAGAGGTACGCGAGGGCAACCCATCATGAGCCCTCGGTGTTCAGCCTTGCCCAGACCTCGCGGACCCACGTAGGCCTGGCTTTCACCTCCGAAGATGTCGAGGACTCCACATGCCGCACTCGGACCCTTTGGTGGTGCATGATCAAATGGGCTAAAAAATGGTGAAGTGGGTGCTGGTGGACACGGGGTCTTCCATGGACATCATGTACTACGGCGCTTTCGAGTAGTTGGGCATCTCCGAGACGTCCCTGAAGCCCTACGCTGGGAAACTCACCTCCTTCTCCGGGGACGAGGTCGACATCGCAGGTCTTATAGATCTTTGGATGACGTTGGGCACCGGTTCGATGAGGCGAACCGAAATGGTGGAGTTCACCGTGGTACACCTGCCCTCGGTGTACAACGCAATCATCGGGAGAGTATCCCTGATGAAGTTCCAAGCGGTGGTGTCTATTTACCACCTAAAGATGAAGTTCCCCGTCGACGACGAGGTCGGAGAGGTGAAGGGCAACCAAGAGGAGGGTCGCGTATGCTACGTGACCTCTGCAAAACAGAAATGCCCGGTGTTCATGGTGGAGTACCCCCAGTGAGGCAGACCTCAAAGTCCGGGACTTCACGGTTCCCATCCTAGAGGCGGAAAGAAGGGTGGTCATTGATAGAGCATATAGATGTAGTTGTTAGAGCATGTTTTTATTCTCGTTTTATGCATGTTTAGCTAGATTTTCGCTTTAAGTTGTAGTTTAGGTTTTATTTTGGTTTAGTTCGGAATCTACGCGTTTATGTGCATAATTGTAGGTCGGAAGGTGGAAGATGGTGGATGAGAGGCTTAGGACCGGACCTCGGGACGCGTAGGGCGCATTAAAGAGAAGACCCGAGGCGAGAATTACAATACAAGAGCAAAGTGTCAAACCGCGGATTGAAGGCCAAGACAGCGCTGGAGGGCTCGAGCTTCTGCATGCGAAGCGCGGTCAAAACCTTCATAGCGTGACCGCGCTTTGGTGGGAACAGACCGCGCTTCGGCGCGCGTAAGCGACTCTGAATCGGGCTTTCGTAATATCTTGTGGGCCGACTTTGTTTAATGTTTTTGGATATTTTTAGATATGATATAAATACTTTCCTTAGGGTTTATTTAGATCTTATGCTATATTTTTACTTTGTGTTCTACGTTACTTTTGAATTTGGAGATTTGTGGGAAGACAAAACCCTAGATTTGCAATTGAAGAGAAATTTGACTCTTGTAAGTTTTTATTCTTCTTTAATGACAATTTCTAGATAATTCTCTCATGTCCAACTAGTTAGTTGAAGTTGTATGCATGATCGTTTGTGAGATTTGAGTTATTTCTATTTGCCTTGACTAGATTGAATATCCTCATGCTTGATTGATTAGATTCGCTTAGGATTATAATAGATTGGCCACCTATTCTACTTCTAGGTTGAATTACAACTAGAATAATTAAATAGACGGTGGAATTTGATTATTCATGGATGAATCCTTTGATTAAACTTATGACGGTGGAATAAGGTTAATCAAAGGCGGAGAATTCAATCACAAAACTTCATGAATAGACGGTGGAATTCATGAACTATGTTTCTATTGAATGCTTTGAACTTAATTGCATGATCAAATTGACATAGAAGGTTTTCTAGGTTAATTGATTAAAAGGTTATTAAAGACGGTGTATATTAATAACCACATTAAGCTTGAATTTCATAAATTCACAATAGATTAGTCAAGGGAAACTGAAATAAGGATAATCAAGGGAAACTGAGTCTTTGTGGGTTCGACTCTTGCTTCCACTTTACTCAGGTTAGGAAGTTAGGAATAATTATTTGACAGTGCTTTTAGAACGACATAAAGGTGCTCGTCAAATTTGGCCCGTTGCCGGGGACTCGGCTAATTATTTGTGTTTATCTAGTGTTACTTTTTTTTTCGGGTGTGAACCACTTGCATGGTTCATACCCGTGCTACTAATCCATCTCTTGTTGCGTTTGATTCAGAAATTGAAAGGACAATCTCTAGGTTGTGTAGGCAAGCTCGTGCGATTTCTCGAGAATTACCGTTCAACCTGGCATCTTCTTCTTCTTCTTCTGACTCTGATAGCATTCCTGAAATAACAGAGATGGCTCAGACACTGAGACAGTTGACTGCACCTGATTTGGCCCAACAACCATTGGCGGTGAAGCTACCTGAGCTCCCTGACGGTGTCCAATTTGAACTAAAATCTGGGCTGATTCACCTCCTTCCTCAATTCTATGGGAAGGCAGGTGAAGATCCCAACAAACATCTGGCGGAATTTCATGTTGTCTGCACTAGCATGAAACCAAAAGGCGTCACTGATGATCAAATCAATCTGAGAGCTTTCTCTTTCTCTTTGAAAGATGGAGCTAGTGACTGGCTCTACTATTTGGCTCCTGGCAGTATAGAGACTTGGGAGCAATTGAAGAAGGCTTTTCTTGAGAAATATTTTCCAGCTAAAAAGCTCTTGAGTCTAAAGAAGAGAATTAGCAACATTGAGCAGATCCCGAATGAATCGCTTTATGAGTATTTTGAGAGGTTCAAGAAGCTAATCTCAAGTTGCCCCTATCATGGTTATTCTCAGATGGATCTTGTTATGTACCTTCATGAAGGCTTATTGGATGAAGAACGCCGACTTGTTAATGCCGCTTGTGAGGCAACATCCTGAACAAGACCCCTGATGAAGCTTTTGATCTTTTCCATGAACTATCTGAAGGCTATCGTCAATTCAGCAAAAGAGCTACAATGAAGGCTGCTAATTCTATCGATGCTACAAATTTACATGAAGAGGTGAATGAGTTGAAGTCAATGTTCAGACAATTCATGACAGGACAACAACAACAAGTCAAACCTTGCGTTTTCTGCTCCGATATTACTCACAAGACGGATGCTTGTCCTACTCTTCATACTCAAGAGGAAGAAGTCAATGCACTTGGAGGCTATGGGCCAAAAAGGCCAGCATATGATCCTTATTCGACCACATACAATCCGGGCTGGAAGGATCATCACAATTTGAGGTATGGAAATCAAAATCAACATTATGTACCTCCAAACGGCCCTCCATGTTTTAGACCTCATATTCAACCTCAGCCTCAAGAATCGAATTAAGGCCCATCCTTATCCACAGATGAAATGATCCGTGCTCTTACCCAAAATATGACTATTATGCATCAATCTCTGGGGCAATTTCAGCAAGACACCAAGTCAAGCATCACTAACTTGGAAAATCAGATGAGCCAACTTGCAAAGGCAATGAGCAAACTTGAAGCTAGAGATTCCAACAGATTACCTTCTCAGATGGAACTCAATCCTAAACAGAATGTGAATGCAATCTCGCTCCATAGTGGTAAAGTGTGGGAAAACAAAGCCGAGAAGCAACCAACTTTGCATGAGGAAGAACACGAGGAGGACGAAATATCGGAGTTGGGACAGAAGAACGACCGCGGGCAAAACTGTCAAACCGCCCCCGCGCCACCAAGCTCCAAACCGCGCTTTGAAGGGCCAATTTTCTGCGGCCAAAGCGCGGTCGTGCTTCAGGCGCCCCAAACCGCGTTTCCGACCAAGATTGATGACCCCTCGATTCCTTCGACCTCGGCTCTCAAACCTCTTCCACCCTTTCCCGAAGCATTAAAGGAGACCCGTAAGATCGAGAACGATAAAGAGATCTTCGAAACATTTAGCAAGTGCGAGGTGAATATTCCACTTCTCAAGCTTATCAAGAGCATTCCTCGCTACGCTAAATTTTTGAAGGAGTTATGTACGGTCAAGCGGAATCAAAAGCAAAAAGGGAAGCAAAAGATCAAGGTTAGTGAGCAAATCTCCACGGTCTTCCAAAGACGACTGCCACAAAAATGTGAAGACCCAGGTATGTTTACTATCCCTTGTATCATAGGTGAGACAAAGTTTGAAAAGGCTATGCTAGACTTAGGTGCCTCTATAAATGTTTTGCCTTATTCAATTTATGAGTCTCTTGGGCTGGGTCCATTGCATGCAACAAGTGTAGTCATTCAATTGGCTGATAGGTCTAACGTTTACCCAAAGGGGATTATAGAAGATGTGCTTGTTATGGTTGATAAGTTGATGTCCCTGCTAATTTTTATGTACTTGAAATGGAACATGACAAGCATGCAGCTCCAATTCTCTTAGGTAGACCATTCCTAAAAATAGCCAAAACTAAAATTGATGTGTGTAGTGGTTCGTTAACCATGGAGTTTGATGGGGAAAAAGTTGAATACAATATCTATGATGCTATGAAATTTCCCTATGATGTTAATTCATCATGATCATTAATGTCAAAGAAATCTTGCGCTTCGCCTGGTCCAAACCGCGCTTTGAGTTTTAATCGGCGCATTAAAACCCGAGATATCAGCTTTCCCTATTCATTCTCTCTTCTTCTTACCTGCGCCGAACAGCTCTTCCTTCCTTACCTTCAAGCTTCCATTCAAGTCCAAACCACAAATCAAGGCCGGATTTGCACTCCCAAGCATCAAACAAGTAAGATTTCATACTCTTCTCTTCAATTTCCATCAAAAATTTGAAGCTTTCAACCTAAATTCCACAAAATTAGGTTTTGCATAAGAAGCTCAATTTAAGGGTTTTTTAGGTCGAATTTCTTCAATTTGAGTTTAGATTCTTCAATATTGGCATGATTATGAGTTAGTTTCATGTTTAGAATGTGCTAATTCCATAATTTCGAAATTAATTAATTTTCATGCTAATTAATCTAGGTTAGTGGGGGAAGAGAGTGTTTTGAGTGCTATTATTATCTATTATTACTTGTTTGGTGGATTGCTCTTGTTGGGGCAATCGAATTGTGTTTGTTTGTGGTGTTTTTGGTGCCTTGTGTAGGTGAATTATACAATGGGTCATACTAAAGCTTCGGCTAATGCTTCCTTGGGACCGAGTCGTCCACAAAGAGCAACCCGAGCATCATCATCTAGGGCTCAAGCCGTTCCGCCTATAGCTTCTTCATCGGGAAACATTATCACACCGGCATCTTTGGGTATTCAGTTCAGTGATATGAAGCATCTAGATCGGTTTAATGATTTGAAAGAGCGTGAAATCCAACCTCCGAGATATATTGATTGGCCTTTGATGGAGGATTTGGGTTTGGCTACTGAATTGAGGAAATTTGAGTTTAATAACAATTTGCTAGGGTTGTTGAGTTTGAGATTGCCGGTATACCGTGGCTTAGTGTTGGATTTCTTGAGCACATTGGAGGCTCATATCTTGGAAGGGCGGTTTGCTAATGAGGGAAGATGCATGTTTCAACTAGGAGGAGTCCAAAGGTGTATGACGCTGACTGATATCAACAAACTTTTCAGGTTTACCAGGCATCATGAGAATGTTGATAGATGGGAGTCTAGGGCCACTTGGATGAATAATGAACAGTGGGTCCGACTTTCTGGGAGCGATGAGTATTTAGCATCTAGAACGAAGGCTTCGGGGAATTCTCATCCGGTGATTCGGATTGTTCAGAGGTTCTTTGCCCATTCTATCACAGGAAGAGGAGAGGGTGAGAACAATTGCCCTAAGAAGGACATCTTTCTCCTTCGGGGTATTCTGGAGGGGCATAAGATTGATATTGGTGCAGCCATGATGCATAATATGGCTCGCATGGCTAGGAAGAACAATGGTCGGATCATTGTGGGTGGTGTCATCACTCGGCTTGCCCAACACTTTGGTATTGACTTGGAGCAATGTGTGGGTCGGATTGATGCTCTTCTGATGAACTTGCCTTTCTTGAACAAGATGAAAGTGTTATATGTGAAGAACAACCAGTTCTAATGGGTGCTTGGTAACAGTTCTTATGCTATGAGGTTACCTAATCCAGACCGAGTGAAATTGGAGACTGGTTTGGAAAATGCTAGCACTTGGCTCATTCACCCATAAGATGGTGATGTACCGGTTCAGGAAGTTATTGGAGGGACCAAGAGAAGGAGGCCATCAAGGAGACAGGTTGAGGAAGCTAGTGCTTCTATGGATGTAGATGATGAGGAAGAAGAGGATGAAGATTTTGTAGCTGCTCCTATGGATGTTGCAGCGGTTGATGATGATGATTATGAAGAAGAAGAGGGTGATCATGAGGATAGAGAAGAAGTTTCGGGTTTTCAGCATAACTTTGATCAACAAGGCCAGGGGAGTAACATGTCTACCGCCCAGTATAACCATTTGGTAGAGTTGATGGGAGGCCTTTCTACTCAGGTGAGTGGCTTGAACACTCGGATGGATGGATTAGCGGCTGATTTCAACCATTTCCGGGGTTATACGACGAGTCGTTTTGACTATGTTGACGAGCAGACCCGGTTTCTACATCAGAGGATGGATACATACACGCCACAACATGGTTATCCGCATTTTGCCTATCAGCCATATCCCGATTATCCAGACCCTGCATATCCATACCCGGGATATCCACCACCACCGCCATCTGAGGAGTAGATTCTGGAGTTTCTCAAGCTCTTGTGATGAGGTCAGTTTTCTTTTCTCTTATGTTTTCTTTTACTTTGGGGACAAAGTAATGTTTAAGCATGGGGGAAGGGGATTATTTATTTTGTCATGAGTGCTTGGTTATAGTTAGATCATGTAGTTGCATGTGCATGTTTATTTTTATTGTTATGCATTGATTAGAAGCTTGAAAAATTCAATAAAAATTTGAAAAAAAAAATCAGAAAATAAAAAAATGGTTTGTTTGCATTTTAGGATTCATTTTCCCCATGGGACCACTTGTTTATTGAGTGAGCATGATTTCATATCCCATGACTTGTTGAGTTGATGATGAAAGTTCTAAATAAGAATTGCTTAATTGTGAAGGAGTATACATGAAAGTGAGAACATGAGTTATTCATGAAGTTCTAACCAAAACATTGTCTTGTGAGATTTCTTTTGAGCCTTTACGTGCTAATTTTGCATGAAATTCTTGAGTGCATGTCTTTGATTGTTTAACTATAGAACTTGCGTTTAGATTCTTTTTTGAGGCCACATTATATGTTTTGAATGCATGATGTAAAAGTGATTGAGGCAAATTTTCTTTAGCTCATTTATATCCTTATCCACCCTACATTATACCTTTGTTTTTGTAGCCCCATTGTTTCTGAGCCTTAGCCTTGTTTATTAGCTCCACAAAAAATTTTCCTAGCCGAATAAGCTTGACCCTTATCCGGGAATTAGGATTTGACTAGGGGAATTTTGTGGGTTATTTGTTGAACTTTGGGGTTTTGTGAGGAAATTTGAAAGGGTGTAATGGAGAGAAATGTAAAGAAGTGTTGAAAGAGTTAAGGATGTTGGGAATGTTATTGAAAATTCTTTTGAGGAAAAGTTTGGTATGAATGGTTGGTTGAGATGAGTTCTATGTATAAATTGCAAAATGTTCTGGTGAGAGAAGAATGAAAAAGAAAGAATGAATCTCAATTGGGTTTGTGGAAAGAAAGTCAAAAGAAGAGCAAAAGAAAGAAAGAAAGAAGTGTTAAAGAAAGTAATGGAAGAAAAGGAAGACAAGTTGGGAGGAAGTGTTGAGAGTGAGTGTTAATGTAATTTGGGTTTTAGTTGATTCTAGTTCCCGGATTTAGCACCGCATGGCCATATAATGATTCCCACCTACTTGTTTATACCTTGGCCCCATTACAACCTTGAAAAGACCTCATGATTTACGTTTTGCATTTGAACATTCGTGGTGGAGATTTAGTGCACTGATGCAAGCATATGGTAGTTGGCATTCAAAGATGATGTTTGAGCGAAAACACATACCTTTAAACACTTGAGTGTTGAGTGCAAACACATATACCTTGGTGAGGGTTAGAATGGATTAATAGCTTGGTTTGAAACTTTCGTTGAATGTATGCAAAGATTTCATGGTTAAGTTTGAGCTTCTTGAAAATGGATGGAAGTCATGGCTTGCTTGTTTGTGGTGAGATTGATTTTATGTCTTGCTTGAGGACAAGCAAGGTTCAAGCATGGGGGAATTTCATAGAGCATATAGATGTAGTTGTTAGAGCATGTTTTTATTCTCGTTTTATGCATGTTTAGCTAGATTTTCGCTTTAAGTTGTAGTTTAGGTTTTATTTTGGTTTAGTTCGAAATCTACGCGTTTATGTGCATAATTGTAGGTCGGAAGGTGGAAGATGGTGGACGAGAGGCTTAGGACCGGACCTCGGGACGCGTAGGGAGCATTAAAGAGAAGACTCGGGGCAAGAATTATAATACAAGAGCAAAGTGTCAAACCGCGGATTGAAGGCCAAGACAACGCTGGAGGGCTCGGGCTTCTGCAGGCGAAGCGCGGTCAAAACCTTCATAGCGCGACTGCACTTTGGTGGGAACAAACCGCGCTTCGGCGCGTGTCAGCAATGCTGGATCGGGCTTCCATAATATCTTGTGGGCCGACTTTGTTTAATGTTTTTGGATATTTTTAGATATGATATAAATACTTTCCTTAGGGTTTATTTAGATCTTATGCTATCTTTTTACTTTGTGTTCTACGTTACTTTTGAATTTGGAGATTTGTGGGAAGACAAAACCCTAGATTTGCAATTGAAGAGAAATTTGACTCTTGTAAGTTTTTATTCTTCTTTAATGTCAATTTCTAGCTAATTCTCTCATGTCCAACTAGTTAGTTGAAGTTGTATGCATGATCGTTTGTGAGATTTGAGTTATTTCTATTTGCCTTGACTAGATTGAATATCTCCATGCTTGATTGATTAGATTCGCTTAGGATTATAATAGATTGGCCACCTATTCTACTTCTAGGTTGAATTACAACTAGAATAATTAAATAGACGGTGGAATTTGATTATTCATGGATGAATCCTTTGATTAAACTTATAGACGGTGGAATAAGGTTAATCAAAGGCGGAGAATTCAATCACAAAACTTCATGAATAGACGGTGGAATTCATGAACTATGTTTCTATTGAATGCTTTGAACTTAATTGCATGATCAAATTGACATAGAAGGTTTTCTAGGTTAATTGATTAAAAGGTTATTAAAGACGGTGTATATTAATAACCACATTAAGCTTGAATTTCATAAATTCACAATAGATTAGTCAAGGGAAACTGAAATAAGGATAACCAAGGATCAAAACTCATGTATGCAAGGGATACGAAACTAGTTGGACGTTTTTCTCCATATTTGAATCTTTAATCGTTTTACTTGCTTAGTTTTAATTGCTTAGATTTTTAGCTTACAATCATAAAACTCCCCCTCTACTTAGTAATATTATATAAATACAAATAATCTGAGTCTCTGTGGGTTCGACCCTTGCTTTCACTTTACTCAGGTTAGGAAGTTAGGAATAATTCTTTGACAGTGCTTTTAGAACGACATAAAAGTTCTCGTTAGTCACCCCCTTCGGGGATGACGCCGAGAAAATCTACTTAGGAGAATGTCTCTCTGGGAAATCAGCAACGTCGCTGGAGTCCTTGCTTTCCAGATCCCGCGATGTGTTTGCTTGGACTGCCAAGGACCTCTGCGGCGTACCATGAACCGTGGCCCAACACTCCCTGAATGTCGACATTACCACCCGCCCCGTGGTGCAAAGACGAAGGAAGATGAATGAGGAGAGGGCTAACACTGCAAACGCCGAAGTAGTGAAGCTATTGGCCGCGGGGTTTATCCGCGAGGTCCAGTACCCTAGATGGTTGTCCAACATTGTGCTGGTCAAAAAAGCCAGCGGCAAGTGGCGGATGTGCGTGGACTTCAAGGATCTCAACAAGGCTTGCCCCAAAGACAGCTACCCACTGCCCTCGATCGACGAGCTGGTCGACTCAACCGCGAGACACGGGGTCTTGAGTTTCCTCGACGCGTACTCAGGATACAATCAGGTCTTGATGAGTCTCCGCGAGGAGGAGGAGACATCCTTCATCACACATCGAGGTACATACTTCTACAAGGTCATGCCCTTCGGCCTTAAAAACGCAGGAGCAACCTTCCAGCGTCTCATAGACCGGGTCTTCAAGGATCATTTGGGGAGGAACGTGTCGGCCTACGTCGACGACATCGTGGTCCGAAGCAAAACCCCCGAGGAGCATCTGGTCGACCTTGCGGAGGTCTTTGCAATGCTCAGACGCAACCGGCTCAGCCTAAACCCCGAGAAGTGCATATTCGGCGTGTCATCGGGGAAATTCCTAGGCTTCATGATCAGCGAGCGTGGGATCGATGTGAACCCCTCTAAGATTGATTCAATCCTCTCAATGAGGTCGCCACGATCTCGCACTGAGGTGCAGCGGCTCAACGACGTCGTAAATTACCTAGGGAGGTTCTGCTCCCGATTGGCGGATAAGTCCCTGCCTTTCTTCGCTGCCCTGAAGAAGAACGACAAGTTTGTTTAGGATGAGGAGCTTGAGCTCGCCTTCTCCGGGTTGAAGGCATTCCTGTCAAAACTCCCCACATTGTCACCACCGATGGCGGGCGAGGACTTGCAGCTGTACGTGGCGGTGAGCCCGGAGACAGTCAACACGGTACTCACCAGAAAAGCTATGCACCCAGTCTATTTCATAAGCTGCGTGCTCCAACCTGCGGAGCAGCGATACTCCCCGGTGGAGAAGATGGCCCTGGCTGTCGTAACCGCCGCCAGGCGCCTGCGCCCTTATTTCCACGCGCACCCCATCTAGGTCCTCTCCGACCTCTCGCTTTGGCAAATCCTCCATCAACCCGCCCTCTCGGGGAGGATGACGAAGTGGGCAGTCGAGCTCTCCGAGTTCGACATCAGCTACCTCCCCAGGACTGCCATGAAGGGGCAGGCTCTCGCCACTTCGTCGTGGAAGTTACCTTCCCCGAGACTAACGCAAGCTCGGAGGAGTGGAAGATCTTTGTAGATGGCTCACGATGTGACGCCGGGGGCGGGGCTGGCGTATTCCTCGTCGGTCCCTCAATCGAAACGGAGTACGCCTTTAACTTTGCCTTCGATGCCACCAATAACAAGGCCGAGTATGAGGCCATGATTGCCGGGATAAAGATGGCGCTCCTCAGTGGGCCCGCAAGATCAGAGTCTACACCGACTCTGAACTGGTGGCGAGGCAGTTGAACGGGCAATACGACACCTGAACGGGGTTCCTGCCTGCATATCGAGAAAAAGTTAAGGCACTAGTGTCTTGCCTAGAGACCTTCATTGTAGAGTCCATCCCGCGAGCGGCAAACACGAAAGCAGACGCGCTCGCGAGGTTGGGATCGGCCCTCCCCTTGGAGGTAGGAAACCGCGTAATGGTGGAAAGGAAGCTCTCACGGAGTGTAACCAGCGAGGTTCTCTCCGTCATAGTTGGGGACTAGAGGGTTCCAATCACGCGGTATGTGGAAAGCGGCGTTCTCCCTGAAGACCCCGCAGAAGCCAGAAAGCTCAAAATGCAAGCGGCCCGCTATTGCGTCATTGGCGGCCGGCTTTATCGCTGAGGCCTCGCTGAGCCCAACTTGCTATGTGTGCCAACTGAGGCTACGGAACACATCCTGTACGAGGAACATGAAGGAGTTTGTGGTGAACACCCGGGGTGGCGCGCCTTGTCGCATAAAATCGCCCATCTGGGATATTTTTGGCCCACTTTCAGGCAGGACGTGAGGGCCTATGTCCAGAAATGTGACGGGTGCTAGAAGCACGGAAACCTCCAACACGCCCTGACCTCGCATCTGCGCTCGATCCACGCACCATGCCGCTTCGCGATGTGGGGGATGGACATCCTAGGGCCTTTCCTGAAGGTTGTCGGCCAGGTGCAATATATACTGGTCATCGTCGACTTTTTCACGAAGTGGGTCGTGGCGGAAGCAATGGAAAAGATCACGGGGACGAAAGTCTGCAACTTCCTATGGAAGAACCTCGTGTGCCGCTTCGGAGTCCCCATGACCATCATGACTGACCATGGCCCCCAATTTGACAGCGAAGAAACTCGCACCTTTTGCTCCGAGCTGGGCATAACCCTCAAATTTTCCTCCGTGGCCCACCCCCAATCCAACGGCCAAGTAGAGAATGTCAACGTCCGCATCCTGTTCGATCTGAAGAAGCGCTTGGGCATAGCACATGGTCGCTGGGCAGAGCTACTCCCGCTCGTCCTATGGTCGTACCGCACCACCGCGCGTCGTGCAACGAGGGAGACGCCTTTCGCACTAACCTACGGAGCGGAGGCACTAGTCCTCGTGGAAACCTTGGTCCCGTCGGCAAGGGTTTTTTATTTCGACGAAAAAGAAAACGAGGCCAACCTCAAGAACGAGCTCTAGTTTAGGGACAAACTGCGCGAGGTCGCGACACTGAGCTCCAAAGAATACAAACGACGCGTGGCGGTGTATCACGACAAAAAGGTTAGGCCCCGATTTTTTACCACAGGTAGCCTCGTTTTGAGGCGCACCGAGGATGCCAAACTGGATCCTAACTGGGAAGGACCATACCTCATCGGGTAGGAGGTCGTGCTGGGAGCTTTCAAGCTCAAAGATAGCGAAGGGTGAACTCTGAGCAAGACATGGAACATCGATCGGCTCAAAAGATATTATATGTAAACTCTCCGAACTCTACCATTTCCCGAAAGTTTTGTGAATAAAGGGTTAAGTGGTATTTTCAAATCTCTCAAAAATCGAATTCTCAGTTTTACGAACCTCAAATTCCACCCCTCGCTTCCCGCTCGGGGTTGGAGATTTTCGGTTTTACGAAGTTCAAATTCCACCCCTCGCTTCCCGCTTGGGGTTGGAGATTCTCGGTTTTACGAAGTTCGAATTCCACCCCTCGCTTCCCGCTTGGGGTTGGAGATTCTCGGTTTTACGAAGTTCAAATTCCACCCCTCGCTTCCCGCTTGGGGTTGGAGATTCTCGGTTTTACGAAGTTCAAATTCCACCCCTTGCTTCCCGCTTGGGGTTGGAGATTCTCGGTTTTACGAAGTTCAAATTCCACCCCTCGCTTCTTGCTTGGGGTTGGAGATTCTTGGTTTTACGAAAATCAAATTCCACCCCTCGCTTCCCGCTTGGGGTTGGAGATTCTCGGGTCTACAAAGATCAAATTCCACCCCTCGCTTCCCGCTTGGGGTTCGAGACAATCAAAACAATCATGCACGATCCGAGCGAGGCTCGTGATCGTGGCATAAAATCTATCATGCGCGGTCCGAGCGAGGCTCGTGGCATAAAATCTATCATGCGCGGTCCGAGCGAGGCTCGTGACCGTGGCATAAAATCTATCATGCGCGATCCGAGCGAGGCTCGTGATCGTGGCATAAAATCTATCATGCGCGATCCGAGCAAGGCTCGTGATCGTGGCATAAAATCTATCATGCGCGATCCGAGCAAGGCTCGTGATCGTGGCATAAAATTTGTCATGCGCGATCCGAGCGAGGCTCGTGATCGTGGCATAAAATCTATCACGCAAGATCCGAGCGAGGCTCGTGATCGTGGCATAAAATCTATCATGCGCGATCCAATCAAGGCTCGTGATCGTGGCATAAAATCTGTCATGCGCGATCCGAGCGAGGCTCGTGATCGTGGCATAAAAACAATCATGCGCGATCCGAGCGAGGCTCGTGATCGTGGCATAAAATCTATCATGCGCGGTCCGAGCGAGGCTCATGATCGTGGCATAAAATCTATCATGCCCGATTCGAGCGAAGCTCGTGATCGTGGCATAAAAACAATCATGCGCGATTCGAGCGAGGCTCGTGATCGTGGCATAAAATCTATCATGCGCAGTCCGAGCGAGGCTCGTGATCGTGGCATAAAATCTATCATGCGCGATCTGAGCGAGGCTCGTGATCGTGGCATAAAATCTATCATGCGCGATCCGAGCAAGGCTCGTGATCGTGGCATAAAATCTGTCATGCGCGATACGGGAGAGGCTCGTGATCGTGGCATAAAATCTATCATGCGCGATCCAAGCCAGGCTCGTGATCGTGGCATAAAATCAATCATGCGAGATCCGAGCAAGACTCGTGATCATGGCATAAAATCTGTCATGTGCGATCCGAGCGAGGCTCGTGATCGTGGCATAAAATCTATCATGCGCGATCCGAGCGAGGCTCGTGATCGTGGCATAAAATCTGTCATGCGCTATCCGAGCGAGGCTCGTGATCGTGGCATAAAATCTATTATGCGCGATCCGAGCGAGGCTCGGGATCGTGGCATAAAATCTATCATGAGCAATCCGAGCGAGGCTCGGGATCGTGGCATAAAATCTATCATGCGCGGTCCGAGCGAGGCTTGTGATCGTGGCATTTAATCTATCGTGCGCGGTCTAAGCAAGGCTCGGGGTCGGAGCATACAACGAGCGCTCGATGTGGCCCGAGCGGACCACAAATGTTGTGGCACTCGGGCAATGGGGTTGGATCGCGATATATATACAGTAAACTAAAATGAGAAACACGTAACACAACCATAAACAAAGAAAATTATATAAAATAAGGCCACGAGGGCCAAAGTGTCATAATTACAAACCCCGGCGGGGCCACCAAAATAGCAAAAATATAAAAAAAACACAAACTATACAAACAAGCACCCCTCACTCCTTCGGGGTCTTGTTGGAAGGGTTTCTTGACAACAAATAAATTTATAAGTCAAGACCCCGCTGAGTATAGCGAAGTCAGGATCGTTCCACGAGAAGCATGGTTGTTTGTCTATCAACTAATAAAAAAAATAAAACAAAGCAAAACAACACAAAACACCTACAACCAACCTCGTTAATGACTTTGTTAGGGTCGTTAACGAACCTGGATGACTCTACGAAAACACACTAATGACCTTAACACAGGTTCGGTACCGAGGCAAGTAACTCGATAACGAATGCAAACTCAAATAAGAATGAAAACCTAGGACAAGGGTTACCACAACATAGTTATGCATAAAAACTCATAAGAAGATAAAGATCATGCCTTTAAATAGATAAATTCATCAACTTTCGCTGACTAATAAGCAAACCAATTAATTCTCACCAATTAATTCACCTAATCACTTGTTTTGGATCCAAAGCTCGAAACTTTCGTAATCGAACTATATCAGCCTTCAAGTTAACAATTTCCTCTTTCGATCATGTTGTAAACTCAAATTACTTCGACTATCGTCTAAGCATAAACACAACAAGCAATCTAAAAATAGATAAAAGGCATTCAAAACATAAACTCATGCATCAAACATGCATAACTATGCCGGGTTTCAACCCCGACCCTAGATAAGAAAACTACTCACTACTCATATTAATAAAGCAAACAACTTCAATAAAAGAGAACATTAAAAACAAAACAAACTTACTTTAAATTAATAAGAGAAATATCATCTTACAAACGTCAGAAGAAACTGAAAATACAAAAATATTGAATAGAAAAAACACCTGACTAACGACCCAAGCTTCTCTCTCCCGATCAACCTTGGTTCGCTACTTCTCCCACTCGACCTCGTCAACTTCGGCTCTCCTAGAAGAAATAAAAATCGTCTCTAAAAATCCTTCTAAAAAAATCCTCCCCCTTTCTAGGCTAGAAAGAAGGGTATTTATACTAATAAAGCTATCTATTAAAACCTCTAAAAGATAGAAACTAACTCTAAAAAGATAACAAGATAAAAGATAGAAGATATAACAACCTTAAAAATCGTTAAAAACACTAAAAACACTTAATATCCTACCGACACGGAATCATCATCAACGACTTCCGCACAGGGTCGGTAGGAATCACAAAATCCATCCAAAAAAACTCTATCTTTATGCCTCGTTAACAAGCCTGGAATTTGGCTTCTTCAATTCTTCTTCTCTTAACAGCTTGGACTTCAACCTCTTAATCTTCAGATTCTTCCGACTCTACCATAGCACTCCAATTCAGCTTCAAAAACACTCTTTCCTGCTCAAAATCTACAAAAAGACACAAAACGGAGTAGCTTCCATACTTTTCACAAAATATGCAAACTTATCCAAAAACACACCAAACTAACTCTAAAAACTACCAAAATTAAACCTAAACAAACTAAGAAACAAACCAAAAACTGGACTAAAAACATGAATATCAAAATACCCCATACTTAGACTTGCTTGTCCTCAAGCAATCACTAAACAATAATCAAAACCAAACAACCATACTCATCAAGCAAATAGCCATCAACTCAAAAAGCAACTTCAAAACCATAATAGAAATTAGCAAATAACTATTAACGTCATCACACATATATACACCAATTAGACACAAGCAAAATACAATCCAACCTCTCAAGGGATATATGTGTTTGACTCAACTCTCATGTGTTTAGGCTTATAAATTCAACTCTCAACTCATCTTATATACAAAAACTCATAGAAATTGGAACTTATATCACCAAACTCTCCACCTAATATTTGTCAAAACACATAAAAAATCATCAAGAGAACTTTGGCTCAATGAAAAACTTCATAGGAGTTTCCATTCGGCCAGGTTGTAACGGGGCTTGGTAATAACAAATAGGCGTGGAAATATTTTGGCTATGTGGTGCTAACAATATCCGGAAATCAAAGACACCTAAAAACTCACATATAACAAAAATTCTCATAAAACATCATACCAAACTTACTCTTAATCACTTTGCTTTCACTCACCCAACATATCCTAAGAAGTCTCACAAAACAACTCAAAAGAATCTCCGACTTATCTATTAAACACAAATGCACATCTTACTTCTCTTTGTTCAGCTCTTTCTTTCTTTTTTTTAGCCTCACTTAGCCTTGTTAACGAACCAACTAGGTCGTTTAACGAGCTTCATCGTGTACACTTTCTCTCTTTTTTCTCTCTTCCTTCGACAACTTTCCTTTTGTGCATCCTTTCTTACCAAGAGATCTTTCTTTTACAAATCAACATAAGAGACTTCCAATCTACCCCTCAAAAACCCTTAATTCTGAACCAAATATATCTTTTCATTCTACAAAACAAACCTTTCCAATCTAAGTCCTAATCCCCGGATAGGGTCAAGCTTATCTCAGCTAGGGAACAATTTTGTGGAGCTAAAAATAAAAGGCTATAAGGCTCAAACTTGGCTTCAAAAACAAGGAATAATGATAAGGTAGATAGGGATAAATAGGGCTTATAAAAATAAGTTCTCTATCATATGATCTGTTAGAAGATCTGGTTTTGATGGTTCCAAAGGTCAGTGACACAGAAGTTGCATGGAGAGTCAGCGACATCAAGTTCTTATGAAGAAGTCACTGACAAAGGATAACTTGCAAGAAACTATTGTTGAAAAGTTGTGCTTTGATGGTTCCAAGGAAGTCACTGACTTCGAGTTTGCAAGCCAAGTCGGCGACCTGTCAAAGTCATGGCAAAGTCACTAACCATGACCAGCTGGCAGGAAAACTATTTATGGAAGGAACGCACAGATCGTGTAAGATTGTTTGCAGGACAGCTGGGGCATTTATTTGTGGAGAATATCATCACAACAGAGTGCTAAAATCATAAGAGGATGATATGATTCCATTGAGATATTTTATGTGTACGTAAATGTTATATTAGGAAAGATCTTGTAAGATTGCGTGGGATGTTATTTCCTTAACCGAATAGGAAATAATATCACACAAAATCCCACCTTATTCTAGCTTAAATACTGAGTTGTTTTAGGTTAGAAGTAAGGGCTTTAGTGCATAATTGTATATCTTGAGAAAAAGAAAAGAGAGAGTTCTAGGTTGAAGAAGACTCGTGCGTGGGATTCGTACAAGTAGTGAAGAAGACTTGTGCGTGAGATTCGTGCAAGTGGTGAGTTCGAGTGTTCTTAGGCATAGCGTGAGGTTGAGAGTGTAGGTACAAAGGTAGAGCGTGGTTCAAGGTTGTGGGATTCAACTTGTACACGGGAGAGCTTTGTAACACTCAAGAAATCAATAGAGCGAGTCTAAGGACTCTTGAAATCCGACCAAGTGAGAAGCTTGGAAGGGAGTGGTTTTTCTCTAAGTAAACTAGTTGGTTTACGAAGAGTTTCCACTATACATCGCTTGTCATTTACAATTTGGTAATATCTTTCCTGCTTGATTAATTATTCCGCTGCTTATTTCAAGGTCATTGACTTTACCAAAGTCAGTGACTTCGACACTCAAAGTCGACGACTTCGCAGGAGTCACCGACTCGTTTAAGTACTAACGATCCTACAATTGGTATCAGAGCCAAGGCTCTAGATTGTGTTTTTAGTACTTTTCTTACAGGAAAATGTCTTCAACCAACAACTCTGTGAATGACTCGTTCTGGAAGCCTCCAATCTTAAGGGTAGGAGAGTATGACTGGTGGGTTGAATAGATGAAAACTCATATTTGTTCTCTTGATGGTCAATTGTGGAAGGTGATAGAAGTTGGTCCAGAAACCTTTGCTCTAGGAAAGGATGGAAAAACAGAAAAGACCACAGCTGAGTATGACGATGTTGACTTCAAAAAACTGGAAAAGAATGCTAGAGCAAAGAAGGTCTTACATCATGCTCTTACTAAAGGAGATCTCAAGAAGGTGATCGACTACAAAACGGCTAAAGAAATCTGGGATGCTCTTAAGAGACTTCATCAAGGAAATGATGATGTAAAGAAGGACAGGATTATTAGTCTCGAAACAAAGTATGACAACATTTTCCAAGGAAAAGGAGAATCTCTTCGTGACTATCATTCCAGATTTCAGACGATAGTGAATCAACTGGAGTTTCTTGGTGAAGAAATTCCTCAATGGAAACTCACCAACAAGTTGATCTCTGGCTTGAACAAAAGTTGGGACAACATTGCTTCGTCCCTTCTTACTCAAAAGGAAACCAAGTCGCTGACCTTGGAAGACCTTGTTGGACAGCTCACTATGTATGGAGGCATTCCACAAAGAAGGGTTGAAAGGCTTGATTCAGAGAAAGTAAAGAACATTGCTCTCAAGGTTGAAAGGGCTTTTGATTTGGCTCAGGGAGACGATGACACTGATGGAATAGATGAGGATGTTGCTTTCATCTCTAAGGCTATGAAAAGGCTGTGGAATCGTAACAAAGCGCCCATAAAAGCTCCAACATCATCCAAAGAATGGAAAGATATGAAGGATGTCATTTGCTATCAATGTCAAGCTAAGGGACACTTTGCCAAAAATTGTCCAAAGAAGAAAAGTGGAGAAACCGGCAAAGGCATGATGGCAACTTGGGACATGTCTGATGATGATGATGAGGTGGCACCAGCAAGAGGAAAATGTTGCATGGCCATTGAAGACATTCCTTCTCAAGAGGTAAACGACTCTGAACTTTCTTCTCTTTTAATCAAAAAGTCTAGGGCACAGTTGGTTGCTATCATCGAAAGCTTGGAACTCAGGTCACTGAGTTAAGAGAAAAATTGGAAGAAAATGAAGAAACAATCTCCAATCTCTTCGATGATAACAAACACTGGTCCTCTAAAGCAATCGAGCTTGAAAAAGCCTCATCTCCTAAGTCAGTAACCTGTGAGTTGTGCTCAGATTCAAAGATCCAAGTCACTGACTTGCAGAAACAAGTCAATGACTTGGAAAAACAAGTCACTAACCTAGAAGGTGAAAGACTCATGCTCAGACTGGGTAATGCTAAGCTATCCAGTGAGATAGAAAAATTTAAAGTCGAAGATGAGACCAAAAGAAAGAAATGGTTAGATGAGTTTGTTGCTGAAAAGGCTCAAGATGTTAGAAATGACTATAAAAGGAAATTTGTGAAGGAGATAGACAGATCTGGAATTGGCTTTGTTCGTGCACCCAATACTCAGGGTACCAAGGTTGCTCCCCTCGTGTCTAAAGGTAAAACCCCTATGTGTAATGACAATGCAAGTTGTTCTACACATGTGGTGGCTAAGCCTGACAAAGGGAAGCAACAATGGTATCCTGATCAAAAGGTGCACAACATATGGCAAAAACAAGTCCAGAACTTGGCTCCGTCACAAATTGACTTTCAATCTCGCATCAACAACAAACCCATCTATCCAGGATATAGCAAAAATATGTTGCCCTAAAGTCTCATAGGACATGTTGGTATTGTGGCAAGCCTGGTCACTATCAACATGATTGTCACAAAAAGGCAAGAGATGATGAAAATGCAAGGTCACAAACTCTGAGTGATAGTCATGACAGATCCACTGTCACTGACTGTCCTTCAGAATCTGTGTGTGTTAATTGTGACAAATGTTGTTCTAGGAGTTATTATGTTGCCAAACCCAGAGGAGTTAAACAACTCTGGGTTCGTAAGAACTAATTGTTTCAATACAGCTTGAAGTGGGTGACCAGGAGCCCTGGTTCATTGATAGTGCATGATCAACTCATATGTCAGGAAACCCTAGGGATTTCGTCTCACTTCAAGAATACAAGGGAGGTAAGATTACCTTCGGCAACAACAACAAAGGTGGTATTTCTGGTATAGGTACAGTAAGATTTTCAGATAAGTTAACTATAGAAAATGTGAATCTTGTTGATAATCTGAGTTTCAAGTTATTAAGTGTTTCCCAAATCTGTGCTAATGGAAAATATCAAGTTGTCTTTGATAAGAATGGTTGTCAGGTGCAAGAGATTAGTTCAGGCAAAATTCTTTTGAAAGGGGTATGTGAAAACAATCTGTATAAGGTGGACCCCTGTTTTGAGCCTGAGGAAAAAACTGTGTCTTAGAACAGTTACTGATGTCGCCGACCTCTGGCACAAGAGATTTGGTCATGCGAGCTTTCAATTTCTTGACAAGCTTCATAAGCAAGAACTGGTTAGAGGATTACCCAAGATTGATCCAAACATGCATGAAGTTTGTGAGACTTGTGTGAGAGGTAAGCAAGTAAAGTCTTCCTTCAAATCCAAAAATAAGGTAAGTACCACTAGACCATTAGAACTCATTCATATTGATTTATGTGGTCCCATGTGTGTCCAAAGTCGTGGAGGAAATAGCTATATCTTTGTCATTGTTGATGACTTTTCACGGTATACTTGGACTATTTTTCTGTTCTAAAGATCAGGTCTTTGAAGAGTTTGAAGCATGGGTGAGGGTTGTTGAGAAAAAGCTTGGAGTTTCACTTGTATTAGTCAGATCAGATCATGGAACAGAATTCGACAACTCTGAATTTCTGTCTTTTTGCAAGAAAAATAGCATAAGTCACAATTTCTCAGCGCCAAGAACTCCTCAACAGAATGGCGTTGTTGAGAGGAAAAATCGTGCCTTGGAGAACATGTCACGGACTATGCTCATTTCAAGTGGTCTTCCAAGAAATTTCTGGGGTGAAGCCATTAATGCATCATGCTATGTGATGAATCGTGCTATGCTTCATCCACTAATTGGAAAAACTCTGTATGAGCTTCTTAGAGGAGTTAAGCCCAGTGTCGCCCACCTGCGCACTTTCGGATGTAAATGCTATGTCCACAATAACGGAAAAGACAGTCTGGGAAAATTCGATCCAAGGAGTGATGTTGGAACTTTTGTAGGCTACTCTCCAGTAAAGCCTACAAAGTGTTCAATAAAAGGACAAGAAGGATTGAAGAAAGTGTTCATGTGGTGTTTGATGAAAACACTATGGGAGGATCGATGATTAAAGATCTTGGTGATGGTGATCAAGGATATTATCTGGTTCAAGACGACTCTCTCCCAGTGACTACAAAAGAATCAACAGTCAGTGACAATGCTGAAGTCACCAACTCGGACAATACAGGGGGAAGGAGTCAAAATCAAAGTTGAAATGACAGTGAATCTGATGACGAGAAAACACCTGACAGGAGCTCAAGCGTGGAGAACTCAGAAGAAGATTCGGTGAGAACTCCTCAGACTCAAGTCGGTGACCTGACAGAGATACAGGTCAAAAATTATCAGCAGAAAAGTGCTCATCCTGTCACTAACATCCTTACTGATTTCTCAAAAGGTGTGCAAACTAGATCTTCTCTAAACAACTTCTTCGCTTCCAATGCTTTCATCTCTATGTTGGAACCTAAAAATGTGGAACAAGCGTTGAAAGATTCGGATTGGGTCAGTGCCATGCAAGAGGAACTTCATCAGTTTGAAAGAAATAAGGTTTGGCATTTGGTCCCAAGGCCAAAGGGAAGATCTGTGATTGGAACACGATGGGTGTTTAGAAATAAGTTGGATGATGAAGGAAATGTGGTCAGAAATAAAGCAAGGTTGGTAGTTAAGGGATACAATCAACAGGAGGGCATTGACTATGATGAGACGTTTGCTCCAGTGGCTCGTCTTGAGGCTATACGATTGCTCATTGCCTATTCTGCGCATCATGGATTCAAGTTACAACAAATGGATGTCAAGACTGCATTCTTGAATGGATATCTAAAGGAAGAAGTGTATGTCGAACAGACTCCGGGTTTTGAAGATGTCGCCCACCCGGATCATGTCTACAAACTGGACAAAGCACTCTATGGATTGAAGCAAGCCCCGCGTGCCTGGTATGATCGTTTGTCTCAGTTCTTGATTCTACATGGATATGTTCGAGGAAAAGTTGACAAGACTCTGTTCTTGTTAAGAAAAGGAAGTCACACACTAGTTGTTCAAGTCTATGTCGATGACATCATCTTTGGTTTAACAGATGATAAGCTAGTGAAGAAGTTCGCCGACCTCATGTCTAGTGAGTTTGAAATGAGTATGGTTGGCAAGCTTAAGTTCTTTTTAGGACTTCAAGTTGTTCAAAATGAGGATGGGACACGAGTTCATCAACAAAAGTATCTTAGAGAATGTGTTAAGAAATTTCGTCTGCAGAATGCTAAACCGTTTGATACCCCCATGTCGCCGACTACTTCTCTTGGAAAGGATGACAAGGATCCAGAAGTTAATGCTACTATGTACAGGGGTATGATTGGATCATTGCTCTATCTCACTGCATGAAGACCGGATATTGTGTTTGGAGTATGTCTATGTGCTAGGTTTCAAGCTGATCCAAGAGAGTCCCACTTGAAAGCTGTTAATAGAATCATTCGCTATCTTAAGGGGACTGACAATCTGTGTTTATGGTATCCCATAGGATTTGATTTTGAGATTGTCGGCTACACAGATGCTGATTTTGCTGGAAACCGGGTTGATAGAAAAAGCACTTCAGGGATGGCTCAATTTCTTGGGCCTTGTCTTGTCTCATGGGGATCTAGAAAGCAAAACTTTGTTGCCCTATCAACGGAGGAAGCAGAGTACATTGCAGTTGCAGCGTGTTGCTCACAACTCTTATGGATCAAGAAACGGGTCAGTGACTATGGTGTGAAATGTGGGTCAGTGCCCATACTATGTGAAACACTAGTGCAATCAACATCTCAAAGAATCCGGTGCAACATTCAAAGACAAAACACATTGAGATAAGGCACCACTTTCTTCGAGATTGTGTAGAAAAAGGCATGGTCACTATGGAATTCTGTAGAACAAGTGATCAAAGAGCAGACATCTTCACAAAGGCCTTGAATCGTGAACCCTTTGAACAACTCCGCATGGAATTAGGTATGATCTCTCTTCAATGATCTATTTCCCTACATGAATTCCCTCGATGATTGGCTAGAATTGATTGCTTTACATATGTTTTGAAGTCATGCTTTTATGGTATAATTCTTAACATTCTTGATAGACATGATGTTTAGGAAACCCCATGCAATTGACTTGTCGATGACTTTTACTACATTTAGTATGTGTGCAACCTTTTTGAGCTCTTTATTTTAGCCCAAAAGAATCAACTTGATGATCCTAACCCTCATTACAAGCCCAAATGATGGTTGATTCTAATGTTTGTCCCTGACCTATCATGTTTTGAGAGTCTCTATGAGCCCGTTTTGAATTTCCTTATGCAACAGAGACTTATCATCATGATCGACAAATCCTCAAAAATAATATTTCATACTTGGTTTGTTTTGGCACTCCCTGTGGAACCCCAACACCAAGTAAGTTCCTTAAAGAGAAGCTCATGGACTGTGCAAATGTCATGGTAGATATGTTGAGATGAAAAAACAGGTTTGATGGTCGCCGACATGAGCAGGGTCAGCGACTATGAAAATTGGCGCGTGGATCACATCAGAATATTAAGAAGATTAGTTTGTTTGTTTTTGGAAAGAAATTTTTCTGAGCGGAGCTTGATTTGATTGAAGTGATACTTTCCCATTAAGAGAGAACAAGTTCCTTTATTACCCTACCTCCATCCTCATGCAAAAGCTTCATGAACCTAAACACAAACCCTAATCGTGTCACTTGAAACTGGAACGCTGCGCCAAACGGCGCAACCGGTAAGCATTTCCGGAATTGAGTGATACACCCAAAAAGGGACGAGGAGAGTTCTAATGAGGATTTGGAGAAGGAGTTGATTAAATCTCAAAATTTGGAGGAAATGGAGTTACAAATCTAAGAAGAAGGAAAACAAGTGCTCTAGTTTGAAAGAGCATGAACTGGAAGGAGACGTGAAAGAAGAAGGTGATCAAAGAGTAACCAAGAAAAATTTGTGGAGTTTGAGAAATGGCTTGCTTATTTCGATTCTGAGTCACTGACTGCTGCATGTCCATGACTCTCTCTATCCCTCTCTTCTACCCTTACCACATTATCTCTCCAGTTTAAAAGATTTCTTTTTTAGTTCAATTTGGTTGTACTGCATTTCTGGATTGTTTGTTTTTGCACCGCACATTATTTCTTGCTTTGGTGGATGATTATCTATGACTGTTTTGATATTATGTTTTAAGTTTCCATATTTGCCTCTGATTTCTTTCCTTGTTTTAGCAATCTTTTTGATGATGCCAAAAGGGGGAATTAACCGGGGGAATAGATTTAAAGGGAGGGATTTAAAAACTGAAACCATGTGGATATTAAGCTTAGGGGGAACTTTTTATGGTTTTTGCTTTTTGCTCTTTATACTATGATGTTATGTGTGTGCTTTAAGGATCTTATCAGGACATGTTGTTTGTCACCATCAAAAAGGGGGAATTTGTTAGAAGATCTGGTTTTGATGGTTCCAAAGGTCAGTGACACAGAAGTTGCATGGAGAGTCAGCGACATCAAGTTCTTATGAAGAAGTCACTGACAAAGGATAACTTGCAAGAAACTATTGTTGAAAAGTTGTGTTTTGATGGTTCCAAGGAAGTCACTGACTTCGAGTTTGCAAGCCAAGTCGGCGACCTGGCAAAGTCATGGCAAAGTCACTGACCATGACCAGCTGGCAGGAAAACTATTTATGGAAGGAACGCACAGATCGTGTGTGATTGTTTGCAGGACAACTTTTATTATGGATAATATCATCACAAAAGAGTGCTAAAATCATAAGAGGATGATATGATTCCATTGAGATATTTTATGTGTACGTAAATGTTATATTAGGAAAGATCTTGTAAGATTGCGTGTGATGTTATTTCCTTAACCGAATAGGAAATAATATCACACAAAATTACACCTTATTCTAGCTTAAATACTGAGTTGTTTTAGGTTAGAAGTAAGGGCTTTAGTGCATAATTGTATATCTTGAGAAAAAGAAAAAAGAGAGTTCTAGGTTGTAGAAGACTCATGTGTGGGATTCGTACGAGTAGTGAAGAAGACTTGTGGGTGAGATTCGTGCAAGTGGTGAGTTCGAGTGTTCTTAGGCATAGCGTGAGGTTGAGAGTGTAGGTACAAAGGTAGAGTGTGGTTCAAGGTTGTGGGATTCAACTTGTACACGGGAGAGCTTTGTAACACTCAAGAAATCAATAGAGCGAGTCTAAGGACTCTTGAAATCCGACCAAGTGAGAAGCTTGGAAGGGAGTGGTTTTTCTCTAAGTAAACTAGTTGGTTTACGAAGAGTTTCCACTATACATCGCTTGTCATTTACAATTTAGTAATATCTTTCCTGTTTGATTAATTATTCTGCTGCTTATTTCAAGGTCACTGACTTTACCAAAGTCAGTGACTTCGACACTCAAAGTCGACGACTTCGCAGGAGTCGCCGACTCGTTTAAGTACTAACGATCCTACATGATCTTACATGCAATGACCTACAAATCTTATATAGGTCTCAAGTAATAGATAACCATCACAATTCCAAGAGATAATATGCATATAGAGAGTAAATCACACAAGAAAAGAAGAGGGATTTTTGATGTTCTCCCTATAAGGCCAAAAATAACTCACAAGGTAGATTTTGTTGGATTGCATCAGTTATGCTAAAAAATATACATGCTCAATTTCATCAAATGATATTCCTCTATAAAATAATTTCATGTCAAGAATCAGGCTATAATATCAAAGACATGCTTGCAAGGATTTATATGATCATACTAGTAACTACTATCATAGAGCCATAAGAAAAAAGGGTATCTATCTATTCTAACAACTCTTTTTGGAATTTTTCCAAATTTTTCAATTTTTTTTGTGATTTTTTTGATTTAAAGAACTACTTAAAACACACAAGACACAAGCTTTCTACCCTTTCCCATCCTATACTTAAAATTACAGTGTCCCCACTGTAATAAAAATAAGCAGAAGAAAAGAATAGAAAAGAAAAGAAAAAGAAAAAGAAAAACTTACAAGACTTTTAAAGCAGAAAAGAAACAACTTAAACTGAATCAACGCCCTGGTGGTGGAAATTGGTGCTCGAAGTTCCTCATGAAGTCATACATCGTCCTCCAGCGCTCTACATCATCCACCTCTCTCTGTTGATGCCTCGCATCATCCATCGCCATGCGAGCAGAATAGACACTCTCCCACCTATCCATCCTCCGGTGAATATGTGTCTGCTGAAGGTTAAGCTGCTGCATTTGAGACAAAAGATCTTCGGCCCATGGAGGTGGGATACTCGATCCAGTGTACTCGGGCTGAGGTGGTGGTTGATATTGGTTGTGAGGCTGGAAATGGTCTTGAAAAATTACCGAATTGTAGGGCATAAGACCATAGGAATGTGGCTCGGCGGGTTGTTGCGGGGGGTCGTTACCGAAGCTTTGGGCCTCGGTAGTAGCCTCGAAGTGGTCGTTAACGACCCTGGTGGGCTCGTTAACGAAGCTGTTATTGCCTAGAATCTCTGTATCGAGGTCATCTTCCCTGACGTCGAGCTCTTCCGTGCCTACCTCTGTAGCTGCCTTAGTCTCTTCATCATCTTTGTCCATAGCCTCTTCCTCCCTCTTGAACCGGGACTCACATGGCCTGAGCGTCAGCTTATCTTGCGGCTTGGGCTCCAATGGGAATGCATGCCTTGTCCAATGGGGCGGGATCCTCAAATAGTATAGTTCGGAGGCATGCAACTTCCATCCTCGTTGGCCTGTTCAACTCTCTCTTGGGCCAAAATGTAGCGGCTAGGACTCGGAGAATGATCCGGAAAATGGGGTTGATGATGCTTGCCCTGGAAAGTGCTGCAGAGGAAGGCTCTACTTCCCCGGTGATGTAGCTCCACGTCCTTATCACCTTGTAGTCCTTGATGTTGTAATCCCGAGAAGGATTAGGGAGATCGAGAATAGCATTGAACTCCGCCATGGTGTACTCACGACTGACATTACCGAGCCTGAATCTAATCCGTCCAGTCGATGTCTTGGTTGGGAATCTTGTCTCTAGTGTGGCCAAGAATTCAGAAGTGAGAGCTGGGAAGTGCGGTACCTCTTCCTTCTTCAACAAGTGAGGCACGCCAAGAATAGCAAAGGCTTCTTTGACATCATCATATAGCCTCATCGTCTTAGCACTTGACCTTGAAAACCACCTAGTGTAGTGGTCCTTGTTTAATAGAGCATTGTATCGGTCGGCTTGTGCTTGGGTGCGCAAGATCACATTATCCATGCGCGGAGGAGATGGGGACCGCTGAGTCCTCTTCTTCTTGTCGGCTCTTGTTGTGGCGCGGCTAGAACTTGCCATATGGACCTATAAAAATATGAATTGACAAAAGATAAGATCCATACAAATCAATAGAAAAGAGACCCCATACTTGGCCTCGAAATTGCTCTCGAAGTGCCTCGTTAACGACCCAACTGGGGTCGGTAACGAGCCTGGACTGGTGTTTTTGACTAGAAAATATGCAGGGTCGTTAACGAGCCTGAGCAGGTCGTTAACGAGCCTGGGTAGGAACCAGTTCGCAGTTTCCGAGTGCAAAATACTCCAAAATTATGCATTAAATCAAGCATGCATTACACACAATCCTACATAAGACACACAATCGGGTATATGCACCCCATACTTGCTCGATTATCCATCCCGAACATGCTATAATTGCCCAAAATTCATGGTGAAGATCACTCAATTCTATAACAAGGTCACTCATGCTTTTTCTAATCAAATTTCAATGGAGAATCAAGCAAGAATAACCAACATGGATCAAAATCAACCACCAATAAATCTAACACAAAAATAAACATGTCATTCGATCCACTATACCAACAAAATCAACATATGAATTTTCGACCCTATAGACCATGAATCATGCAAATAGAGAGTTAGGGTTTAGAAATCATACCGTTAGATCGAGAAATTGAAGAACAAAGATCGGAAATTTGGAGTGGTTAACGAGCTTGACTCTCGCCGGTAACGAATGCAAGGGTTTGGGATTCGTTAACGGGGTAAAATCCGAGGGTACGGTGGTGCAATTCCGATCGGTAGAGGGGGAAACCGGTAGGATTTTTGAGAGTTTAAGCTTTGGATTGAGAATTTGAGAGTGGGATTTTGGGAATTTTGGAAGGGTTTTATAGGAGAGGGCTAGAGGTAGGTGAAGAGGTGAAAGGGGCGGCACAAGTAAAAGATAGAAGATAGATTAGGTTAAAAAAACTTACCTGCCCGTTTCTATTTCGGGTCGCCAAACTGGGTCGTTAACGACCCTGGATGGGGTTGTTAACGAGCTTGCGTAACCTTTATTCCGAGTGATTTTCCGAGCCCAACTCCTGTTTCAGGTTAGCCTAAAAACAACTCTATCTTGCTACCTCTAAAACTACTACTAAAACTCAAAAGAAAGCTAGGAAAAAGATCTAAAAAGAAAGGAAAAACAAAACTATAATAAAAACCGGGTTGCCTCCCGTAAGCGCTATTTTTAACGTCGTCAGCCCGACGTACTTACCTTGGCTAGTCCGACGTTGTAAGAGCCATGGTTACTCTAATCTCTTCATCCGGGTCGGGTTGCTCATGAAACTTTTTCAATCTGTGGCCGTTAACTTTGAAGATAGCGCCTTGGTTATTGATCAACTCTACCGCCCCGTGAGGATAGATGTGGTGAACCACAAATGGCCCGCTCCATCTTGTCCTTAGCTTTCCTGGAAATAAAAGGAGTCTAGAGTTGAAAAGAAGTACCTTGTCACCAACTTCATAAGTTTTGGGCACTAGTTTCTGATCGTGCCACCGTTTAGTGCGCTCTTTGTAGATTTTAACATTTTCATACGCCTTAAGCCTCAGCTCTTCTAGTTCTTGCAAGTCCATGAATCGTTTTGCTCCGGTTGCGTCGAGGTTCATGTTGAGCTCCTGAAGAGCCCATAATGCTTTGTGCTCCATCTCGACCGGTAAATGGCACGCCTTGCCATACACTAGATTGTAAGGGGTGGTATGTAGGGGCGTCTTGTATGTTGTCCTATATGCCCATAGAGCATCATCCAACTTAGACGACCAATCCTTCCTAGAGCGGGACACCGTCTTTTCCAATATGCTCTTGATCTGCCTGTTTGACTCCTCAACTTGGCCACTAGTTTGGGGATGGTATAGTGTTGCCACCCGGTGTGATACCCCATACTTAGCCAAAAGTGCTTCAAAGCTCCGCTCAATGAAATGAGATCCACCATCACTAATGAGGACCCTTGGGACACCAAACCTGGGAAAAATGTTAGTTTTAATAAATTTGGCCACGGTTTTAGCATCATTGGTCCTTGTAGCGACGACCTCCACCCACTTAGAGACGTAATCAACCGCAACCAGGATATACTTGTAGGGGCCCGATGCGGGAAAAGGTCCCATGAAGTCTATGCCCCATACGTCGAATAACTCGACCTCTAGTATCCCGGTTAGCGGGTTCTCATGTCTCCAAGTGATGTTTCCCGAGCGTTGGCATTCATCACATGCTGTCACATAAGCCTGTACATCTTTAAAAATGGTTGGCCAGTACAAACCACTTTGAAGGATCTTCGCTGTGGTCTTGAATCCTTTTGCATGGCCTCCGGTGGGAAGTGTGTGACATTGACGGATCACGCTCTCTATCTCCTCTTCTGGGATACATCGTCTAAAGAGGTGATCACTTCCTTGCTTGAACAAGTAAGGATCATCCCAATAGTACTATTTTACATCGTGAAGAAACTTCTTCTTCTTTTATGGGGTTAGTCCCTCGGGGATTACGCCTCCTGCAAGACAGTTAGCAAAATCCGCAAACCAAGGGGCTTTTGACCCTCTAATAGCATGAATTGATGTGCAAGAAGTAGAGGCAAGAAGCGATGAAGGAATGGAATCGAATTGAGTGAGTTTTGGTTGAGAAAGCTTACCTGACTGGGTCGTTACCGAACCTGTGTGGATGGTTAACGACCCTGGAGCTATAACGTTACCCTCGGTAACGCCTCACGTGGCATGGTAACGAACTTCCCGACTGTTGTATCAATGCACCTTGAGTCTTCACCATTGTGATCTATGTGGTCCAGCCTCGGTGGTTCGTTAACGACTCTAAAGGGGTCGGTAACGAGGGCCTTGTCGAGTTCGACCTCGTTCAGCATGAGGTGTTCGTCTGGTCTGGAATCATTGATTGGCACTTCATTGTTGGATTCAGTGATATGCTCAACCGGCAGCCTAGATAGGTGGTCCGCCACCAGGTTTTCTGCTCCTTTCTTATCTCTTATTTCGTGATCAAATTCCTGCAGTAAGAGCATCCAACGAAGCAATCTAGGCTTGGCATCCTTTTTGGCCATTAGATATCTAACGGCCTCATGGTCAGTATAAACGATCACTTTCGAATCAACAAGATAGGACCGGAATTTTTCAAAGGCAAATACCACAGTGAGGAATTCCTTCTCTGTTGTGGTATACTTACTCTGCGCCTCATCAAGCGTCTTGCTTGCGTAGTAGATGGCGTGGAGCTTCTTATCCTTCCGTTGTCCCAAGACTGCGCCAACAGCATAGTCACTGGCGTCACACATAATCTCAAAGGGTAAACTCCAATCCGGGGACTGCATAATAGGGGCAGAGACGAGGGTTGCTCTCAACCTGTAAAATGCTTCAAGACATTCTGGAGACAGCTCAAACACTACATCTTTCATTAGTAGGTTAGTCAGAGGTTTGGCTATCTTAGAAATCCTGGATAAAACGCCTATAAAAGCCAGCATGCCCTAGAAAACTCCTAATGTCTTTTACAGAAGAGGGAGGAGGTAGTTTTTCAATGAGCTCAATTTTTGCTTTATCTACTTCTATCACCCTTTTTGAGACAAGGTGTCCTAATACTATCCCCTCTTGGACCATAAAATGGCATTTTTCCCAGTTTGACACAAGATTGGTTTCTTCACATCTTTTAAGAACACATGCAAGATTAGCAAGACAAGTATCAAAGGAAGAACCATAAACAGAGAAATCATCCATAAAGACCTCTACAATATCCTCTATCATATCAGAAAAAATTGCCATCATACACCTTTGAAAGGTGGCGGGGGCATTGCAAAGCCCAAATGGCATTCTTCTATAAGAAAAAGTCCCATAGGGACATGTAAAGGTAGTCTTCTCCTGATCATCAAGATGAATGGGAATCTGCCAAAAACCGCTATAGCCATCTAGATAACAGAAATAATCATGTTGGGCTAAGCGTTCTAACACTTGATCGATGAAAGGAAGCGGGAAATGATCTTTTCTAGTAGCGCTATTAAGCTTCATAATCGATGCACATCCTCCAACTAGTAGTGGTCCTAGTGGGGATTAGCTCTCCCTTTTCATTTTCTATTACGGTCATCCCCCCTTTTTTAGGAACTACATGGATCGGACTAACCCATTGGCTGTCCGATATAGGAAATATGATCCCAGCATCAAGTAATTTAATGATTTCCTTTTTGACCACTTCTTTCATATTAGGATTTAATCTACGTTGATGCTCTATAGTGGGTTTATGATTATCCTCCATGTATATCCTATGCATGCAAAGAGAAGGGGGTATGCCACTTATATCATCTAGGGAGTAACCTATTGCTTTTCTATGCAACCTAAGCACATTAAGCAGCTTTACTACTTCCTCATCTTTTAATTTAGCATTTATGATGACAGGGAAAGTAGAATTAGGACCAAGAAATTCATACCTTTGAGAGTCCGGAAGAGGCTTTAGTGTTGGAGAAGGTTCAGCTGGAATGAGAATCGGTTCTTCTGGCTCCATCTTCAACACCTCTTCAAGGTATTCTAATGCTGAAATTTCATTGTCCTCGGCCAGGGTCGTTAACGATGCTGGTGAGATCGTTAAAGAACTTGTTTCTTTTGCCATGAGAATCGGTACCATCACCGGATCCTCGGAGGACATGGGAGGACATCCTGGCGACGTTCCCCCTGGACAGAGCCCCCTTAGTAATTTTCACCCCTGGCACCTTCGACGGTGGGGGTGTCACCTTTGTCGGCGGGGCTGGCGGCCTCGCCGAGGAAGTCGGCTCCTTTACCACAGGGCCCTTCGGGGCCCGAGAGCTTTGCGAGGTTGATGTCGCAGGTTTTTTTCCCTGCGCCTTCGAGGTAAGAGCGTTGAAAAGGTCCACTGTCAAGAATATAAGAAAAAACAAGTTAGATAAAAAGCCAAACACGGAATATCACAAATTATCAAAGTAGTATGACCCGAGCGAGGCTCGTGATCATCACTAAATAAGCGAGGTATTCCCCCGAGGCCATGCGTGGCCCAAAACCAAAAACAAATACCAAAAACAAGGAACAATTAGGACCCTCTTCGCCCTCGCGAGGTGGAGGTGTAAGACTCAGACCGACGCGCTCAAGCCGGTCCTGTGCCAGGTACTCCTGGAACGGCTCCTGACGCACTGGGGCGTATCGGGCCTTGAGTTCGGCGGCTTTCTGTGTACCCTTGGGCCGAACGAAGTTGTTCGGGGCCGTGGGGAAGTTGAGATACCTCCCAGTAGGGTCCCGGACCAAGAACCATTTATTCTTCCACGTCCCGACGTTCGATGGGGCCGTGGTAATCTTAAGACCAGGCAAGCTGAGATTGACGAGAAAAGACTCGTGTTCCCTCCTCGCCAAAAATAAGCTCGACATGGTGTCCAGATCAGGTCCATCCCCGAGCTCGTTACTTCGAATGGTGTAGGCACAAAGGAGCCGCCACGCGTTGGGGAACAGTTGCGCTGGGCAGACGTGCATGGCCCATAAAAAGTTGACCAGGTGCTGGGCTAGCGGCAACTGGAAGCCGGCCTAGAGGTTGTGCAGGTGCACGACGACACACCTCTCGTAATGGGCCAAAGAGCATCCCCCCCCCCCCCTTCGGGGAGTGCTAGCTCAACCCCTTCCGGCCAGGGGAAGTCCTTGGCGATCGTCGTAAGGGCTTCCGGCTTCAGAATCGTAGACACCCCCTCGTGTAGAAAAATCCCTTTCGAGGGGATCGGATACATGGGTATCCTCTCCTCGAGGACTGGAGGGATGCTAGACACGGAGTCGGTGATATACTCCACAAAAAAGCTCGCTTGGTCGTTGGAATCAGACGACCTCGCAAGGGAACCGGCCACCTCCTCATCGGAAATTGAAGACGAGGCCATCTCGACTCTGGAAGATGTGCGTAGTCGAGGAAAGAGCGAGCTGGCCGAGACAACAGAGTCGCTAGAAGAGGGATCGCTGAAGACGAGCGAGGTAAACCTCGGGTTCTGAGAATCACTAGTCTCGACACTCTCTTCGGCCTCAGAAAGCTCCTCGTAAAACCTCTCTTGAACCTTGAACGCGAAGCCGGGTGGAGGGCTCAAGGATGTGCCTCTAGGCATGAAATAGCGACGTCCAGGCCACGAAAGGCGAACACCTGGAAAAGAAGAAGTTTTAAGACGTCGAACAAGGTCACCAAAAAAGAAAATGCGAGGTAACGGCGGGAGGAAAGCACGTGGCACCCTAGAGCTACTCTGACAGATGGGATGGCTTAGGAAGAATGTGAAGCGCCGAAAAAAGGAGAAGACGGAATGGGAGCCAGCGGTGGAAGGCCAAACATCCCGTCAGTCAAACATCATGACGTTTGGCTTTCCGAGGAATTCGAATTTCAAAAATGAGAAACACAAGGAACTCAACCGTCGGCTGGAGCATGAAGGGTTCGAGAGCATTGCCAGCACCACCCTCGCCCCCACCGCGACGCCAGCGCGAAACGCCGAAAAGCAACCGTCGCCCACTAGGGCACGAAATGATAAAAGAGGGAGGGAACGCAGGAAAAAGAGAGTCAAAAGCATCACACAAGCGCAGGCGCCGCCCTCGCCCCCTCCGTTTCGCCGCCGTGACGCCGGCGCGAAACGCCAGGCAACGTTTGTCTCCCATTGGAGCAAGGGGCGGCGAGAGAAAAGGGGAGAACATAGAAAACACGAAAAGGGGGAGTCGAACACTTACTTTCTTGAAGATTGACACGGATGAGGTGGTGGTGTTCCTGGAAACTGCCGTGAGGTCGCCGGAAAATCGTCTGGGAACCGGTTGCCGAAAAACCGAAAGAGAGAGAGAGAGAGAGAGAGAGAGAGAGAGAGAGAGAGAGAGAGAGAAGGCGTTGAAGGAAGAAGATGAAGATGAGTCATCGGGGAGACGCTTTTATAAAGGGAGGACTTGGGCCTCTCCCCGCTACCAGAGAAGAAAAGGCTTAATGGGCCTAATCCACCTTGAAGGCCCATTAAGCAAAATATGGGAGAACATGCCCAATAAGCGTCGCACACATAACGGAAGAAAAGCCTAAGTGTCAGGCCTCGCAAAAGAGTTCCTCGCAAAATGTCAACCCAACCTCTGAACCTCGTTCCTACAATCCTAAAAACTGCGAACCTCGCACCCCGGGTTTGGCGAACCTAGTACCACTCCTATGTATGACCTACGGTCCTCGGGACGAGCTCCCCAGGCCATGGGGTTGTAATGGTGCTCAAAATGGCGAGAAGGAGGTGGGACCGGGGTACGAGGGTTAGCGGGCCCAGCGGGGTTCCCAAAGTCGAACCCGGGGTCCATTGTCGTACCCCTCTCAAAAAACAAGCAAAACACGACCTTTGCGAGGCCTTGAAACCTCGACAACGAGGTCTAAACCTCGTCACTCAGAAGCTGACACCCCCGCCCGTCTGAACCACTCAACTATTGCCGCTCCCCCAACCAATGATTAGCTGCCTCACAACCGGACCAATCAGAGGCCCTGATCTCGGGCGTCCCACATCGAGCAAACGCCGAAACTTAACTCTTCAACTCTCTATAAATAGAGGAGAACCTCGTAGGTAGCAAGGGGTCGAAAAACATCTTGAACTCAAGAACTATCTTGCTCATTGAAGATCGACGTGTTGAAACATCGTCAAAGACCTCGCTACAGACAAGTAAAGTCCACAAAAAGACTTCAAGTCGCACAAAGAGTCCTCATCCGCATCAGAGACCTCGCAGCATCATCTCGCAGGCCACAATCACCCCGCTCTAACTCAAAATCCTCGACCTCGCCACCAGAGGTCGTCAAACAGTCTGTGGGTGATAGAATCTCGTAGCAATTAGGAGATCTCGAACCTTGTTAGATCGAGATCTCGAATACTCTTAGAAGGTCTGAAGTGTAATCTCGTTTGCTTGTAACCTCGCAACCTGTAACCTCGTCATAAAAAACAATAAATAAAGAGCAAGTGTTTGCACAATCGAGTAAAAGTAATCTCGTTTCTTGTCTTCTAGCGCTGGTTTATTTCGGGTTTCATCAAGCACGAGATGTGAAGTGCTTTAAGTGTTAAGGAAGAGGCCATTTAGCCAAAATTGTCCAAATCTGAAGCAAGTATTGCTAACTACCAATGGTGGTTATGTAACTTATCTTAGAGATGAAGATATACCTCCAAATCAAGTGGAGGGGGAGAATCTAGTCTATGAAGAGGAAGAGATTGAGGTAATTGAACCTGAAAATTTTGAGCTTCCCTTAACTAGTAACCATGAGAACTCTAATGTTGTAAGAAGCACCTCGGCTAAACCAAAGAGAAAATATTTTTCATACTAGGTGTATTGTTAGAAATCAAGTGTTGTGCTTGATAAGTGATAGTGGTAGCTACTGTAACATCATCTATATATATACTGAAGAAGTCACTGTTCTGACACATGTCGGCCTCACATTCATTACGCCTATATGTCGCCCCATATTTAATTCTCCAATTGATAGCATGTATTTAGACATAGTTTAGGACATGTTTACTTTCATGTTTTGAGTCTTTTTAGCTTAGTTTTGAGTAAGTTTCATGTTTGCTTCGTTTGTTTTCTTCGTTCGGTATCTACTCTTGTGTTGTGTGGATTTCAAGTCATTTTGGACTGATATTCAAGCATTTTCTAGGATCAAAGCTAAGAGGAGTGTTTCATGGAGCCTAAGTGAAGAATGACGGAGCTTACAAGTGGTTGCTTGGGTGCCAAGACGAAGAAAGAGCGGAAAAAGGAAGAAAAGACAGCCCAGCCAAGTACGTGACCGAGTACGTGGTCGTGTTCTTAACTACCCGACCAGATTCAAGACCGGGTACTTCAAAATACTGTCCTTGAGTCGCAGAAACTTACCCGACCGGGTTCTAGCCCAGGTAGTTGACCGGGTAGTTCCCTGTGTCGGGATTTGGGTCGAGTTTTGCTTTGTTTCGTTTCTTAAAACACTTTAACCCTAGTTTATGAGGATTATTAGATATTATTGTTTCTAGCCTCTCTTTGGAGAACCCTAGTTGGAGATTGCTTGGAGATTTTGCTAGATCTATTAGGATTGAAGATTGAATCGATTTGCAAACAAATTGGTATGTTGTTTATTGAATTTGATTTGCTCTCTTTCCATTCCATGTCTGGCTAATTCTTCTATTCTGAGGTTGGGTGAACCCAATGATGAAGTAAGTACATCTAAATTGTGATGTTCGGCTGAATGGAAACTTAATTGAAGTATGATTTAATCCTAGGTTGCTTTATGCCCTATTTGGTTTGCATATAGGATTCTTGTTATAATTTGAGACCGACAGGAGATAATTGTAATGAGATATTGATTTGACAAGTACCAAAGATTGGTTTTGAATAAGATCCCTATGTATTAAACTAGAGAGTTATTTATGCGACAACAACTTAATTTCTCTTGTGTAAATTTCAAATATCGTAGTAGTTCTAGGGTTGAATATTTCTATTGGAACGCGACAGCGAATGCTGGTTTGTTTGCCCCTAGTCTCTAAAGCGCTTAAAGGGTCTAAAACTGATTAACCTTACGCGACAGCGATTGTTAGTTGAGTCTAGGCACATTCACTTATTTTCTTAAAAGAGATTTGTGTTGGTTTTAGATAGTGAGTTCCTTCAAACGACATTCAAGTTGAAATCCAAATAGACATCACTTAAAATCTACTGAAACATCGTTGTGGGAATCCTAACCTTGGAAGCTTTTCTCCACTGATATTTCTTTGTTATTTTCGATTACTTATTAACATTTCCATTCAACCATAAACTCTTTTTCTTATTTATTTGGCTTGATCTACTAGTTTGAATATCAATTGGTACTACAAAGTTCCCTGAGTTTGACACCTTGATACTACAACCGAACCGTATACTTGCGGTGTAGGAAAATAGCCTATCAAGTTTTTAGCGCCGTTGCCGGTGAACTATTGCTAGTATTGGTTCTCTCTTGCAACCGGTAGATTAAGTCTTGTTTTATTTTTAATTTGTTTCTTTTTGGTTTTGGTTTCAGTTTTGTTCTCCTTCTTATGAGAAGATCTCTGAGCGCTAGTGCACTACACAACTACGATTCTGAACCCGAGCGTGTTTTTCACAAAAGAAGAAGAGAGAAAAGGGAAGCTAGAACCTAGGCTGTGGACGGCGATTAGGCAAATGCACAACAACAACAACAACAACAACAACAACAACTATTGTTGCAACAATAGTTGAATGTGCAACCACCTATGACATTGGGTGATTATGTGTTGTCACTCTATTAAGGACCCACAACTGGTGTGGTCCGACCTCCAATCTAGGCTAGGAATTTTAAGCTGAAGTCATCTCTGATTAATATGGTTCAGCAGAATCGTTTTGGAGGTCTGCCTTCTGAGAATCCTCACCTACACCTCAACACTTTTCTGGAGCTTATGGATACGGTGAAGATTCATGATATTTCCAATGACGCGCTTTATTTGCCCGCCTTCTCATTCTCTCTAAGAGATAGGGCTAAAGCTTGATTCAAGGCCCTACCTCATGGCACTATCACTACATGGGATGAGTTGGCCAAAGCTTTCCTAACCAAGTAATTCCCGCCTAAGAAGACTGCAGAGATGAGGAATCAAATCAGCTCATTTCAAATGAAGGATGGGGAATCTCTTTATGAAGGTTGGGAGAGGTTCAA
This sequence comes from Fallopia convolvulus, assembly GCA_964016875.1. Classification (NCBI taxonomy): domain Eukaryota; kingdom Viridiplantae; phylum Streptophyta; class Magnoliopsida; order Caryophyllales; family Polygonaceae; genus Fallopia; species Fallopia convolvulus. The sequence goes on along the minus strand of OZ024721.1, from coordinate 33,338,200 downwards.
GGAGCTCTTATTGTTATGTCCTCACCATGTAATTGACAAGTGGGTGCTTCTTCACACTTTGTACAATGTTGTTGACAACACCACCAGACTGCTCATTGATGCCTCATCTGGAGGCACAATCATGAACATGAATGTTACTGATGCTTGAGAGCAGATTGAAGATATTGCCCAACATACTCGATCTATTCCAAGCTCTAAAAGATCAGCTGGGCTGTATGAGGTGGATAAGGAAACTATACGTCAAGCACAAATGGAGGCTTTTGCTCAACAGATCAAGCAGTTGAATTTGAAGGTGAAAGGGCCTAATAACCTGAATGAAGAAAGCTCTAATCAGGTTGTCTCAGGTGTGATGTGTCAGTTTTGTGGAGCAGGTGATCACACTATATCAGCCTGTCATTTATTTGCTTCTAAGGAGGAACCACATGAGAAGGAGGTGAGATACATGAATAACTTTGACAGGGGGGCTAGGAATGATCCCTACTCTAATTCCTACACCCCTGGTTAGAGAAATCACCCCAACTTCTCTTATGGGAACAATCAGTCACAACAACGAGTACCTCTTGAGTTTCCACCAAGAGCCCACTGTAACATCCCCGACCAAAGTGCATATGTCATTTTGCATGCATACAATATTAGTAGTATATGGATAGCATAGTGACATGATATATAGTTAGTTTTTAAAAATAATATTTATTTTCGAATTAAGTTTATTATATTTTAAAAAAAATTTAAGAAAAAATTAATTATTAATTAATTCAGGGTAAAGTTTGTAGTAAAGGAGATTTGAGGGTGAAAAATGTAATTTTGGCTAAAATTTAGCCGACCTTGCCGAACTTGATATATATCCATATGATTGCCTTGTTCTTGCATTTTTCACAAATGAAAAAAAAATGGCGTACAGAGAAAGTGAGTTTGTGATTTGAAAAATTAAAGTTTGATATTTTTAAGGTTGGTTCTTGGATCTGGTATAAGATTTCTTCTATCGGGTTTTACTCTCGAAGTACAAGCGTGATTTGGTAAGTTTTTAATTAGTTATTGGTTTTTCTAGATTTTCCTAATTTTTCCAGATCTAGATCTACAAATGATTTTGATTTGAAAATCGATTGATTTATAGTTCTCAAAGGGTGTTTTCGATATCGGATTTATATTCGATAAACGATTTCAGAGTGATTTTAGGGTTTCTCTTTGTAATGATATTAGGGAGCCCTTTGATCAAGTTTTACAGAAAGGTTTGAACTAGAAAAATGTTCTTCTATATGTGTAGTTTATTGTTGTCAAGTTTTAAAGGATTTGGAATTATGCACAAGAAGTTATAATGCATTCTGGCATTTCATTGCATTTGGGGTTAAAGTTTGTAAGAGTAAATAGGCTGTTTTTGCATAGGATTATATATAGGAGCACAAGTCATAGATCGTGGTCAAAGAGAAAGGGAAGAGATATAGTATCTGCCCTAAACAAGTGAGTATATACCGGAGATTCAACCCTATGTGCTATATGTGAAATATGAATATATATGGATATATGTGCTATATGTGGTATATGGATATATGTGATATATGTGATATATGTGATATATGCGCTATATGGATATATATGTTATATGGATTATATGGATATATGTGTTTTATATGATAGCTCTGAAATTTCCAGAGTTGTTTGCACAGAAAGTATGATAACAGATGGCATATGATATATGATTAGAGGATGCATTTGATTGCATAGCATATTGCAATGAGATTAAAAGGACATGTGACTGTCTTGCCTTGAATTTGTATACATGACCTACGGGTCATACAGGATCTTCGAATCATACAGGACCTACGGGTCATACAGGATCTTCGGATCATACAGGATCTACGGATCATACAAGACCTACGGGTCAAAATTCTTACAGGGACCATAAGAGTCCATATACAGTAAACCCGGGGCAGATTCAGGCTTCAACAGTTCACAGAATAATGAATCGGATATATCGGCATTTGCATTTGCATAGTAAATTCCTATATGACATATGTATAATATGTATGTATATGTAGATGGACTAATTGTTTGACTCTGTGTGAAATAATTGATGATGGTTTATATTCACTGAGTATGCGACTCACGTAAATCGCAAAACAATTTTTCAGGTTCAACTAGAACTTACTGGTGTGTGTCTCTTTTAGAGGTCACGTTCATACAGGTCGGCCGGCTGAAGCTCAATGCAACCTTCTCCTCCTCATTTCGCATCATAGACATATGAGTTGTAATAGAAGTTAGAGTAATAGATGTTTTAGTATGAGAAGTAACGATATAGATGTGTGTGTGCAACCTTTTATGGTTGTTACTTTTTGCTATATGCTTACGTGAATAGTTGTTATATGTCTCTTATCTCTTTATATAAGAGATAAGTTTTACAGAGAATATACGTCATAGGGTATAAGGGTGTCACACCCACTACACCCAAACCAAGATGCTCAACCCTCCCAAAAGCCTGCATGGGATATTGCTATTGAGAGCCTTGCCACCTCCATGAAGACGCTAACAGAAGAAGTGAGAGCTCAAGGGAAGAATTTGAAGATCATAGAACAACAAGTGGCTCAACAAGCTTTGAATGTTCCTAGACCGCCTGGTCAATTTCCTGGGCAACCTGAAGTCAATCCTAAGGAGCAATGTCGGGCTATCACTCTAAGGAGTGGAAAAGAGCTTGAGGAGTTTCCACCGGTGAAAAAAAAGAGTTGCAGAAAAGACAACAGAGAAGCCACCTGATGATGAAGACCCCAAATATGTTGCTCCCCCACCTTACAAACTACCTCTACCTTTCCCATAAAGGAAGATTCAAGTGGTGTAAGAGCAACTATTTGGGTAATTCATGAGTATGATAAAGAAGCTCCACATTGACATTCCTTTCATCGATGTTCTCACTCAAATGCCAACATATGCAAAATTCTTAAAGGAGATTCTATGGAAAAAGAGGAGGATTGAGGACTATGAGACAGTAGCTTTGGTGATGGATCAAGTTGAGAAGATTCCAGGAAAGCTAAAAGATCCAGGCGAGTTCTTTATCCCTGCTGGATTTGGTTCTCTTCAATATGATTGCCTTTGTGATCTTAGTTCTAGTGTCAATATCATGCCCTTTTCAATTTGCAAAAATCTGAATTTGGGTGATCCTCTTCCAACCAAGATGCGTCTTATCATGGCTGATAATTCAGTCACTCATCTTGTGGGCATTATTGAGAACTTTCCATTGAAGGTGGGCAAGTTCTTTATACCATGAGATTTTGTGATCCTTGACATGGAGGTGATGAATGACCGGACTCCTATCATCTTTGGGAGACCCTTTTTAGCCACTGTTGGAGCTAACATTGATGTTAGGAATGACAAGATCTCACTCACTATTGGGGAAGAGAAGATAGAGTATGAATATTTCAAACACAACTTCCTTGAAGTGCACAAGAATCCTCCACAAGAGACTATCCAAGTAGCTTGTTATAATATTGAAGTGAAGCTGGCTAATGAGGAGATCCAATCTGATATTGCTCAACCTTCTCAGGAAAAAATTGAAGTTAAAAGCCTTATGGATGGTGATATTGTTGAGGATATAAAGGGTAGGGATCACAAGAAAAAGAAGAAGGACTGAGCAAAAGTTGAGATTAAAAGAGGAGACAAGGTGATGTTGTTCCATGAAAGATCTAACATATTTCCTGGAGGCAAAGGAATAAGATGGTCGGGACCATACCTAGTAACTCGAGTTTTACAAGTAGGAAACATTGAGCTTTGGCATAAAAACTCGGGAAAGTTTAAAGTGCAGAGACATAGACTGAAACTTGCAGCGGAATCCAATCCGATTAGGTGGGTACCAAAGACCCACTTGACCCGAGCACTTGAATAAAGAAGATGGAAGATCAAGCTTACGACCTTAAAAACAAGCGTTGCTTGGGAGGCAACCCAAGGTTAGTGTTTTCTTCTCTCTCTCTCTCTTTTATTTATACATTGGGGACAATGTATGGTTTAAGCATGGGGGAGGGTAACACTTGTTAGTTAGAAGCATATAGTTACATGTTAGATTGCATTTGCATATAAAACAAAAAACAAAAAAAAATCAGAAAACTAAAAAAAAAATTGCATATTAGGTGTTGTTGAAATCCCTTTTTATGAAAAGCCCCATTGTCCTTTAAAATTATTGAATGAAATCATATCCCCTAGACTTGCTTGAAATGTTTGAAGTTTTGGTGATGTCTAGCTATGTTTATGAACTTGTTTGATAATTGAATGGGCATGTATATTCTTCGAGATTTTAGTTGACATTGAAGTTCTAAACAAAAGCCATGTGAGATTCTTGACCTTTCTAGGACTATTTGCTATTAAGAGTCCTCTTTTTTCATGTGTGATTCTCACTTTTGATTGCTTCCTCTAGAACTTGCATTAGACTCTTTTTCAAGACCGCTTTTATGACTTTTGTATGCAACTTTAAAGTGATTGAGGAATTGTTTCTATGAGCCTATTATTCCCTATCCACCCTTATACATGATCCTCTTTTTGATAGCCCATGTTAGCCTTTATTGCCTATTTATTTGGAAGCTCCACAAAATAATTTTGAGCCTAATGTTAAGCCTTTACCCATGCGGGAAATAGGTATTGTAGTGGATTATAAGTGTGAGTTTGAGCCAAGCCTTTACCTATCCCCTAGACTTGCTTGAAATGTTTGAAGTTTTGAGGATGTCTAGCTATGTTTATGAACTTGTTTGATAATTGAATGGGCATGTATATTCTTTGAGATTTTAGTTGACATTGAAGTTCTAAACAAAAGCCATGTGAGATTCTTGACCTTTCTAGGACTATTTGCTATTAAGAGTTCTCTTTTTTCATGTGTGATTATCACTTTTGATTGCTTCCTCTAGAACTTGCATTAGACTCTTTTTCAAGACTACTTTTATGACTTTTGTATGCAACTTTAAAGTGATTGAGGCATTGATTCTATGAGATTATTATTCCTTATCCACCCTTATACATGATCCTCTTTTTGATAGCCCATGTTAGCCTTTATTGCCTATTTATTTGGAAGCTCCACAAAATAATTCCGAGCCTAATGTTAAGCCTTTACCCATCCGGGAAATACGTATTGTAGTGGATTATAAGTGTGAGTTTGAGCCAAGCTTGGGGGATTAAAAAAGGATTGATGATAATTGTCAAAAGTGTGGAAGGAGTTTGGTGTGATGAGAAGAATGAAATGAAAAAAAATGAGGAAAGAGAGCTCATAAGAATGAAAAGAAAAAAACTTCTTTAGATGAGCAAAGTGTTCAAGTGAAAAGGTTGTAGGAAATAAAAGAAAAACAAAAGGGAAAGAGAAGGTGAGAAAGAAAACAAAAGAAGAAGCTTGGGAAAGAAGTTCATTAAGCTTGGTTTTGGTGTTTTATTTAGGAATAATTCCTTTTCCCGGATTAGCACCACATGTCAAATATTTATCCCCGTCAAAATTGTCTCACCCTTGCCTCATTACAACCTTATGAAAGTCCTCATGATTATTGTTGTGTACAAAGTCCCATGCGGTGGAGATTTAGAATGCCATGCAAGCTTATGGTAGCTAGGCTTTCAAAAGATGAGACTTGAGCGAAACACGTCCTATTCAAACACTTGAGAGAGAGAGCGAAAACACGATTGTCCTATGTGAGGTTTAGAATGGATATGTTGTCTTTATCTCTTTGATTTACAAATGCATGCTATGATTTTGCTTATCATTCTTTGCTTCTATAATTCTCATCTAGGCTATTGTCAAAATGGATGCATGACTTGCTTGTCTTGTGGGGTGTCGGATTTGATTTCTTACTTGAGGAAAAGTAAGGTTTAAGCTAGGGGGATTTTGATAGCATCCATTTAGACATAGTTTAGGACATGTTTACTTTCATGTTTTGAGTCTTTTTAGCTTAGTTTTGAGTTAGTTTCATGTTTGCTTCTTTTGTTTTCTTCGTTCGGTATCTACTCTTGTGTTGTGTGGATTTCAGGTCATTTTGGATTGAGATTCAAGCATTTTCTAGGATCAAAGCTAAGAGGAGTGTTTCATGGAGCCTAAGTGATGAAGGACGGAGCTTACAAGTGGTTGCTCGGGTGCCAAGACGAAGAAAGAGAGAAAAAAGGAAGAAAAGACAACCCAGCCAAGTACGTGACCGAGTACGTGGTCGGGTTCTTAACTACCCGACCGGATTCAAGACCGGGTACTTCAAAATACCGTCCTTGAGCCGCAGAAACTTACCCGACCGGGTTCTAGCCCGGGTAGTTCCCCGTGTCAGGATTTGGGCCGAGTTTTGCTTTGTTTTGTTTGTTAAAATACTTTAACCCTAGTTTATGAGGATTATTAGATATTATTGTTTCTAGCCTCTCTTTGGAGAACCCTAGTTGGAGATTGCTTGGAGATTTTTCTAGATCTGTTGGAATTGAAGATTGAATCGATTTGCAAACAAATTGGTATGTTGTTTATTGAATTTGATTTGCTTCCCTTCCATGTCTGGATAATTCTTCTATTCTGAGGTTGGGTGAACCCAATGATGAAGTAAGTAGATCTAAATTGTGATGTTTGGTTGAATGGAAACTTGATTGAAGTTTGATTTAATCCTAGGTTGCTTTATGCCCTATTTGCTTTGCATATAGGATTCTTGTTATAATTTGAGATCGATAGGAGATAATTGTAATGAGATATTGATTTGACATGTACCAAATATTGGTTCTGAATAAGATCCCTAGGTATTAAACTAGAGAGTTATTTATGCGACATCAACTTAATTTCTCTTGTGTGAATTTCAACTATCGTAGTAGTTCTAGGGTTGAATATTTCTAGCGGAACGCGACAGCGAATGCTGGTTTGTTTGCCCCTTGTCTCTAAAGTGCTTAAAGGGTCTAAAACTGATTAAGCTTGCGCGACAGCGATTGTTAGTTGAGTCTAGGCACATTCACTTATTTTCTTAAGAGAGATTTGTGTTGGTTTTAGATAGTGAGTTCCTTCAAACGACATTGAAGTTGAAATCCGAATAGACATCACTTAAAATCTACTGAAACATCATTGTGGGAATCCTAAGCTTGGAAGCTTTTCTCCACTGATATTTCTTTGTTATTTTCGATTACTTGTTAACATTTCGATTCAACCATAAACTCTTTTCTTATTTATTTGGGTCTACTAGTTCGAATATCAATTGGTACTACAAAGTTCCCTGAGTTCGACACCTTGATACTACAACCGAACCGTATACTTGCGGTGTAGGAAAATAGCCTATCACCAATGTAGCACCACATCATCAACAATCTAAAAAAATTCAATACTAATTTTAAAAAAAGATATTTATAATTATTTTTTTATTTTATATTGGTTTGTTACAAAGAAATAACTAAATTTTAGATTCATTGTTATTTCATTCTACTTTTTGATTAGTTATACATTTTATTGATTAATTATATATCCAAATCTCAAATTATAATGAAAAAAATTATATAAGTTAGAATTAAACTTTTGTATGACATTATATGTATAGATTTTAAATTTAAACATATTTGCTCAAATTTAAAAATTGCTAAACTAATTCATTTTCTTTTAGTAAAGGAAAAAAATAGATCTTGCATTAAAATAATGCATAAATTTTATTCATATTAACCGAAAAAAATCAAATTAATTTATTTTTAAAATAAATTATTTACATTTGAAAAAACTCGTACAAGTTACGGGTACTTATGCTAGTTAATGCTAAAGTACTTGATCACTTACAACTTAAAACACAACCTAAAGCTACTAGTTATGGCCTAAATGGTATTAACGATTCTAATGGTCCTAACGTAGTAACTCAACAATGCTTAGTCCATGTTTCCATAAGAATTTATATAGAAGAAATCATGTGTGGAGTGGTTAACATGGATTGCACTCATATTTTGCTGTCAGACAATGGTTATTTGATAAAAATTTAATTTATAATGACATGCCTAATACATATTCATTTAACCATGACGGGAGGAGAGTTACTATCCTACCATTGTGGCCCCAAAAATTCTTGCAATACCAGGTACATAGGGACCAAGCAAGAGCTATAATATGAGCAAATGAGGCTGAGGAGGCCGTCAATGCCCAACGACAAGGCGCGCCTGCGCCCAACGCAGATTCAAAGAAGAGCGGCGTTCCTAAGGTTTTGCTTGAGAGTTCTTCCTCATTCTTACACAACATCAAAACCTAGGGGAGCTACTAATCTAGAGAAAAAACGCACAAAAAAGTGCCTAGATCGCGGAAAGTGCCATAGAACATTTCAGGACCCGTTGACGGCGTTGAGATTGAAACGAGGCTATCTCCAAATTTACAAGGGCGTTCTAGGCCCAATGTAGGGAGCAATTCAGGTTCTAAAGGAGCTACAATTCCAAAAGAAAAACTCCTGAAAAAAGAGGCCAAAAATAGTTTGAAAGGCAGAGTTGAAAAATGTTCTCTAGTTGCCAGTCTAGTACTTTTTTCCCTAATTCTTCTTCTTTTTGCTTAATTCCGATGAGGAAAGAAATACTTATTCCGATGAGGAAAGATATACTTATTATCATCTTCCCAAGTGTATTCAAGCTCTTTTCCAAGAATTTGAGGATATCACACCAGAAGAGTTGCCTATAAGCCTTCCACAAATAAGGGGCATTGAGCATCAAATTGATTTGGTGCTTGGTGCTTCTTTACCAAATCATGCAGCCTATAGAGTTAGTCTAGAGGAGACCAATGAGCTGCAAACACAAGTGCAAGACCTCATGGACAAAGGCTATGTTTGAGAATCACTTAGCCCCTACACGGTTGCGGTCATATTGGTGCCAAAGAAGGATGACACTTGGAGGATGTGTGTTGATTGTAGGGCGATCAATCAAATAACAGTTAAGTACTATCATCCCATTCCTAGATTGATGAATTGCATGGTGCTAATTTCTTTTCAAAAATAATTTAAGAAGTGGGTACCATCAAATTAAGATGAAGGAAGGGGATGAATGGAAAACTGCCTTTAAAACTAAGTATGGATTATATGAATGGTTAGTAATGCCTTTTGGACTGACTAATAGTACTTTTATGAGGCTTATGAACCATATCTTAACAAAATACTTAGGGAAATCTGTTATAGTCTACAACATTGCATGAACATGTAGACCATCTTAGGACTGTTTTGGACACTTTAAGGTTAGAAAATATTTATGTTAACTTAAATAAGTGTTCTTTCTATTCGGAATCTACAGTTTTTCTTGGTTTTGTTGTCTCTATGAATGGATTACATGTGGATGAAGACAAAATCAAGGCAATCAAGGAATGGACCCAACCGACTACACCAACCATGGTGCATTCTTTTCTTGGCCTGGAGGGCTTTTATAGGAGGTTTGTGCGAGATTTTAGCACAATTCCAGCCCCTCTCCATGAGCTAACCAAGATGGATACATCATTCAAATAGAGAGAGCAGCAAGAGAACACCTTCAACACGCTTAAGGATAGGCTTTATAACGCCCCAATGCTTCAAATTCCTGATTTTTCTAAGGCATTTGAGATTGAAGTTGAAGCATCAAGCCATGGAATTGGAGGTGTCCTTCTACAAGAAAAGAAACCCATTGCATATTTCAGTGAAAAGCTTAGTGGGGTTGAGTTGAATTACCCGACGTATGACAAGGAGTTGTACGCGCTAATTCGGGTTTTGAAGACTTGGTCACACCATTTATGGCCTAAAGAGTCCATGATACATTCTGACCATGAGGCTTTGAAGTACCTAAAAGGCTAAGCACGACTTAGCAGGAGGCATGCACGATGGGTTCAATTCATGGAGACCTTTCCTTATGTTGTTAAGCATAACAAAGGCAAAGAGAATGTGGTAGTTGACGCCCTTTCTCGCAGATACATTATCTTAGCTCAATGTGATGCGAAAATACTTTGATTTGCAATGATAAAGGATTTATATACTAGTGATCCTCACTTTGTTGAAATTTATAAGAATTGCATGTCTAGGAGAGAAATTAGCACTTACTTGATAGATGATGGTTATTTGTTCAAAGATAGAAAATTATGCATACCTTCATCTAGTATACGTAGGTTGTTAACTAAAGAGGTTCATGAGTCTAGAGGACATAGAGGGGTTAGAGAAAACACTTGGAGGCTTGAAAGAACACTACTATTTGCCAAAAATGAGTAATTTTGTCCTTAGATTTGTCAAAGGTTGTGTTGTTTGTGCTAAAGCCAAATCTAGGTTAAACCCTCATGGCTTTTACCAGCCCTTACCTATTCCTAGTTCTCCTTAGGAGGACATTTCTATGGACTTCATCATAGGATTGCCTAGAACTAGGAAAGGTAGAGATTTTGTATTTGTTGTTGTAGACCACTTTTCTAAAATGGCTCATTTCATTCCATGTCACACGACTGATGATGCATCTCATGTAGTTGACTTGTTCTTTAGGGAAATAGTTAGATTGCATGACATTCCTTGCACTATTGGTTTAGATCGTAATGCTAAATTTCTGAGTCATTTTTTGAAGAGTTTGTGTTTTAAGTTAGGCAATAAACTGTTGTTTTCTACCTCACACAATCCACAAACTAATGGGCAAACTGAAGTTACAAATAGAATGTTAGGGGTTTTATTAAGAACTATTCTTAAAGCTAACCTCAAGCGTTGGGAAGATGTTTTGCCTTTTGTGGAGTTTCTTATAACATGTCTATACAATCAGCCACTAGAATGACCCCTTTTGAGTTGTTTATGGACTGAGTCTAAGGATGTTAGTGGATATGACGCCTCATCCATACAAGGAGAAGGAGAACTTTGAAGCTAATAAAAGGGTTGAGTTTGTCAAGAAATTGCATGAGAGGACTAAGATGCACCTAGAGAGGAAATCTGAAAAATACAAAGTCCAAGCTGATAAGGGGAGAAAACAGATCATTTTTGAAGAAGGCGATCTAGTTTGAGTGCATCTAAGAAAAGAAAGGTTTCCAAATAAGAGAAAGAACAAGCTGGATCAACATAGAGATGGACCCTTTCGTATACTCAAGAGGATCGGCCATAATGCTTATCATGTAGACTTGCTTGGTAAGTATAATGTCCATCCAACGTTTAATGTTACTAATCTTTCACTTTATGTTTCCGATTTAGATTTTGACATCGAAGTAGAGACGATTCGAGACAAAGTGGAGGAGAATGATGTAGACAAGTCGGCCTTGTCTTCTACCGACGTCGAGGATTTGATTCGAGTGCCATTTGATGGACTAATAACAAGAAATAGAGCCAAGGAGATTAATGAAGGGACGAGAGCTCTTTTAGTTCGAATGGTAGTCGTGGTTCAAGAGTCCAACAAGAAGAGATCGGTCACCGTGATCCAACACCAAACAAGCTCATACATGTGGGTCGAAGTCTTCCAAGATGAGGCGTGGATTCTTGTAATTTAGGCACTTATCTTAGAAAAATGAAATAATCTATCTTATTTTAGGGTTGAATTTAGTAACTAACCTAATAAGATAGAATATATCATGTGGCTTTAGTCAACCCTTTGACTTTGCGAATCTGAGAGAGAAAATCCAATCTTTATCTATTTGTTAATTTTGAGTATTAGATAATAATTTCGGCCATATAGGAGTTTGTTAGAGGGCTAAAATATATTTCCTTTTATTATTATATCTTTTGGATTTTCTAGGATTAGTTTGTTAGTTTTCTTATCCTTTAAGTCAAAGTAGTTGTCTATTTGATTTAATTGATAGGGAATCTTAGGATATATATTTTCATTATTATAATATATATTTGAGAGCAAGAAAAGGACCAATTTACCCTTCGTAGGAGCCCTAGTTATTTCTTTCCATCAAATATAATCTAGCTTTGTACTCTTTAAATACCTTGCAATTTCGATTCAATAAAATTATCTTGAGAGAGATAAAACCATAAATTGGATTTTATTTATCTCTTTGGCCACAAAACATTTAGAAATTCGTGTTCTTTCTTTGCTAGATCGATCATTGTACTTTTGCTCTAATTTTCCAGATTTCGATATTCTAGTATCATCAATGTAATTGTTCTAGTTTGATTGTTAAAGATTACTCTAGTTAATTAATTAGAAATAAGCGTTGGAGCATTCTAATTAAACTATTGAATTGAGAAGTTCTATTAAGTCAAAATCATCATTGTTTCTCACAAAATTCAATTCGAAATTCCAATAATTGTTCCACATGAAATTAAGATTGAGAGTGAGATTGATTCGAGTTCATACTTTTCTAAGGCAAGATTGGGATCTTGTGAGGTCAAATACACGATAACTTGAAGAAATCCCGGACAATAATGTATCGGCCCCATCCAAAGTTGGCATGAATTGATATTTTCAATGCAAAAAGAGTTTGTGCTAACCGAGCATGCTAGACGCATGGCATTGCTCAACATTTATCGCTAAGGCGCTAGGTCCCCGCTTGCTTTCTTTATGGACCTTGGAGAATTGGCAACCTTCGTTGTAATTACAGCATCATAACGCATTTTATGTCCACGATTCTTGGTTGATTTGGAGCCTTCATTTCAGTTGTACTTAAGGGGCCAACCGAGAGATGTTGATGAGTTCGTAAGAGTTGTTGTAAGTTCTTACTATAAAATTCAGCAAAGAGATGAGGTTATCCGTGCTCCTAGAAGAATAAGTCCACCTGAAGGGGAGGAGGAGAATTCAATTGCAATAGCCACGTAGGAGGCTGCCCATACAACTTATACCAAAGCACCACCGTTGCTAGTGTTTTCTAGCACTAAGCCTTCATTTGTTTCCAGCGTAGCTCAGGCCACAACCAATGATTCTAGTTTTGATTTTTCTATCTCTTATGATCATTTAAGAGTAAGGAATCAGAGGATGCGTGCCTTCAAGAGCCTCCATTTATTGAGCCTAGTCAAGACTGTTTGAGATGACCCGATGATCTAGAAATTGCCAACGATGAATCTCGAGTTACAGTTTTCCAATTATCTCCAAATGTTGTAGAGATTTGTGATTCCACCTTGGAAGAGCATCAACAAATTTTCAACACATTTGTAAAATTAATTACCAATTACCGTTGCATCACCGATCAATATCATTGACGTTTCCCAATCCAATTCGAGCATTTTGAGCCAAATTCGTGGGTGAGCATGATTTAGTCAAAGAGGACGTTCTACAAAATTTCAGCCCATATTGGAGGTGTCTTGCCTATTGAACATTGTAGCTTGCCTTTGATTGCCTTTACACCTTCATAACTCGAGTATTTTGGATGTCTGCAGAGGGTGCCTTTGCTTACTATCATCCAAATTATGAAGTTGAGTATGTGAATGTTTCATCGAGTTTTTCTCTACACAAATCGAGGACGATTTGCAGACAAGTGGAGGAGAATGATGCATAACGAGATGTGTCCGAGGCAAATGATTCATGGCATCGAATGAAGAGAAAAAAGAGTCATCAACCTTATAAGAGGTCCCTGTCTTTCAAGTTCAAGAAGGTCTTTAAACATGTCAAATTATTCTTTGAAGAATATCAATTGAGGCGTTCAAGACCTCCAAGGAAAATGATCAAAGTAAAGATATTTTCAAAAGTTTAAGATATTGTCACATTATAAGCAGTGTTTAGTAAAACAGTCGCATCGTTGGCTAGAAAATTGATCTCAAGGTGATTTAAGATGTGTTGGAAATCTTATTCAAATATCTAACTTCACAGTTGACATCAAGATTAGAATCCAACGAGAAGATGGTATAAATTACGTTTTATTAAGAGCGGAAGATCTTACGTGAATCTAAAACTTTCTTTAATTATATCTTTTTTGGTCAAAATTCCTTAATTTTATCTTTAATTTATTATTATTCCTTTTATTAATTCCGATTTTTCTGTCCTTTTTAGTAGGAATATTATCTTTATTATTATTATTATCTTAGATAAATAGAGAGTTATATTTTAGGATATAATCTCTCTACATGTATTTATATGTCTTTAAATGCTCTTTTGTAATCAATTTTATGATCATGATGGATTTTATGTGTTGCACCTTGGCTAAGGTGTTTTCTCACTTCCTATCCAAAACAAACGTGTTCTTATTGCCATTGCTTTCTTGCGTTCTTGTTCTTGACTAGAGTGCTTCATCAATTCAGTTTCATAATTCGATCCACAATTCCGCAAGTTCAATCCAAAATCCATACCCTGGGCATTCTCTATCATGATTGTCTTCATACCCGAAGATTGTCACGTATCAAGCAATGACGTTAGTTCTAATGAAAATTGATTAATTATCTTCTAATGATGAAGAAGAAGAATGAAAACCTAGCAAATAGAGAATGTAAAATCACGAAGAATAGAATTTGAAATTAGAATATGACATGTAAATGAAATGTAAGTGATGTAGAAAAAAATGACACTTGACATATGACATGGAACTGAAATTAATGACATGTAAATATCATGAAGATGGGAAAAAATTTGACACGTGTCCAAATCTTGCATGGCTAATTGCGAGATCGTCATGTGGAAAAAGCTTACATGGTTCAATATGGTGACTCCATTTTTGAGGGATTTTAATTATATATATATATATATATATATATATATATTAAAAGGAAAAGGTTGAATGTGGATAAAAATTAGGATAAAGTACACAAAAAAACCACCCCTTATATTGACTTGTTGCAAAAAAGCACCCCTTATGTTGGTTTTCACCTAAAATCACCCCTTAAATTAGTTTCGTTTGCATTTAATCACCAATCAATGTTTTAGTTTGTATTTCCTTTAAATATACAAAAATAAAACAATGCCCTTAGGGTTTTAAGAAAAAGGTGATGTGCATTGTCCTTTCAAAGAGCAAATTTCTACAACATTAGTTCATGGAATGATTGGGTCAAACATTTCCTAACTTCTTCACATCAAAAACCATTCAGAATCAACCAATTTAGACTCATAGTTGAACTTTTAAAAGAATTAAAAATGCCAATAAAATAAATCCCCTCTATATACACATCTACAATCCAAATTCAATTGGGAAGCAACGTGGAAGTACTGGTGGTGGAGGTTGGAGGTGGATCTTGGAAGTGGCGAGACGAGGCTTGAAAAATTTATGGATCCCATTCTTGAACACTCATGAAAAGGGGGAATTCATTTTCCTTCTCGATCTACTTGATTGGAAATAATAGGCCAAAAGACCAATTGAAACAACTGAAGGAGACAATTAGGGAAAATATTAGTTGTGGTATATAGTATATGAAATTGGAAATTTCTTTTGAATCCTTTCATTTATGGTTTGGATTCTATCATTTTTGCGGGTTAGAATATGTTGTATGTTGTAAATTCGTGGAGCTGGAAAAAAATAGAGAAAGTTTAGGAAAAAGAGTTAGATAGGTGGTACTCGTTTGATTTATTCTTCTGAATCCTTTGATTTATTGTTTGAATTGTATCTTTCTTCATAGATCTCTTCTTGAAAGGGCTAAACATGTTCTTAGAATTTGCACCTATTGTTTTTTAAAACCTTATGTAGATACCGAATTCGTTTGACATAATTTGTGATGGAAAAAGGGGAGGGGTGGCTGATTGTAGACAAAACTAAAATAAGTGGTAGTTTTATGTAAAAACCGAAATAAGGGTGGTTTCCAGCAAGCGAGCCAAAATTAGGGACAATTTAAGGGTTATTTATCAAAAACCACCTTTTAAAATATGTGTTTTTTAGCAAACCATCTTTTATAATTTTATTTAAACAAAACCACGTTTTATACTATAGTTTGTTAAGTTGAACACCTATAATAAAATTTGGACCAAAATGTCCTTAAGTGCATTTTTTTTATCAATTTACAAAAGCATCCCTAACTTATTACATTTTTCTCAAAGCGTCTAATATATATATAGTTTTGATATCTATTAGTACTAGCTTTTAATGTTACACAGTGACGCAATTTGAGCCATAGGATCTAATTTAAATGGATGGCCCAGATTCATTACCTAAAATACAATGGACATGCATTTCACCCAATAAAAGTTCACTAGCGTAAAATAAGGTAAATTAGAGATTTTATTTTAATTGCTTACCAAAAAAAAACACAATATCTGATTTGGATGATTCAGTTCAACGCTAAATGAAATCTCTCTCTCTCTCTCTCTCTCTCTCTCTCTCCCACTCTCTATTATCGAATTTCTCCCATTTTCTGGTTTTCATAGCAGGTTATCGGCGACAAGAGAAATCGGATCCGGTAAGATGGCTTTCCGACTTCTTCCTCGTCGCTATAGAATTGTATCGCGTATGAGATCCGGTAAGTATCATTGTTTTGGGTTCGGTTGAGTTAGGGTTTGGTGTTTATGCTAAAATTTTACATTGTTTGCTTGAATGGTGAAGTAAAGTGTTCAATTTCAGCAAGTTTAACTTTTCAAATTAGGTATTTCATATCATCTATCTTTGCTTCTTAATGTTCAGGATTTGTTCTAGATTTCGATTTCGATTTGGTAGTTTGTACTACATTTTAATCTTTTATGTTTGAATTTGGAGTACCATGTTGAAACTCATCCTGATTTATGCATGTTTTGTTTCAGATTCATGTTAGGCTTTGTTTTTGTGACCAATTTCACAGTTTAATGCCACCCAAAAGAAGTTCAAAAATTGCTAAAAGTAATATCCATGATCGATTGGTGTATCTTCGTACGAACTGAATGTAATCTCGAGTTTTTTATGGTTGTCGCTGAATCGATTGGTGTATATACACGACTTTACTTAGTTGTATACATGCTAAGCTTTGTTTGTATACATGTTTGTATACACGATTTTTTATGGTTTTCGTTGAACCAATTGGTGTATATACACGACTTTACTTAGTTGTATACATGCTAAGCTTTGTTTGTATACATATTTTTATGTATTTACATGTAAAGTTTATATGATTTTAATTTATATATTCACGGTTTTATTGTATATTTACATTGTATTTATTGGATGTATACATGGTTATAACTTAATTATAAGCATTTGCATGGTAATCTTAGTTTGTATGCGACAATGTACTACATGACTTTAATTTACGTATACACGGTTTTATTTAGATATATACATGATAATATTCTTCTTTATACATGATATTGCAATATAATATTTTTTTCTATGCATAATTTTAATTTACATATGTATTATTCTAATTGGGCTACATACATGATTTATTACATGTATATACATGGTAATGTTCTTCTTTATACACGATCATGTGCAGGTTATTGGATTTCATGTGCAGGTTATTGGGCTACATACATGATTTATTACATGTATATACTAGTTATACCCGTCGTGTCATGCACGACTTTAAGAATTAAATACTTAATTTATTTAATAAATGATTTTAATTTAATATAAAAAATCTCTTACATCATAAATGGGTAAAAAATATTGTTATTTTTTTTATCATGATTTGAATTAAGATTTTTTTATAGAAATAGATATATAGATTAAGATAATGTAATTTTTATTTTTTTAAATAAATTTTGAATTCTTAAATGTTTTATAAATAAATAGATTGAAAATAAATTAATTGAGAAAGATATAGTAATACAAATAAAATTTGACTTTTTAAAATATAAAGTAGGGTCAAAGTCAATGTGGTGGTTAAGAAAGATACAACTTTAATATATTGTCCAAGAATATGTTAAATAGATATTGTTTCACATAACCAGATAAAAAAATCCTAAATATATAAACAAATAATTGTTTTAATATAAGGTGGGCCCATAAGCATAAAATAATTTTTTTTAACCTAAATAGATAATAAAAATTTAATAAGAAAAGGTGAAATAACATGTATCTAAAATAATATTAAAATTATTGAAAAATCTTATCATAAATATTCTCTAAGATGGTGTAGACCTGTCAAAAACTGACCTAACCCGCTAACCCAACCCGATCCGCCCGATAATTTTAGGGTTAAGACCCGAAAATTTAAACCCGAAACCCGAAATAAACGGAACCCAGTAGAACCCGAACCCGTTGGGTTGAAACCCGAAACCCGTTGGGTTGACATTTAAATTTATTTTGAAACTTATAATATATTTTATTATTAAAATAAATGAAAAAATATATTATAATTAAATATTATTATTTAATTAAAAATTGATTTTAATAATCATAAGGAAAAAAGATATTTTAGACCCGCTGGTCACCCCGACCCGACCGAAAACCCGCTACAACCCGACCCGATTGACCCGTGACCCATAACGACCCAGAACCCGAACCCGCCCAACCCGACCCGATTGACAAGTCTACTACCAGAGATAAACTGTAGTATTAAAATTTTCAAAAAAAAAATCTAAAATAGCTCCACAAAATTAAATCTTAAACAGTTTAAAGAACATTTACTGCAAAAGGTTATTCTCATATATGCAAGACAATTACAATAAACTTAGAGATGTGTTGTTATCTAAGAACTTACATCTTGAATATCTAAAAAAAATTACTTCAGGGTAAAGAATAATACATGAACTCTAATATTGCTTAAACATAGATTAAATAAACCTTCAGCAGCCTATACAATAGCTAGAAACCTATATATACACCTTAAATAACGAGAATAAAACCAATCTCGGCTATTTCAAGTCTGCGTACGTACCCTCCTAAGTTTCAAATATTTCGAAGAAAATTAATATTGTTGAATATCTTCTTCACAAATCCCGACTACAAGTAGGGCAGTTGCGCCGGCGTTTCTTCAACCAACCTTCAATGCAAAGCGTGTGAAATCGGTGCCCACACGTCTTAAAGTTCAAGTGAGCGACCCCCTGTTGATCGCTTTCGAACTCCTCGATACATATCGCTCGCACACGCCGTGCACCCTCTCTCGATCTCGTTAATCCTCCTCTCCTCCTCTTCAGTAAGTGTAAGTTGTTCTTGTGTTTCTTTGATGATACTCACCAAATTATTTGGGCAAACTTCCTCCTCTTCTTCTTCTTCAAATTCTTCAAATTCTTTTTCTTCAGAGTGCGAGCCAAGCCACGATATATCTACGTTAAATTCTTCAGAGAGCCAGACAAGCCATTCTATAGCTAAGTAAAACCCCAAAGCACACCCAAATCAAAGCAGCAATCAAAACGACCATCCAAAACAAGTAGCCGGTTAGTCCCGTGTCTTTCATTCCCGTGTACATTAACACGATACATTTAAACGTGATGAACAAGCACATCGATAAAGTGAACGGCGGTATAATCAATATGCGCACTCGTTTGGAAGCCATGGGTAAAGGCCTAACTACAGATATGCTCTTTCTATTTTTTTGGTTGAAACAATTATGCTCTTTCTATCAACCGTATGTACATACGCTTATATTTATAATATAAGTAGTATCCAATTGGAAATATATCTTTTTCTAACAAAAAAAGGAAATATATCTTTTTCTAACAAAAAAAATGAAATATATCTTTTTATTATATCCAATTCCTACAGGGAAACCTATATCCATATATTAAAGCTATTCCTTTCGAACTACCAGAACGATTCTGACCCACCTCATATTTAAAAAATTAATTTTTATTTCTATTAATTATAACTTCTTTCTATTAAATTATTTTTAAACTATTTAAATTTATCTCTAATATCAAACAAATATCTATTTAGTGTAACAATATCTTTTGAAATCTTCCTTATACAAGTATTTAAAATTAATGATAAAATATTTTAATTATGTTAAAATAAATATAAATCTTTTACCATATATCTTTTGACGAATTTATTTATAGATATATATTGATTTTCTTTTATGATAAAAATTAATGATAAATATTTATATTGTTTAAAATTAATAAAAATAGATAATAAATATTTAATAGATATATCCTGAAAGTCTGACATATTTAATTATCTTTAAATTTACGTACATGGAAAGTAATAAAATATGAATAATATAATATTTAATCTTTTCTAATCTTTACTTTATCGACCACAAAACGAGTTTGATCCCATCTTAAATTAAATTAAATTAAATTTTTATATAATTAAAATATCTTTATATTTTATATTTAATTATATGTTATTTATTAAGTTAACTATTTTTTTAAATTCTTATTTGTTCCATATTTGAATATATAATTTTTTCAATTCATATTTTATCTTCTTTATTTATTTACATATCTATGAAATATCATCAAGGAAAAAGAGAAATGTAATTATTTTATCTTAACAATATATCTTTATTCTCAATATTAAATTTAACCATTTATATTGATTTAAAAATTATACATTCTACGAGCAATAAAATTTGCTTATATTAAATTTATATTATATTTTCATTTATTAATATCCTATTTATAATGTCTATAAAATACCGAATCGTAGTCGTACATGGTATGACGGGTACAACTAGTATATATGGATTTTGTATTAGATATCGGATATAGATATCTTTAAGTTTTGCTATTCGCAAAAGGCGATAAATAAAATATTGTACTAGATAAGATTTGTAATATCTTTAAACGCAATATTTTCAATTATCTAAATACAACGGAGTATATTTTTCTAACTAACCATGCTTAGATGGTTGAACAAAAGATAAATATTAGGAAAAATAAAAATACAAAAAAACAAAAAATAAGTTAGAAAAATTGAAATAATATGAATAATAATTAATTTTTTTTAATATGAGGCGGGGCCAGAATTAACGTGGTGACTCAAAAACAGTAAGCTTTTATAATATATACTAGTGTAATTCCCGTAAATTTACGGGTGGTTTTAAAATTTATACTATATAATATATTATAATAAATTAAAGAGAAAAAACCAAAATAATGTATATTTTAATAATTATTCTTTTAATATAATTATTAATGATATTTATATAAAATTTAATGATTTTTTTTGTTTTCTAATCTTTAAGATAAAACTAAATAAACATGAAAATATTTTTCTAAATCAAACCTTCTACATTCACTTTTAAGTATAATAAATAAAAATAAATAAATAAATAAATAAAATGAAAAAATGATTGGTTCTTAAATTGTCATGTAGCACAAATTTTATAGATAATTTATTTCTATTTTATTATGTATTAATTTAGATATAGATAGAAATTTATATCGATAACCTTTTTTCAACAATCCGATAAAAATATTTTAGCATAATATTAAGATAGCATATATAATATTGCTTTTCAATATCAATAAACATAGATAGAAAATTATATAGATAAAATTTTATTTTGATAAATTAATTATTTTATAAAATCTAAAATTGCCTTTTTTTTATATGTATGAATTTTTAAGAATAAAATCAATATTTAAATAGATAGAAAACTATATATAAATATATTATCTATTTTATAAAATCTTAAACCTTACCCTAAAAAATCTTCAATCTTTATAAATTCATTTTTTTATTTAGTAATGTTTATTACTTAATTAATTTTTAAAAAAATATAATTGCATATTAATTAATTACTATATGAAACAATCTGTGCAGATAATATGATATCTATCCATTATCTATTTTATGAAGTGGTTAAGAATTTAAGATAAATCGTGATTTCTAGAATTATTATTAGAGTATAATGTGTAGGGGTATTTCTTAGTCCGGATCTTCTACTTCCCACGGTACAACCTACTATGCTCCACTATACTCTATTTAATTATTTAAATTATTAAATAATGATAAAAAAATTAAAAATATATATATATTATAAATGCTTATTCTTATATATTTATAGAATTTTGTGATCAAAAAGTCATTATCTTTATTTTCTACATTAAAAATTGTTAAATAAGCGATTTTTTTTAACTTTTAAAAATATTGGTTAGAAATTTGTATTATAAAATTCTATAAATATATGAGAATAACCATTTAGAATATAAATATATTTTTTAATTTTTTTATCATTATGTGATGATTTAAATAATTAAAAAGAGTATAGTGGAGCATAGTAGGTTGCATCGTGGGATGTAGAAGATCCGGACTGGGTATTTCTAGAATTATTATTTTAGTTTTTTAAGTTGTAAAAAAGTTTTTTATTATTTTATTCAGGCTATGCCACGTCGCGCAAATTTTTACACCTACTTAATTTCTGCTTTATAATGTACTAGTTGTCCCCGTCGTGCCATGCACGACTATGACTCAATATTTTTTTGATATACTATAAAAAAGATATTAATAAACAAAAATATAATATAAAATTTAATGTAATAATTTGTTGATCGTAATATGTATAAAAATTATTTTGTTTTTTAAAATCAAATCAAATAAAATAAATTTAGATTATTAAGTTTAAATTATGAGAATAATATATACAATGCTCATAAAATGTTATGGTAATTTTTCAAATAATGAGAATAATATATACAATTCTCATAAAATGTTATGGTAAATTTTGAAATTGTGAGTTGCAATAAAATGAAAGTATTTGGACTAAACTTCTCATAAGGAAGTATTTTGATTAAAAAAAGCATAAATTTATCAAAATATATAGGCCTATAATTATCTATTTATATAAAATATTTTTTTATAAGGAAAGCATTTTTTATCATTATAGTTAAATATGACATGTAAGTGACGGTGTGAAAATAATACGATGTGGCATATGACGTGTCAAAAATTACATGACATGGCTTAAGGAAAAGAAGACACGTGGTAAAATCCTATGTGGCTTATTCTAGAAGCGACATGTGGAAAAAGCTGACGTGGCGCAATGTGGTGGCTCGAAACCTTATTGCTTTTATATATAGGCCTATAATTATCTATTTATATAAAATATTTTTTTATAAGGAAAGCATTTTTTATCATTATAGTTAAATATGACATGTAAGTGACGGGGTGAAAATAATACGATGTGGCATATGACGTGTCAAAAATTACATGACATGGCTTAAGGAAAAGAAGACACGTGGTAAAATCCTATGTGGCTTATTCTAGAAGCGACATGTGGAAAAAGCTGACGTGGCGCAATGTGGTGGCTCCAAACCTTATTGCTTTTATATATAGGCCTATAATTATCTATTTATATAAAATAATTTTTTATAAGGAAAGCATTTTTTTTCATTATAGTTAAATATGACATGTAAGTGAGGGGGTGAAAATAATACGATGTGGCATATGACGTGTCAAAAATTACATGACATGGCTTAAGGAAAAGACGACACGTGGTAAAATCCTATATGGCTTATTCTAGAAGCGACATGTGGAAAAAACTGACGTGCCACAATATGGTGGCTCCAAACCTTATTGCTTTTATATATACATAGTAGATTAGGATAGATAAATACTTTATAAAAAATTATCCGGTGAATTTCACTAGACTTCAACTATTTAATACATTACTCGAAAAATTAACCTACCCCCAATCGAGGAACGATACAAAAAGAAAAGACTGTAAAATAGTAAAATTAATACATTAAAAATGTCGTTGGCAGCGTAACTCCCCTGTAAAATTGTAAATGGAGAAGTGGGGGAGAGAGACAGGGAGAAAGCAGTGAGAAAGTGGGGAGGATACGAGTGGGGAATTGTGATTCTCTCAACATCAGCATTCCTCCTCCGCCATTAATTAATACCAGCTCTTCCCTTTCCAAAATCAAAATTCCAACCTGTTTCTTGAAATTGAAATTAAGAGAGATTGCTTTCCAAAATCAAGGTACTCAGCAATCAGCCATGGTGCTGCCTGCAAAGTGGAGCAAGAGCACCCCCGACGGCTGGGGCGCCATGGGCGGTTTCCTCCTCATCTTCTTCCCTCATCCTCACTCCAACTCCAAGAAAAACCACCTTCTCTCTCTCCCTCCGGCGCCCTCTCCGCCCCGCCTCCTCTCCAAGACCCTCTCAATCTCCTCCCTCTTCCTCTTCACCACCTTCCTCCTCTTCACCCTCTCCACCTTCGAACCCTCCTCCGCCCTCCTCCGCCACCGACCTCCCCGCCGCCTCCTCCTCCTCTCCCACTCCTCTCCCCCTTTCTCCCTCTCCGCGCATCTAGTCAAGCTCTTCCACAACGGCGCCGTTAGGCACAGAGACGATTCGTCGTCGCTGAAGGCATTGCAGGGGATGGGGATTCTCTATAGAAGGGGAACTAGGGCAATGCCCGACCTCCTCGTCGCACACGTCTCTCACGCCGTTGACCACACCGAATTTCGGATTTTCCTCCGAAGTCTCCACGCCGGCGGCCTCCTCGCGCGCTCCGATCTGGTCTTCATCTTCTCCTCCCCTTCAGTCTCTTCGAAATTATCTCCGCTGATTGGAGAAGAGAACGAGTCGCTACTCAAACTCGTCTCGCGCTACGACGAGTTCAATCGGACGAATCACAACTCCCGCGGACTCGCCGGGTTGGCTCGGCATCTCCGGACCAGGAGGAGAGACGAGAAGAAGGAATCGAAAGAGGCGATCTGGGGGAAGGGAATCCGGCCGACGAATCAATCCGGGTTGGAAGAGTCGGCTCGGACGAGTTACGGCTCGGTGGTGGGTTTCGACGCGTCCGAGTTGGATCCGGAGAACACTCTATCCGGGTTCTTGGATCACGTGCCCATGGGCCTGAGGCGGTGGGCGTGCTACCCTATGCTGTTGGGGCGCCTCAGGCGGAGCTACAAGCACGTGCTTCTCGCCGACGTCGAGAGCGTGCTCGTAGTAGGCGATCCGGTCGCGCGTGTCAGGAACCGGAGCCCCGAGTCCGTTTACCTCTGGGCGTACCCGGATCCCGAGCCGAGCAAGCGCGTGAAGAGGCAACCCGCAAAAGCCAACCACGACCCGACAATCGTACCGGGGATTGTGGCGGGCGGGAGCAGGGGGATCAGGCGCTTAAGCGACGCCGTTTTGACGGAGATCGTGCGTGCAGCCATTGAACACAAGGGCAAAGCGGGAAAGAACGCGGTGACTGAGTCAGGAATCGTCAACCAACTCGTCCGGAGTGGGCATCTGCTCAAGAACGTGAACGTGATCAACTCAGCGGAGCCGGTTTTGGAGGCGGGTAAGGTATTTGGGTCGGATTCGAATGCCGGGTCGGTGTACAGTGGCGCTGTGGTGGTGCAACGGGTGGGAGGACGTGGCATTGATAGTAGTCGTATGAGAGATTCGTTGTGGTGTTGGTCGGATTTACACAGTGAGATTTATAGGGATTGTTTAGGAACTCAATGAATAGTCGATATCTGCACATTTTGCAATAGAAGCTGGATAGGAAACTCATAAACAGAATAGCATCAAGAATAAAGGGTGATTAGATTTATTTATTTTTAATTTCCATTCTTGTAATTTTGAGGTTGGATAGACTATATGCCGTTTGTCCTTTGTTAATATTAATTGTGTAGCGTATACAGTTTGATCTTCAAAAAAAAACTACTCCGTATTTGTTTGGAAAATGGAATTTATAGTATTGCTGTTTTTTACCCTATTTTCAGGAGATTTAAGCAAGCTCTATTTTTGAGACCTCAACACAGTTTGGCATTGTACTTGTGGGATTTCTATTAGAGTTGGTAAAAAATTGTATAGATTTGAAAAATCAACATTTTTTCATACGATTTTTTATTTTTTAAAACTAATTTAAGTATGGTTCATTAATTTAGTACATGATTTTAGTACTTCACTCGTAAAATTTCTAATGAATTCTATGTGAACAAGAGCGGTACTTGTGATTACAAAATCGTTTTTTCTATCCTATATAGGATAAGAACCCGAATTTAGAAACTAAAACCCTATTTTGGATATCATAAACCCTTTGTAAAAAAAATTAAAAGAACTCTAAATATAAGATTATTGATTTCTTGCTATAATTAGGTTCTTAACCTATGCCCTTAGGGCATAGGTTAGAAAAATCGTTACAAAATTACGACCTGACAGTAGTAGAATGATTTCAGTCCAACGCGCGGGAACAATTAACATCCACGTTATTGGTAATTAATTTTACAATAATTGCACATTAATTGACATTTTTTTTCTAACCTCTTAATTTGCATTTAGTTCTACTTGTCTTTTTAGACTCAAAATCATGTTTATAAAAACGTGTTCTTTTACATATTTTGGACACAATTTTCCCGCTTTGACGCTATATTTAATGAAAAAATTAACAAAATTTTCTCATTTTTAATTGCAACGCAAAAAGCAAATATTTAACTAAGGGTGTTTTGGTATAATTTTAAGTTTTCTTAATATATGTGTCGGATGAAACCTTGAAATAAACGCGCGCTCAGATCGAGATTTTTGATTATTTAAAAAGACAAACAAGATTCTTCGCTCTTTATCGATGTGCTAAACCGATCAATATTTCGGTGTGATGATTACATATTTGATTATTCGTGTAATAACTGCGGTTTTTATGGATATTTTTGAATTTTCTCGGATATCCTTTTAACCTCTTTGTTCTTTTTAACGCTTAATCCAATATTTTTGTTGGAGATTAAATCCTAGAAAATTCTTGGTGATATCCTAAAATCACAAAGAAATGATTTTATGGGTCGGTGTGAATTCTAGGATTTTTCGGTGGAAAAAGAATATTTATTGGATAAGCCGTCTTTTTAAATATGTACCGGAAAGGATTTAAAATACGAAACGGATCGGAAGCCTTAAAAATTGAAGGTAGCAAGATAAAATCATGGAAAATTGGTTTTATTGGTCTACATAATTTACGGGACGTTTTTCGTTTAGTAAGTTTTTCCACCCGAGGTACATAATTTTACCGCTTTAACGCGAGTCCCGTTCCGAGACGGGAAAATTCCATTAGGCCGACTTCCAATTCTTAATGGGGAAGGAATTGGAGATAAGATTTCACCACGGCATATCTTTCTTTCTGCCTTAGTCAAAGTTATCAATTCATTTTCAAAACAAGGTAAGAACGAGAGGAGAGGACGGAACGACATACTCGATCGAAGAGCTTTCACCGCCGGCGCTAGCTTTCTCCGCCCCGTCCACCATCTTCTTCCTCCTCCTCACCTCATCTTCACCTTCCTCATCCTCCCTTTGGGCTGCTCCAAAAGAAAGGAACCAGCGAGAGATTCAAGGCGGAACGACGATGTAATCGGGAGAAAGAATTCCTTTACCGCCGGCCTCTTCTTGCTTCTTCAAGCGTCGTCGCCGGCGACCACCTCTGCTCCGATCACCACCCACCAATAGGGTTACTTCCGGGCAACGCCCAGCCACCCTCGGGCTCGGGGATCGAGCCACTATCGAGCCAAACGAGCCATGTGCTTGAGTGAAGGTATATACGATCGGAATTAATTAGCGGGTTGATGCAGAGCCACCGTAAGGGCCTTTCGGTTCCGCTTTGCTAATTAAATTTATGGTTTTTATAATCTTGACGTTGATACGGTCCCACAGGTTCAAACCGCTCGGAAAACGGACGTCCGGATCTTCAGTTATAGCGAATACAAGTTTTGATACCGATTGGCAGGTAAAAGACTTCGGATAATTACTCGGGATTCGTTGTTAATCCGTTTGATCCGAGATTTGGTCACCTTTAAGAACTGTTGCTAATGAACAATTTTTATTTAGAAAATTGTTTCATAAGTGAAGCGGATAATTAGTTATAATTCCGCCAAGATGGCTCCTTAAAGCATGATAACTAAGGATTTGTTATATATCGATATTCGGAAATTAAATCGTTTATTGATTAGGAGGTTGTAGAATTTGAGTACACAACTAAGAAGTGTTTCCGAGAGCTCGTTGTTGAGAAATCTTCTGTTATATTTGACAGAGGGGTATATATATGTATATAGGAGCGTGGCCTTAGGTCATGACCAGAGACGAGGGGAAGAGATAAACTATATGTTCTAGACAGGGGACCACTTTGCGTGATAGTTATTGTTTGTTGGCCTAGAGAATTCGTCTTCAAGGTAAGTCTTCTAGACTTACTTAGCTTGCGATCATGTTATGTGTTAAACTAGTAAATTGAATGTGTGAAACTCTATTTTGAAATATTATTCCATACTATATTTTCATATTGGCCTAGAGAATTGCCAACTCAATGCGCCAATTAACAATCCATCTCATCTCATCTCATCTCGTCGCATGTAAAACAATGTACAGCCAAATCTTTTGCAAAGTATGGCGTTGGCAAATGATGACCAGTGGTGGAAAATCCATCTCCCATCTTCTTTTTTGTTCTTTTTAGTTTAGGGTACACTTTCTATGAATTTTTTATTTATTCACTATATATACCCTGGTCACTCGTCCCATTGATTAAGCTAGTATTATATATTACATGCCATGTGCTCTCTAGTTACCTACCTAAGTTTAACCCATGTTTCATTTAATCTGATTAAGGACTCTACAATTGTATAAACTTCTATAACATTGTTGTGGCATCAACAATTCTCACATACTCCCAAGTTTTGAGCTAATACATTATTCTGTTCGGTAATAGCTGCCTTTTTAAAAATATTTATAAAGAATTGTCTTTTAAATTAATTTTTTACGAGGATTCACCTTTAGTGGTAAATCCCGAGTATGCAAACTATCCGACAAAGTGTACAAATAAGGTAAACCGACATGCGCCGACCGACTTTACCCAATGGAAGAAAGAAGTTGAGCCCTTCTCTATTTGCTATCGTTCTGGATGTTCTGACGAGGGGGATCCAGGAAGAGTTACCATGGTGTATACTTTTCGCCGATGACATAGTGTTGGTGGACGAGTATAGGGAGGGTGTTTGCATATATAAAGCTAGAATCTTGGTGAGAGAAACTTGAGACAAAGAGTTATAAGCCGAGTCGGACCAAGACAAAGCATGTAGAGTGTTAAGTTCATCCATGAGGAGGTAGAGTCAGATGAGGAAGTACGCTTGGGAGGAGATGTCATAGTGAAAAGAACATGTTCAGATACATAGGCTCAATTTTGCAGAGCGATGGGAGCATCGAGGAGGACATTAAACACTGAATCCAAAGGGGTTAGCAAAAGTGGAGGGGTGCTTCTGGAGTTCTATGTGATAGAAAGGTCCCACTCAAGCTCAAGGGTAAGTTCTACAAATTTGTGGTTAGGCCAACTATACTTTTACGGGGCGGAGTGTTGGCCGACTACTATGGCGTAGGAGCAAAAGCTGATGGTAGCAGAGATGAGGATGCTGAGGTGGATGTGCGGGCATATATACGAGACTGGATAGGATTAGGAATGAAGTGATTAGGAGAAAGGTGTCGAGGCTCAGATGATTCGGGCATATATAGAGGAGACCACCAGAGGCCCAGGTTCGGAGAATCGAAAGGTTGATCGGTATCGATTTTCGCAGGGAAAAGGACATGCCGAAGAAGAGTTGGAAGGAAGTCGTAAAACAAGACCTTACCTTTATGGCAGTCTTAGTAGATATGTCCTTGTGTAGGGACCAATGACGTGAGAAGATCACAGTGACAAAGCGGTAGTGGGGAAGACCTAGAGGGAGTGTCCTACTCTTTTCCTCTCTTTGTTTTAGTTTCTTTGTTATCGTTATCAAAGTTTTTCTAGCGTACTTTTTCGCTCTCGTTTTCCACTCCCCATCTAGCCTTTTCTTTCTTTTGTTTACCGCCCTTTTCCCTTTTTGCTTTGGGCCCTCCTTAAATATCCTCCCGCCGTTTTCCCTTTTTGCTTTGGACCCCCCAGATTCCGTCCTTACCGGGTTCCACCTGGGTAGATGTTGTTGTTGTTGTACAAATAACTATATACATATGTAAGCAAACTTTTATCTTGAAAATCATATTATAAAATTTTGAAAAAATAGAAGGGTAATATTTTGGACGAAAATCACCCTTTTAATTTTAATTTTTTTTATAATATGACTTATAAGATAAAAATTTGCACACATATGAATATATTTGTTTACAATATAAATATAATTTTAATTTTTTGTATTATTAATCTGATATTTAAAATTGAAGTGGAATATGGAAGTAGAACATAAATATTAGAATAGACGATTTGTGTCGCATTCCAACCAAAGCAAATCTTCTATTCCACTTTTGTGTTTCACTTTTGTATTTCACTTAATTAAATAAATATTAAATTATTGTTAGAAAAAATTTATTTTTTGTAATATTTCAAATACCTATATATATGTGTGTAAATTTTTAACTTAAAAATCATATTATATAACTTTTAAAATGGAAAAAGGGTAATACTTTGTAAGGAAATCATTCTCTTATTTTCTTAAAATTTATAATATGATTTTTAAGATACAAATTTGCACACATATGTATATTTTTTATTTTTTTTTGATCCGATAAGATTTAGGATAGCCAAGTATCATTTGGACTAGCCTAGAGCATCCTTGAACGGGTGAGAACTGATACAGTTCTAGAGAAATTAATATAATAGTTTCGTAACCGATGGATGTCGAACCGGTGACCTCGGGGTTCTTTCCCCAAGGACAAACCAGTCCAAGTGGGCTCCTCACCCTTGCACACATATGTATATAGTTGTTTAGAATATAAATATAATTTTCAAAATTTTTAAATATGTATTTGATATTTAAAATTTTAGTGGAACATAGAAATAGAACACCGAAAGTGGAATAGATATCTCCTACCACGTACTAAGCCACACATGTTAAATTATTTTTGTTATTTTAGTCTCATATTACCCTTTTTAATTAGAACTTCCTTAAGTGAAAAAATTATTTATCTACATTAATAAATTATAACGCAGAAACCATGTCTGTTGAAAAAAATGCACCACGTGTCATTACTTGAATAAAATAATGTCAACTTTTAATAATAAATATTATAAGAACTTGTATTAGTCTTTCAATACATCTAATCTACTATATATATAAAAGCAATAAGGTTTGGAGCCTTCTCATTACGCCACCTAGGATTTTGCCACATGTCGATCCTATATTAAGCCACCTCATATTTTTACACATGTCATTTTCTTATAATTTAGACGTCTTTATAAATATTCCATGTCATAGTCCACATGTCAAAATTTTTCCATGTCACTCATATTATGTACACATCATATTGCCACATAATCTACAAATCTCAATCAATTTTTTAATTTTTTTTTATATTGGATTACAATAATTTTTTTTGGAAATTTAGTTACATATTTGGAGAATTTTACATATAAAGATATTTTTTACCATATCCTTATGATCCTAACAACTCTCCAATATATAATCTACCAAAAAAACTCATATAAATAAATACCGAGATCTTATCCTATAATATTTTTAAACTACAAAATTAATAATAGATTGTTAATGATCCATATATATATGATATGATCATATATGTAAGTACAGAACAAATATATTGAACAACAAAATTAATAGTTAAGCTATTTTCTAGTAAAATAAAAGTTGGTTCGTAAAAATTAATTTCCATGAAATTGCCATAAAAATATTTTTTATGTATTTTATAGGATAATATTTTAACACATCTTCATGATCTTAACAACTCTCCAATATAATCTAAAAAAACTCACATAAATATAGACCGAGATCTTATCCTATAATATTTTTAAATTACAAAATTAATAATAAATTGTTATTGATCCATATGACCATATGTACATAACGAATAAATTGAACATAAAATTTAACAATTAACATATTTATTTAAAAAAAGAATTAGAATAAATATGTCTAGAGATAATCTTAACATATTTTCGACAACCTTATCATTGTTTTGACTTTTCCAATATGTACGGTATTAAAAAAATGAATCATAATAGATATATAGAAAAAATGAGTTACGGTTTTACAATTTATGTACAAATCAAGTCAATTTTTTTTTGTTAATCTATATTTGTTTCCCATTATGATATTTAGATAGGATCGAATCTTTTTGTTACCAAATCTTTAAATTTCAATTATGATATATCTTTGAATTTTCAATTTTTATTTTTTGATAATTTACATACAAATCTAGCCAATTACAATTGTAGTTTTCAATTATAATTTCCCGCTAATGTTTTTTTGATAATATACGTACATGTCATTGCTAATACATATTAAATGACCATTATTTTCTTTTTTTCTATCAAAATCTTTAATTTAGAATTATGCTTTTTTCACAATTTATATAAATCACCAATTCACAATTATTATTTATATTTTTATTTATTAATATCTTTTTTTATAGTATATCTAAAAAATATCGAGTCATAGTCGTGCAGGGCACGACGGAGACAACTAGTTTTTTATGTTATAATAACTTGATCTATGAGTTTCGTTTAAATGAAACAAACTCTTATCCTAGAAAATGAGGAGCGTTCAGAACCTTTGGATCTCCTTGATCCAAGGACTGATGTTCTTTCCCTTTTTATATAAGCGAGGGAAATTTTGCCTTTTAATAAAATATTACATTTTTATCATTGGTGTTGGACGATTCGAACGACCTGCTTGCTCGATTGAAATTTATTCACGTTGGTGTTGGGTGACTTCCGACCACACTCGATCGATCGTTCATTCGATTGAATTTTTTTCTCCTAATATCTCTCAATGATGAAAGAAATTGGTACTTTCTTCTTCCTCTTTTGATTTTCATTACGTTATTTAATATTCTAGGGTTTCCAAATCTTCTAAAGAGGAGTTTTGATGTGAAGAATGAATTAGATATAAGAGAACACCACGTTCTATACATAAGTTTACATCAGACGACTAATTTGTGAGGAAGTTTTTGATGTGAAATGCGTGCAGAGATCGGCAATTAAAAAAATTCAATATAGGAGGTGCTAAATTCCGAAACAAACCGGGATTGAATTGATTTGTAGTTTTTCTTACAACGACTAAAAGCAAAAATTGAGAGATTGATGCCTTTGTGTAAATTGTTCACATGTGTATTCTGTTGGTGAGATTGATGGAAAAAGCGGAATTTGGGAGAATTTGTATCAATTTGGTAATGCGTTTGACCTATTTTGGATTGCACTTTTGTGGTATTTAGAATGCACTATATCTAATCTGTAATGCAGTTTTCGTACTTTGTAGTACACTTTTATATATTTGGAATGTACTTTTCCTAATTTGAGTTAACATCTTTGTACTACACTTTTCATTGTTTGTAATGCACTTCTTATGTTTTTGTACTATACTTTTCCTACTTTATACTACACTTTTATATCTTTTTGCAATGGACATTTCACTGATTTGAATTAGCAGTTTTTGTAATGCACTTTTCGTAGTTTGTAGTGCACTTTTATTGATTTCAACTAACATCTTTTTATTTCCCTTTATGTTGTAGTGGGGACATCAAGCTCTTCTTCAACAATTGATTCTGCTTTCCCTATTAATTCTACTACTGATATTCTGAATTAGGAATCACTAAAATTATTTGATGGGTCATTAGCTGGATGACATGACATGACTCAACAAAAAATATTATTTGTCTCTCAACAACACATTTTTCTTCTTCTTCAAGAGTTATAGTATTGAATAATCTGAAGTTTATAATACTTCATCCCACCATAGCCTTCACATATCCACAACCACGTAGTAGGAGATACAATCGCCCTGATCGTCGGATTATGCTTCCATTTTGCTATAGATGCGAATTGATATCCCTTTTATTATTTGGCTCTTTGTTGTTGGTTATTTTGTTACATTTTTTTTGAATTTTCTGTCTATAAAACAAGTTAATTTAAATTTGGTAACCAAAATGTTGTATGTTTGTTTCCAAGTGCAAGATGCAATCGATGCTAGATCCAACTATTGTCCACTTTCATCTACCTCATGATCTCTGGTTCGAATACTTGAAGAACACAATCAATTTACCAAAGATAAACTAAAACAAAAAAGTCTATTAAAGGTTTTGCTCTATAGGCTTCTAGGCCACACACTTTGATATATTTTTTCTTTATAATATCAAGTTCTTAAGCTTGCACTTTTGATAATAATATGTGCACTTTTTTTTATAATCTATGCACTATCAAGAAGTAATGCTTTTAATTTGAACATGAAATTTATATGATAGTTATTTGACACTTTTTTTTTAATCATAATTCACGTTTATAAACATGGTACAAGTAGCCAATTAGCTCAAATAGGAGAGCGGTGTTCTTGTGCACAAATATGTAGATTTGACTCCTACATAGGCTAATACGATTTCTTACACAAAATAATTTCTTAAGGCACTCATTCTCAACCTAACTAGATAGGTAATAAAAAATTATATTTTACCCTTGTGTGACAAACAACTAATCAACCACTTTTTTTCGAAGAAATTCATGATCAAATTAGCTTATATGGGATTCGAACCCACATCTTTGTGCATAAGCACATTGATCTTCCATTTGAGCTACTTTCTTATATTATGCCTTCAAGTCTATAAATCACTTTTACTACTATAAATCACTATATATAATTTAAGATTGCACTTTTAATACTTTTGAATGCACTTTAGAGTTCAATTTTACTACTTCTAGAATGCACTTTTTCTACTTTACAATGCAGTTTTACTACTTTACAATGCACTCTAGGGTTCAATTTTACTAATCTAGAATACATTTTTTCTATTAGTTTTAGAATGCACTTTATTTTATTAATTATGCACTTTTACTACTATAGAATGCACTTTAGAGCTCAATTTTACTACTCAAAAATGCACATTTGCTACTTTAGAATGCAGTTTAGAATCCAATGACACACAATAAACTATTCATGATTTTCTTTCGCATGATTGCACTACATGCCATTTAGGAATGCACTTTTGCTAATTTATGATGCACTTTTCTCAATTGCAGTGCCTTGAAGGTGTTATTCGCCAATTCCAGAAACTACATATCAACCAACCACTCCTTTCTTAGTTGTAGGTGCCGAAAGAGAAATTTCACAAGGGCAAATTCAAAAATAGGTTGTGGTCCATCTAACACCCCCTTTACTTACCCTGGAAGTATTACCGCCAGTAACCCTGATTAGGACTAAACCCGAGTTACCCAAGGCTTTAACCTGACAAAATTTACTAGAATAAGGTAAATGAAACCATTTAAAACCTAACAAAAGTAAGTAAAACTTTACAGCGGAAAAGAGAATAAAAGGTCTTATACAAGCCTTAACTTAAAAAGAATTAGTAAATAAATAGAACAACCTTCTATTTAAACAAAGTCTTCATCAAGTCTTCCTTAAGTTCTTATTTCTGAAACTCAGCTTCGCTTTGAAGTAGTTCAACCATGTTCTTCACTCAAGTATAGCCATTGGAAACCTTTCTTCAACTTTTGGAGCTTCAAACTTCTGAATCCGCCTCTTGAATCAACTTCCAAGAAGAACCTGATGTATCGTATACAACGGTGGACACCAGCCGACCATATAAAAGAAAAGAAGATGGACGGGTTAGTCTAATGAAAGACTAAGCAAGCGGAGAAACTAACTTGGTTCTTATGGTTGTAACTAAACATATTGGCATCCAAATCCGATTAGACTCGGATTATGATCCAACAATTAGCAGTCTTATAGAGAAAAAGAAGGAGACTCGCATAATCAATAGAGAGAACACCACCGCTTGTGGTTTCTTTAAGAAGCATAAACAATTGTTGGGAACTCATATTAATCACATCACATTTTGAAAAGCCTCCATCGACTAATCAGATTAACTTAACCAAAGTTTGATTAAGAATCATTCATAACCGGGAGCAAGAATGGCCTTCCGACTGGACGAACCATTCAGGTATATTAATGTGCCTAACGCACTTATCTTATATTACTTTTAAAACTTTTCACAAACAGGTTGGTGATTCATAATCGGCTCGAACTACTACCGAAATATTTTGGTATTCTAGAGATCATCAGAGTATTTCATCCATGGTCATCTACCCTGTACCAAGATCACATGACTTAAGCTATACTTGATCTTTCATTTGCATATGGTGAGGTAGAGATCAAAGAGGCCTATTACCCTGTCGTCTACACTGCACCGTGCCAATTGCACTTAGCTAGAGTGCGCATCACCCCTCTCACACGAAGAGCAGGGGAAGAGTCATGACCCACCATTAGGATTAGGCCCCTCCTAATGTAATATTCTTTTAAAGAGAGGATATGGAACCACGTTCCCCTCCCTGAAACTACCTTAATTCAACAACAATGTCTCAGCGTGAGACAACATTCAAGGTCACACATAACGGACCTAAATCCAGTTCTACCGCAAAACTGAATAAACAACATGGTCATTATTTCTAACAAATATAACAACCTATCATATTTTAATAAGCACACAATTTGTTCCCAACACAAATATTAAATGGGATTCAATTCCTCATTTAATAACCATAATGCAAGAGAGAACCGTCCACTTGCCTTAGAAGGCGTGCTCAACGTCCTTAGCAATTCAACAATAATCTTTATCATCCTTCTGACAAATATAACAAAAGGATTTCTCAGCAACGAGCTCACATAAACACTTCTTAGTTGTATTCTCAACTCCTACAACTTCCTAATCGATAAACGATTTAATTTCCGAATATCGATATATAATAAATCCTTAGTTATCATGCTTTAAGGAGCCATCTTGGCGGAATTATAACTAATTATCCGCTTCACTTTTGAAACAATTTTCTAAATAAAAATTTTTCATTAACAACAGTTCTTAAAGGTGACCAAATCTCGGATCAAACGGATTTACAACGAATCCTGAGCAATTATCCGAAGTCCTTTACCTGCCAAACAGTATCCAAAACTTGTATTCGCTATAATTGAAGATCCTGACGTCCGTTTCTCGAGCGGTTTGAACCTGTGGGACCGTATCAACGTCAAGATTATAAAAAACATAAATTTAATTAGCAAATCGGAACCGAAAGGCCCTTACGGTGGCTCCGTAATCAACCCGCTAATTAATTTCAATCGTATGTACCTTCACTTGAGCCCATGGCTCGTTTGGCTCGATAGTGGCTCGATCCCCGAGCCCAAGGTTGGTCGAGTATTTCCCAGTGGTGGCTCTCGTGGTTGGTGGTGGTCGGAGGGCCTGGTGATCACCGACGGCGTGGCGTAGCAAGGCAAAAGAAGTAGCCGTCGGTAAGTTCTTTCCTCCCGAGTACATCGCTCCGTCCCGGTTCTCATACTGGTTTCTGGTTCTTAGCAGCTGCAACTAGCCCAAAAACATAGAGAGGAAGAAGAGAAGATGAGGTAGGAGATGAGGAAGTGGCAGGGAAGATCGCCGGCGGTGGAGAATTCAGCTCCTCGAGTCCGTCGTTCCGTCCGAGACTCTCTGGTTCCTTCCCTTTTGTTTTCAATGAGTTGAAAAGTCCAACCATATCTTAACAATTCTCTCTCGGTTCCTTCCTTACTAAGACAAGATAGGCGGTGTTTAAAATCAAAACCCGTCTCGGAACGGGACTCGCGTTAAAGCGGTAAAATTATGTACCTCGGATGGAAAAACTTACTAAATACAAAACGTCCCGTAAATTATATAGACCAATAAAACAAATTTTCCATGATTTTATCACGCTACCTTCAATTTTTAAGGCTTCCGTTTCGTATTTTAAATCCTTTACAGTACATAATTAAAAAGAAGGCTTATCCAATAAATATTCTTTTTCCACCGAAAAATCCTAGAATTCACACCGATCCATAAAATCATTTCTTTGTGATTTTAGGATATCACCAAGAATTTTCTAGGTGAAAACCCGAAAGGGCGCCTAAGTAGAATGAGTGGTAAAAGCAGAGTGTTTAGGATCATATTCTACTTTGGGGTCTGGGGATTACACTTTAGATGTTGGGTATATCCTAGGTTGCTCTACACTTTTTGGAGCTTGAGTGTTATATCTTGTATCTGTGAGGTGTGTGATTTGAGCTTTCATGTCTTTTGCTCATTATTTCTCTACATGGGTCCGGGATGCGAGCTTATTTTGAGTGCTTTTTAGTTTTAGATCATTTTCTCCCATTGCTGTCTGTAGACCTTTGTTGATTTGTCATGCTTGATTTTATTTTTGAGCTTACTCGAGGACGAGCAAGGTCTAAGTATGGGGGAATTTGATATGCTGTGTTTTGTACAGCATAACTAGGACTTTTTAGTACATATTTCTGTAGTATTTTAGGCCTATTATGAGCATTATTGAAGAATAGATTTGAAGGCCGGGATTCAGAGTTAGCAAGATTTGAAGATTTCAAAGGATTCTGAAGGCCGCGATCTCCGCCACTGTTAAGGGCGATCGCGGTGGACGTCGCCGAGGAGGATCAAAATCGCCATTGAGCACCGCGATGATACGAAGGCCGCGATCGCGGCTATGTATAGGTGGTGATCGCGGTTTTGAAGGTCGCCGATGGAGTCGCGGTGTGAAGCCAGGCAGCGATCACGGCTATGTTAGGGTGGCGATCGCGGCCCTGTAAGATCTGACGCGCGTTCATGTTTATCCGCTTAGTTTAATTATTTAATATTTTTATCTTTTTAATTCCGACTGGTTCGAGACTATATTAGATTATTTTTCAGGTTTTGTTTGTATTCTCTTCTAGACCTAATTTCAGAATTTGGTATTTTCTCTCTTATGGAAAACTAACTTTCTTAAATCTTATTCAAGTTGAAGCTTTTCAGACTCAAGTTGTTGTGAGATTCGTCTTTACAGGTTTATTTCTACAGGTTATTTCAATTCTCTTGTGCGTAATTATTATTGATTGTGTTGATTCTTTCAAGCCTAGCTAACTTGTTGGAATTGATATTATCTATTGCTAGATCTAGGTTTTCTCGTAGCAAAGCCTAATCTTTGTAGCAACTCAATTGATTTAGGACTCGTTGGACTAAAACAATTGAGAAGAGAATTGAATGCATGTTAATTGTTTGACTCGTTGGAATTCAATTGCATGTATCCTGCTTATCCTTGTTCTTAATGCTAATATCTCTATTATTTATGATCGTTTCATGAGTTGTTTGGATATTAAGTTTGCATGTCTCGTTGCCATGTTAAATTTATGATCAGGATAGGAATAACTAAAAGGAATAACTTGTTTGAATTTGTGATCAATTGCTTGAGGAAGAAAAGTGGATACTTGAATAGGATTGCTTTTCCCTAATTGATAAAAATCCAACTTTTGCTTTGTTTGACTACTTGCTTTGTTTGTTTCAATTCTTAGTGTTAGTTTATTAATCAAAATCCCCCCTTTGTTACTTCTTTGAGTTGATAATAATATTGCTTAGAATTACAAGTGTCTCTTGGGTTCGACCCCGACTTACCAACTATACTAGTTGAGTAACTAGGGAATTATTTTTGATTTGACATCAACGATTTTAAGCCAGTCAAATTTTGGCGCCGTTGCCGGGGACCCTTTTGTTTAATGCTAAGTTTTTATTGTTACCAACTCTAGTGTGGACCCTAGTTTATGGTCCACACTCGTGCTACTGATTCTTCTATTTTGTGTTTTGATTCAGAGATTGAAAGGACCTTTTCCAGGTTGAGACGTGAAGCTCGGGAACTACTCCGTGAATTACCTTTCGACTTGAATTCTGCTAAAACTGAGACAATGGGAGATCGGACTTTGAAGCAGCTGACTGCTCCTAACTTTCAACAACAGCCCCTGGCTGTTCAGTTCCCTGCGCTGAATGACGGTGTCAAGTTTGAATTGAAATCAGGGTTGATCCATCTCTTACCCCAATTCCATGGGCATGGTGGAGAAGATACAAACAAGCATCTTGCTGAATTTGATCAGGTCTGCTCAAGTATGAAACCTGCTGATGTAACTGAGGACCAGATCAAGCTTAGGGCGTTTCCTTTCTCTCTGAAGGATTCAACCAATGAGTGGCTCTACTATCTTTCTCCAGGCTCCATAGATACCTGGACTAAGATGAAAGCGGCATTCTTGGAGAAATATTTTCCTATCACCAAACAGAACAGTCTGAAGAAGAGCCTGAGCAATATTGAGCAACAGGCTGGAGAGAGTCTGTATGATTATCATGAGCGATTCAAGAGACTGTGTTCTAGCTGTTCGTATCATGGGTATTCTGATCAAGACCTGGTACTGTATTTCTTTGGTGGATTACTGGATGAAGATCGTAGAATGGTGAATGCAGCTTGTGGTGGAAGCCTGATGAACAAGACACCAGCAAATGCCCTTGAGCTCTTTTCTGAGCTATATGAGAACTCAAGGCAATTCAACAAAAGAACTGGCACTAAAGGAGTCAATGCTATGCACTCCTCTTCTGTTATAAGAGCTAAGATGGCGGAGTTGAAGGATATGATGAAGAGGTTCATGATTCAAGGAGCCCCTCAACAGTTGAAAGCATGTGAAATCTGTGTTGATACACTTCACCCTACTAATGCCTGTCCACAACTCCAGGAACCTCAGGCTGAGGTTAATGCTGTAGGAGGCTATGGACCTCCTAGACCTCGTTTTGATCCCTATTCTAATACATACAATCCAGGATGGGCACATCATCCAAATATGAGGTATGGGAATCAGAATCAGCCTCAATATAATCAACAAGGAGGAAATCAGCAACCCAGGCAACCTTATGTTCCTAGACCTCCAGTTCAGAGCCAAAATAACTCATCCAACGCTAAGGAGTTGATTGCAAGGCTAGCTATTACAGTAGACCAGATGAGACAGACTACTCAAGCTAGTATCAAGAATATGGAGACTCAAATCAGTCAACTAGCTACTGTAGTGAGCAAATTGGAGGCCAGAGATTCTGGAAAATTTCCAGCACAGCCCATCAATCCTAGGGAGAATGTGAGTGCGATCACTTTACGAAGTGGAAAAGAATTGCCGAAAATTGACGAGAGATCGGAGGAACCGCGATCGCCGCCACCACAAGGGGCGATCGCGGCTGAAGAGACCGCGATCGCGGCCCCTTAACTGAGGCCTCGGGATTTGAGAAAATTGAGGCCGCGATCGCGCCCACTCCGGGAAGCAATCGCGGTGGCACTGATTCCCGAAAAATTGAAGAACCGCGATCGCGGCTTTCAGATGGCGATCGCGGCCTGGCTCCAGATTTCAACGATCAATATGTTCGTCCGGATTTCCCTTCTATGGTTTCCCAGAAGCCACCTCCTCCCTTTCATGAAGCACTGAAAGACACAAGGAAGCCAAAGAACGACAAGGAGATCTTTGAGACGTTTTCCAAGTGTGAGGTAAATATCCCTTTGCTCAATCTGATTAAAAGCGTTCCTAGATTTGCTAAATTTCTGAAAGAGTTGTGCACTATTAAGAGGAACCAAAAATTAAAAGGGAAACAGAAAGTTAAGGTTAGTGAACATGTCTCAACTGTATTTCAAAGGCGAATGCCTAAGAAGTGCAGTGATCCAGGCATGTTCAACATTCCCTGCATAATAGGAGACACTAAAATAGATAAAGCCATGCTTGATTTAGGTGCTTCTATTAATGTTATGCCTTATTCTGTTTATGCTTCACTAGGCTTAGAACCTTTGCATGAAACTAGTGTTATTGTTCAATTAGCTGATAGGTCCACAGTCTACCCGAAAGGGGTTGTTGAAGATGTCCTTGTCATGGTTGATAATTTGATATTCCCTGCTGATTTTTATGTGCTTGATATGGATCATGATGTGCATGCTGCACCCATTCTGTTAGGACGTCCTTTCATGAAAACTGCTAGAAAAAAATTGATATGTGTAAAGGTGTCCTAACTATGGAGTTTGATGGGGAGAAATTTGAATATAGTATGGATAATGCTATAAAATACCCCCAGGATGACCATTCTCTTTGTTCCATTGATGTAATTGATCCCATTGTGCAAGATGTCTTTGATACTACTTATGGTGATGAGTTACAATCTGTTTTAGAGAATGACATCACAACTTCATGCATGGATTATGATTTGCCTGATAGATATCATGAAATCCTTGCTGATTTAAGTGCTTGCTGTGAATCTCCTGCTGATGCTTTGGCCATTGGGCCCATACCACTAACTCTCCCTAGCGAGAAGTTGCTTCCCTCTGTAGTACAGGCACCTAAAGTTGAGCTTAAACAGCTCCCTGAGCATTTAAAATATGCCTTCCTTGGAGATGGTGACGCTTTGCCTGTCATTATTTCTAACAAACTGTCCAAGGAGCAAGAAGAAAAATTGGTGCAGGTACTGAAAGAGCACAAGACAACTCTAGGTTGGACTATTGCTGACATGAAAGGGATTAGTCCCTCTAAATGTATGCATAGGATTCTCCTAGAGGATGGTGCCAAGCCATCCAAACAGCCATAGAGACGGCTCAACCCACCTAGTGATGGAGGTAGTCAAAAAGGAGGTACTGAAGCTCCTACAAGCAAGTATGATCTATCCCATCTCTGATAGTCAGTGGGTTAGTCCGACCCAAGTTGTGCCCAAAAAGGGAGGCATTACAGTGGTAGAGAATGTGCATGGGGAATTAGTCCCCACACGAGTTCAGACAGGTTAGAGAGTCTGTATTGATTACCGTAAGCTGAATGCGGTAACCAGAAAAGATCACTTTCCCTTGCCATTCATTGATCAAATGCTTGAGCGACTTGCCGGTCGTTCCTATTATTGCTTTTTGGATGGCTATTCAGGGTACTTTTAGATTGCTATTGCACCGGAGGACTAGGAGAAAACGACATTTACATGTCCCTTTGGCACTTTTGCATACCGCAGAATGCCATTCGGATTGTGTAAAGCACCCGGTACGTTCCAACGGTGTATGGTAAACATCTTTTCTGAGTATATTGAAAATTTTATAGAGGTTTTTATGGATGACTTTACAGTACATGGAGACGACTTTGATGCCTGCTTAAACCATCTCTCCTTAGTCCTTCAAAGATGTGTAGAAACCAATTTGGTTCTAAACTCTGAGAAGTGTCACTTTATGGTTGAGCAAGGCATTGTGTTAGGTCACATAGTGTCATCCAGGGGTATTGAGGTCGATAAGGCAAAGATTGATATCATTCAGTCTTTGCCTTATCCTACTAATGTGCGTGAAGTGCGTTCTTTTCTAGGCCATGCAGGTTTCTATCGTAGGTTTATTAAAGACTTTTCCAAGATCTCAGCCCCATTGTGTGATTTGCTGAAGAAGGATGTGCCTTATGAGTTTAATGAGGCATGCAAAAAGGCGTTTGATGAGCTGAAAACACGCCTAATAAGCGCCCCAATAGTTCAACCCCCGGATTGGTCTCAACCTTTTGAGATCATGTGTGATGCAAGTGACTACGCTGTTGAGGCTGTTTTGGGTCAAAAGGAAGCTAGAGCATCTCATGTCATACATTATGCTTCCATGACTCTAAACGATGCCCAAAGGAACTACTCCACCACTGAGAAGGAAATGCTCGCTATGGTGTTCGCCTTGGAGAAGTTCAGACAGTATTTGCTGGGTACAAAGGTGATAGTTTATTCAGACCATGCAGCACTTCGTTATTTAATGACGAAAAAGGAGGCTAAGCCGAGATTGATAAGATGGATCCTCTTGCTGAGTGAGTTTGATATTGAGATACGGGACAAAAAGGGAGCCGAAAATCTTGTAGCTGACCACCTGAGCTGGCTTGTACATGTGGAAGACAAGTCAGAAAGTCAAGAACAAATTCAAGGACGATTCCCCGATGACATGCTTTTCGGAGTCGACACTGGTGTCAAACCGCGATCGCCGCCGGAACAAACGACGACCGCTACTGAGACAACCGCGATCGCGGCCAAAATCAACGACGATCGCGACCCTGATTTTGACGACGAAACTGAAATGCGATTCGAGGAATTCGCTCTAGGGATCCACTCGTTCAAGCCATGGTATGCAAATCTAGTCTCATGGGAGTTTCCTCCTAATTTTACCAAGGCTCAGAAAGACAAGGTGCTTCATGAATCCCGATTCTATGTCTGGGATGATCCTTATTTATGGAAGCACTGCACAGATCAGGTAATCCGACGGTGTGTCCCGAATTCTGAGGTACAATCTATCCTGTCTTTTTGTCATTCCTATGCATGTGGGGGTCACTTTGGGACTAATAAAACTGCTAGGAAGGTCTTAGAAGTTGGTTTTTATTGGCCTCATATTTTTAGGGATGCATATGCTTTCTGTAAATCATGTGATCGTTGTCAGAGGGTGGGTAATATTTCTAAGAGACATGAGATGCCTCAATCTCGTATGATATTCTGTGAAGTTTTTGATGTTTGGGGCATTGATTTTATGGGACCTTTCCCCTCTTCTTATGGGAATCTGTATATTTTACTTGCGGTGGACTATGTTTCCAAGTGGGTGGAAGCAAAGGCCACCAGAACTGATGATTCAAAAGAAGTTGCAGGT
Organism: Fallopia convolvulus; assembly: GCA_964016875.1. NCBI lineage: Eukaryota > Viridiplantae > Streptophyta > Magnoliopsida > Caryophyllales > Polygonaceae > Fallopia > Fallopia convolvulus. Next base: position 33,294,257 of record OZ024721.1, on the reverse strand, counting down.
TTCCTTAAGGACAAATTTTTTTCCAAATTTGGGATTCCAAAAGCTCTAATAAGTGACAGGGGTACTCATTTTTGCAACAAGATTGTTAGTGCTTTATTGAAGAAGTACCATGTCACTCAGAAGATCTCTACAACCTATCACCCCCAGACCAATGGACAAGCTGAAGTGTCCAATAGGGAGATAAAATCAATTCTGGAGAAGACGATGGCGCCTAACAGGAAAAATTGGAGTTTGAGACTCAATGATGCTTTATGAGCCTACCGTACTGCTTATAAGACACCCATCGGGATGTCTCTCTTTAGATTGGTTTATGGCAAAGGCTATCACTTGCCAGTTGAGCTTGAGCATAAAGCTTATTGGGCGGTCCAAAAGTGCAATTTCAACATTAAAGAGAATGGAGAGTGCAGGAAATTACAATTGCAAGAGTTGGAGGAGTTGAGATTGGATGCTTATGATAATCCTGTGAATTACAAGAAAAAAACCAAAGCATGGCATGATAAGAACATCCTAAGGAAGGAATTCAAGGTTGGAGATAAGGTCCTTCTATTTCAGTCTCGTCTCACACTCTTCCCAGGCAAACTTCGTTCTAGATGGGCTGGACCGTATACAATTACTCAAGTTTTTCCACATGGGGCAGTGGAATTATTGGATGGGGACTCCCAAAAGGTGTTCAAGTTTAATGGTCAGAGATTGAAAAAATACCATGAGGGAGTCAACCATGAAGTGCTAGAAGAGATGGGTCTTGATGATCCAACCCCAATTGCCAATTAAAAAAGGGCACTAATGTCGAGCCAACGACATTAAACAAAGGCGCTACTCGGGAGGCAACCCGAGATAAGTTTTCTTGTTCTTTTTCTGTTTTTGTTTTTGTTTAGTTTTTCTTTTCAATCTCGTGAGGCTAACATGCAGGCACTAGGTTTGAAAGAACATTACTGAGGACAAACCGCGATCGCTCCTTAAAAAGGGCGATTGCGGGGGGTTTTCGAAAAAGGAATTGACGGTACTATGCGCAGGCCGCGATCGCGGCCCCCACACGGCAGCGATCGCGGCCCTCAGAGATATAAAAAAAATAAAAAAAATAAAAAAAATAAAAAAAATTACACGAGGCAGTGGGGCCACTCCCACCGCCGGCCCCACTCCTCTTCATTCCGTATTTTCACTTCTTATTCAACCTCCATCAAAAACCTCCATTAACACTCCCTCTTCAACCTCCATTAAACCTCCTCAAAAATTTCTTCCAAACTCAACAAAAAAAACCGGATCTACAATCCTCACTTCGTCGTCAATCCAATTCCGCTCACAAAATTTCTTCTACCCCCCTATTTTTCCCCAAAAATCAAATCTAAAAAACCTCAAAAATTTCCTCCCACACCTTTCAATTCACCACATCTTTCCATCTCGGTTTCTCATCGGGTTGTTGAGGTTGAACCAGAGGCGCGACCGCGGTTCGGAGCTGAAGGGGACCGCGGCACCGAAGTCCAATCGATGCCGAACAAGTCGCCGAATTCCAGAGGCCGCGATCGCTGCCCCCGCAGCACCGCGATCGCTGCCTTGCCAGAACCCGCGATCGCTGCCCACACCAGAGGCGATCGCGTCCTTTCTGCAGTTTGCTCGAATTTTGGTTCTGTAAGTTGCTTCGTTGCCTCTCTTGCTGAGCTGATTAGTTGAATTATATATGGCATATCCTGTTAAGAAGTTAACTCCTGCACAGAAGAAAAAATGGGATTCTCTGGCTAAGAGGAAATTTACTAGTACTAAGTTCTTTGATGTTGAGATGCTTAGGACACTAGGCATGTATGACTGTACTAGAGGGTTTCTGATGAATGGTGGATTAGGGGGTTTTATTGATCTGAATGCCCCTACTTATAAGAACATAGTGCTGGAGTTTCTGTCTACGTTTCAGGATGATGAGGGCTTGTTAAAATTTAATATTCAGGATGAACCATATTATATAGACAAAGAGGGTTTGAAAGGAGTTTTTGGGATTACTGGTGTGCCTACTGAGAATTGGGAGGCAGTTAGTAGAGAGTCAGTCCTTAATGATTTTTGGGAGGCGATTACAGGGTTTGGGTTCTTGCCTAAGAAGGGGGAGTATAACTATTGCATTACCCATCCCTGTATTAGATTATGTCATAAGGTGTTGTCCATGAGTTTTTTGGGACAAGGGGAGGTTAACAAGGCATCTCGCTTTGACATGAGTATGATCTGGTGTCTGATGCCTATGAATGTTACAGTTCCTGATTGGGTTGAGTTGTTTATTGGGAGTATTAAGAAGATCTTGAAGAAGGATACATGCAAGATTGTTGTAGGAGGGATGATTACTTTGCTTGCCAGAGAGTTTGTGGGTGAGGAGAGGTTTGGGCGGCTTGATAGTGTTAAGTATAAGTTTAATGAGAACCAGCTAAAGAGGGCGCATTGTTTAAAGGGATCAGCCGAGCAGGTTTATATCTGGACTATAGGTTTTCCAGCTAAGGATTATTTACGTCTTCCTAGAGCCATGCCCACTGGCCCTGCCTTAGCTTATCTGTACATCCCGTCTGATTTTGCTGGTGGGGGCGGGGTTCAGCAGGAGGTGCCTGCTCCTGATGTTCAGATGGAGGACCATGATGGTCATGATGATGATGATGATGGTGGGGACGATGGAGGAGATGTTAGAGATGGTGGCCTTGATCCTGGTTTTGGTGGTGCTGGTTTTGTGCCTGGAGGTGGTGTTGGTACCTCAGATGGTGTTGGGACGTCGTTCGCTAGATGGGGTGCTAGTTCTGGTACATCACCAGCTAGTACATCGAGTTGGGCGACAGGAGGATATACTGGCTATGGTGATGGTGGAGCTGCTACATATAGAGGTGGATATGGAGGTTTTGGAGATACTTCTACTTGGGATGTTGCTGCAGGTAGAGCTGGATGGGGGTGGACATTCTGATTTCGATTGGCAGAACTGGATGTTCTGGGAGATGGGACGACTTACTGTGTCCCAAAATGAGATAGTGTCCACCCAGAGAGATATTTTAGCGCGGCAGAGAGAGTTGGCAGCTCAGCAGAGTGCTATTGCATCCACCGTTCAGTCTAAACAGCAGGTGCAGGGGCAACACCATGAGTTTTTCAGCCACATGTGGCCAGGCTTTCCTGATTGGTCACAATATCAGCAGCCACCAGGTCCACCACAGTGAGTCTTCTGTTTTCCTTTCCTTTATTTTTATCTGATTTGTCTTTATTTCATTGAGGGCAATGAAAGGTTTAAGTATGGGGGAGGGAGTACTCACTGTTGTATATATGTACAAATGCATTTTAGTTTCTGCATTTCAGAGATATAAAAAAAATTAAAAAAAAATTAAAAAAAGCCATAAAAAATAAAAAAAAAGGCATAAAAATCCTGGGATGAGTTGAAAACCCAAAAGGGCAGCTCAGGTAATAAGCAGGTAACACGGACCAACATTAGGTTGGGGTAATAAGAGGTTTATGAGAGATGTGAGTATTTGTGAGCACACCTGAGAAAAATGAAAAGAGTGATTAGGTAAAAACCCAAAAGGGCGCCTAAGTAGAATGAGTGGTAAAAGCAGAGTGTTTATGATCATATTCTACTTTGGGGTCTGGGGATTACACTTTAGATGTTGGGTATATCCTAGGTTTCTCTACACTTTTTGGAGCTTGAGTGTTATATCTTGTATCTGTGAGGTGTGTGATTTGAGCTTTCATGTCTTTTGCTCATTATTTCTCTACATGGGTCAGGGTTGCGAGCTTATTTTGAATACTTTTTAGTTTTAGATCATTTTCTCCCATTTCTGTCTGTAGACCTTTGTTGATTTGTCATGCTTGATTTTATTTTTGACCTTACTCGAGGACGAGCAAGGTCTAAGTATGGGGGAATTTGATATGCTGTGTTTTGTACAACATAACTAGGACTCTTTAGTACATATTTCTGTAGTATTTTAGGCCTATTATGAGCATTATTGAAGAATAGATTTGAAGGCCGGGATTCAGAGTTAGCAAGATTTGAAGATTTCGAAGGATTCTGAAGGCCGCGATCTCCGCCACTCTTAAAGGCGATCGCGGTGGACGTCACCGAGGAGGATCAAAATCGCCATTGAGGACCGCGATGACACGAAGGCCACGATCGCGGCTATGTATGGGTGGGATCGCGGTTTTGAAGGTCGCTGATGGAGTCGCGGTGTGAAGCCAGACAGCGATCGCGGTTATGTTAGGGTGGCGATCGCGACCCTGTAAGATCTGACGCGCATTCATGTTTATCCGCTTAGTTTAATTATTTTATATTTTTATCTTTTTAATTCCGACTGGTTCGAGACTATATTAGATTATTTTTCAGGTTTTGTTTGTATTCTCTTCTAGACCTAATTTCAGACTTTGGTATTTTCTCTCTTATGGAAAACTAACTTTCTTAAATCTTATTCAAGTTGAAGCTTTTCAGACTCAAGTTGTTGTGAGATTCGTCTTTACAGGTATATTTCTACAGATTATTTCAATTCTCTTGTGCGTAATTATTATTGATTGTGTTGATTCTTTCAGGCCTAGCTAACTTGTTGGAATTGATATTATCTATTGCTAGATCTAGGTTTTCTCGTAGCAAAGCCTAATCTTTGTAGCAACTCAATTGATTTAGGACTCGTTGGACTAAAACAATTGAGAAGAGAATTGAATGCATGTTAATTGTTTGACTCGTTGGAATTCAATTGCATGTATCCTGTTTATCCTTGTTCTTAATGCTAATATCCCTATTATTTATGATCGTTTCATGAGTTGTTTGGATATTAAGTTTGTATGTCTCGTTGCCATGTTAAATTTATGATCATGATAGGAATAACTAAAAGGAATAACTTGTTTGAATCTGTGATCAATTGCTTGAGGAAGAAAAGTGGATACTTGAATAGGATTGCTTTTCCCTAATTGATAAAAATCCAACTTTTGCTGTGTTTGACTACTTGCTTTGTTTGTTTTAATTCTTAGTGTTAGTTTATTAATCGAAATCCGCCCTTTGTTACTTCTTTGAGTTGATAATAATATTGCTTAGAATTACAAGTGTCTCTTGGGTTCGACCTCGACTTTCCGACTATACTAGTTGAGTAACTAGGGAATTATTTTTGATTTGGCATCAACGATTTTAAGCCAGTCACCAAGTCTGGCCCATGAAGAACCTTGTCAGCATTGTCATTCCAACAATTTGACAACCAACACCATTTCAACTCGTGAAATCAAAATTTTTGTATGTGAATTCACTCAACCTCAAACTACCATTTCAACTCGTGTGGAATCCAGAATACATGTCCTCGGGAGTTTGAATTTGTTTCTTTGCATTGTTCATCCGTTTGATGAGGGAGGCTAGCGCTAAAATTCAATTCACTCCACAAAGCTTGATGTTACTCCTTTCAAAACCTTGGCATGAACCATCCATCTCAATCAGAGATAATAGTCTTTGGAGTTTTATGAAGATGAAATACTTCATACATGAACACCTCAGCTAACTTCTATACTCTATAAGTCATCTTAAATGCATTAAAAAGAACACTCTATGTGAATTTCTTAACAACCTTCATATTGCATTTTTCTTTCATTAAGTCTTGAACGACTAATGACAAGAATCCATTGTAACATCTTCCCACTTCCATTCTGAAACAGGAAGAGACTATAACATTTTGTTTGGTCTTCTATGCTCAATCAAGACTTCCAGCCAAACCAAACATACCAAAACGAACTCGGTGACATTTCGCTTCATGTCAGTCCATCAAAAGTTTTATCTTAAATTGTGCGCATTAATATATGTGTGTGCATCATAACTAGCCTTATGTGAGACAAAACTAATTATTTTGATGTCAGTCTCAGTATTGTCTTGTTTGACTCGTTTGGATTTGTCATTGTTGCTGTTGTGAAATGCGTGGCTACTTCTTGGGCTCCGAACATAGCTAAGGCACAAGCACCCCTCTTCGGTTTGCAGTTGGCTCGTTCTCTTAGCATACATCATATTATTGCAAACTCAGATTCTTTTTCTATTATTCTTTGCATTCAAGCTTCTACATCAAACTTATCTTATTTAGGTACTATATTAAGCACTTTATTTGTTTCTTTTTGTTGTGCTCATATAAGTAGACATGAAAATTGTGTAGCTCACTTTATCACACGTTTGAATCTTAATCTTGACATGAACAAGTAGTTGTAACTAATATTCCGCCATGTATAATTGACATAGCTGAATTGGATATTTAATATATTAACACTTTGCTCTCAAAAAAGGATTCATATAACAACTACATAAACTAGATAAAAATATTTTTGCATTGAAACTAATTGTATGAGTATGTGAGTGAAAACTAATTATATGAGTAAGGAAAAAAGATAGCCTTAAAGCACAAAATAAATAAAAAAATACATAAATAGATAGTCCTAAATGTACAAATTGATGGTATTGATACACAAACATAAGTTTATTTCAATTCACAAATAAGGATATATTAATGAACAAACAAGGTTAATTATATCAATGAACAAATAGGAGTATATCCATGAACAAATATGATATATCAATGAACAAACAATGGACAAACAAGGTTATATCAATGAACAAAAAAGGTTATATCAATGAACAAATAGGGATAAATCCATGAACAAATAGGGTATATCAATGAACAAATAGTGGTATACCAATAAACAAAAAGGAATATATCAATGAACAAATAATGGTATACCAATGAACAAATAATGGTATATCAATGAACAAATAAGGTTATATCAATGAACAAATAGGTTTATACCAATGAACAAATATGGGTATATCAAAACTAATTATATGTGCATCAAAAACTAGATAATATTGTATTCATACACATAAATAAGGTTAAAAAATCTATAACTATATATTAAAGCTATACCTTTTCGAACCATCAGAACGATTCTGGCCCCACCTCATATTTACAAAATTAAATTTTATTCCTTATATTTTAACTTTTCCTATTAAATTCTTCTTTAACTATTTAAATCTATCTTTAACCTCAAACAAATATCTATTTAGTAGAGTTTGATTCCCATAAAACACTCCCTTAACATGAAACGGAAGGAGCATTCTGGGCCCTTGGATCAAGGAGATCCAAGGGCTGATGTTCTTTTTCCTTTTATTAAAGGCGGGGGCAATTATGTCTTTTACCTCTGTAATTAATTAATCCTTTTTCTCCTTTTTTTTGTTTTGGGGGTGAATCGGGGTCCCAAATGAATTGGCCTTTTCGAAAAAAGACTTGTTCGAGTGAGCAGATTGCGACCGGACGAATTGAGGACGACTAGGGCGAATCGATTGAGGCTGATTTCAGTACGAATTGAAGACTGCTCTCATTCCTTCGTTCCTTCGCGAGTCTCCACGGCTATTGCGAGTGTCGTTCCTTTGCGAGTCTCAACGGTGATTCGGTGATTGCGATTCTCATTCCAACCATGGAAGAAAGTGGTATTTTATTCCTCTTTTTATTATTTCGTTAGGTTATTTGAAATTCTAGGGTTTATAAACTATCTAAGAGTGTGTGAGTAGAAGAGCAATTCACAAATCCAACTCTACCCAATACTTGCAAAAAAAACGACATTTAATACTAGCAAATTAGTAGAAGAGTGTGTGATTCGATTGATCTACGCTCGTAGCTACTAGCAAATGTGCCAATACTAACAATTGAGAATACTAGAAAATGAATTCCTCTCCTCGTTGCACTTTTCGGACTTAATACTGCACTTTTCGGACTTAATAATGCACTTTTCGGACTTACTAGTGCACTTTTCATACTTAATAACACACTTTTCATTTGTGTTTAGAGGGCATATATGGGACCGTATATCTTATTTCATTTGTTATAGAAAACATAATTTATACTTTATAATTACCCTCATAATACAAAAATATGACCATGATTTTGGTAGTAAGGGTTATGACATTAGACTTCAAGGTGGATATGGACCAAATGATCATGTCTTTGAATTAACATATTTTCACTGCACTTTTCACAGTTAATAATGCACTTTTTATATTTCGTAGTGCACTTTTTCTACTTATACCACTTTTTATATCTTTTTGTAAGGCACTTTTCACTGATTTAGTTAGCAGTTTTTGTAATGCACTTTTCCTAGTATGTAATGCACTTTAATATATTTGCAATGCACTTTTACTGATTTTCAACTAAAACCTTTATATTTCCCTTTATGTTGTAGTGGTGACATCAAACTCTTCCTCAACTACTATTCTGAATGAGAAATCACTTAAAAACAATGATGAATATTTCATTGAGCTATCTCAAGGGGAAACGACATATTATTTGTTCACTTGTCCGTCCGAGTTAAAACCATATAAATGTCAAATTTTCACCACTTTGGATGAAGGTATTGACTTCTACAAAAGATATGCATTTGATACTATTGTGTGCACTTTTGTTTTAGTACAAGTAGCCTATTAGCTCAAATGGTAGAGCGGTGTGCTCTGTGCACAAAGATGTAGGTTCGATTCCTACATGGGCTAACATGATATCTTACACAAATTAATTCTTAACATATTTATTCGTAACCTAACTAGCTAGGCAATAAAAGAAGTTATATTTTATCATTGTGGGACAAATAACTAATTAACGACTATTTTTCAAAGAAGATCATGATCAAATTAGCTTATATGAGATTTGAACCTATATCTCTATGCATAAGCACACATTGCTCTTCCATTTGAGCTAATAAGCTTTTCTTAAAATTAAGAATGTATTCTTATGAATTTGAATATCTTCTTATGTCATTTATCAATGCACTTTTCTTATGTTACAATGCACCTTTGGAATTTTTCAATGCACTTTTATACTGAATGCAATTAAACAGTTTTGGAATGAGACTTTCTATTTGTTAGGAATGCACTTTTAATACTCTTGAGTGCACTTTTTCTGGTTCATAATGCACTTTAATACTATCTAAGAGTGTGTGAGTAGAAGAGGAATTCACAAAACTGTTTAATACACTTTTCTTATGTCATAATGCACTTTTGAAACTTTTCAATGCACTTTTTCCATCCGATGATGCACTTTTCATATGCCATTTATCAATGCACTTTTCTTGTGTCATAATGCACTTTTGAAACTTTTCAATGCACTTTTGAAACTTTTAAAATTCTTGAATTCTATGATTTTTCTTACCTTGGTTGGTGGAGGTGCCTCCTTCCATTGTATTCCCAGGGTCGTGTTTTTTTTTTGTTCCTCCTTTCTGTTTTGGATTTTTTGGTTCATGTCAATATTATAATTGAACATAAAAATACAAAATTACTTACTTTATTTATAAAAAAAATGTGGAGCATTTTGAGTTACCTTTGGTTTCTGGTGTATTATCGTCACCCGAAATCTTCATTGTGTCTCCAAGTAGTTGCAGTTCCTTGGTAACTTAACATATGAAATAGAACAATCATAAGAAAATGACCATTTCATATAGGTGGTTGGAGAGAGGCTTGGCTAAAGTTGACAAATTTGTAACTCAATGGCTAGTTGCTACTAAATTAGAGCACCCTCCAGATATGCAAACTATAAAGGAGAAGACAGTAGTTGCAAGACAAATAGAGGTTTTGTCATGTATAGATGTTATACAGGATCATTAGTGTAAAAAGCTAGATGAAGAGTTTAATGAGTACGCTGCGCTATATGAATGTGGAGATGAAGGAAAAATGGGGTTGTTTGTGAGTTGGGGCAGCATGAAATGGTATGATTATAGCAAGAGTGAGATAGTAATAGTATGATTACAACATGAAAAAGACTTTGGTTAAATTCTTATATTATATTATAGTTAATGGAATATCTTTATGATTTTGCTTTGTTTCCTTATCAGAGTTTTTTTAGTTGTTGGTTGTTAGCTACTTTGTAGTTCTGTTCTATGAGCAATCATACCCCGTTCAAACTTCAAAAGCAATTTCAACAACTTAACACAATCGTCCATCTAATAAAATTGATCTAGCAAAGATCCTCAATACAACCAAGGGATCAAATAGTATGGCCAAGAGATTACAAAAATAAAGTCCTAAAACAAGATTTCAAATACACTAGCCAGAAATAACTTAAACATCAGCAACTCAACTCACTCAATTTGTTGCTCTTTAATTTGCTTCTTCTGCCAAGTAGAAGTGGCATCAACCAAATAACGGGATTGAAAGGAACACCGGGATTGAAAGCCCAAGGGCTAAAAAGTACCCAAGTATCAACCAAATAATGGGATCGAAAATCAGATGGACTAGAGCAACAACAATGGTAATTCATATATCCAAAACACATCACCCACAATCAGACAACAAACATTATCAAGATCTATGTCTCACGATCTAAAAACGCAAATTAGGGTTTATGAATTACCTTTTGGTTTACTTTTTGGAAGCATCTCGAAGGGAGATTGAAGGTGCGATCGAAGGGAGATAGAAGGTGCGATCCAAGGGAGATCGAAGGTGCGATCGAAGGACGTGCGATCGAAGGGCGTGCGATCGAAGGTGAGCGTTTCCGTGGGAGTGTTTGGGGACTGGGAGAGCGTGGGAGTCGCGTGAGAGTGTGGTTACGCGAATTTGGGGCTTTTTTTGATATTTGAAGTTAAGGGTATAGAAGTTGGGTTTATTTACAAAATTACCACCGTGTTGATTTGTTTTATTTTTTTTTCAAAAACACAGGAGTAATCTGACCCATTGGATCATGTCATCCAAGGGCTGACATCTCTCCTTCCGTTTCATGTTAAGGGTTAGTTTCATTTGAACCAAACTCCTATTTAGTATAACAATATCTTTTGAAAACTTCCTTATACAAATATTTAAAATTAAAGATAACAAATTTAAAATATTTTAAAATAAGTATAAATATCTTTTATCTTTTAGCATAATATCTTTTCACGAACTTATTTATAGATATATCATATATATATATATATATATTCTTTTATATTAAAAAAAATAAATACGTATAATGTTTAAAAATAATAAAAATAGGTAATATGAGCAATAAATTACTTATATTATATTTTTATTTATTATTATTCTATTTATAATGTATATAAAATATCGAATCGTAGTCGTAAGTGATATGACGGGTACAACTAGTAAAATTAAAAACTAAAAAACTTCGAAATCGATGAACAATAGAGCTGTCAAAAGTTGACCCGACCCGAAAAACCGACCCGACCCGCCCGAAAATTTTAGGGTCAAGACCCAAAAATTTGAACCCGAAACCCAAAATAAACCGACCACGATAGACCCGAAACCCCTTGGGTTCAAACCCGAAACCCGTTGGGTTGACCCGATTTTTTATATTTTTAGAATGTAAATAATATATTTTAAAAATTATAATATATTTTATTATTAACATTTATAAAAATAATAGATATTATTAAATATCATTTTTTAAATAAAATAATATTTTAAAAATTGTAAGAAATTCGACTTTCTTGACCTGTTAAGTCGATCCGACCCGCCAGAAAATCCTCAATGACTTGACCCAATTTGACCGATGACCCGTTACGACCCGAACCCGACTCAACCCGAACCCGAAATAACCGGACCCGAACCTGACCTGACCAACTTGTTTGACAGCTCTAATGAACAATGTTATCAAAAACTTGATGAAGAATTAGTTAGTATTGATGAACAATTGGTCAATATTGATGAACAATTGGTTAGTTTTAATGAACAAACTGAGCGCATCTCATAAAAACATATTTTTCGAAAAATACATGAATAATACAGAAAAAATTCGTCCTTGTCGTTTTTTATTGAAAAATACGTGAATAATACGGGAAAAATTCGCTCATAACGTATTTTTATCTTTTTAATGAATATCTAATAAGGGAAGTTGATTTTTTGGAAGGGACGAGCGAGACTTATTCTTATTTCTCACCGGGACGTCCATTCTCACATGACTCTTTCTCTTTTTATATTATCTTTTATTATTTTTTATCTTGTAGCAAGATTTTGGGTCAAATTATATATTTTTTTATCTTTATGTTGATATTTTTTGATATAATAAATTATTTATAGAATATATGATATATTTTAGCATACGTTGATATACTTCTATATGAATCCATGTTCTACATTCACCTACTTGTATAAATTAATTTCAATTTTAAAATAAATATTATAATAATTTTAATTTTTAATAAATATTATAATAACTTATAGTATTATTCTTGTATACATCAAATAATTTATAAATAGATAACATATTAATATCATTTTCTATCTATATGTTGATACTTTCTATATTAATTATATCCATATCTTTTAACAAAACTTGATCTATATACTAATATTTTTTTATTAATTTTATACATAATAATTTTTTTTCTTTTAACAAGACTTGGGCTCCTAGTATATAAGTTTTTATCTATATGTTGATATTTTATAATATAATAAATTATTTATAGAATATACGATATATTTTAGTGTAAATTGATATATATATATATACATACATTTAAAAAAATTAATGTTAAAAATTTTTTTTAATAAATAATTTAATAATTTAATTTTTATATTAATGTTCTTCATATTTAAAAATATTATTATATTCAATATTATTATTTTCATTATGAAGTAAAAGATAAAAACCCTTAGACATATCCTTAATAACTTTATTTTATAAAAATTGATTATTTCATGAATATTAATATCTCAAAAAATAAAATAATATTTAAAATATTCAATTCAAGGGAAATTAGAATGTTAATAATTTTAATCTAAATTTGGGGTAAGACCTCAACAAATAATGAATTTTAAAATATATTCAATTAAAAAATGGGGCACGATCTTGAAGTTTTTTTTTTTTATAAATTAAATAATTTTATTATGATATTATATACAAGTATTTTAAATTTTATATTGATATCATAATAATGTATAATATTTAGTAAAATCATCCGGTGAGTATCAAGAGAATTCAAATAGTTATTATTGTATAGAGGGTTTATATTCTCATGGTAAACATAACTATTGATCTCCTTTCCTATTTTTACAAAATAGCAAGCATTTTTTAATCTACTTCATTAATTCCATATAAAGTAGTATTGATGATGGTGGATGTTTTAGTTTTGTGCGTATCATAACTAACTGATTACTTTAATTTCGTTTAGAAGATCCAACAACCAAGAAACTAAATAAGTGATATGAAAACATATGAAATTCGAAATACTAAAAAAGAACGAGTCTCACGCGTTTTAGGGTTTTCATTGATCGCACCTCTTTCTGTTTTCATTCATATACTCGATTGAGGTCCGGGGTACACAACAATCAAGAAACGTCTCGAACAAACGTGGCAAATTAACTCCTGTCGATATTTGAAATACTTATTATCTCATAAAAAATTCACAATGATGACGACTATCATCACGTACTAAACCAAGGGTCATGGATGATTGATGAAAATTACCTCATTATTCAACGGTGGCACTCGAATTTTGATCCGTTTATGGATAAACAACAACTTCTTACAACTTGGGTCCGCATTCTAGGGCTGACCCTTGAATACTTTAATGCAACGTTCATTAGGAGAATCGACCAACAAATTGGTCAAGTCACAAGGATAGACCACACTACAGTCGTTGCGGATTGAGACCAATTTGCAAGATTTGGTGTGGAATTCGATTTGACCAAGTGTCTTATGTTGAAGTTTCGCTATAAGGGAAGCACATGGCGAATTCAGTACACAGACACAAGAATGCTTTGTTTTGAATGTTCGGGATAAGGCGCAATAGAGTCTTCTGAGATGATTGAGCTCGCCATAAAGAAGCCTGAACCCGATGTTCCTGATGCTTTTGGATTGTGGATGCAAGTCATAAAGCCGGTTAGATGAAGTCTTGCAAATGCCATTCAAAAAAGTAGGTCGGCGCTGTCGCAAAACACTATTAAGGCCGACCCTCCTAGCTCGTGCCGTCGGATTTGTTATGATGGAATGCAACGAATTGAAGTTGATGGGTTTGAAAGGGGTATTTGGCTCTTTTGGAAAACTTCAGATTTCTTGGTGACTCCTATATGATGTGAGTTCGTCTATCAAGCCTTCTACCGAGCCCTCTATCGAGGTCATGCCCCTCGGTACCGAGCCCCACGTTGAACCATCTTGCGTTCCACTCCAGCCCTACGACGCACCATGGCACGCGCCCTTTCACATAATGCCCACAACATCGACACCTGGTTGTGCACCCTTGCTCACGACTCGGTTGGGCGCGCTCGTGCCTAGGCTTGATGGGGCCATTTCTCCGAGCACTTTTTATGGTTCTTTGGTCCAAGACTTGAGTGAGGATTCTAGCCCTAATGCGAAGTCCAATTTGCACGACAAGGGAGAGTCTTCATTTGGACACATATCCAAGGCCGGTGTCCGAGGCGCTAAGGAGCCAAGTCAAGGCACCATGCTATATCTTGGGTGCATCACTCGAGCACATGCTAGGGAAATGCTTGACAAGATCAAGGAGGAGCTCATGGATCATAAGTTTCCAAAGGTTTACAAAGAAGAAGGTTGGAGTCCCTTTTTGACTCGTGTCCCGACAAGTGACTTTTTTTTACGGATAAGGACAATTAGTTTGTGCTTGGATTTTATGGGTTGTTTTTTTGTAATTTCTCTAAGGTTGGTGGCTGAGTAGGTGAAGTGTGAAACCTAGGTTATAATTTCGTGCCAAGCCTCCATTTTCCCTTTAGACTTGAACGATGAAATTGCTCTCTTTTTACTTGTTTTCAATCTAAGTTCTTTGTTTTATTTTTCGTTCAATCTCGTTGTTTGATCGTTGGTGAGTCATATCCGATGCTCTTTCAACCTAGTTTGTTGATCTTGGTGCATAATATCAAGATTCAACATCCATATCCAACAATCCATGAATCCACTTCCAATCGCTCCATCCATCAATCCATGAATCCACTTTCAACCTAGTTTGTTGATCTTGTTTCTTAAAGTTGTCTTTGGAACGTACTAAATCTGAAAAACCTTGCCGGTGGCATAAAGCTAATAAGGGGTCAGGCACAGAAAAAAAGATTGAGACTAGAAAAACCTTGCCCGGCGGCGTAAAGCTAATAAGGGGTCGGGCACGGAAAGAGTAGTCAACTAGTAGAGCTTAGCAAAGGCCTATTCAAAAAAAATTAATTAATTATACTTGATGTTTTTGTTCTTGGTGGTTTAGTAGCTTCCTAGCATTGTTATCTTAGATAAGTGTGTGGTGAATCTCTTCTTTGTTTGTCCTTTGTTGTCCTTTGCATACTTGCAAAGGACAAGTGTAGGTGACGAGAACGAGTGCACTCTATACCTTGATTTTTGCCGTGGTTGTAAGATGACAAGTGTAGGTGACGAGAAGGACAAGCAACTGGTTGAAGAGACGTCCACTAGTTCGGTGGCTGCCATGTTGCACTCCATGCAACAATCTTTGGAAGCTATGGAGACTCGATTTGATGATCGATTTGCTGATTTGGAGAGTCAAGTACAAGGCCGAGATGATAGAGCACGAGTGCCTCAAACGGGAGCTCCACCAAGTGTGTTACAAAGTGCTAATCAGGCAGAGTTGTTGCACGAAGAGGCCTCAACATCTTACTTGCCAAATACGGAGGCTCTAGCTTCACTCGGTGTGAGCACTTCCATGGGGGCCATCCCTCCTTATCTTCCTCCCACGAGCTTCCACAATCCACACTTCGTGGCCAATTCTGGGGTAAGGCCTTCATTTGCTACATTTCCGAATAATATTCCTATTAGTTCCACTAACATTTCAGGTTATGGAGTGCCAAACTATCAAGAAGCCTACCCTACTACGACGACCAACTTTACTCCACCAGCCTTGCACCTTCCAAGGCGTGGCCAAACTCTTTGAGGATCGGCTTATGGAGCCGCCGGGCAGCCTTGGAAAGGCGCGCCGGTGCATCACGAGGAGCGGCCTCGGGATCCCCATCAAGGCATAAAGCTGAACGTGCCAACCTTTGCGGGAACATCCGACGCCGATGCATGCCTTGATTGGCTTGCCAAGATGGAGTCCATCTTTGATTTTTATGGATACGATGATGCTCGGCGGGTGGCCATGGCGGCCATACACTGCACCGACTTTGCTTATCAATGGTGGCTCGAGGACAAGGCTTTGAGGAGAACACGTCGAATGCCTCAAATCCATACTTGGCAAGATCTAAGGGAGGCTATGGAGGAGCGGTTCATGCCTCAAGACTACATGGAACGAATCCATGCCAAGTTGGAACAAGTGCGCCAAGGAAACCGGTCTCCTGACGAGTTCTACAACGAGCTGCGTATGCTCATCTTTCGTTCCGGAATGCAATTTCCCGACGGGCATGTGATTTCTAAATTTGTCAATGGGTTAAATTCGGAACTAAAAATATTGTGAGTATGCAGGATTTCAGTAGGGGAACCGATGTTGAGCAAGTGCTTCACTACACCAACTACATCTACAAGCATCTTGCTCAACGACGTCCAATTTCTACTACTTCTCGGGCTTGGCAACCGTCCTCCACGGCTCCTAGGGTGCCACCAAATCAGTTTAAGACCCCGGAGATTAGGAAGGACTCGACTCCTCAACCTAGGAAAGAATTTCCTCCACGTCCTCGGCAAGAAGGAGGAGAGCGGGCAAGCGATGTAAAGTGCTTTAAGTGCTTAGGCCATGGGCACTATGCTAGGAATTTCCCCAACGAACAGAAGGTCCTCCTTAACACCCAAGGGGAGTACGAGTGCGAGGGAGAAGGGGCTGCGGAAGAGGAAGAGGAGAGCCCCGAGGTTGCACAAGACGAGCTCCATGTCTCCGCCGAGGAAGGAGAGTGCTTTGTGGTCCAACGAACGCTCTTCATGACGGAGAACACCACCACACCTAGTCAACGGGAAGTTATCTTTCACACTCGATGCAAAATCATGGTTAAGGTATGTAGTGTTATTATCGATAGCGGATCTTGTTGTAATATTATTAGTCAAGAGGTGGTGGATCGTTTTTCTTTGCAAACTACTCGTCATCCTTTACCTTATCCCTTGTGTTGGTTGAATTCTAACGCCCCTATCCAAGTCAAGGAGAGGGCTCGTATTTGTTTTTCTATAGGGCCATACAAGGATGAGGTGGAGTGTGAAATTTTCCCGATGATCGCTTGTCATCTACTATTGGGACGCCCTTGGCAATTTGACAAGAAAGCGATCCATGATGGAATATCCAACAAATACCACTTCCAAATGGAGTGAAGGAAGGTGATTTTGCACCCAATGTCTTCCCATGAGATAATGTTGGATTACGCAGCCAAGGAGAAAAGGAAGAATCTTGCTCATCGAGAGGAAAAGAAGGACAAGAAGCTAGCCATAGGCGGCCCCTCTATGCCCCTATTTTTGGCCAAACCTAAAGAGCAAAGTGAAACCTTCTTCTCGGATAAATCTGCACCACCTTGGCAAAAATGGTGTAACTTGAAACTCAGTGGTCGAATGATGCTCAAATATGGAAGAAATAAAGAAGACTCCTTTAGATCAATCTGGGACTTGGAATCGCTCAATTTGGAGTTTGGAGCTAAGAGAACGACCTTGAACAGTTCGGAGCTGAAAACTGTCCCAAGCTATGGTGTGCATGCCATTCGGGGAAGTAACACTTCTTCCTTACTTTTATCTCATAACTTGACATCTTGGCTGAATTATTCTCATATTTTGGTTACCTTTGTCATGTACCACACAAATAGGATTACAAAGAAAAGTGGCATAGCTTGTGCTTACATTTTGTCATATCATGTTGTGCTTGGAAAGGAGGTTTGTGTGTTGACTTGTTTTGTAGGTCAACTGGGTTCGTGGATGAACCCTTTTAAAGGGGAGGATGATGATGTGAGTTCGTATATCAAGCCTTCTACCGAGCCCTCTACCGAGGTCATGCCCCTCGGTACCGAGCCCCACGTTGAACCATCTTGCGTTCCACTCCATCCCTACGACGCGCCATGGCACGCGCCCTTTCACACAACGCCCACAACATCGACACCTGGTTGTGCACCCTTGCTCACGACTCCGTTGGCGCGCTCGTGCCTAGGCTTGATGGGGCCATTTCTCCGAGCACTTTTTATGGTTCTTTGGTCCAAGACTTGAGTGAGGATTCTAGCCCTAATGCGAAGTCCAATTTGCACGACAAGGGAGAGTCTTCATTTGGACACATATCCAAGGCCGGTTTCCGAGGCGCTAAGGAGCCAAGTCAAGGCACCATGCTATATCTTGGGCGCATCACTCGAGCACATGCTAGGGTAATGCTTGACAAGATCAAGGAGGAGCTCATGGATCATAAGTTTCCAAAGGTTTACAAAGAAGAAGGTTGGAGTCTCCTTTTGACTCGTGTCCCGACAAGTGACTTTTTTGACGGATAAGGACAATTAGTTTGTGCTTGGATTTTATGGGTTATTTTTTTGTAATTTCTCTAAGGTTGGTGGCTGATTAGGTGAAGTGTGAAACCTAGGTTATAATTTCGTGCCAAGCCTCCATTTTCCCTTTAGACTTGAACGATGTAATTGCTCTCTTTTTACTTGTTTTCAATCTAAGTTCTTTGTTTTGTTTTTCGTTCAATCTCGTTGTTTGATTGTTGGTGAGTCATATCCGACGCTATTTCAACCTAATTTGTTGATATTGGTGCGTAATATCCAAGATTCAACATCCATATCCAACAATCCATCAATACACTTCCAATCGCTCCATCCATCAATACATCTCCATCTTGGTGGAATTCTGCACCACGCTAGTATATTCGCCATAACTTCTACATTAAACCTCATCTGGATCTGAAATTTTGAGGGGTTAAACTAGACTCAAAGATATAACTCTGGACTTTGGAATCACCCAATTACTAGTCTGGACAAATTAGATCTACCCTTTTTATCCCATACGAAATTCAGCCACTGAGCTCCACCATCTTCGAACCAAGTGAAGATTTCCGTCCACTCTTCGGCGATCTCTTTGCACCATCATCTACACTATCGATCCTCCCATCACTATATCTCTCCACAAACAACATATTACAGTAGAGATTACTCGTAGGGGAGAAGAACCATGACTTCTTTCCTCAATTTATGTCATTCCTAATCCCACAAGGCATGGGGTTTTATGGGATCACATACAATGATTCGCTTGCCTCAATAATCGACCATGGTTGCTTGTAGGTGAATTTAATGCCACTATTGCCCGCTCAAAAGATAAGAATCATCGAATTATTCCAACCTTGCATCTCAGATCTTCATGCAATGGATTGATCAACTCTAGCTGCTTGACTTGGGCTTTTGGGGTCCGCCTTTTACATGGTTGAGTGGTAACTCTTTGGAGACTAGACATGCGGCTCGGCTTGATCGAGCCCTTTGCTTGGAGTTATGGGTGTCTCATTTCCCTTTGGCCACCATCCAACATCTTGTTGCCTCGTACGGTGATCACTTGCCCATTTTGATCAATACTAAGATTGAGTTTTCCTCATTGGTTGGTGTGATACCTTTTTTTCAGGCCGCCTAGTTACTGCATTCTGATTTCAACTTCTTCGTGACTTCTCGGTGGTCAAGAGACTCTGATTTGCAAACTGCTTTGACTTCTTTATATACAAACTTGTCTTCTTGGAATGATGCAGTGTTTGGGAATATCTTTCACGAAAAGCAAAGTTGTAGGCTTGCTTAAGTGGGGCTTGGCGTGCTTTAGCTTTATGACCTTCTCATAGGATACTAGACTTAGAGAACTTTCTTTGTCAAGAGCTCAAAAGTGTATTAGAGCAAGAACAACTTCAATGGTTCCAAAAATCCCGGGCAAACCTTCTAATTGAAGGCGATTGAAACACGAGGTATTATCACCTTTCAACTTTAATTAGAAGGCGCTCCTCTGTGGTCACAACACTTCAGAATTTTGAGGGGCAATGGGTAACAAATGTTGATGCGCTGCAAGGCTTGGTGGTGAATTTTTTTGAGGATTTGTTCAAGTTGATCCGATTGTGACTCACTTATCGGCCATTCAACATTTCTTTCCTAGCTTGTCAGAATCAGATTTGGATAGCCTTAACATTGATTTTGGGCCAGAGGAGGTAGAGGTTGATCACAAGACCATGGGGCCTTATAAGACACCTAGACTGGATGGTTATCGACTGTTTTTCTACCAAAAACAATGACACTTAGTTGGGGCGAAGTTGTTTTACAAGTTTTGAATTCGGGTGCTTACTTGGACGGTCTCGGTGATGCTTTGATGTCGCTCTTAGCTAAGATTGAAGCTTTGACATCCTCGTAACATGTCCTTTGATGTTGCATTGCAGATAGTCCTAGAGCCTTTGATTAGCTACACTGTATCAGAGTGTTATAAGGGGATGACTTGGAAGTGGGATTTAATTTCCATTTACATGCCTACAAATGTTTGCCTTAAGTTAATCGCAATCACTTTGAATGTTGACTCAGACTCGATCGACACTCCATTTTGGGGGCCTAATCCTTCAAGGCTATTTAACACGAGTTCTGTCATGTGCATGGTTCAGGAAGAGAATACCCATTTAGAAGCCTAGCTTGCATTTAGGAGTAGATTAGGATGCATATTTGTGTTGGTTTTTGCATAGTATTAGTTGGTTTTAGCTTAGTTTCTAGGTTTTTAGGTTTTCTAGGAAATTTGGTTTTTTCGCTTGTTTTGTTCGGTTTTATAGACCTTTAGGTAAACAAGCGTGGACAGGATTGATCTTAGATGATTGTGGAGGATCAAGATGAAGCTTAAAGTGGTGCAAGTGAAGATTGGAAGAGCTAAGGCCTAAAAGCTTGAGAGATAAAAACGCTTAAACCCGGGTCATGCTTTGGAGTCTTGTTTTGAACCTCTATCTTGCAATGCTTGATTTGGGAGCTATAGTGGTCTGATGGAGTTGAATTTGTTATCATTGGAAAGCTAATTCGAAGAGCTACAATCACTACTAGAAAACTGTGTACAATCCGACGCTTTCTTAGGCATTTTGTAAAGGCGTTTTGTAAACGCTTAAACTCGGGTCATGCATAGGACTCTTAAAAGCGTCGAGATTTTCTTCCTCGACGCTTTGTAAAAGCGTCGGTATTTTCAGCGGAGAGATTTTCCGACACATAACAGTGTCGGGATTTTCCGATGCCTTTTAGCGTCACGAACGACTCTCGACACTTTTTAATGTCAAGACTTTGCTCGCAAAGCAATATCGAACCATTGCACATGACACGATAAAGCGTCGAGAGTTGTACATATCTCGACACTTTAGAGTGTCAACACTAGATTTGACACTAATAAGCATCGAGATTTGCATAATGGCTAATACATTTACCCAATCATGACATGAAAATGTGTCGGGATGTGTACATATCTTGACGCTTTTATCTGTCAAATTTATGAACGACGCTAAAAAGTGTCAACATGTGTTCTAATGGCGGGTAATACACAATCAACCTCGACACACAAAAGCGTCGATATTTGTAATAAACCCTTAGCAAGAAACCGTTGGGACACAAAAAGTGTCGAGATTTGTGCATAAACCTTAAACCATTTTCGAACATGACATATTAAAGTGTCAAGCGGTGTATGCATGTCGATGCTTTATAGTGTCAAGAATAGTTTCTGACACTAAAAAGCGTCAAGATCTGTATCATATATTCTCTTACAACCCAATCGAACGAGACACAAAGTTGTGCAATATATGTAGAAGATCCAAAAGATTAGTACTACAAACTAGTTTTGTATCTAGAGACATCCAAGTCCAAAAGTTTGGAACACAAAATATATGGTCATAAATAATACTCTAGTTCGAATTCTGCTATGAGGGGAGATCACCCGATCCAGCTTGACCGCTCCTGCCACTTGCAGCTGAACCACCTACATATATATAATAATAAAAGAACTTGTAAATAATAGAAAAAGAGGAACAAAAACCTAGTGATAATCAAAAAGTTTGATCCTAGCATGTGATTATTATATTAGACAACATAAGACATTGCTTACACCTATTACAATAAATTGAAAGCTGAATGTTTTCTAAAAGCTGAAAATCTATCCTTTCACTATAAATAATAGCTCCATTGAAGAGAAATTTGTCAACAAAGTATAACACAAGAGATGGCACATATAAACAAATATTCCTATAAGTAATAAGTAGGCAAAGGGAACACAAGGCAAGATCTCTAAATCCAAGAGCACATATAAACAAATCTATCCTTTCCCAGCAAGCCTAGCTAGCTTCTAAATCCAAGAAATTGCACAAGTTACTGAGCACAAACAAACGACCAGAAACAGAACATATGTAGGTACTGTCTTAGCCATATCTATAGCATTTCCATTAGAAACAGAACATTCATAGTACTAGAAACTGCACATTTATAGCATTTATGTTGCTTCATTTTTAACACAAACAATATCGAGGCTAAACGAGAAACAAAAACTATAGTATTTATGTTGCCTCCTCCAATTTTGGTGTGCGTCAATTCAAAGAATTCCAAGTGGCTTGGTTTTTTTCCCTTAGATTCAACCTATAGAAATATGCATAAGAAAGATATGTTATTGAACACGAGTTAAATAATTGAAATACTTATCATATGAAAGAGATCTTACAAAATCAGCCCTCTTATTAGCATAGCTTATGGAACCAGTAGTATGCACATGACTTTATGATGCCCTTGCATTTTTACCATTGTTTGACAGTTTCTATCACATTTGAAAAGAAAGTGTTAGATTAAGAAGAAATGACAATTTTGAAAATGAGCTACAACCAGAATAAAGCTCCTCATCAACAACTTTTAGCAAATTTTCATACTTGGCATATTCTACATTGTCAATAGAGATACCAGGTGATGTAGGCTCATCAAAGTATTTTTCCTCCTCAGGTACATGTAAATCATTCATATAGTCAGCAGAATGATGCATATTAGGACCAAAAGCAGCACCTAATAACCCTCTCTTATCATCTTGACCCACAACCACTGGTTCATTACTTATGGTTCTTTGGCTATCACTTTCTAACCCATCTCTAGGAATTACATCATCTTCTTCTATGATGAATCCAATTCTTATAAGGCTTGTAAAATCCTTTGAACAGAATATGTTGCTCTACTTCATCTACCAACAACCATTTTGCACGGACATCGAGTTCTACCTTCGACAAGATTTTCTTTGGCCAATTTCATGAACTCAACGACTCCAGTGATATAATCTATATGATTATTAGGTAGTTCAATCCAACTTGTATCCATACCTACATGTAAACATGACCTATTCAATACACTACAATTCAACTACTCATGGAGAAACACACAATCTGAAATTTCAGATTCTGTTAGAATCTGAAATTTCAAAAAGAAAGGCATAAATTCGAAAAGAAATTTAAGAGTCCTACCTACATCAACCAACATTCATGCACATATTCTAACTGAAGCAAAAAGGCATAAATTCAAGAAGAAATTTCAGATTTTGTTACTGAATTTGTCAGACTTGTTACTAATTCAGAATAAGGTAATAATATATGTAGATTAATCAATGCAATCAGAGCCAAATTTTATAGACTAAAGCAAGCAGTTGAAGCTTCTGTCTCATACAAAACTTCAATATCAACTGATAAGACAATGCATTTGTCGGTATACAGTCCTTTATGCTGCTACACGCCTACACTGACCAAAAAGGCATAAATTCAAAAGGAAAATTCAGATTCTATTACTAATTCAGAAAGGAAATTTCAGATTTTGTTACTAATTTCAGATTCTGTTAATGAATTAGTCAGATTTGTTACTAATTCAAAATAAGGGCTTTCAGACTATATTATTCATGCACATATTCTAATAGAAGCAAAAATTCATAAATTCAGATATTGTTACTAATTTCATATTATGTTAGTGAATTAGTCAAAACTCTTACTAATTGAGAATAAGGATTTTAGAACCAATACAATATATATAGATAGATAAAAGGACATCAACACCACTGGTCATATGCTCACTTTAAAACATATTATAACATTACTAGCCTTTCATACAAGATAGTACAATTGAATGGGAAATACTTGGAAATGTACACCAATTTGTTGCTTTATACTTTGGTAAAGTGAAGATATCAGAGGAATATTGGACAAATTTTATGGGACGGATGGAGTAGTTGTTATATACTACTGAGTATTATTTTGTTTTCAATTTTGAATGCCATAAAATACTGGCATAGGTGGTTGGGCAGCTGATTGGCCGGGGGAGCATCATTTTGTTAGATTTTTTTTCCCTATCAAAAATACTTTTTAGTTCACTTTCAAAGGCATGTTCTTTATTAGCTAGGTTCATTGCTTATTTTAATTTTCGAAATTGAATTGCACTATGGGTCTGAATACTTCAAAATAAAATGGTTGTGAACTGCAAATTGTTGATTCGACTCTAAACCCTACTTAATTAACCTAAAATAATTAGGTTTGACATGAGAATATAAAATTTTGTGTTGATTGACTACTTTTTGCTAATAACATGGGTGCAACCCAAAATTTTTTGTTCACTAACTTACAACCTAAATTAAATACTAAGATTATGGTACTGAACTTTTAAGTAATAGTATAATGTGTTATTGCACTTACATTATTAGTATATGTATGTATTGTTGATGTAATATACGGAGTACTACGTAATTTGTTCTCCTTGATTAAATGCTTGCAATTCAAGATTGATGGAATCTTTTAAGGCCTATGAAGCATATGTACTTCTCATTACCACATGTTTATACATCTCTAAAGAAAGCAAAGTGTAGTAGCTTCAGCATCTTTAAAAACCAAACTTCCAAAAATAGTTCACGCCAGAGAAAAACATTGACACATTAGCAGGCCTAAATATTTTAATATCCTAGTCTGCATTCAAGAAAAGACATACTGACTCGTGAAAACTCATTTATCTTAACTAGCTAAATTATTAAAACCTGATAAGATAGGCTATTTTTAAGTAGGCAAAGGAAGGTCATAGCCAATGGTACTCAATAGTCAATATGTGTAGTAACTTGTACATCAACCAACAGAAAGCCGGAAAGCATATTTCTCCAGACAGTACTGTTGACATCTACTAAGGATCAAGTTTAATCTAAAGCCAGTTCAAGAACCTGAAGATTAAGCTCTTTGTAAAGTTCTTTCACTCTTGTAACACATTGATTGTCTTGTTTTCCATTGTTCTCTTGAAAAATCAAGTATAATAATTGATTAGCGCATGAAAAACTATTTAAGTACAACAAATTGATGTCATAATTCAGCAAAATTGAGTACAACAAAATTGATGTCAAAAGTCAACAAAATTATTTAAGTACAACAAAATTGATGTCACTCACATGTAGCAATTTCTTCTATTCTTCATCACATGGAGGAGTTTCAAATTTTGAGGCTGCACTGAACATATACACGAAGCTCAAGCTTAAAAAGTTCATGACTTATTTGTCTTTGCACAATGAATCACCCAAAACCTCGAAACTTCATGAAATCATACACTAATCTATGAGATTCAGCTGAAATCCAAACCAAGAAGCCCATAATCCCCAAAATGAAAGAAGAAAAAGTGACAATACCTGAATGCCGAGAGATTGAAGAGTGGTCCAAGAGGTAGCGTTTTCAGTCAAATAATGAGAGAAGAGAGGGCCAAGAGATTGAAGTCGGAGCCAACTGCGCAATGGAAGTGGGTGTGAGTTTGAATGGCTCGTCAATCAAACCCCTAGGATCTTCGCGATAGAGTAGCTGAGCCCAAATGGGAGGCAAGATCACCACACACTTAGAACGAAAAAATTGCAAGGAACTCAACAAAAGAAGACGAAGACGATACCTGAAGGCGTTGGAAAGTCGAAAGCTGGGAAATTTCTCCGAATCTCGCTCCTCGATCTGGTCTTAGATTGTTGCAGGAAGTTGGAGGGAGACAAGGGTGGAATATCAAGGGAAAAACCCTAACTATGCGGGTGCGAAGAATTATCGGTTGCAGACATCGGCGAAGGTTGTGGTTTATCGACGACATAGGGGATAGACAGGCCAACGAGGTTTGTCTGGTGGAGATGGAGATTGATAGGTCGTCGAGAGTTAGGGTTTTACCAGTTCGGCGCGAGTGCTGGGCTTGAGAGTCGATTTCTCATATCTGCCTTCATCACAAGCGTGTTATTTTATATTTTCTATTATTTTTTTTCTAAATTGAAAAGTGTCCCACTTTTCCAGCGCGTAATGTCGAGCCCCTAATGAATTGAATGAATTTCACAATATAATAGTAATTTGTCGACCGAAAAGCATGGGTATTTGACATACATTCTAGTAGTGAATTCATATTTTTACTCCGAGTCCAAATTCCAATTCAAAGGGGTCAAAACAGCCTCTGAAGTGTTGCTTAAATGCTGAACCGAAGTTGATGGCGCGGGCTCATAGGGAGGAGCGCGACCGCGCTCGAAGAGGATGAGCCGCGTTCATGAACTTCGAGCCACTGTAGGCTGAGCGCGGGCAAGGTAGGCTAGAGCGTGACGGAGCTTTTGGGGGGTTTTGACCGCGCCCAGCCGGCGTTGATCCGACGCTGATTTCGAGCTTCGGTTTATCTTTAGGCCAACTTATTATTATTTTAGGATGTTTTGAGGATATGATATGAATACTTTTTAGGGTTTTTAGAAGTTAAGAATTATTACATTATTCAACTTTAGAGAGAACTTTGGGAGGCAAAAAACCCTAGAGAAGAATTTGAAGAGAAACCCAACTCTTGTAAGTTTGATTTCTTCTTTAATGTCGTTTTCTAGCTAATTTTCCCTTGTCTGACTAGTTAGTTGAAATTGTATGCATGATTGTTTGTGAGATTTGAATTATTTCAACTTGCCTTGACTAGATTGAATTACTCCATGCTTAATTGATTAGATTCACTTAGGATTACAATAGCTTGATTACCTATTCTGATTTCTAAGCTGAATCACAACTAGAATAACTAAATATACGGTGGAATTTGGTTGTTCATAGATGAATCCTTTGATTGAACTTGTAGACGGTGGAATAAGGTTAATCAAAGGAGGGGAATTCAATCATAAAACTTCATGAATAGACGGTGGAATTTATGAACGATGTTTCTATTGAATGCTTTGAACTAATTTGCATGATCAATTTGACATAGAAAGTTTTCTAGGATAATTTGTTAAAAGGTTATTAAAGACGGTGCATATTAATAGCCACTTTGAGCTTG
Source organism: Fallopia convolvulus (assembly GCA_964016875.1). Lineage (NCBI taxonomy): Eukaryota > Viridiplantae > Streptophyta > Magnoliopsida > Caryophyllales > Polygonaceae > Fallopia > Fallopia convolvulus. The sequence continues at coordinate 33,267,157 of OZ024721.1, read as the reverse complement.
AATTCCATGAATTCACAATAGATTAGTCAAGGGAATTGAAATAAGAATAATCAAGGATCAATTCTCATGTGTGCAATGGATACGAAACTAGTTGGACGCTTTCTTTCTTTTAGAAAACCTAATTATTTTACTTGTTTTACTTTTGTTTTCTTAGTGAAATCTAAAATTCCCCTTTTATTACTCTAGTAATATTAATTAAACACAAGAAATCTGAGTCTCTATGGGTATGACCCTTGCTTTCACTATACTTAGGTTTGAAAGTTAGGATTTTTCTTTGACAACGCTTTTACCACGACATAAAAGTGCTCGTCCCCTTGCAAAGTCAATTGGAAGCTTATGTAGGATGCGCCGGTCCAACAACGCATTCGCAATTACCTATACTTGCTCATAAACAAATGTGTGTTGTGAAATGCTAACCGCTGCCGAAGACACTTGACAAACCTTATTGATTGCCAAAGATGTCACCAAGAGGAAACTGAGCTTCATGCCTTATGTGACTATGGTTGAATCAAATTAGCCTAGTGTACAATCTATGGAAACTCTTGCCCGGCAAAATTTTTCCTTTACCATTGTTAAACAAGAGGATAAAGGACACTCAACCTAGAAACGTCTATATTTGATTATTGAGAAACAACTTACAGACTCTTATCTCAAAGGAGAAGAATTCCCCAATGAGCCTACAATGCCACACACCAATTCTTTCTTACTCTTTGGATACCCTAACAACCTCTCCCCTTAGCTATATATAACCGACTAGAAAAAATGCAAGTTGTGACTCCGTAACTATTTCTTATTACATAGACCCTTACACCCCTAGTGACAAACTCTTGTCTCCTCCTGAATATTCCACCCACATGGGCTATTTCTTAGCATTTCTAGAATATATAATATATGGGCCGATCATCCCCTGATCGAACAAACCTTTTCCACCGCACTTCGTCCTTGAGCACAATTCGGTGGTCGATGCTCCTTTTGGGAGGTGAGCCTTGTTTAGCTTCGAAAACATCCTCAAATCCAATGAGTAAGCTCTCTAACTCCTCAACTTGCATTCCATCCCTTGTTCCCAGATTCACGGTTGTATCGGGCACTATTGATTCCCAAACCCATGCTCCATATTCCACCTCTGACATTTTTTGTAAGGAGTTGAATGAAATTACGGTGATGGCCAATGTCGGACCCCCCTAAATCGTCACAGGTTTCCCATCTTGGTTGAACTCCATCGTCACCGCCTCCCAATCCACGACGATTTTCCCCATCGACAATAGCTAGGCGTAGCCCAAGACCACATCCAATCCCCCTAGGTTAAACGGGTAGCAATCAACTTGCATCTCGCACGATCCTAATTTCAGCGGTAGTCCCTTGCAAATTCCCCGGATCTCCACCTTATAGCCATTACCTAGTGTCACTCCAAATGTTCCCGTGGGATCGATCGAAAGATCTTCGACCTCAACAATCCGACAATTAACGAAGTTGTGGCTTGCTCCGTTGTCAACTAGAACCACCACCTTTCTTTCCCCTAATTTTGCTCTTATCTTCAACACCCAGGGATTACAAGTCCTCCCATGGTGTTGAGCGGAAATTCTAGCCACTAGATGATGAAGGATCTTGTTGATGAATTCCGTGCAAGGCAATTCGTGGAAGACCCGAGCAAAATCTTCAAGAGATAGTGGAACTCGGTGGTTGAACTTTTTCTGGGATCACAAGGGTATATCTCTCTGGTCCGGACTCTGAATTGGATGATTCCAAATCCCATAGTTAGATCTACAAGTCTAGTTGAACTCCTCAAAATGTCTGATCAATATCACTTGTGGACCGAAAGTTATGCCAGTGTTACTGAGATGTCGCAGAATCCACCGATAAGAGATTTCGATGGGAGATTGATTGAGATTGATGAAGTGTTGATGGAAGGGGACTGAGATGGGATGGTTTTGTATGAGATGAAGTGATGGAAAATGGCTGATTGAGGGTTGGATATGGACGAGCACAAGCAAAGGATATGACTCACCTCGATCCACTCGAACTAGGAAGATCCGTTCTTGGATATGACTCACCAAGGAAGGATCTTCGATCTTTGATCGATATTACTCACGATCTAATCAAAACAAACTGAATTTGGATTGATTCTAACAATGAAAAAACGTGCTTCTAAGAGGAGACAAAAGATTGGGATGTGTTTTTCATCAATTCTTATTTGAGAAACTAAGGGAGGCATCAATCCATTTTTAAGCAAAACCCAACATGACATCTTATGAAAAAGCACCCAAAGGTTTATAAATTTAATAAAAATATACCCAAGAAAAATTATATAAAATAGCCCAAACCACACAAAGTGGCTTTTAAGAGCACAAAGGCACCAAGGAAAGTTCATGGCGTCGGCGTGGTGACCACCAAGAGGCTCCAACGCTTCACATGTGCCCATGGTTGGACTTCTTGCTCATGCTCATGTTGTGACATCCTGAACATAGTCACATCATCCTTCCTCCCTTCAAAAAGAATTCGTCCTCGAATCCGAGTGCACTTCCAAGTGAAAATCTGAAATGCACACAAAACGAGACATAGAAGAAGGTGAGGATTATAAACAAGTACAATTATAGAAAATCCTTGTGAAAATTTCCAAGAACATGTTTTTCCCAACTTGAGCCTAAAGATATGCTTAAGTGTAGAGCATGAAATACATATAACACACTTAGAAATAAAAGAAGGGCACATCACAAACCTTTTCCTAGTTTTCAAAAATTGTGAAAAAGAGAAAAAAATGCACACATGAAGACCTAGTTCTAGATGAAGGAACTAGATGGCACATATGCTCAAACTCACACACATGATCCTTAAATAGGAATCCTTCCCCATGATGAAAGGTATAATGAGAGCATGAAGATCTAGTCCTACCAAGATAATGACAAGCATGAAGATCTCTAGTATGATTCAAATAAGAGAAGAAAGAAAAAGTAGGTTAAGAAATACTCCCCTAGAGCAACATGACATGGTGACTTCTCTCTCTTCTTGCTTGGTAGGATTCTCCTCATGACATAGAAAGGGCAAACTGAAGGGCACCATAGGGAAAGCATACATCCATGGGGGAGCCATAGAATGGATGGAGCTAGGAATGATGGTAGGACGAAACTTGATTTTTGGAGATGATTCCACAACTTCCCCCACTTTTTCCTTGGAATCAACCTTCTCTTTAGTTTGTGTTGGAGGCTCATGAAGTTGCACAACTTCTTGGATGATAGAATCCTCAATTGGCTTTGAGACATCCACCTTAGGTGAATGTTCAAAGACTAGATGTGGTGGAACCAAGAAAGATGAATGCTCTTTACCTCTCTCTTGGATTCTTTGTGGCTCCACACTCATGGAAGGAAAAGTGGTGGTTCTTCAAATGGGGTTTGTCCACTAGGTGTTGGATACCAAGGCATGACATTGGTGCCCCTTGTGGAAGCTTGGTCTTGATGATGAAAATCCCAAGCTCCATACCCTACAACATTAGTGCCACAAGTAGAATATGAAGGGTAAAAGGAATAGGACTCGAAATAAACTTTTGGTACATACCTCTCCACGAGAGCTTGTTTGAGCTTATGCCGCCTACGAATACAAGGGTATCCTTTACGCCTCCTCCTCTCCTTGTGATCATACCATCAACTACGAGCCCCATGGCTAAAGCGTTTAGTGGCATAAGTAAATTTCATATCTTCAAGATAGCCGCCATAGTAGTAAAAAAACTGATCGATCTTGGAGATCCAAGCTAAGCAAGCATTGGCATCGGACCGACCGTCAAAATATGGCATATGAAACCTTTCATATGAGAACTCCTCATAATATGTACCTGTTCTTGACATCTTGCACACACTCAACAAACAAGATTTTCCCACAAATCACAAGTAATGCCAAACCACAAGTTCCTCCTAAATCATCCAAGAAAGAGCAATGAAATGCAAGTGAAAGGTCAAGCCAAGGAGTTAAGTATGGCTAGGCAACGAGCAATCCAATGCACACACAAGAACCCGAACTCAACAAAGACTTAAAGGAATAAGAAGCTACTAGGCACCAAGTGTTTTTCACAAAAACAATTTAAGCAAATTTGGCCTTGCTCGGATTCTCTTTCTCACGGGATTCGACTTTTTCTATGCCCAGCCTCTCTTTCACTTTCGCCGAGTCCGATTTTTTCCATGTCTCGATTCTTTTCCTTTCTGAGTCCGACTTTTTTCTTTTAAGCCACTATTCTGACTTTTTTTAAAGAAAGGGCAAGCAACCACAATTCAAGACAACAAGTGATGTTTGTGTTTTTAGCTTTGTTTTAGTATGTTTTTTTAGGTTGTTTAGTTGTGTTTTTGTGAGTGTTTTGTGTCTTTTTAGTATAGTTTGCATATTTTGTGAAAAGTATGGGAACTACGCTATTTGTGTGTTTTTGTGTAGGTTTTGAGGCGGGTTTGGATGCATTTAAGGACGTTGAAGAGAGGACCAATATAGGAGGAATAAGTGAAGAAAGCTATGGAAGGAACTCCCACAAAATCCAAGAGAAGAAGGAAGAATAACAATAAAACAAGTTCAAGACCCAACTCCATATGGACCCTCTAGGGGTCGGTACCGAGGCTCCCAAGCGTGACCGACTTTAGGCTTTTTAATGCTTTTATTCCAAGATCTTTTATCTTTAGTAGTTTTTATTTTTATGGAAGCTTTTTAGATAGTTGTTTTAGTATAAATACTCTTGTTTAGATAAGTTTGAGACATCTAGATGAAGCTATCTCTCTCTCTCTCTCTCTCTCTCTCTCTCTCTCGTTAGTTGGGACGCAAGTTTAGGGTTTTTATAAGACAAGGTTGTTGCTTCGAGCACAAGGAAGAAAATTGTTGGAGATTTCTTGTGTTCTAAGTTTTGTTCTAAGACAAGTTTGGGTTTGAATTCAAGTAAGCTTTTAGTTTAATTCAAGTATGTTTTCTTTCAATCTCTTTGCTTGTTTTTCTTCAATCATGAGTGAGTAGTCTTTTATTCTAGGGTTGGGGTTAGAAACCCAACATGATTGTGCACGAATGATGATGTGATGAATGAATTGAATGCCTTTTATCTATTCTGCTACTTGTTTGTGTAAAAGCTTTGACGAAAGTTGAAGTATTTCATGTTCTTAACTTGATTGAAAGAGAAAGTTATGAACTTGAAAAAGTAAGCTTTTAGTTTAATTCAAGTATGTTTTCTTTCAATCTCTTTGCTTGTTTTTCTTCAATCATGAGTGAGTAGTGTTTTATTCTAGGGTTAGGGTTAGAAACCCAACATGATTGTGCATGAATGATGATGTGATGATTGAATTGATCGAATGCCTTTTATCTATTCTGCTACGTGTTTGTGTAAAAGCTTTGACGAAAGTTGAAGTATTTCATGTTCTTAACTTGATTGAAAGAGAAAGTTATGAACTTGAATAGAGATAAATTTTGAGACGAAAGTTGAGAACTTTAGATAAAAATAAGTAGATTAAGTGAATTGATTTATGAAAGTTGATTGATTTGCTTGTTTATTCAACCAAAGTTGATGACTTTATGATAAATTCATGATTTTTATGATTCATATTGTTTGAATATGCATGATTATGTTGTGGTGGACCCTTATCCTAGACTTTTCTCTTATTTGTGAGTCGAATTTCAATCTCAGTTACCTCGGTAACGACCCTGACTAGGTCGGTACCGACCTGCAGATTTCCTCTTTGTTTTGTTGTTTACTTAGTTTTTCTGCTTAATTTGCACATTGATATCGACCCTGACAAGGTCGGTACCGACCCCCTTCTAGTGTGTTTGTTTGGTTACTTTGCTTTGTTTTGCTTTATTCTTTGCTTTGTGTTCTCTCTTGCTTTTTAGTTTAGTAATTAGACACAACCTCGCTTCCCGTGGACGATCCTGACTCTGCTACACTCAACGGGGTCTTGACTATAAATTTATTTGTTGTCAAGTAAATCCCTCTCAACAAATTGGCGCCGTTGCCGGGGAGGCGATAGCATTGTGTTTAGTTGCTTTGTGGGTTTGGGAATAGCTCGGCCGCATTTTTTGTTTCTAATTAGTTTAGTTTTGTTTGTTTTCTCAGCTTATGCAAGCAGGAAGACGTCATCTTGAATTTGAACAACCTGATTACTATTCTGAGCCTGAACGTATTCTTCATCGCAAGAGATGAGAAATCCGTATCATGGCTGTAACACCTGAAGAGATGGCTCAACAGATGGCTGCTCTCCGTAGGCAGATGGAAGCATTACAAGCTGATAAAGACAATGCTGCTGCTTTAGCCGCACGAGAACAAGAGAATGTTGCTCGTCTACAAGAGCAATTGAATGCCTTCCCTAAGAACGCTAAACAGTACATGTACCCAGATATGAGAGTGCCAGAATCAACTATCGTGCTTCTAGAGATAGAGAAAGCCTTCGAGATCAAATCTCAATTCATATCCTTGATTAAGAGGGCTCAGTTTGAAGGGAAACCCACTGAGTGCCCAATGGAGCATATTAGAAATTTTGTTGATTTATGTGACACTATTGCTGTTGATAATGTCTCTTTAGAATATGTTCAATTGAAAACTTTTAAGTGGTCCCTTGCAGGAAAGGCCCTGAGCTAGTTAGAGAGCCTACCTCCTAGGTCGGTTGGACATGGAGAGCTTTGCATGACTTATTCATGACAAAATTCTTCCCTCCTGCTAAAACTACGAAGTTAAGGAAACGCATCACCTCCTACCACCAGCTGCCTAATGAGACCTTCGTGGAGACGTGGGAGAGATTCAAGGAGATGCTTAGACAATGGGTAGGGCAACCACAATATGTCCTCCAAGAGATCTTCTTCCAAGGGATCAATGCTGAAACAAAGAACCACATTAATCTGCACACTGTTGAGAGGGTTTCTTGACAACAAATAAATTTATAATCAAGACCCCGTTGAGTACAAGGGAGTCTTGTTCGTCCACGGGAGAAAGTCTTGTACCAAATTTTGTTACTTATCACGCAAGCGAGAGAGAAAAGCAAGGATTTTTATATCAAGGAAGAGAAATTCTAAGGTTTAGGTATCCCCACAACAACAATTATGCATGCCAAACGTTAATGAAACGCATAGATCATGCTTTTATCACATAAAGGCGCTAACTTTCGTTAACTTTAAGCAAGTAAATCAATCAACTTTCGCAAAATTAATAAACTTACTATCTAATCTCTTCTACTTCAACTAGGATAGACCTGCTTTCGCTTCAAAACACTAAATTGACTATTCTAATTCAAGGTTTCCGCTTTCGCTTCAACTATGAATGAGAAATTCCTTTCAAATTTTGTTTCAAGGATTAAGAACAAGAGAATAGAATCATGCAATAAAAACAATCAAGACATGATCATAAACAAGCATGCATAACCATTGTTGGGTTCAACCCCAACCTTAGAGAGGAAGACTACTCACTATTCATAATAAAGAACAACTGAATTAAATAAAAGAGAAAGCTTACAACTTTTAATCCAAAACAAAACTTGTCTTCCAAGCTATCTCTACTCTTCTCCTCTCTCACGCCTCCTCCCTCTCTCCTCCCTCTCTCCTCCTCTCAATCGTTTGACTCGATTCTCTTTCCTATGTCTTTGTAATGAATTTCTCTACTTCTTTCCAAGATCAAACTTGATCTTCAATGTCTTCGTTCATAGCTAAATCTTCATCTTCACTTCATTCTTGAGTGCTATCTTCAAGTGCTTCTCCTCCTTTCTTCAAAAGTGCTCCACACAACTTCTAAAAACCTATAAAACACCACCAAAGCTTATGTAGACTCCATATCTTAAGAAAATACGAAAACCTACACAGATGACTCAAAACTAAACACAAAACTAAAAGAAAAAAGACTCAAACACACTAAAAACACACCCCAAAAACATAACTAAAAAGGCGGACATCACACACTGCTTGCGGTTTCATTAAGATGGATCCCGAAGATGCATGAGCATTACTTGACAATCTCACCAATTATGATGCCATGTATGGGACTCAACAGACGCCCCAGCCACAAAGGAGACTCTACAATCCAAATACTGAGGTTGATTTTGATGTCAAAAACCAATTCTTGCGAGATGAAGTTAATAGGTTGAAGAAACATGTAAGTTTTTTGAAAACCTCTCAACATTGTCTAGAATGCGGCTCTCATGGCCATAGTACATCTACTTGCACTAACATTGAGCAGGTTAGAGCGACTTAGACCTATGTTGATGCCAACTATATGAGAGGTCAATACAGAAACCCGCCTAACAACTATGAAAGGAACAACAACTATCTTGCTTGGGGTAGTTACAATTAAGGTCAAAGCCAAGCACTCCCACCACAAGAGAGAAAGCCCGCACCTTACAAACCTCCAGGCTTTCAAGAGCCACCATCCTGGGTGCATGGACTTCATGAAGGAATCAATGGAGTAAGAAATGATTTGAAAAACGAAATCAATGGAGTCCAAGCTAACCTTAACAATCAGATGAAACTGTGGGGGGAGTTTGAGATCTGGAAGAAGAGCGTTGACTCCCAACTGGGCAACCTTGTTGCACAGTACCGGGCCGAGGAAAATCGGGCCGCCCCGAGGAACTACCGGGCCGCCCCGAGGAAAACCCTAGAGACGACATTGCAGCCTTACACCTATGGAGCGGAAAGAACTTGTCGGATCGTACTAAGACCAAGGAAAATGAGCATAAAGACGAAGATGACACCCCTGGCATGCCCGTTACCGACCCCAACCGGGTCGATACCGAAGCTCAACAAGCCGTTACTGACCACCCAGGGTCGATAACGACCCTACCAGCCCAGGTAAGTCTGTGAAATCGACCCCTTCTCTCAGTAACATGGTCCATAACGACCCTCCCAGGGTCGGTACCGACCCTTCTTCAGCACCGACTGACCCTCTTGTCGATTCGGTAACACCACGACTTGAGCCCATGTTGGTTCCGAGTCCGACAAAGACTCTTCCCTTCTCCTCTAAGAAGTCCAAGGACTCTACAGAAGGGAAGTTTAGGCGTTTTGTTAAAGTTCTTCAGGGCTTAAATATTTCCATACCATTCGCTGAGTCCCTAAGCGAAATACCGGCTTACACAAAATTCTTGAATGATATCTTGAGCAGAAGAGGTCTATATCTGAGCTGACATATGAGGTACGATCCTTGGAGCTCTCCGAGAAGCTAGGCGACCTAGGTAAGTTCGCCATCACTGTTGGTATTGGAGCTTATCGTTTCAAAGCGTTATGTGATTTAGGTGCCAGCGTAAGTCTCCTACCACTCTCTATTTGGTCAAAAGAAAACATGGGACCGCTGGAACTTGTTAATATGAAGTTGTACATGGCGGATGGATCATGTGTCAAGCCTACAGGAGTAGTTGATAATTTCCCAGTGCAAGTGGGAAAGTTCTTTGTGCCTAATGATTTTATCGTGATGGAGATGCCCGAGGACCCGGTGGTGCCTATCATTCTTTGTAGGTCATTCTTAGCCACAACATGTTCCATAACGATGTTAGGAGAGGACTCCTAACTTTTGAGATCGGGGATGGGGTGGTGGAGTTCCGCTTTAACCCCACTATGAAGGAGACCAACACAGCTGAGGTCAAGATGCTCTACACCCACATTGACTACATTGAATGCGGGGAACCGATCGAGAGGCTGCTGGCTTTTGAGGCATTTCTGAGCAGAAGATGGGCAGAATTCAACCCTGCAGCTTCGTTACCGACCCCCCATAGGTCGTTTCCGAGGCTTTTGGTAGCAACCGTGGAGCAAACGGAGTGTACTGGCTCGATATCAGAATCAGAAGCATCGTTACCGACCCCCTTCAAGTAGATAACGACCCAAATGAGAGGAACAACACACTCGGTACTGACCCCTAATGGCTCGGTACCGACCCTTTTGGGAGATGACGAAGAGCTTTTGGCATTTGATTACCTTGAGGAGGTCTTAAAGACAGATCATGAAGAGCATATTCTTATTTCGGCTAAGCCTACTCCAACACTCAAGCCACTTCCAAACTCCCTCAGGTATGAATTTCTTGGTCCTAACTATACCTTCCATGTTACCATTAATTCTCAATTACATGATGAAGAAAGAAGTAGAGAAATTGATTGTTGTACTTAGGACCCATAGAAGAGCCATTGGCTATTCCCTTGATGACATAATTGGCATATCCCCCTCATTGTGCATGCATAGAATCTACATGGAGGATAATCACAAACCCACCATAGAGCCTCAACGTGGGCTGAATCCTAACATGAAAGATGTGGTCAAAAAGGAAATTTTAAAACTACTTGATGCAGGGATTATTTTTCCTATATAGGACAGCCAATGGGTTAGTCCGGTCCATGTGGTCCCCAAAAAGGGCGGGATGACAGTTATTGAGAATGAAAAGGGTGAACTAATCCCCACTAGGACCACAACTAGTTGGAGGATGTGTATTGATTACAAGAAGTTAAACAGTGCTACAAGAAAAGATCATTTTCCACTTCCTATTATTGATCAAGTTCTAGAACGCTTAGCCCAACATGATTATTTTTGTTATTCAGATGGTTATAGCGGTTTTTGGCAGATTCCCATTCATCCTGATGATTAGGAGAAAACAACCTTTATTTGTCCCTATGGGACTTTTGCATACAGAAGAATGCCATTTGGGCTTTGCAATGCCCCTATAACTTTTCAAAGATGCATGATGGTTATCTTCTCTGACATGATAGAGGATATAGTAGAGGTTTTTATGGATGATTTCTCTGTATATGGTTCTTCATTTGATGCTTGTCTTACTAACCTTACTCGTGTGCTTAAAAGATGTGAAGAAACCAACCTTGTATTAAACTAGGAAAAATTCCATTTCATAGTCCAAAAAGGGATTGTGCTAGGACATCTCGTCTCTTAGAGAGAGATAGAGGTAGACAAAGCCAAGATTGAGCTTATTGAAAAACTACCCCCCCCCCTCTTCTGTTAAAGACGTTAGGAGTTTTCTAGGACATGCTGGCTTCTACAGACATTTTATTCATGATTTTTCTAAAATAGCTAAACCTTTGACTAAACTACTAATGAAAGATGTAGTGTTTGAGCTGTCTCTAGAATGTCTTGAAGCTTTTTACAAGTTAAGAGAAGCCCTCATTTCCGCTCCTATCATACAGTCCCCAGACTGGACACTTCCCTTCGAGATTATGTGTGATGCCAGCGATTATGTTGTTGGCGCAGTGCTTGGGAAACAGAAGGATAAGAAGCTCCACGCCATCTATTATGCAAGTAAGACGCTTGATGAGGCGTAGAGTAAGTATACCACAACGGAGAAGGAATTCCATGTTGTGGTATTTGCTTTTGAGAAATTACATTCCTATCTTGTTGGTTCTAAAGTGATTGTTTATACTGACCATTAGGTCGTTAGATACTTAATGGCTAAGAAGGATGCCAAACCTAGGCTACTTCGTTGGATGCTCTTGTTACAGGAATCAATGACTCCGAGCCAGACGAGCACCTCATGTTGAACGAGGGTGCAAAATGCAACAACGAAGGGCATACCGACCCTACAGGGGTTGATATCGACCCTTTTTCGAGGCTGAGCAAGCTGGAAACACCAGTACCGAAGTAGGAGAGCTTGATACCGAGGCAGGACATCTCGTTACCGAGGCAGAGGAGATCGTTACCAATGTGAACAATGAATCAATAGGGTCGGTAACGACCCTACCTAGTCCGGTAACGACCCATCCACGTAAGTATTCTCAACCTAATTTAATTCTTCTTAATTCAAATCTTTTCCTATATCCTTCTTCTATTTCTCTTCATTCTATCTATGCTATTAGAGGGTCAAAAACCCCTTGTTTGCGGATTTTGCTAACTATATTGTAGTAGGCGTAATTCTTGAGGGTCTAACCCCACAAAAGAAGAAGAAGTTTCTCCATGACGTCAAACATTATTATTGGGATGATCCTTATTTGTTCAAACAAGGGAGTGATCATATTTTCCGACGTTGTGTACCATAGGAGGAAATAGTGAGTGTGATCCGTCATTGTCACACTCTCCCAACATGTGGCCATGCAAAAGGGTTCAAGACTACAACAAAGATTCTTCAAAGTGGTCTCTACTGGCCAACACTTTTCAAAGACGTACAAGAATTCGTGACGTCTTATGATGAATGCCAACGCTTCGGGAATATCACTTGGAAACATGAGAACCCGCTCACTGGGATCTTAGAGGTCGAGCTTTTCGACGTTTGGGGCATAGACTTCATGGGACCCTTCCCATCATTGGGCCCCTACAAGTTCATCTTTGTGGCAGTTGACTATGTATCTAAATGGGTGGAAGCCATCTCTATAAGAAACAATGATGCTAAAACTGTGGACAAAATTATGAAAACTAACATCTTTCCCATGTTTGGAGTGACACGTGTTCTCATTAGTGATGGTGGATCTCATTGCATAGAGAGGAGCTTTGAAGCTCTTTTGACCAAGTATGGGGTATCACATAGGGTGGCAACGCCCTACCATCCTCAAACTAGTGGTCAAGTAGAGGTGTTAAATCGGCAAATCAAGAGCATTTTGGAGAAGACGGTCTCTCACTCTAGGAAGGATTGGTCAGCCAAGCTTGATGACGCCTTTGTGCCAAAATCCTATGAAGTTGGTGACAAGGTACTTCTCTTTAACTCTAGACTTCTCTTATTTCCAGTGAAACTAAGATCAAGATGGAGTGGGCGAGTCATGGTCCACCACATATATCCCCATGGAGCGGTTGATCTAGTAGACAACAATGGAGCCATCTTCAAGGTCAATGGGCATCGGTTGAAGAAATACTATGAGCAAATTGACCCGGATGAGGAAATCCAAGCCACTTGGGCTCTAACATCCTCCGATTAGCTAAGGTATGTTCGTTAGGCTAACGACGTCAAAAATAGTGCTTACGGGAGGCAACCCGCTTTTAGTTTATTTTTCTTAGCTCTTTTTGCTAGCTTTCTTTTGATTTGTTTTAGATTAGGTTTTAGATTTTCGGAATAAAATGCTTTGAATAAGTGACACATGAAAAAAAGGGGGTCAAAATTGAGCAAAAACAAAGGTTTCGTGAAATTTCAGGTGGTTCGATACCGACCCCCATAGGGTCGGTACCGACCCCTTCAGCGAAGAAAAAAAACCATGATCCGAAACCGACCCAGGTATGTACTCTTAACTCTTGTCTTTCACTTTAGTCCTCCTTCCACCACACACCTCCCCTTTCGATCAAAATTCCCAAACCCTCACCTCGCCCTCCTCGAGCCGGCGCACCTCATCACTCGCACCACCACCGTCGCACCATCCAGATCCGCCGTTGTGAATCGCGCCCCACTGCACACCAGTCCACGCACCCACATACAGCAAAAACTGAATCCCTCACCCCGGTACCGAAAAATAAATCTCCTTGTTCGTTACCGAACCAAATTCCCTCGTTACCAATCCAAAACTTCTTCTATTTTTCATTCTAATCTCGGATCTACGATATGATTTCTCAACCTTCATCTTCTATTATGGATTTCTTGAGCTTCCATGGTGATTTTTGGTTGATCTGCATATCTAGATCTAGATCTAGGTTGAAAATTTTTGTGCATAAAATTCTTGCCTCTTTGCCTTGATTTGGTGTTGTTTATTAACGAATGATGCTTTTCCATGTTTAGGATTGATTTAGTTTCGATTTCTAAGCATGAATTTGATTGTTCTTGAGTTTTCTAGATCTACACTATGTTTTTGGCTATTTTGGCATGATTTTGGGATGATCTTGGGTAAGTATGGGGCTTATGGTGTTTAGATTACCTTGAATTGATATTAACACTAGCTAAACTGATGCAATGGAAGGATGATTAATGGTTCAAAGTCAAAAATTTCGACTTGAATTGAGTTTTGAAGACATGTGCAGGGTCGATATCGACCCCCATAGGGTTGGTACCGACCCCTGCAGAATGTTTGCTTCTTGATTTTTGTGTGCTTTTGGATGATTTTCGAATCTCTTTCATGCTTAATTAATTAACTTTTGATTGATTATGCATAATAGCTTTGTTCTTCTATCTATATGGCATATAATTATGTGAAATTGAGTGATTTTTAGCATGAGTTTTCAATTCAAGTATGGGGTTATTAGGTTCTCATGTTTGTGTGGAGCATTATCTTAGAAATTTTTGCTTGTGTAGGACCAAATGGCCAGTTCAAGCCGTTCAAACTAGAGGTCAAGCAAGAGAGAAAGGAAGCCTAGCCCCCACCAAATTTCGTGCTAGAGCTTCATAGTGACAAGGAGGAGGCAATATTCAACAATGTGATGCGCAAAACTCAAAAAACAAGATGGTTCTCCAGATCTCATGCTAAGAAACTCGACATTTGGAGAGATATCAAGCAAGCTTTTATCCACATTGGTGCTTACCATCTTCTTACTGCCGATGATCCACACTACCCCGTCCTCACATCTGAATTCATTGCTACTCTCCGACTCCAACTTGATAACCCGGAGGAACCTGGGTTGGTTGCATTTCAGCTTATGAACCAGCCCTATGAGCTTACATTGCAAGATGTCAACACCCTCCTCGGCTTCCTAGTCCATACCATGGCTACAAGGCCCCGGACAACTTCAAAGTTGAGGAAACATGGAGATGCATCACGGGTAAACATCTTGGCGGTGCTGGTGCACTTCCCATTAAGGAAATTGTCAACCCTATTTTCCGCATCATCTTGCGGATTTTAGCAAGCACCATTTGGGCAAAGGCGGAGCCTACACGACCGACAAGGAAGGAGGTGGGGTGCCTCCGTACAATGTTGTTCAAGGAGCCCCTATCTATGAATTTGGGCTACGAATGGCTACGTCATGTGGCAACGGTCGAGCCAAAGAGTGAGGAAATCTACATTGGGGGCATGGTCATCCGACTTGCTCGAGCATGCAAGATTGATCTTTCTCGTCTCACCACGGGTATTCTGCCTCAGCTTCTAGATTCCCCCTATTTGACATCGTCGGGTTTTCTCAAGAGAGTTGGTGGAGTGCTCACAACAACGGTTGAAGGACAACAAGTCGAGGTAACCCCGAAGAAGCTTGAACTTTTGTATCTTCCAAATTGGTACTCGGCATGGACTTCTCGGCCCTATCCTTTCTCTCCGGGTCCCAAGGATGAGTTCTCATTAAGGAGGAGAGAGTCCCGGTTTCAAAGAGATGAAGAGATGCCAGATGCTGAGGTCGGTAACGAACCATCTGGGTTCGGTACCGAGGGAGTGATGCACGTGGAGGGGCATGTTATCGAGCCAACAAACCTCGGTATGACTCTTTACCACCCCATTAACGACCCTTTCAGGGTCGGTACCGACCCCCAATTCAGTCATTTTCAGCACGGTAATGAGGGGTACGGGGCTGGTTTCGGGGCTTCTACAGCGCATTATCCAGGCTACCGAGTCCCTCATCCGAGTGAGGCTAGCTCGAGCTCCAACTCCACTCCACCTCCATGGGTCGATGATCTTGTGCACCGTATGCAGATGCTTCAAACCGGCCAACTCAGGCTTTATGATCATCAACATTAGTTTTAGGAGTATTGTACTTAGCAGAGGAGGATTAATGAGTAGCGCTGGTATAGGAATGAGGATCGATGGGCGCAATCTCATGAGCGTTGGATGGCTACTTGTTAGTTCATGAATGCGATGGAGAAGCACTTTCCTCCTCCATCTCCACCAGATTATCAATGATTCCCCCTCTCTTTCAAACAATGTTCCAAGGATGTTTTCAAGCCGCTTCAAAATTGATCTTGTCAGTTCGTTTTCTTTTCCCTATCTTCACTTTTACCTTGTTTTATTCTTATAGTGGGGACACTGTTTAGGTTTAAGTATGGGGTAGGGAGGGAAAAAAAACTCTTGTGTTTGTTTGTGTGTTTTTCATGTCTAGCTTTGATGTCTCTTGTTGGTTGAAGTTGGTTTTAGTTGTTTTCTTTCCATAAAAAAATGAATTTTTTTTTGAAAAACTGAAAAAATCACAAAAAGATTTTTAGGATTGATAGTACCCTTGTCTTATGGTTCTATGATGGTAATTGGTTGCATGATCATTTAAATCCTTTAGCATGTCTTTGATGGTTTAGCCTGAATCTTCCATGAAAAATTGTTTTGTGTGAATTTTTAGCTTGTGATGAAATTGAACATATATGACTTCGAGGTATGAGTTAGTTGCAATCCAACAAAATTTCTACCTTGTGAGTTATTTTTGGCCTTATAGGGAGAATATCAAAAATCCGTCATCTTTTCTTGTGTGTATTATCTCTTGAGATTGTGATGGTTATCTATTTCTCAAAGCCTATATAAGATTTTAGTTCATTCCTTGAAAGGTTGATAGGCCAAATCCTACCCCGCAAGTGTACGGGATCGGTTGTAATACCAAGGTGTCGAACTCTGGGACTATGTAGTATTAATTGTATTCAAAACAGTAGACTAAGTCGTAAAATAAGAAAAGATTGAATTGTGATTTTTGCTCTGAAACTAATTAGAACAAACAAACAACTAAATATGAGCAAATCAATGAGAGGAAAGCTCCTAAGATCAAGGATCACCACAATAATGCGTCGGTAGACTATAAAAGATGATTGCACAATCTTAATTATGACTTTGTTTGAACGCAATTGTCTAATGTATCCGCTAAATCCTTTCAAATTTTAACAGACGTATCTAAATCAATTAAACATCCACTTTCGTGGCTTGCAAATTAAAATCTAGACCATTAAGCACTTAGAATTTAAGATTAAATTGAATAAACATCCGCTTTTGCGACTTGCTGACTCGACCTAACCTTAAGGTTTCTACGACAATTGTTATTCCACAAGAGAATTCAAAATACTTTCATAATAAAGAAAACTCAGGTTCAAATCCTAGGGTTCCAACAAGAAAAAGTACCTTTCAGTCTCAATTCCCTATCTGACTACTTAACAAAGTTTTCACCTTTCAGTCTCAAACTTTGGAAAGTTCCCATTCACAAAAGTTACTAAGGCAGAGCATCTAGGATTGAATCAAAGAAAGCTTCAAACAACAGATTGTGCAATTTAGTAAATAAGTCTACCTAGACATCATTGGGTTCACCCCAATCTTAGAATTTGGGGTTTAGCTAGACATGGAAATATAGGAAATCAATTCAATAACGAGATTAAACATACCGGATTGAAGAAACAAGTAAACTTGATTAATATCCAGCAAATCCAAACTCAAGATCAAAATAAAGTCTTCAAATTCTCCACAATCTCTTGTAAAATTGTCTCTCAAGTATTAAAACTACGTTAAAAAGTCGAACCCCCAAAATAGATAACAAAAGAGGGTATTTATACTAAGGAGAAGGTAGGAAAGGCGGCCCAAAACCCCGAGCAAACAAGGCGCACGAGACACGGCGCTCGTTGTGCGTCGAGGCGCACGACCCTAGCCAGCGCACGACCCAAGCGCACGGGCGACGCCGGTGCACGGGCTGAACGCACAATCGTGTGTTTGGAACGCACGATCCATACCTGAGTGCCGCACGAGCTATGCCAGGCGCACGGTTCTAGCCTTGGTGCCGCACGGGCGTGGCCTTGGCACCGCACGACCGTGCGTTTGCAACGCACGGTTGTTGCCGTTCTCTGAACCGAGGCGCACGATCGTGCGCCATATGCGCACGATCTGAAGAATTATCGACACCGCCTGCACGACCGTGCTCCATGGGTGCACGACCTTGGACTTTGATCGTGTGCTTCCTTCCTTTAGGCTCTTGAATCGTCTTTTCCGGTCCCGTTGCCTCCTAGACTGAAGTCTTCATTCCGTCATGTCTTCAAACACGTCCAAATAAAGCTCGAACTTCTCTAAAGCACATGAAAAGTATACAAATACGCGTGTAGACATCTATAACGGAGAAATAAACTAAAAGTACTAGAAAACACAAGACTAATACAAGAAAACATACTAAACTAAGAACTAAATGCATGTCCTAATATTCTCTAAAATGCAAGTTATCAAACTCCCCCAAACTTGAACCTTGCTTGTCCTCAAGCAAGAAATAATCTCGACACCCCACAAAACAATGCAATTCAAGTATCCACCTCAAATGAAGTAAAGCATTAATCAATAGACTTGCAGTTCACAAATTGAAATCATTGCACATGCTTTAGAAAATCAATAAGATCAAGATAATACATCCATTCTAGACCTCACTAGGGGAATGTGTTTGTCTCTCTCACTCAAGTGTTTAGGGTATAGTGTTTCGCTCAATTCTCAACTAAGACCGCTGAACTACCATATGCTTGCATCAGTGTTCTAAATCTCCACCGCTATGGACATTGCATACAACAAAAATCAAGAGGTCTTTTAATGGG
The DNA here is from genome assembly GCA_964016875.1 of Fallopia convolvulus. Taxonomy (NCBI): domain Eukaryota; kingdom Viridiplantae; phylum Streptophyta; class Magnoliopsida; order Caryophyllales; family Polygonaceae; genus Fallopia; species Fallopia convolvulus. The sequence goes on along the minus strand of OZ024721.1, from coordinate 33,248,880 downwards.
TTGTAATGTGGCCAAGATGAGAAGAATAAGGCATGGAATATATTTGGCTATGTGGTGCTAAAACTGGAAAATAGAAATTAAGCTTCATCAACACCAACAAACCAACTCTTTTGCTCACTTTCTTTCCACACATTTCATTCATACTTCAATTCTTTATTTCATTTTCCCACACTTCTTTTGCAATTGCTTTCAACCCATTCTTTTCATGGTTTTTGAAACTTTTTCTTCATATCCACTCTTTATTTCTCAAGCTCAAACCATTCTTCATTTTCAACCTTCATTCCCTTTATTCACACATTTTTTTCTTTCAACTCATCCACCATTCTCATTTTTCTTTTCAATTCCCCAACTCACCAAAACTTCACAACATAAACCCAGCAAAAATTCCTATTCTCCAGAAGGGTCAGGCTAATTAGGCTCGGATTTAATTTTGTGGAGCTCAAAAAGATAGGCTATCAAGGCTAACAGGGGCTTCAAAAAGAAGGATTAATGTGTAGGGTGGATAGGGAAAATATAGGCTAATGAAAAATAATGCCTCCATCACTTTAATGTCATATGCAAGACTCATGTAAGCAGCCTCAAAGTAGATATTTAACGCAAGTTCTAGAGTTAGCAAGTCATAGTGAGACATTCAAGAAATAATAGAGAGGACAATTAGTCCTAGAAAGACTAAAAATATGATCTCACAAGGTTAAACATGTCTAGAACTTCAGCATAATCTCAAATCTCAAAAGATAACATGTGCTCATTCAATTACATGTAAAACATACAAATCTACAATCATGCTAATATATAGAGAGGTTTCAACACTTCAAGCATGTCATGGGGTTTAGAGTTATGCAAAGAATAATTAAGGACAAGGGGTTTTCCATTAAAAGGGATTCAATAACACCTAAAATGCATGATTTTTTTTTTATTTTTGACATTTTTCAGATTTTTTTTCTTTTTTTTTATGCAAAGACAAATGCAAAAATTTAAACATGAAAACGCAACCTAGCATGAAACTATATGCAATCTAACTAACATGAAACATGTTTCCCTCCCCCAAACTTAAAATCTACATTGTCCCCAATGTAGAAAATAAAAGAAAGAGAAGAACACACTAACCTTGGGTTGCCTCCCAAGCAGCGCTTGTTTAAGGTCATTAGCTTGACCATCCTTCTTCTTTTAAGCAATCGGGTCAGGAGTGTCTTTGGCACCCACCCTAACCGGATTTGGATCAACTACAAGCTTCAGTCTATGCCTTTGTACTTTGAATTTTCCCGAGTTTTTATGCCAAAGCTCAGCTCCACCTCCATGTAAAACTCGAGTCACTAAGTATGGCCCAGACCATCTTGTTCCTTTGCTCCCTGGAAACATATTGGATCTTTCATGAAAAAGAATCACCTTGTCTCCAATCTTGACTTCAACTTTTGCTCGATCCTTCTTCTTTTTCTTTGGAACTCTACCCTTCATCTCCTTAGCACCATCACCAACTATAGGACTTGTAACCTCTACAACTTGTTGAAAAGGTTGAGCAACATCAGCAAGTAGCTCTCTTTTCTCCACCTGGTCCTTAATAGCGGGTACATTAAGCTCCAATGGGTCCTTAGAGACCACAGACATCAAAGATCCATGAACTTCCCTGTCTATGACATCTATCCTGCAATCATCATTCTCACAAGAAGGTTGTTTAATAGCTTTTGAAAAACTAAATTCAATTTTCTCATCACCTATTGTGAAGGAGAGGACCCCCTACTTAACATCAATCAAGGTACCTGCAGTAGCTAAAAAGGGTCTTCCCAAGATGACTGGGACAGGCATATCAGCATCAATATCCAACACAATAAAATCCACAGGAATAAAAAACTTACCTATATGAATAGGCACATCCTCAACGATTCCTATGGGGCGAACCGATGATCTATCCGCCATATAAAGTGTCATCCCTATAGGTCTAGGCTTTCCCAAACCCAATTCTTTAGAGATGGATAAGGAAATAATACTAACACTAGCTCCAAGATCACATAAAGCATCATAAGTAGTATTTCCAAAGACAATAGGAACAGAAAAGTTACCTGGATCTCCAAGTTTTGGAGGGAGCTTGTTTTGGATAAGAGCACTACACTCCTTGCTTAAAGACACGTATATGCATTCATCAATCTTCCTCTTGTTGGATAGGATCTCTTTCAAGAATTTCACATAAGAGGGCATTTGCTTCAAGGCGTCCATGAAAGGAATGTTGATGCAGAGCTTCTTCAACATGTCCACAAATCTTCTAAATTGTGGATCCAATTGGGCTTCATCTCTTCTTTGAGGGAATGTTAGAGGTGGCTTGTATGGTGGTGGAGGAACATATGGAGGCTCCTTCTCATCTTCTTTTGGCTTTTCATGAACCTCTTTCTCTTGTAGCTCATTCTCCTTCACCTTCTGAGTCATTGGTGGAATCTCAAGCACTCTTCCACTTCTTAGATATATAGCATTCACTTGGCCTTTCCGGTTAGCTTCAGGTTGACCAGGCAATTGACCACTCGGTCTTGGAGCATTCAAGGCTTGTTGAGCCAATTGTTGCTCAAACAACTTCTGCTGCTTTTTCATCTCTTGTAGCTCTGATATCACCTCTTGCTGAAAGGACTGACTTGCTTTTTGACCCGCCACAAGTTGCTCAAGTAGAAGCTCCATAGTTGATTGTTGAGGTTGTGGCACAGGAGAAGCAATTTGTGGTTGAGGAGCCTTTGGTTGAAACCCAGGTGGTTTTCTATTTCCATAGGAGAGGTTTGGGTGATTTTTCCAACCGGGGCTGTAAGTGTTAGAGTATGGGTCATTCCTTACATCCCGATTGTAGTTATTCATGTAGTTGACTTCTCCTACTTGTGGCTCACGTTCAGAAGCATACAAATGACAGGCTGGTATTGTGTGATCACGTGCTCCACAAAACTGACAATTCACCACTGAGCTTGATGGTGTAGGACCAATGGGCTTTTCTGCTACTGCAGCCGTTTCCAACTGCTTTACCTTCTGAGTAAGAAAATCAACCTGAGCTCTCAATTGAGTATTGGAATCAACTTCATACATCCTAGAGGCTTTCTTGGCAGTAGAAGTGGAACGAACATCAGAATAGTTGTGGGAGTGCAATGCAGTTCTTTCAATGAAATCCCAGGCATCGTCTGTTTGCAGATTAGACAGGCCACTTCCAGATGAGGCGTCAATTAGCAGACGAGTTGCACCATCAATTGCATTGTAGAAGATATCAAGAAGTGCCACCTTAGGTTGCCCATGATGAGGGCACAACACAAGAAGCTCCTTGAATCTCTCCCAAGCTTCAAAGTAAGACTCTCCATCTTTCATCCTGAAATTACTGATTTGTTGCCTCATTTCAGAAGTCTTCTTAGGTGGGAAGTATTTGTTCAAGAAGGCTGAGGCTAACTCATCCCATGTTCTGATGGAGTTCTGAGGAAGAGTCTTGAACCATGTCTTGGCCTTGTCCCTTAAAGAGAATGAGAAGGCTCTCATCCTGAGTGCGTCATCTGGGACATCATGGATTTTGGCAGTGTCCATGAGCTCAATAAAGGTAGTGAGGTGCTGATGAGGATTTTCAGATGGAAGACCTCCAAATTGATTTTGTTGGACCATGTTGATCAAGGAGGGCTTCAATTCAAAATAACGAGCTTGCACCTCAGGATAGACAACACCAGAAATAGGCCCACGTTGAGCAGGCGTCATATATTCAGCAAGAGTCTGTGGATGTTGTTCTTCGCCTTGGACCGCTTGGTTTTGCTCCAACACAGCCAATCGATTGTTGGCAGCCGCTATTTGGGTTTCTAGATCAGCAACATAGGCTCTATGCAAAGCCTGAGCATCTTCGTCTTGATCACCCATAGCTTGGATTGCACGTTGCTCTCTTAGTCTACTACGGAAAGTACGCTCAATTTCAGGATCAAAATTGTTGAGTGGTTGAGCGTTCAGGGCTCTTTGCATGAACTAGAGAACAATCTGAAAACACAAACAAAAGAAACAAAATTAAAAAGAAAAACAGACTTAATCTACCGGTTGTGAGAAACAACCAATACTAACTATAATCCCCGGCAACGGCGCCAAAAACTTGATAGGCCAAATCCTACCCCGCAAGTGTACGTGATTGGTTGTAATACCAAGGTGTCAAACTCTGGGACTATGTAGTATTAATTGTATTCAAAACAGTAGACTAAGCCGTAAAATAAGAAAAGGTTGAATTGTGATTTTTGCTATGAAACTAATTAGAACAAAAAAACAACTAAATATGAGCAAAACAATGAGAGGAAAGCTTCTAAGATCAAGGATCACCACAATAATACGTCGGTAGACTATAAAAGATGATTGCACAATCTTAATTATGACTTTGTTTGAAGGCAATTGTCTAATGTATCCGCTAAATTCTTTCAAATGTTAACAGACGTATCTAAATCAATTAAACATCCACTTTCGTGGCTTGCAAATTAAAATCTAGACCATTAAGCACTTAGAATTTAAGATTAAATTGAATAAACATCCGCTTTCGCGACTTGCTGACTCGACCTAACCTTAAGGTTTCTACGACAATTGTTATTCCACAAGAGAATTCAAAATACTTTCATAATAAAGAAAACTCATGTTCAAATCCTAGGGTTCCAACAAGAAAAAGTACCTTCCAGTCTCAATTCCCTATCTGACTACTTAACAAAGTTTTCACCTTTCAGTCTCAAACTTTGGCAAGTTCCCATTCACAAAAGTTACTAAGGCATAGAGCATCTAGGATTGAATCAAACAAAGCTTCAAACAACGGATTGTGCAATTTAGTAAATAAGTCTACCTAGACATCATTGGGTTCACCCCAATCTTAGAATTTGGGGTTTAGCTAGACATGGAAATAGAAGAAATCAATTCAATAACGAGATTAAACATACCGGATTGAAGAAACAAGCAAACTTGATTAATATCCAGCAAATCCAAACTTAAGATCAAAACAAAGTCTTCAAATTCTCCACAATATCTTCTAAACTTGTCTCTCAAGGATTAAAACTAGGTTAAAAAGTCGAACCCCCAAAATAGATAACAAAAGAGGGTATTTATACTAAGGAGAAGGTAGAAAAGGCGGCCCAAAACCCCGAGCAAACAAGGCGCATGAGACACGGCGCGCGTCGTGCACCGAGGCGCACGACCCTAGCCAGCCCACGACCCAAGCGCACGGGCGACGCCGGTGCACAGGCTGAACGCACGATCCATACCTGAGTGCCGCACGAGCTATGCCAGGCGCACGGTTCTAGCCTTGGTGCCGCACCGGCGTGGCCTTGGCAACGCACGGTTGTTGCCGTTCTTTGAACCGAGGCGCACGATCGTGCGCCATATGCGCACGATCTGAAGAATTATCGACACCGCCTGCACGACCGTGCTCCATGGGTGCACGACCTTGGACTTTGATCGTGTGCTTCCTTCCTTTAGGCTCTTGAATCGTCTTTTCCGATCCCGTTGCCTCCTAGACTGAAGTCTTCATTCCGTCATGTCTTCAAACACGTCCAAATAAAGCTCGAACTTCTCTAAAGCACCTGAAAAGTATACAAATACGCGTGTAGACATCTATAACGGAAACTAAACTAAAAATACTAGAAAACACAAGACTAATGCAAGAAAACATACTAAACTAAGAACTAAATGCATGTCCTAATATGCTCTAAAATGCAAGTTATCAAAGGTCATATGATAGAGAACTTATTTCTCATAAGCCTTATCAATCCTTATCCACCCTTGCATTATCCTTTGCTTTTGTAGCCTTGTTTTGAGCCTTTAAGCCTTTTATTTGTAGCTCCACAAAATTGTTTCCTAGCCGATATAAGCTTGACCCTATCCGGGGATTAGGACTTAGTTGGTTGTAATTGGTTTTGTTGAGTTTGTATGTTGGTTCAAAAATAAGGGATGGGATGGGTAGAATGGAAGTCTCATTGTTGATGAAAAGTATGAAAAAAAGATTTTTGGCTTGCAAAAGAATGCACAAGTAAGCAAAAGAAATAAAATGCAGACTCGTTACCGACCCGAGTAGGGTCGGTACTCGGGTCGGTACCGACCTTCTCCCAACATAAAAAATCAGAAATTCAGAAGAAAAGATGAGAAGAAAAGTGAATAAGTGCAGTGTAATGAAAGAAGAAAAGACAAGAATTCTTTTATAGGTGATGTGAGTTCGTCTATCAAGCCTTCTACCGAGCCCTGTACCGAGTCTTGGAAACTCGGTACCGTGCCAACCGGCGATGTTGCTCTCAGTATCGAGGATACAACCGACCCATGGCTCCTCGGTACTGACCCCCGAGACCTAGTGCCTACTAGGGCGCCGTTGCACACGCCGGTTTCCGACCTTGGCGCACCTTGGCCTTTGATGGATGGTGCCACTTCTTCGGGCATTTTTTATGTCACTTTGCTCCATATTTTGAATGAAGAATCCCGTTCTAATGACAAGTCCAATTTGCACGACAAGAGAGGGTCTTCGCTTGGACAAAGTAACCAAGGTCGGTGTTCGAGGCGCTAAGAAGCCAAGTCAAGGTGCCACGCCCTATCTTGGGCGCATAACTCGAGCACATGCTAGGGCAATGCTTGGCAAGATCGAGGAGGAGATCATGGCTCATAAGTTGGACTTTGGTTAGCGAAGGTGAAGGTTGGAGTCTCTTTATGACTCTTGGTTCGAGTTGACTCTTTTGCGACGAAGGACAATTAGTTGTGTTTCTTAAAATTATGGGGTTTATTTTGTAATTTCCTTGGAAGGTGTGGCTGAATGGGTGAGGCGTGGGATTAGGGTTATTTAATCTCGTTTTGGCCTCATTGCTTCCTTTAGACTTGAAACCATGAATGTTCTCTCTTTTACTTGTTTTTCAATCTAAGTTTGTTTGCTCTTTTCGTTTCAATTCTTGTTGTTTGATCGTTGGTGAGTCATATCCGACATTCTTTCAACTTAGTTTGTTGATATTGGTGTTTAATATCCAAGACTCAACATCCATATCCAACGCTCCATCAATTCGCTTCCATCCGCTCCATCAATCGTTCCATTTCCATCTCGGTGGATTCTGCACCACTTCAAAGTAATGACCATAACCTCCAATATACACATCATATAGATCTGAAATTTGGAGGGATTCAACAAGACTCAAAGATATAACTTCTAGTTTTGGAATCACTCAAATCCGAGTTCGGACCAGGAAGATCCAGCCAGTTGAAGACGGGTTAGATTCCTTGGTGTTTGTTGTCGGACTTCCTTGGAGGTCTTTGAAGGCGATCCCTTTGCATCATCTACACCATCGATCTTTTCATCAAGTGGTATCGGAGCCACGCGAAGGTATCGCCATCTAAACCTTGTTTCGACCTTGGATTTCCACTCGTTACAAGTGTTTGTCAATTCCGTCCAATCTTTGTTGTTTGTGTGTGCGCGCCCTAGTGTTGCGCCATTTTCTTGTGTCATTTTCATCCTTGATTTCTTGATTGATGAAGGTCGAAATGTTCATGAGTCTTGGCTGAATTGTTCTTGCACGATCTTGAAAAAGAAAGACCAAAGGGTTTTGATTGAAGGAGTAGTTGAAAGGTTGTCTTTATTCTATGTTTAATGCCTTCAATTAAGAGCTTGATTGAAAACTTTGTTTGCTGAATTTTCTTGGCTGAATCACGAAGGGGAGAATAGTTTCAAACGTCCCCTTTGTGTCCATTACATGCTTGTTGATTTGGTTCGCCGCTAGGTTACGGGAACGACACCAAGAAGTAACGTCTTGCTTGCTTGTTGTCTAATTCTCTTTGGAATATAAAAAAAATCAGATAAACCTTGCCGGCGGCGTAAAGCTAATAAGGGGCCAAGCACAGAAAAAGAAACGAGGCTAGAAACCTTGCCTGCGGCGTAAAGCTAATAAGGGGTCGGGCACGGAAAAAGAAGTCCACCGTGGAGCCTAGCAAAGGCCTAAGTCTTTTCTTTACTCGATGCTTGATTGTTCTTGGTGTTTAGTAGCTTCCTAGTGTTGTTCCTTTTTACAAGTGTGTAGTGTGCTTGAGTTCCTCTTGTTGTCTTTTGTTGTTCATCTCCTACTTGCAACTTGTCAGATTTCATCTCGAGCAAGTATTGGTGATTATTTCGTGGGCATTCTATACCCTTGCTTGTTACTTGTTTTGTTGAGATGGCAAGTGTAGGTGATGAAAAAGACAAACAAAAGGTCGACGAGGAGTCTTCCAACTCGGTGCAGGCCATGCCTAGGTCCCTACAACAATCTTTTCAAGCCATGGAGGCAAGTTTTGATGCTTTGGAGAGCCGAATCCTAGGGCTGGACGAGAGGACAAAAGTGCCTCAAGAGGGGGAGCTCAAGAAGACACGAGAGGATGGAGAGTGCTTGGTCGTCCCACGAACACTCTTCATGACGGAGAATACCACCAGGCCTAGTCAACGGGAAGTTTTCTTTCACACTCAATGTAAGATCATGGATAAGGTATGTAGTGTGATTATTGATAGTGGTTCATGTTGCAATATTATTAGTCAAGAGGTGGCGGATAGGTTTTCTTTGAGTACTACTCCTCAACCTTTACCTTACCCTTTGTGTTGGTTGAACACTAACGCCCCTATCCAAGTCAAGGAGAGGGCTCGTATTTCTTTTTCTATAGGGCCATACAAGGATGAGGTGGAGTATGACATTGTACCGACGAAGGCTTGTCATCTACTATTGGGACGCCCTTGGCAATTTGACAAGGGAGCGATCCATGATGGAATATCCAACGAATACCACTTCCAAATGGAGGGAAAGAAGGTGATTTTTCACCCAATGTCTTCCCATGAGATAATGTTGGATTACGCAGCCAAGGAGCAAAAGAATAAGCTTGCTCATCGAGAGGAAAATAAGGACCAGAAGCTGGCCATAGGCGGCCCCTCTACGCCCCTATTTTTGGCCAAACCGAAAGAGGAAAGTGAAACCTTCTTCTCGGATAAATCTGCACCACCTTGGAAAAAATGGTGTAACTTGCAACTCAGTTGTCGAATGATGCTCAAATTTGGAAGAAATAAATTAGACTCCTTTAGCTCAATTTGGTACTTGGAATCGCTCAATTTGGAGTTCGGAGCTAAGAGAACGACCTTGAACAGGTCAGATCTGAAAAGTGTCCCAAGCTATGGTGTGCATGCCATTCGGTGAAGTAACACTTCTTCCTTACTTTTATCTCATAACTTGACATCTTGGCTGAATTATTATCATATTTTAGATAGCTTTGTCATGTACCATACAAATAGGATTACAAAGAAAAGTGGCATAGCTTGTGCTTACATTTTGTTATTTCTTGTTGTGCTTGCAAATGAGGTTTGTGAGTTGACTTGTTTGGTAGGTCAACTGGGTTCGTGGACGAACCCTTTAAAAGGGCAGGAGGAGGATGTGAGTTTGTCTATCAAGCCTTCTACCGAGCCCTCTATCGAGTCTTGGAACCTCAGTACCGCGCAAACCGGCGATGTTGCTCTGAGTGACGAGGACACTACCGACCCATGGCTCCCTGGTACGGACCCCCGGTACCTCTAACCTACTAGGGCGTCGTTGCACACGCCGGTTTCCGACCTTGGTGCACCTTGGCCTTTGATGGATGGTGCCACTTCTTCGGGCATTTTTATGGCACTTTGCTTCATGTTTTGAGTGAAGAATCCCGTTCTAATGACAAGTCCAATTTGCACGACAAGAGAGGGTCTTCGCTTGGACAACTAACCAAGGCCGGAGTTCGAGGTGCTAAGAAGCCAAGTCAAGGTGCCACGCCCTATCTTGGGCGCATAACTCCAACACATGCTAGGGCAATGCTTGACAAGATCGACGAGGAGATCATGGCTCATAAGTTGACTTTGGTTAGCGAAGGTGAAGGTTGGAGTCTCTTTATGACTCCTGGTTCGAGTTGACTCTTTTGCGATTAAGGACAATTAGTTGTGTTTCTTGAAATTATGGGGTTTATTTTGTAATTTCCTTGGGAGTTGTGGCTGACTGGGTGAGGCGTGGGATTAGGGTTATTTAGTCTCGTTTTGGCCTCATTGCTTCCTTTAGACTTGAAACCATGAATGTTCTCTCTTTTACTTGTTTTTCAATCTAAGTTTGTTTGCTCTTTTCGTTTCAATTCTCGTTGTTTGATCGTTGGTGAGTCATATCTGACGTTCTTTCAACTTAGTTTGTTGATATTGGTGAGTAATATCCAAGACTCAACATCCATATCCAACGCTCCATCAATCCGCTTCCATCCGCTCCATCAATCTTTCCATTTCCATCTCGGTGGATTCTGCACCACCTCAGTATAATCACCATAACCTCCAATCTACACATCATCTAGATCTGAAATTTGGAGGGATTCAACTAGACTCAAATATATAACTTCTCGTTTTGGAATCACTCTAATCCGAGTTTGGACCAGGAAGATCCAGCCAGTTGAAGACGGGTCAAATTCCTTGGTGTTTGTTGTCGGACTTCCTTGGTGATACCTTTGCATCATCTACACCATCGATCCTGCCATCAATAGGTGTTTATGAGACTTTCTAGGTTGAATTTGGGTTGATGAAAGTGAGTTGAGCTTTAATGTTTAAGTGATTTTGGTAAGATGCTCTTGAGAGTTTTGGTAAGTTGTGTTGTAAAATTTAGGAGTCTTGATTCCCAGATTTTTAGCACCACAAACCAAAAATATTTCCACACCTTATTGTTATTACCAAGCCCCATTATAACCCGGCCGAATGGAAGCTTCTATGAAGTTTTTCATTGAGCCTAAGTTCTCTTGATGATTTTACTTGTTTTGACATCTTTGGTAGAGAGATTAGTGATATAAGTTACAATTTCTATGAGTCTTTGCATATTTGATTGAGTTGACAGTTGAACTTATAAGCCTAAACACATGAGAGTTGAGTGAAACACTATATCCCTTGTGAGGTTAGATTGTGATTGTTTGTGCTTATTAGTTGCTTATATATGTGTAATGACGTTTATGTCACTTGTCTAAATTTCACTTGTGCTGAAGTTGCTTTTTGATAAGGGCTATTACTTGATGGATGTGTTGATGGTTTTGGTTCATGTTCATGTTTAGTTATTGCTTGAGGACAAGCAAGCTGAAGTATGGGGTATTTTGATGCCCGTGTTTTTAGCTTTATTTTAGTATGTTTTTCTAGGTTGTTTCGTTTTGTTTAGTTGTGTTCTTGTGAGTGTTTTATGTCTTTTTAGTATAGTTTGCATATTTTGTGAAAAGTATGGGAACTACGCTATTTGTCTGTTTTTGTGTAGGTTTTGATGTGGGTTTGGATGCATTTAAGGACGTTGAAAGAGAGGACCAAGCTAGGAGGAAGAAGTGAAGAAAGCTATGGAAGGAACTCCCACAGAACCCAAGAGAAGAAGGAAGAATAACAAGAAAACAAGTTCAAGACCCAGCTTGATATCGACCCTCTAGGGGTCGGTACCGAGGCTCCCATGCGTGACCGGCTTTAGGCTTTTTAATGTTTTTATTCCTAGATCTTTTATCTTTAGTAGTTTTTATTTTTATGGAAACTTTTTAGATAGATGTTTTAGTATAAATACTCTTGTTTAGATAAGTTTGAGACGTCTAGATGAAGCTATCTCTCTCTCTCGTTAGTTGGGGCGCAAGTTTAGGGTTTTTAGAAGACAAGGTTGTTGCTTGGAGCATAATGAAGAGAATTGTTGGAGATTTCTTGTATTCTAAGTTGTGTTCTAAGACAAGTTTGGGTTTGAATTCAAGTAAGCTCTTAGTTTAATTCAAGTATGTTTTCTTTCAATCTCTTCGCTTGTTTTTCTTCAATCATGAGTGAGTAGTCTTTTATTCTAGGGTTGGGGTTAGAAACCCAACATGATTGTGCATGAATGATGATGTGATGAATGAATTGAATGCCTTTTATCTATTCTGCTACTTGTTTGTGTAAAAGCTTTGACAAAAGTTCAAGTATTTCATGTTCTTAACTTGATTGAAAGAGAAAGTTATGAACTTGAATAGAGATAAAGTTTGAGACGAAAGTTAAGAACTGTAGATCAAAATAAGAAGATTAAGTGAATTGATTTATGAAAGTTGATTGATTTGCTTGTTTATTCAAAGAAAGTTGATGACTTTATGTTAAAGGCATGATTTTTATGATTCATATTATTTGAATATGCATGATTATGTTGTGGTGGACCCTTATCCTAGACTTTTCTCTTATTTGTTAGTCGAATTTCAATCCCAGTTACCTCGGTAACGACCCTGACTAGGTCGGTACCGACTTGTAGATTTCCTCTTTGTTTTTTTGTTTACTTAGTTTATCTACTTAATTTGCACCTCGATATTGACCCTGACAAGGTCGGTACCGACCCCCTTCCAGCGTGTTTGTTCGGTTACTTTGCTTTGTTTTGCTTTGTTCTTTGCTTTGTTTTCTCTCTTGCTTTTTAGTTTATTAATTAGACACAACCTCGCTTCCGGTGGACGATCCTGACTCTACTATACTCAGCGGGGTCTTGACTATAAATTTATTTGTTGTCAAGTAAATCCCTCTCAACAACAAGCAATAATGCAATTTCATTTCGAAGTTTAACAACCCAATGCCGTTCTCGTATCTTAAACCAAGCCTATACAAGTCCAATGAAAGACATGTTCATGGAAAATGGTAAGGGACGTGGCTGGTTTGAGGATGGTTCGGATTTCGACACAACCCACACGAGACACACTTAAAGGCACCGAAAATGAAAGATTGTTTCGAAGGGGTTTCGAGGCTTTTCGATTTGCGATTTGAATTGGACAACCCTTGGGCTATCTTCTTCAACATTTGGAAAAAAAACCTTGGCTGAATTCAGATATGGTCATGCACCACTCAGCCAACACAACAACAACAACAACAACATACAACAAAGACAACAACCACAAGTCTAGGGCAATTCACAAGCAATTTCGAAAATGGTAATAAGGGTGGTTCCTATGAGCACTTGCAACCCTAGATGCTCGATCAAAGGTTAGATAAAGGAGTACCTTGCATGGCTCTGATACCACATGATGAAGTTGTTGATGAATTCAGTGCAAGGCAATCTGAGGAAGACTCGAGCAAAATCTTCAAGAAATGGTGGAACTCGGTGGTTGAAATTTTTATAGGATCACAAGGGTATATTTCCCTCATCCAGACTCAGAATTAGGTGATTCCTAAGCCCAGAGTTAGATCTACGAGTCTAGTTGAACTCCTAAAAATATCAGATCAATATCACTTGTTCATAGAAAGTTATTCCAGTTTTACTGAGATGTCGCAGAATCCATCGAGAAGAGATTTCGATGGGAGATTGATTGAGATTGATGAAGTGGTGATGGAAGGGGACTGAAATGGGATGGTTTTGTATGAGATGAAGTGATGGAAAACGGCTGATTGAGGGTTGGATATTGATGAGCACACGATAAGGATATGACTCAGCTTTGATCCACTTGAACTAGGAAGATCCGTTCTTGGATATGACTTACCAAGGAAGGATCTTTGATCTTTGATCGATATTACTCATGATCTAATCAAAAGAAACTGAATTTGGATTGATTCTAACAAAGAAAAAACATGTTTCTAAGTGGAGACAAAAGATTGGGATGTGTTTTTCATCAATTCTTATCTCAGAAACTAAGGGACGCGTCAATCCATTTTTAAGCAAAACCTAACATGATGCCTTATGCGAAAGCACCCAAAGGTTTCCAAAGTCAACAAAAATATACCAAGAATTTACATAAAATAGCCCAAATCACACAAAGTGGCCTTCAAGAGCACAAAGGCGCCAAGGAAAGTCCATGGCGTCGGCGTGGTGACCACCATGAGGCTCCAACGCTTAACCTGTGCCCATGGTTGGACTTCTTGCTCTTGCTCATGTTGTGACATCCCGAGCATAGTTGCATCACTGGAGGTCTGTTTCTGTTCGGGGCTCCACCTTCACAAGTTTCCCATCCCTAATCTGGAATAAATCTTCTCCAACATCGACGCCATCCAACTCATCATCGTAGCATTGAATTAACTTAAAGATTTTCTCCTGACACCGGTGAAGAGGACTGTAGGGTTGTCGAAACTTTTAACACATGCCTTTTGGTTTGAGTTCGCTGAAGTCCTTTGTTCAGTAAGGTTTAGGATTTTTTTGTGATTTTTTTCTTTTTTCATTGCTTTCTTCTCACTTTTGTTTCCAATTGATCTTCATTTTCATTTGTTTTGAATGAAATTGGGAAAAAAAATTTGTACGACAATTTGGCAATGCCCTTTTTCTTCGTATTTCTTTGTCTCTACACTAGGTTCCTCTTGCCCTCCATCGATGGTACAAGCTTTGATGGTGCAAGAGAGACTTATGAGTGTGATTATCCATCTTTTTCAATAAGTAAGCTTGTATTGATTTTTCCTTCGATTATGTTTTGCATTGTTGGAAGAGAGATTTGATTTGTAATTTTGTTCATCATTGAAGAGAATTGTTCATTGTGGAGGAGTTTTGCACGATGAAATGGCTGAGTAGTAAAAAAGGCGTGATGAAAGGATCGATGCACGCGAAGCGGTGCAAGGTAGTTGACAAGGCTTGTTCCGGCAGACCGGTTTAGACAAAACTTCTGTTCTATCTTCACAAGGGCGTTTCTCCCTATTCCAAACTCCGATCTCTGTGATTCCAATTCGAGGAGTTAGACCTATGAGTCTACTTGAAATCCTCAAAATTTTAGAGGCCGATGATGAGTGAATTGAAGGGTATATCGATTACACTAAGGTGTTGTAGAATCTACCGAGAAGTGATTTCATTGGACGAATTTAGATCCAATGATGATCGGTCCTTCAAGGGCCTTTGAGGATATTTTTTTATAGGTGAAAGGGGATAGAATTAAGGAAATGAAAGTTATTGAAAAGGTGGATTAGGGCTGGATGTGGATGAGCAAGACTAGGATATGGCACTCCTTAGTCTCACAGGAACTTGAAAGATTAACCGAGGATGTTACGCACCATGATCAAGCCTTCGAATCTTGGATAGATATGACTCACAATACAAGAACCAAATTTGAATTTAATTCAATAAAAAAGATAAAAACGTTTTTCAAAGGAAGAGACAAGGGTTTGGAATTTGTTCATCAATCTTGTCTAACTATGGAAAGGACTCCCGTCTAGCCTTTTAACGTAACATAGGCGTCTGACACAAAACTCCCCCAAACAAGGAGTTGTTTCCAAAATGAACCAAGGTTTCCAAATTTGTATAAAATGCCCTTACACTCATAAAACAACCACATACACACATGGCCTTTAAAATTAGCACAAACCGAGCATCACAACGCCAGCGTGGTCGAATCAATGGCCATCTAAAGGCACCATAATTCACTTGAGATCTCTCTCGGCGCTCCATGGGTCAAAAGGCCATCCTTGAGGTCTTTTTGTAAGGCACGGCCTTTTGCACGAATAATTAGACCTAAAATAGGAAGAGCGTCGGACTTGACCCTTGGCGTCGGGATAGTAGCATCAA
This sequence comes from Fallopia convolvulus, assembly GCA_964016875.1. Classification (NCBI taxonomy): domain Eukaryota; kingdom Viridiplantae; phylum Streptophyta; class Magnoliopsida; order Caryophyllales; family Polygonaceae; genus Fallopia; species Fallopia convolvulus. The sequence goes on along the minus strand of OZ024721.1, from coordinate 33,233,446 downwards.
AAGGAAGCTCTTGGCGTCGGGATAGTAGCATCAAAAGGAAGCTCTTGGCTAGCTCCACACACCTTTCATGTGCGTTCTTGGCTTCATTATTCCTTATATGGTGAGTAGGAGTACCTGCCAATAGATAGCCTAATATAGCTTGAGAAGTGCTTGATGGAAATGGATCAACATCACCACTCGACGCTTTCTCACTCGGCATCGGCGCGCCCGCAACTCCAATCTCGATGTATATGTTGGTTCCCGACTGATTTTCTTGCATGTGATGGATCAAAATCACATCATCCTCCCTCCCTGGAAAGGGATTCGTCCTTGAATCCATCAAGCCTACAAAACAAAGGACAAATCGAGGAAGCATAAGCTATGAAAGTCAAGTTAAGAACAACTTTTCCAAGTTCAATATGATAGGCCAGAAAGTATGCACTAGCTACACCACTTCTCTTCCTATTCTTACGGTAACATTTCATTATAAAACAATAAAGAGATTGAGCACAAGTAGGCAAAAATGTAAAACTATGACCTATATTCATCCTAGATGACATGTATCGGGAAAGAGAACTAAAATGGAAGCAAGAGTACTCAGTCCTAGATGTCACAAATATACGAAAGACAAATAAAATTCTTTGATCAGATGCATGTGACACAACCAACACATAGACATAAATATGAAATAAAGGAGTGCAAGAAACTTCGCTAAGAGGTGCACTCGTATCACCATGTGAACCCAACAATGGAGGTAGTGCTTCTAGCTCCCATGTTATGACATTTACCATGACAAAGGCATCCTTCTTGGCCTCCACAAGAAAGGGAATGTACTTGGTGCTTGGAGTGAACAAAATGGCCTCATCCTCCTCATGACGAAAGAAAGGCAAGCATGTAAGGACCATAGGAAAAGCATCCAACCATGGAGTAGCCAAAGAATGGATGGATCTAGGAATAATTGTACGGCGAAGCTCGAGTTTAGGAGGAGATGATTCCATAACTTCGTTCTCTTTTCCCTTTGAATCAAGCTTCTCTTCAATTGGCATTTGAAGCTCATGAGAGTGCACATTCGAAGTAGAACCTTCCTTGACTGGGTGGGCAAACCCCGCGCCTTTGGAGGCAAGGTTATCCGCCTCGTCTTGGATGATAGGAGTCTCTCGGTTGAAGCTTGGGTGTAGGCTCACCCCTTGTTGAGATTTCTCATCAATCCTTTGCATCCGAACTTCCACTTCCTCAAATAGGGAGTTCATGGAATAATTCATAGAATGATTCATGGACTGAATTGATTGTTGAAGGGATTGTAAAATAGCCTCCATTGAAGGCGATGTAGTTGCCGGTGGAGGGTCTAGCTAATCGTCCTCGTTGTTAACTGTTCCGTACATTCTTGCACACACTAGACAAACAAGATCAAATCACAAAAAAACACAAGTATCGCCAACAACACGATTCACCTAACAAGACCTAGAAATGAAACCAAAAAAGTTGCAAGGAGCTAGGTCTTGGAAAGGCAAAAAGGTTAGGCTAAGAAACAAAAGAAACAACAATCACAACTCAAGCAAACTAAATTGTCTAAGACTTAGACGAAGTAAGAAGCTACTAAGTACCAAGTATGAAATTACAAAATATAAAAAGAAAAATTCAGATTTAGACTCGTGTCTAGCTCAGATTCTTTTTCTCGTACGACCTGAATTTTTCCAAATCTGACCTCTTTTTCACTTTCGTCGTATCCGAGTTATTCTAAGTCCTATTTCTTTTTCTTTCCGAGTCCGCGTTCTTTTTGTAAGACACACTTTTTGTTTTTTAAATAAAAATTTCACAAACAAACTTCTCAACAGCGTAAGCAAATACATGCACAACAACATTCTCAACCTTGGTACTGTTCCCGTATCTTACTCCGCTGCATAACCAAGCTTGTAAGCAACAAAAGTGTGACTATTTTAAGGAAAAGCCTCAGCTAGAATCAAGGTCAAGGTGTTGGATTTAAGAACACAAAAATTCAATAGGCTGAAGTTGAAGGTGTTGGTTTTAATGTCGGAAAGACCTTTGAGTTTTGTAAGATTGAAGGACAAGTCTTGGTATGGTTCATCCCCAACGTTTGGATGTGGCTTTATTCGATGAAACAAGACAGAAATTCAGCACATACCACCATGAAACACACGACACATTACAATAACACAAGGGACTAGGGTTGAACAACAAATTTCTGCCAGACAAGATCAAGGGTTGCTTCTAAAGCTCTTGCAACCCATTAAAATTGAAACCTAAATGTCAAGATATAGGTGAATACCTTGTGTGGCTCTGATACCAAATGATGAAAGGATGTACGCGAAGCGCTGCAAGGTAGTCGACAAGGCTTGTTCCGGCGAGACTGGTTTCGATAAAACTTCTGTTCTGGCTTCACAAGGGCGTTTCTCCCTATTCCAAACTCTGATCTCTGTGATTCCAACTCGAGGAGTTATACCTATGATTCTACTTGAAGTCCTCAAAATTTTAGAGCCCGATGATGAGTGGATTGAAAGGTATATCGATTCTATTGAGATGTAGTAGAATCTACCGAGAAGTGATTTCGTTGGACGAATTTAGATCCAATGATGATCGGTCCTTCAAGGGCCTTTGAGGGCGTTTTTTATGGGTGAAAAGGGATGGAATTAAGGAAATGAAAGTAATGGAAAAAGTGGATTAGGGATGTATACGGATGATCAAGATTAGGATATGACACACCTTGGTCTCACAAGAACTTGAAAAATTAACTGAGGATGTTACGCACCACGATCAAGCCTTCGAATCTGGGATTGATATGACTCACAATGCAAGAACCAAATCTGAATTTAATTTAATAACAAAGATAAAAATGTCTTTTCAAAGGAAGAGACAAGGGTTTGGAATTTGTTCATCAATCTTGTCTAACTAAGGAAAGGACTCCCATCTAGCCTTTTAACCTAACATAGGCATCTAACACAAAAATCCCTAGAACAAGGAGTTTTTTTCCAAAATGATCCAAGGTTTCCAAATGTTTAGAAAATACCCTTACAACTCATAAAACAACCACACACACGTGGCCTTCAAAATAAGCATACGCTGAGCATCAAGGCATTGTCGTGACCGGATCTATGGCCACCAAAAGGCACCATACTTCACTTGATCTCTCTCTCTCGACACTCCATGGATGAAAATGCCAGCCTTGAAATCTTCTTGTAATGCACGAGATTTGGCACGAGTAATTCGACCTAAAAATGGAAGAGCGTCGCACTCGTACCTAACCCTTGGTGCCGCGACGGTAGCATCAAAAGAAGGCTCTTGACACTTGGTTGGCTCCACACACCTTTCATGTGCATTATTGGCTTCACTGTTTCTCATTTGGTGAGTAGGAGTCCCACCCAAAATATAGCCCGACCGAATTTGAGAAGTGCCCGATGGAAATGGCTCAACATCACCACCCGGTGCTTGCTCACTCGGCACCGGCGCGCCCGCGGCTCCAACCTCGACGTCGGTGTCGGTTCCCGAATAGTTTTCTTGCTTATGATGAATCTGAATCACATCACTTATGAGTGTGATTATCCATCTTTTTCAATAAGTAAGCTTGTATTGATTTTTCCTCCGATTATGTTTTGCATTGTTTGGATTGAAATTTGATTTGTAATTTTGGTCATCATTGAAGAGAATTGTTCATTGTGGAGGAGTTGTGGACGATGACACGGCCAACATAATTTTTGTTCAACTTCCTCATCTCGATGTTGTTAATCCCAACAAGGTTAGTTGTTGGTTACATTATGCTCACTGTCATATTTTGTTCCTTTTTATTGCTTCTAATTATTTTATTTTGTGAGCTTTTAGTATGGAATTGACCCTCGCTTCCAATTTATTTTGTTCCTTGAATTTGTTTTTAATTGATTAAAGATCTGAAAAGAAATATAATTTTGGTTGCTTATGTGCTATGGGTCAAGCAAGGAGAGAATTTTAGTTTAGCTTCTGATTGTTTTATTGTTTGTTGTTTTGTGACATGTTTTGTGTAGCTTACAATTTCGCTTCTGATCTATTGCACAGTTTCGTAATTTTTTTTTCGGTAGAATCAATTAAGTTATTGTTTGAAATGAATTTGTGTTGACCTGATGGTGAATCATGTGAGTATAAACCAACTGCCTATATTCAAACATCTCTTAAACCTTGCAACCACTTTTTCATGTTCTTTTGGGTTTTAGGCCAAAATAAAACTTTAACCTTCTTAGGGAATTCATGTGCAAGATTTTCCTAGTTGCTAGGATTAACATGGCACATGCAACTTCTTACAAGTTTAGTTTGTGTATTCCATAAAATTCGAAGTAGTACTGTTATAAGTGAACTAATTAGTCTTTAAACTTGTCTTCTAACTTAGAATTTTGACATTATTATTCACTAATCGAATCTAGAATGCGTTCAAATTTACTATGTGACTATGTTCTGCAGGGAAAAGATATCACCATAATCATAACACCCGAGGATTCAAATAATGTACATGATATAAGACATTAACCATAAAAAGAACTTTTATGAACCTTCTCACAAAAACATGAATAACACACAATGAAGAACTTCATCTAGAAAGTGGCTAGAAACGGCCTTCCAACTAAAGCAAGACTGACTGCCAACCACGTCCTAGTTACCTAGGGCTGCGAGGCATGTAATTGTCAGGTGGAAGACACCAATCATGTTTTACTATCATGCCCATTAACCAAGGAAACCTTCAAATCCATAAGCCCAAAATTTTGGCGGATCATCAACCAAATATCCCCAGGGTACAAAAAGCTAAATCAGATCCTAGATGAAATAAGAAATACTAGCCACCATCTGGTGTTGCCTATGGTACTCAAGAAACAAAAGAGTCTTCGACAACAACAATGGGACCAACTTAAATAATGCCACAAACATCTGCGAATTCATTCGTAACCAAACTAAAAACTGGAAGCTCGTTGTAGATTCGGATCCCGATAACCTGCGCCACGGCATGGCGAAAAGTGGGCCTAAGAGGAAGCCTACAAAGTGGGTAAAACACATGAGGGAGTTTACTAAATTGAATTTTGATGGTGCAGTGAATGCAGATGGCGTAGCTTCGTACGATTTCATCCTCAAGGACTCATGCGGCTCCCCCATCCATTTTGACGGAGGACTGATTGGTCAACAGTCTGTTTTGACCTCCGAGACCATCGCCTTACACCAAGGACTTCTCGAGGCCACTCGACGTCGCATTCCCCGGATCCAAATTGAAGGCGATTATTGTGCAGCTAGTCAAGGCCGTGCTTGGTGACTGGCGCTGTCCATGGGAGATTGAGCTGTTACATGCGGACATGCTTGCTTGTCCGGTTCCAGGAGTGGAGTATTACTCATATCTTTCGGGAGGGCAATTCGGTGGCGGATTTCATCGCTGAATCGTTCAGTCGTGTCTCCTCCATCCCACTCGTAGCTGAACCGGGGTTACTTACTCTCATCCGCCAAGATGCTCTAGGGCGACCACTAGTATGTTAGTGGCCACCCTAATCACTTTCCATATCAAAAAACAACCTTTATGAGCCAAAGTTATATAGGATTTTATTTTTTAGTTAAATTTATTTTTATTATCGGTTGCATCCTCATGCACATGGGCTTTTAGACATTTCTTTTGAGATGGATTTACCCCCTATATCAAATTTGGTGCATTCTAACTAAATTCAATTGTTATTGTCACATAGATAAATTTTGGTTTTTCTTAGGTCTATCGGGCGCATCCTCCTGACTAGGGTACCCCATCTTGACCCTTCAAATCCCGCTTGAGCAGGCAGGGCTATACTAGGCGATGATGTTGATGTTGACTTAAATTTATTTTTCTCTTGTTTACTAGTGGTGTTTGTGCAAAAAAAATCATCATTAAAGCCTATTAGCTCAAATGGGGAGCAATGTGTTCACTACAAGTGATGGGGGTTCGAATCCTACACAGGCTAGGAGAGTAAAACAATGTATATATTTAAAAAAATATATGAAACCAAATAACTAGTATGATATAAGGCGTGAAACATGAGGAGAACTATTATGAACGTAATCTTAGAAAAATATGAACTAAAAGAAGAATTGTCATGAACAAAAAAAACATGAAATCAAATAGCTAGTATGAACCAAAAGGTGTGAATCCTAAAGGGAAATATCCTATGTGAGATTTAAAATCACAACTATTTGCATATGAACATTGCTCTACTATTTGAGCTAATAGGCTATCCAATGACACAAACTATATTGTCACTTATTATGAACTTAAGCTTACAAAATCATGAACCAAATAAACAACTGTTATGAACCTAAAATCATTACATATTATTATAAACCATAATATACAGGAACCACAAGAACCCTTGTAATGAACCGTATTATACAAAGTTATGAACCAACATAACACCTATTATGAACAAGAAAATATGCACAAAGAATAAGTATTATGGACCAAATGACATGAACCGATAGAACATCTACTATGAACCTCGGTAAACAAAATAATGAACTAACAAAGATAATCATTAACTATTTTGATGAACCATAAGAAGAATTAGCCTATGTGGGATTTAAACCAACATCTATACGCACATGTACATTGCTCTAACATTTGAGCTAATAGGCTACCAAATGACATGAACTTTATTAACACTTATTATGAACCTAATCATACAAACTCATGAACGAATAAAACAATTGTTATGAATCTAATGTCATGACACTAACTACTAAAAACTATAATATCCATGAACCTTAAGAGCACTTACAATGAACCTTAGAATACAAGATTATGAACCAACATAACACATATCATGAACTAGAATACATTGTGATTTGTGAATTAGTGAGCTTTCAAAAATATAGTTAAGGAATAACTCAAAACTTATAAGATGCCAAGGGTCAACATGATGCATGACCTGTCGAGGTGAATCCTTCCATGCTCATGAAAATTGACTCCTAGATCTAGATCTCACAACAAGATTAAGGACTTGTTGAATTCTCGTTCTTGAAACAAGCAATAAAAGCTCGGATCTCCGTCTTTAATACACTCGAAATTTTGATTCGAAACCACACATCTTTGAACAAGAAGAAATTAAATCACACTCACTTGAAATAGAATAAGAAATGAACTCTAGATTGATTACAAACAAAATCCAATTTGATTAAACAAAAATCAACAGGAAGTTTTTGTCTTGTTAATGGCGTGGAGAAAAAAGACACTCAATGTATTCTTTCTCTTTCAATTCCATGCTAACCCTAGAAATTAAGGAGGCTGCTGTTTATCTTAAATACTAAACCACAATTCAACTTAATGAAATATTAATAAAAATAATCCAAACTAATGCTAGTAATTAAACGAGGCATGTGGCCTAATAAGAAAAGCCTAAAAATCAATCTTGTAGATGCAAGCCCATGCCCACTCCACGCAAACTTCATGTAATGACCAAATCCATGCAATTGCCACTTTTTTCCATGGAAGAGCCATGCACCAAATAAGTAATAAATATCTCCTTGGTTGGCTCTTCAATTCTAGACACAAGACAACCCAAAGCAAGCAAGATCCCCTTCTCAATCTTCTTGGCTCGGGATCTAGTGATAGGAGCTTGAGTTGGAGCCATCATCAATTCTTCAACATCCCTTGGATTGTCCTTAGACTGTTGTGTATCATTCTCCTCCACTTGATGTCGAAACATCCTCGTTTCGATGCCGGACTCGTCATCTAGAGTGTAATTAAGGAGACAAGTCGGACACATTAAAGGTGGAGTGGACATTCTAATCTTTTGGGAGCTCAACTTCATAGGCGTTTGGTTCAATATTTTTCAGAATGCGAAAAGGACCATCTCCTCTCGATTTGAGCTCGTTGTTTCACTTTTGTGCTGACATGTCCTTTCTTAGATGAACCCATACAAGTACCCCTTCTTCAAAGATCATCTCCTTCTTCCCACGATCAACTAGCTTCTTGTACCTTTCAACCTTCTTCTCCAATTGGATCCTTATTTCTTCATGTAACTTATTGATCCAATCTACTCAGTCCAAAGCTTCAATGCTATCCTTCTCTTTGTAAGGAAAAGGAAGCATATCAGTTTGATTCTTCAAATTTAGGCCATATACGAATTCAAAGGGCGTCCTTCTTGTGGCTAAATGAACCGACCTATTATAAACAAATTCCACAAAAGGTAACACATCTTCCCACATTTTGAGGTTAGTTTTAATCATAGTACGAAGTAAAGCACCCAATGTTCTATTTGTAACCTTAGTTTTTCCATTCGTTTGAGGATGACAAGAAGTGGAAAACTCCCAAGGATCGCAAGGTGATAGCTCTGATGGTTCTCAACTCCTCATTCCTTCTTCAAAATGGGTTGGAGGAGCTTTGTGAACTCATCCAAGCTCAAGGGTGGGAGAAGCTTTGTGTTGCCCACGTGAAGGTCGACCTTGCACAAGTCATGGCCTTCTATGCCTCGTTTAGTCTTTCTGAGGAGCAAGGCGTCTTCAAGCTACAATGCGGAGAGTTCCCATTCTCTGAGAGCCAGATGTCTCGAATTCCCAAACTACCAATGGCAGGCTTGGGAACTCTACCAAGGAATAACTAGGGATCACATGACAAGGAGGCGATCCTCCACAAAGTTTATGAGGGACGAGTTCCTGCGAAGGGAACTCCTACACACAGTATCTCGCTGGTTGGGAAACTTGGACACCAATTCATCATCAAGAATGTTATTCCAAGGCAAGAGAAAAAGAATAAGCTCAACATCGGGGACGCCATCCTCCTCGACTTGTTCCTAAGGCGTGAGCCCATTAACCTATAACATGCATTATTATGGGGAAGATGGCCAAGTGTGTAGGGCCCTCAACCCATTCTCTTCCCTATCCTTTTCTCGTCAAGAAGCTTCTAAGTAGAGAGGATCTCTATGAGGAAAAGGAAGAAGCAGAGAAACTCTTGGGCATGGAGTTAGACATTGATACAATCCAAAAACTCCTCCATTCTAAGTCTAATGAAGAGGCTCAAGTTCCCTTGCTCATTGCTCCCCCAGCTGAAGGTTCCCAAGAATCGCAGGATATGAACTATCAGGTCTTTCTTTGCATTGAGAGTCATTTGGAACACATCGTCGAACTACTCGAACGAAGGCCCTTGTGATCTTGTTCCCCTTTCTTCTTCCTTGCCCCACTCTCCCCTCTCAAAGATGTACCTTTTGTTTCAGTTCCCTTGTGTACAACAGATTTTTGCCTAAGTAATGAATCGGATCTTTAGATTGAATGTATGTTTCTATATTTCATGTCTTTTTCAAGCTTAACCTTTTGGATGATGCCCAAAGGGGGAAGGATACAATGTGCGAGATGAGTTACTTATAAGCTATCATAGATTGGCCTTTGCTAAGGGGGAACTATCTCACAAAAATCTGCTAAGTAGGAACTACATAACCATAATAGTGGAACTCCCTCCTAAACGTTGTCACACTCAGGTGGAACTAGCATGCATTGCATTTTTTAAATACTTGTCTTTTTGCTATGGGTTTGTCATCTCAAAAAGGGGAAAATTGTTGAGTCGATGTTAGGAAGTCACATTCATTAAAACTAGAACAACGTCCTCAGTTTTGATAATAACAAATGCCATAGGAACTAATGCTCTTTGCCAAGTATTTCTAAGTATACATGTTGTGTGTCGCTGAGCAAAGATACGGAGAAACAAGTTCCCGAGGATGGGAACTAAGGCAACGAAAGTTCCCATGTCAAGGGAACTCCATCAAGATGAGACCAACCTCAGAGTGAACCAAAGTTCTCGAGCAGTGGGGAACTGAGTGAACCAAAGTTCCCACGAAATGGGAACTAGCTAAGGAGGACAAGATTCGCTCAAGTCATGAGAGTTCCCAAGACAAGGGAACTGAGAAGACGAGACTTTCCCTTGTATGGGAACCGACGTGCGTGAAAGCGACATCTCAGTACAAATCAAGGGTTCCTATCTAAACGGACAAAAGAGCCTCTTAGTGTACCAAACGGCTTCAAACTGTGTGACAGGTTGAAGACGACCATCCAACGGTCCGATGTGATCCAAGAGTTGACAAGTTTCAAATTCAAACAAAGTCGCATGTCAATCTTAAGGATCAAGCTTGGAGGGGAAGGCAAAAAGGGCATTTAGGACAAATGCCTTGCATATCACTCTTATATATACCCTTAAATAGTGACCTTGCCCACCACTTTTCACAATACACAAATTAGCAAACACAAAAGGAGAAATCTATAAAGCTTACTTGAGAAGACCATTGAAGTGGTGAAAAGTCCCCGACAGGGAGCTCAACTCGACGATAGTGAAAGGACAAAGAAGAAAGTTTCCAGATCCAAGGGAACTAGGTTGGAGAGACCGAAGGTTGTAAGGTTTGAGTTTACTTTTGCTTTTGATTGTGAGCGTTCACCTGTGTTAAGATTGAGAGAGTATAATAGTGTTGCCTAGGAAGAGAGTCCTTGAAGGAACATACAAGTTTGTATTCTGCCTTGTAAACACTGAAGGGATCTAAGCAATAAAAGAAAAGGGAACTCATTGAAAATCTACCAAGAGGAGGTAGAGGTTTACTCACGCGATGAATTAATCGATGTGGGGTTCCTCTATAAGGAACTGTCTCTTCCGCTTTCATTTACATGCTTATTTATTATTTCCGCTGTGTGTAGAAACTGTCCAATACAGTTCCCATAATCGTTTAAACTAACTTTGATACAACATATTTTCACGAGAGTGACTTAATCTCTCGTGTGGACTTTCAACTATCATAGTTGATCAAAGTTGAATAGATTAAACGGAGCGCGAGATCGGATGCTGGTTTTATTTGTCTTAGATCTCTAAAGAAATTAAAGGATCTAAATTAGACTTGCTTTGTGCGAGAGTGACTACAAGTCGAGTTTAAGTACATACACTCATCATTTAAGAAGAGATAGTGTTGCCTTTAGATAGTGAGTCCTTCAAACGACATTCAAGTTAAAATCCAAGTAGGTATCACCTAAAACCTACCAAACGTCATTATGGGAATCCTGACCTTAGAATGATTTTCTCCATAGAATTTCATTTGCTATTTTCAATACTTGTTACAATTCAATTCAATCATAAACATGTTTTACTTGTTGACTTTTGGCTTAGTCTGCTAGTTCGAATAATAATTGGTAATAGATACTCTCTGTGTTTAGGTTACGGGAAGGAATTATTTAAAACACGAGGGTACCAAAAGGAATAAGAATTTTTTTATGTGCACCAAAAAGAAAAATCGAAACTACAGGAACACTAAAAGAAAAATACCTTAATTTATTTCACGATCATATAATACAGAAGTGCAAAGATCAACATCAATTACTCTAAGAGAAGTTCGATCGATGCTAGCCTTTTAGTCATATGTACGTAATTAAATTGAAAAATTATAAATTAATGGGAAAAAATGAAATATATATGTGTGTGTGATCGATGTACATACATGTCGCTTTCTTGCAAAAAACGAAAACGAAATCGAAATCGAAAATATCACAATGGACGGACCATATACATAAATAAAGATAAAGATAAAGCTAATACAACGAACATCACATATAATATAAAGCACGGCCCTATTTACGAAACCCACCGACACTCACTAGTCACCATATATACATGTGTGTGTTGTTTAGCTAGCTCAGGATTTTCAAACTCCACATGATCGGATCGAGTATTATTCATGTATAATCTTGACAATATTTAATTTAAATTATTTAATTTGTTACAAGTAAATTTAAAAATTGAATGTATACGCGTCTCTTTGGAGATGACAAATAATTGAGTTGTTATATATACTTGAAAATTCTTCGTTCGTGTAAAACAGAAGTTGATTATTTGGTATACATTTTTGACAGATCTTATAAGTATACATCGGAATGAATTCGATTTGATCGAGCACTATATTGTTTCCCAATTTTAACGAATTGGATCAATCTTTGAATGAGTTTGGGCCGTACATATTATTGGGTGTCGCCGTGTCGGTGGCTCCGTAAATCTATTTCAATATTCAATGGCAGAATACCATTTATATACGTAACGTGTGCTACAAGTTTCCTGCGGTGATCTAAAATTGAAACAAACTGTCATAATTGAAACCATTAATTATATTGACGGTTTTTAACAATTACAGAAAGTTTAAATTGGCAGATCGATTTACCTCTATCATTCATTTCCGGACATGCACTTGTGTCTGTGAATTGATAGGAAATCAAGAAACACGTGGGGTTGGTGCTCATGGGGCTTTCATTTTCTTCAGATGCGTATCTTAAATTTACCTTATTATTCAAAGACCTAAAAGGCAGGTGAAGTGTTCTTGTGAACAAAATTAGTGCGATGCATATTTAGCTACATTAGTAGTATTTGTCAAATTGGTTTATCATGTGTGAAAGTGGCATCACATATATATTGATTCGTCCAAGATTTTTGTTGGAACGAGTGTATTAGTAATACAGACACTGTTCCTATGGGAACAGTGAACTGGGCAGCGGAAATATGCAAGACTTAACACGATTACTTGTAGTGGAAACCTTCAACAACCAACTAGTTGATTGAAGGAAAAACCACTCCCTCCGTAGAGGAGTTGTAATGCTTCTCTTAGTTTTATTGATTTCACACGAACTACAAGCAAGTAGAGTTATCAAAGATAGTCTTATCCTATTCTCTAGAACCTAGACCTATCTAACTCAACTTCTCAACCCTAGAACGATTCAACAATAAAACTAAACCACAACACAACTTATAGTGATCAGCTTCAGACTCGACGATGACTTCACAAGTAATCGGTGACTCTAACCTAATCACTTAGCCTTTATTTATAGTGCAACAAACTAACCCAATCATATCTTACTTACTTTCGTAATTCAGATATGATTAGTTATTATTTTATTCACTATAAACCAGATTTACATTGATTCTATCTTATCTAAAGCTAGAAAGACTCGAACCATTTATCCACTAAATCTTGGAGATATTATTTGGCAATATCCACTCCAAGATCTTCTTCAAGTAACAACTTCATCCAGCTATCAAATCTTCCGAGATCTGATTCTCTCGTAACTGATTTACGCGCCGCGCTTACTATATAAGGAAAGATGAAGTATCTTCGCACTGCTGTTCCCTCACACTGTTCCCTCACATCAGTGCTTCATTGACTGTTCCCTTATGTTCTGTATTAACCTGTAATCTACATTATAACTTACACAAACATAGAGATCGTTAGTCCTTATAGAGTTTGTCATTATCAAAACTAAAGAGGAGTACTTGACACTGGTCCCATGGTAACAGACATTGTTCCCATGATACCAGTATCCAACAATTTCCCCCTTTTTGATGATGACAAACCTATACAGAAAATGCACAAATAAATAACTGAATTAGACATCTATTTTGTTGTTCCTCCTTAGTGAGTTACTATCATTTTCAGACCTTTTAAGTGACCAATATTCCCCTTTAGCATAAGGATCGTTCCCAAGGGAACAATGTTCTGTACCTTAAAACTTAAGCTCATCTCTGCAATTTTCCAAATTTCCCCCTTTTGACATCATCAAATAAGTCAGTAAATCAGGGAGAAAACAAAGCACAAAAGAACTAATCATCAAAATATCTTCATTAATACTAAGCAACGGCAGAGAGTACATCAAAAGTTCGTAAGACAAACACAAGTTATGAAGAGAGACATCAGACACACATAGCAAAAGTTCTTGAAATAGTGAAAAAGATAATATTTGGGAAAGGAAAATAGGCTAGGAAGATAAAGGGGAATTCATCTATGAGCGCTTGGAGAGCTGCTTCAGTACTTTATGAGTGAGATCCAGTAACTGATCCATCTTGGAACTGATCTCCTCAAGGACCTCAAGGGTCTGGGAAGCAGTGGAGTCACCCTTAGCAATCTCAACCTTGGCTGGTTTCCCTTTCTTAGCTGGTTTCTTGGAGGATTCAGGTTTGGCATGCCCCTGGAAATGCATTTTTTCAATGTTGGCTTTGCTCAGATGGAATCCGAACTGTTCTTCCAGATCATGCGAGTAGACATGAAACTTTTGAAGAATCTTTTTGACAAGACCAGGATAGGGTAAGGCATGAGCACCCTAACCAGCACTTTTCTGCATGTGAGAGAGGGCAAGACGAGGCAGATCAATTGGTTCACGAGCCAGGAATTTATCCAAGAGCACCATATCCTGAACTGTAAGGCTGCAACGCTTCTCTTGACAGGGAATAAGACCTTAATGAGGTACTGATGAGCAACTCGACCCACAAAGGTCAGATCACTAGTAGAATATCCGCTAGAAAGGGTTTTGCCAAACAAACGCTTCAGAATGCTAGTTTTGCAACTAGGCCAGGTACCCGAAGGAGGAAGAGAGCTGAAACCATTTGAGGGAATGCCCCAGAACTGTGCAAGTTGCAGACTGGAGAAAGATAAGTGCTCGTCATGTACCACAATAGTACCAACAGGAACAGCCGCTGTCCCTAGAGAGAAGTTAGTGTAGAACTCCTGAATTAATTCTGGGCTGACCTTGATAGGCTCACAGCTTAAACTCATCCAACCTTGAAAGCAGATAAGATCCCAGAGTTCCTCCAGATCATTGGCCGATGGGGGTGGAAGAACCTTCATCAGTGGTGGTGTTCTTCTTGGAGTTGGAGCGAAGACCGGCTCGTTTGGAGGCCGGGTTGGAGGTTATGGATTTTAGGCGTTTGCCTGTCTTGGGAGTTTTGAGCTTGGATATGAGTTCCTCATCCTCGCTTTCCAACAGGTGATCATCAGACTCAGTGACACTTTTGGTGCCAGAGGAGACCACATCTGTGTGCTCAAGAGTGTCATCCACATTCAGTACTGGAGAGGGAGAGCGTTTTCGTTTCTGGGACGAGGATGGTGGAGCAGGGAGTGGGCTTGATGCTTTTGTGGCAGGTGGAGAACCAGAGGGCTTTTCAGGGGATTGAGATGGTTGTTTGAGTGGAGAGTCAGAGGACGGGTTCTCAAGAATAGGGTTCGGAACATCTGTGGGGAGGGCGGGGTTAGGGTTGTCAACCGTAGGAAGGGCGGGGTCTCTGAGAACCATAGCCAAACTCATAGACGAAGGGGAAACAAAGTCAGCATTCAAGATCGGAGGAGTTACCTTGACATCGGAGTGCTCACAGTTCTTTGCCGAAGACAGAGATGGATTCGCCGCAGGAGCCTCAGAGGAAGGCTATGAGGGGTTGGTGATGGCGAATGCGTTAAGCTGGGTCTGAATCTGAAGAATTTGGTCAGGTGTGAGTTTTGAGAGGTCAAGGTTGATTGGTGCGGATGCCATGGAAGCAGTGTTTGATTGGAATAGCAAGAGCTTTTTCGTTTCAGAGGGAAGCGGCAAAGATGATTTAGGGTTTTGAGGGAAGGGAGTATTGGGTTGAGGGATTTTATAGGGCGTGGGGGGGTGGGATATGAAAGGATTTACCCAAATCTGATAGCAACTTCCAAAGAT
Organism: Fallopia convolvulus; assembly: GCA_964016875.1. Classification (NCBI taxonomy): domain Eukaryota; kingdom Viridiplantae; phylum Streptophyta; class Magnoliopsida; order Caryophyllales; family Polygonaceae; genus Fallopia; species Fallopia convolvulus. The sequence continues at coordinate 33,218,008 of OZ024721.1, read as the reverse complement.
TCGAAAAGATCATGGGAAGAGATGATAATAATTACTCTAAGAACTTACTGTGCACATCAATCACCACATTGAATGGAAAACGCATTTTTGGCTGACCGTTTAGTTCCTTTTGATTTGGATGAATCGTATCACGAGTGGATGCAAATCTCTTCACGCTCATAGATAGAATTAATGAAAGGCTATCTTGAATATTTTTGGGATAGGGAAATAATATTCAAGAATATTGAGCGACAAGGATAAAATAAAAAAATCCAGATAATTGCAACCCGTTTTCAAGGGAACAAATAATGAAATGGATCATGGGGAACGTTTACCTGGATTTGCAAGGCTGTGGGATGGTCTTACGACTGGCTATCATTTCAGCGTGTATAGTCGGGATAGAATAGGATCAAGCTTCAGTCGTTTTGGGCTCAAAAGAAAAACCATTTCAAGGACATGCATTATGTTTAGAGCAACTCAACAATTTTAGTGAATATTTAGAAGCAAATGATGACATGCCTTTGTAGTAATTAACAGAAAATAATATCAGAGAAGATGCTAATGACATCAATGTTTCCTATGATTCAGTAACTGTTCCTAGTCAATCATTGAGAAAATAATGGACCGGTACTTGCTTAGTTTAAGGTGATCATACCTAGAAGCAACCTTAGATGCTCATAGGGTTTTCTTTCCAACACCTTGGTAAAGATGTCAGCCACTTGATCTTCGGTCCTACAATGATCCATTCTCACCAAGCCTTTTTCAACATTATCCCTCAAAAAGTGATGTCTAATATCAATGTGCTTAGTGCGTGAATGATGAACTGGATTTTTTGAAATATTGATAGCACTAGTATTGTCACACATGATGGGAATTTGGGAAAGAGACATACCATAGTCATCCAATTGTTGTTTGAGCCACAATACCTGAGCACAACAAGAGGCGGCAGCCACGTATTCGGCTTCGGCAGTTGATAAGGCTACGAAATTTTGTTTCTTGGATGACCATGAAACCAAGCAGGGGCCAAGAAATTGAGCAGTACCAGATGTACTCTTTCGATCCACAAGATGACCAGCAAAATCGGCATCTGTGTACCCAAGCAAGTTAAAGGCACTGTTCCGTGGGTACCAGAGACAGAGATTGTCGTTGCCCTTAAGATACCGAAATATCCTTTTTACCTCCTTCAGATGTGTTTCCTTTTTGTTAGCCTGAAATCTAGCACAAAGACAAACACTAAACATGATATCTGGCCGACTGGCCGTTAGGTAAAGTAAGGATCCAATCATTCCTCGATAAATCTTTTGGTCAACACTAACTCCATCTAAATCAGCATCAAGCCTTGTGTTAGGAGAAATTGGGGTGTCAATAGGTTTTGCAGAATCCATACCATATTTTGACAACAATTCCTTTATGTATTTTTGCTGATGTACCTTGGTACCTTCACTAGTTTGAGCAACTTGAAGACCGAGAAAGAAAGAAAGCTCACCAATCATGCTCATTTCGAATTCACTACTCATCAAGTTCTTGAAATTCTCTACCAAGGAAGGGTTAGTTGAACCAAAGATAATATCATCCACATAAACTTGAACAACCAGAATCTCACCTGACTGTTCCTTAAGGAACAGTGTACGATCGATCACACCAAGCTTGTAACCATTTGACAATAGGAATTGGGTAAAGCGATCGTACCATGCGCGAGGAGCTTGTTTGAGACCATACAAGGCTTTGTCTAGGATATAGACATATCTGGAAAATTTTCATCTTCGAATCCTGGAGGTTGTTGAACATAAACTTCCTCCTGAAGATATCCGTTGAGAAACGCCGTCTTCACGTCCATTTGAAACAATTTGAACCCTTTGTGTGCTGCAAAAGCAATAAGGAGTCGAATAGCCTCTATCCTAGCTACAGGAGCATAGGTTTCATCATAATCAATTCCTTCCTGTTGATTGTATCCCTTTGCTACTAGGCGAGCTTTGTTCCTGGTAACAGCTCCTGTATCATCTAATTTGTTCCGAAACACCCATCTTGTTCCAATGGCTGATTTGTGCTTTGGCTTTGGAACAAGTCTCCAGACTTTGTTTCGTTCAAACTGATTCAATTCATCTTGCATTGCAATGATCCAATCCGGGTCTTTGAGAGCTTCCTGAATGGTTTTTGGTTCTGTAAAAGAGATGAAAGCATTGAAAGCACAAAAGTTTCTAATAGAGGATCGAGTTTGTACCCCTTTGTCATATGGAGTGAGAATATTGTCCACTGGGTGATCTTTCTTTTGATGGTAATTCCTTGTTGCTACTTGAGTTGCATCAACATTTGTGCTAGAGGAGTTTCCAGTCTCAGAGGGAACAGTCTCTGCTCCTTCAGTAGTAGAGCTTGTTCCTGGATCTTGTGGTTCTTCATCATGGGTTGACTCTTCCTCATTCTGGGGACTGTTGTCATTGTTTTCATTGCCATCTTGATTCTGATCTCCACAATTTTCAGTTTGAGGAGAATTTTCTTTCTCTTGGTCATCATCATCATCGGAGGTTCCTGCATTCTGTGAGGAAATAGGATTGTTCCCTCCGGTATGACGTTCATCAAACACCACATGGATACTCTCTTCGAACTTTCTGGTTCTCTTGTTGAAGACTCGATAGGCTTTGCTGCTTGCTGCATAACCTACAAAAACTCCTTCATCACTTCTGGGATCAAATTTTCCCAGATCATCCTTTCCATTGTTGTGTATGTAGCATCTGCAGCCAAAGACTCTCAAATGTGAAATGTTAGGAGTTCTTTGTTTGAGCAATTCATATGAAGTCTTTGAGAGTAAAGGTCTAAGCATTGTGCGATTTAGAATATAGCAAGCTGAGTTGATTGCCTCAGCCCAGAAGGACTCAGATAATCCCCTCGCCAGTAGCATGGTTCTTGCCATATCCTCTAAGGTCCTATTTTTCCTTTCCACTACACCGTTTTGTTGTGGTGTGCGTGGTGCCGAGAAATTATGGGAAACACTATTTTCTCGACAGAAGGTGAGAAACAATGAGTTGTCAAACTCTGTTCCATGATCGGACCCTATCGCGCTTAGTTTTACACCTAAACTTACCTCCATCTTCTTCACCAGATCCTGAAACTTAGAGAAAGTCTCATCTTTTGAGGTTAGAAAAATGACCCATGTATATCTAGAGAAATCGTCAACAATTACAAACATATCTTTGTTACCTCCAGGGCTTTGTACCCTCATTGGTCCACATAGATCCATATGCAACATCTCAAGAGGACGGGATGTGCTTACTTCATTTTTGGACTTGAAGGATGTTCGACTCATCTTCCCTTTTACAGATGCATCACATACACCATCCTTTTCAGATTGAACTTTGGGAAGACCTCTAACTAACCCTAAGTTGTGAAGCTTATGTATGGCCCGCAGACTTGCATGACCAAGTCTTTTGTGCCATAGGTCAGATTCATCTGCAATGGAAGCAAGACATAGAGTTTCTTCTGACTTGAACTTATTGTCTACTAAATAGACATTGTTGACTCGCATTCCTTTGAGAACTGTCTTGTTAGTGTTGTTGTTCCTTACAGTACATGACTCCGAGGTGAAGGTCACCACGAGATTTCCCTGATCACAGATCTGTGCAACACTAAGAAGATTAAATCCAAGATTATTCACAAGACTTACCTGTTTGACCTTGATGTAGTCATTGATTTCAGTGTTTCCAGTTCCAATAACTGTTCCCTATCGCTTATCACCGAAGGATATGTTTCCTCCAACGTTCTTGTGAAGTGAGGTGAGGATCTTTTCATTTCCTGTCATGTGGCACGAGCAAGCACTGTCTATGTACCACTGATTGTTCCCCCTCACTTCATCCTGCAATACAGAGAAAATCAAGGTTTAACGACCCAGGCAAGAATTGCCTTTTTGGGTCGGTTAGGATAAAACTTTTGATGCTCTTGAGGACTCACAATGAAGTACTCAACAATGTTGACATTATTACTTCTACTCTGTTTGGTATGAGTTTTCTTAGAGCTAGTAGAAGCATAAGTTTTATTGTGAGCAGGAGGATATGAGCTGTGTTGTTGTTGACTACTGTTCCCTTGCCAGCGGTGACGATTGTTCCTTCTACGGTTTTGACCGTTGTCACCATTGTGGTTGTTAGACCTGTTTTTCTGGAATTTTGGATAGGTTTTTGCCTTAGTGCACTGAGTGTGGTCATGACCTCCTTTACCACATTGTCTACAGAATTGATAATACATTCCAAGGTAGTACTTAGGGTGAGGTTTTTGAAGCCTTCTTTCCTTGACACGGTCAACATTCAGATCTTTTGGTTCATTACCTAAAGATTGTTTGATAAAGATTTTGTGAGCAGTTTGACCGGTGTACCAATCCCTTTTTCTAGTATTACCACTTTCTAAAGTTTTTAACCTCAGTTCTAGATGAGTGTTTTTATCCCTAAGACTCTGAATTTCTCTATCTCTGTTTTTAAGCATTTGAGAAACAGTGATGTCTGGTTTAGGTTCTTCTACATTATCTCCTGAGACATAACCTATTCCATGTCTAGAGGGACAAAACTTAGTTTCATTCTTTTCTTTTTCTTTGATCAACTCATCTCTTTCTATTTCTAGAATGTCAGATCTTAGTGAATTATTGACTTCTCTAAGAGAGTCATTCTCTTCTTATAGACCAGTACAGGTTTCACAGGGAACAGTATCATTTTCAACCGACACAGCCATTTTTCCTTTCAGATTATAGCATTGTTCCTCAGCATTATTTAAGTCATCTTGCAAGCTTAAATTTTCTTCATACATCCTCTTAAGAAGTTTGACAAGATCAGTTTTACTGCTAGCATCAAGAGAATTTAAGAATTGTTCATGGTTTACCTCTTGGTCGACAGTCTTGGCTTGAATGGCCATAGCACAGATGTTTGAGGTTGTCCAGGACTCAGGTTCTTCGTCAGAGTCATTGTCCCACGCAGCTATGTGGGCTTTCTTCTTGTCTTCTCCAGCATCGTTACCTTTGGGACAGTATTTTACATAATGACCTTTGTCCTGACTTTGTAGCACGTGACATCCTTGAGATCTTTTCTTGTTCCACTGTTACCTTTGTCACGGCTTCCTCTTGCCTTTCCTTTGTTGTAGAGGTTCCTCATGGCTCTGGTGATGAGAGCAGTTTCATCATCCTTATCTTCTATTCATACGTCTCTCTCAGATTTGACGTAGTTGTATGCCTTCTCAATCTTCAGAGCAATTGCCTGGTTTGAAGCATTACCAGGTTCGGCATTGATGTGATATTTCTCATAGTCTTTGATTTTCCCAAACACCTCATGCATAGTTGAGACTTTTGTTAAGGGATTTTCCTTGAGCAAACCCCTGGTATAGGCATACTTGGGGTGAAGTCCATTGATGACCCTAAGAACTCTCTCCTCGTGGTCAATGATTTTTTCATCAACACCTAGAGCATCGAGCCTGCTCACCAGTGTCTCAAACCTTGATTGATAGGCCGAGACAGTTTCATCTTCCTTCATTTCGAAGTTGAAGAAGTCTCGTTTGACATCGTGAAGATGACTCTTGTGAAGATCCTCACTTCCTACATGCATCTGTTCGATTGCAGCCCACATGCTCTTGGCATCCTTGACATTAACAACTTTCCGCATGTCTTCACTTCCAAGGGCATTCATCAGGTACATTCTTTCCTTGAAGTTCTTCTCCATCCCTTGGTATTCAGTGGGTCCCCAATCCTTCTTACTGTCTTTCTTAGAAGCGGGAACCTCATAGTCACCATCTTCAATGGTAAACCATGCCTGATAATCATTGCTTCGAATCCAGTAGGCGAACAGAATCTTCCAGTGTTGGTATTCTCCATCCTTCAGCAAAGGTGGCTTGTTGTTGTTGATACCAACATCATAGTGATTGTTAGAGCTCATCTTGTTGTCCTGCAATGAACACACTATCTAGAGCAAACCTGCTCTGATACCAATTATTGGAACGAGTGTGTTAGTAATACAGATACTGTTCCTATGGGAACAGTGAACTGGGCAGCGGAAATATGCAAGACTTAACACGATTACTTATAGTGGAAACCTTCAACAACCAACTAGTTGATTGAAGGAAAAACCACTCCCTCCGTAGAGGAGTTGTAATGCTTCTCTTAGTTTTATTGATTTCACACGAACTACAAGCAAGTAGAGTTATCAAAGATAGTCTTATCCTATTCTCTAGAACCTAGACCTTTCTAACTCAACTTCTCAGCCCTAGAACGATTCAACAATAAAACTAAACCACAACACAACTTACAGTGATCAGCTTCAGACTCGAAGATGACTTCACAAGTAATCGGTGACTCTAACCTAATCACTTAGCCTTTATTTATAGTGCAACAATCTAACCCAATCATATCTTACTTACTTTCGTAATTCAGATATGATTAGTTATTATTTTATTCACTATAAACCAGATTTACATTGATTCTATCTTATCTAAACCTAGAAAGACTCGAACCATTTATCCACTAAATCTTGCAGATACTATTCGACAATATCCACTCCAAGATCTTCTTCAAGTAACAACTTCATCCAACTATCAAATCTTCCGAGATCTGATTCTCTCGTAACTGATTTACGCGCTTACTATATAAGGAAAGATGAAGTATCTTCGCACTGTTGTTCCCTCACACTGTTCCCTCACATCAGTGCTTCATTGATTGTTCCCTTATGTTCTGTATTAACCTGTAATCTACATTATAACTTACACAAACATAGAGATCGTTAGTCCTTATAGAGTTTGTCATTATCAAAACTAAAGAGGAGTACTTGACACTGGTCCCATGGTAACAGACATTGTTCCCATGATACCAGTATCCAACAATTTTAAAATTGAAGGGAGTGATATTTCTAATCTTTTGTTTTTGGGTTGAAGGTGATTTGTCTAATTAATCTAAACACTATAAAAGTGGAGTACCTATCAACTATTGGAGTGGGCCCTTGACAAGAAAGAGAATATTAACCCATTTGTCTAATCCTAGCAACCCAACAATACCCAAAATTTAGAGAGAACGCGCCTCACGTGCGGAGACAAAAAGAAAAAAAAGAGGGGTTTCAGAAGAGTGTAAGTGCGGTGTCGCTGCGACTGACAAGGCTGACCATGGCGAGAGGAAAGATGGTGGGAAGGAAAAAGAAGGGTGAGGGATCTGCTAGCAAGCAAAAGTCGAAGGATCAGGGAAAGGAGACTTCTGTAGAGTTGTCAGTAGGGGCTATTCGTGCTAACAATGGGAGAATTCTGAGAAGTTCACATCAGGAAGTTGCAGGAGACAAGGTGATAACATGTGTTTATAACACCTTTTGACTTGATTAATCCCCACTTTTGTGCATAAAACATACAATTGCATGATCATTTTAGCATGATTATGGTTGTTTGTTCGAATATTTGCTCTCGTTTTCTTTTGGTATTGTAAGTGCAAGAATTTGGATTCTTCTAGTATCAAATGGACTTCAATTCAAGCAAAGAAGAACCCAAGGGATTCAACTTGAAGATTTAATGGAAAAGAATGAGTTACACAAGCCATACAAGCTAAGGAAGCACTCATATCCAATCAAAAGTTGTCAAGATGTCTTCCTAGGATATTGCATAAGGTGCTCATGCCACTCGGCATGCCCATGCCAAGAGCCAAATGCCCAATGTCTACATGCAGTTTTTGGCATGACATATCCGTGCCAAACAGCATGGGCATGGAGTTTTCAACATATCTCCTAATCTAGGGTTGTATTTCTCCCACCTTTTGGGGGCACATATAAATACCAAAACAAGACACGTTTGAGAGCTCATGCCTCATTTTATCTCATCTTTCTAGGGTTTTACAAGAATTGCTCTCTTTCATTTTCATTCTCAAAATCTCTCTTAGACTTACATTTTCTTTTTCTAGATTTTAGCTAGTTTAGTAGTAGATCTAGATCAAGAACCCATTTTGGGAGTTTGTTTGAGCTCTCTTGTATTTGGAGAAATTGGAAGAGGAACTCAACTCCAACTTGTTTTCCCATGGATGAATGAAGAATCAAGATTTGATTTGAATGATAAATGTCTCTTATCCATTTATCTTACTTCTTGTTTTGCCTTTCATTATTTCCATGTGTGTGATTGTTGGATTGATTTCTTATGTCATGTTTTTGCCAATTATGAGTGAGTAGTTGCTTGTGGTGGGATTCGGGGTAGCCCAATGGTTATTATGTGATATATTGGTGAAGTTTTCTCTTTGGTTAAATGAGTTTTGGTTTACTACTCAATTCTTGCACACTAAGTGTTTGTGAAAATGCCTAGCTAGTATTTTCTCATATTTTTGATGTTGAGTATGCATTGAAAGATGATATTAGACATTGGACCTTCAAAAATTGAGCTAGGGATTTTAGGACCACGAAAGTAGGCTTAAATTCCTAGTGGTTATTTGATGTGAATTCGTCTACCACACCTTCTATCGAGCACCTACCGAGTGAAGTTCTCAATGCCGAGGGTGCGACGCTCGATACCGTGCGTAATGGGGTGCTGTTGCACACGCCGATTTTCGACCTTGGCGCGCCTTGGCTTTTGAGGGATGGTGCTACTACTTCGAGCACTTTTGATGGCGCCTTGTCCCATGACTCGAGTGAGGATTCCAGCCCTAAAGACAAGCCCAATATGCATGATAAAGGGGAGCCTACACTAAATTGGACAAGCAAACAAGGCCGGTGTTCGAGGCGCTAAGAAGCCGAGTCCATGAGCCATGCCCTATCTTGGGCACATCACGCGAGCCCTAGCTAAGGCAATACTAGACAAAATCAAGGAGGAACTCATGGCTCATAAGTTTCCGATGGCTAATGACGGTGAAGGTTGGAGTGTTCTTGTGACTATTGGTTCGACTAGTGCTAAAACTTGACTTATATTTTGTTAGGGGTTTTTAGTTGAATTTCTTGAAACTTAAGGGTGTTTTATGTAATAACGAGATAAGTGTGGGCTGAGGTGTGGAGAGGCGTGGCTATGGGGTTAAAACCCTTGTTTTTGGCCTCCTTTCTCTCTTAGACTTGAAACCATGAATGTTCTCTCTTTTGTTTACTTTTCAATCTAAGTTGCTTGCACTTTTTCGTTTCAATTCTCGTTGTTTGATCGTTGGTGAGTCATATCCGACGTTCTTTGAACTTAGTTTGTTGATCTTGGTGCGTAATATCCAAGACTCAACATCCATATCCAACACGAGATGGTGTAGATGAAAGGGTTCGTCCCCTTTAAAAGGATTCGTCCTCGAACCTTGATCCTCTTCTCGTGTCTCCTTGATCTTCCCCACTTGAGGCACTTGTGTCCTCTCATCCAGCCCTAGGATTCGGCGCTCCACGACATCAATGCGTGCCTCCATGCATGTCTCCATGGATTGCAAAGATTGTTGCAAGGATCGCAATATGGCTTCCTCCGAGTTAGAGGACTCCTCATCAACCTTTTGTTTTTCTTTTTCATCACCTACACTTGTCATCTTAACAAACCACGTGTAAAGCAAGAGTATAGAGTGCACTTCGAATTAATCACCAAAACTTGCTCGAGATGGAAATCCGACAAGTCACAAGTAGGAGATGACCAACAAAAGGGAACAACAAAAGCTTAAACACAACAACAAGAAAAGAAACAAGCAAGCAAGACTAGCAATTCTCGGTGTCGTTCCCGTATCCTAGAGTCGAACCAATTCAACAAGCATGTAATGTTCACAACGGGACGTCTAAACACTCAACCCCTCAGTTTTTTGGCACACAAAAATTCAGCAAAGAGGATTAAAAATCGTTCTTAATTGCAATGGATACAAGGAGTAAAGGCAACTTTTCAAGTACTCCTTCAATCAAACAACCCTTGACATTTCTCCTTCAAGTTTGTGCAAGCAATTTTCAGCCAAGATTCATGGAAGTTTCGAGCTCCATCAACAAGATTCAAAGACGCAAATTTGACAACAACAATATGCAAGGCAAAGAACCCACTCGCACACAACAACAAAATAGATGACTTGAAGAAAGATCTTGCAACGAGTGGCTTTCCAAGGTCGAGACAAGATTTATATGGTGATACCTTCGCGTGGCTCTGATACCATTTGATGAAAGGATAGATGGTGTAGATGATGCAAAGGGATCGCCTTCAAAAGAGTCCAAAGGAATTCCGACAACAAACACCAAGGAATCTGACTCGTCTTCAACTGGCTTGATCTTCCTAGTACGAAGTCGGATTTGAGTGATTCCAAAACGAGGAATTAGATCTTTGAGTCTAGTTGAACCACTCAAAATTTCATATCTAGATGATGTGTAGATTGGACGTTATGGCGATTATATTGAGGTGGTGCAGAATCCACCGAGATGGAAATGGAACGAATTGATGGAGCGAATGGAAGTGGATTGATGGAGTGTTGGATATGGATGTTGAGTCTTGGATATTACGCACCAAGATCAACAAACTAAGTTTAAAGAACGTCGGATATGACTCACCAACGATCAAACAACGAGATTGAAACGAAAAAGTGCAAGCAACTTAGATTGAAAAGTAAACAAAAGAGAGAACATTCATGGTTTCAAGTCTAAGAGAGAAAGGAGGCCAAAAACAAGGGTTTTAACCCCATAGCCACGCCTCTCCACACCTCAGCCCACACTTATCTCGTTATTACATAAAACACCCTTAAGTTTCAAGAAATTCAACTAAAAACCCCTAACAAAACATAAGTCAAGTTTTAGCACTAGTCGAACCAATAGTCACAAGAACACTCCAACCTTCACCGTCATTAGCCATCGGAAACTTATGAGCCATGAGTTCCTCCTTGATTTGGTCTAGTATTTCCTTAGCTAGGGCTCGCTTGATGCGCCCAAGATAGGGCTTGGCTCCTGGACTCGGCTTCTTAGCGCCTTGAACATCAGCCTTGTTTGCTTGTCCAAGTGTAGGCTCCCCTTTATCATGCACATTGTGCTTGTCTTTAGGGCTGGAATCCTCACTCGAGTCATGGGACAACGCGCCATCAAAAGTGCCCAAAGTAGTGGCACCATCCCTCAAAAGCCAAGGCACGCCAAGGTCGGAAATCAGCGTGTGCAATAGCGCCCCATTAGGCACGGTATCGAGCGTCGCACCCTCGGCATTGAGAACGTCACTCGGTAGGTGCTCGATAGAAGGTGTGGTAGATGAACTCACATCATTATTTATAATTGTCTTTGTGTTTAATGCACTTAATCTAGGATTAATTACCATGAAAGTAGGAATTAAACTAGATTAGAGTAGTTTTCCTTTTCCTTGAAAGAGGATTGGAGATATTTTAGGACAATTGACCATGGTAGACCATTGCTTGCAAACCTTAGAGAGATTTTTGCTTGACATTGTATAATTCGATTGTGGTGAACCCAATCCTAGCCTCCCATCATTCAAACAACCAAAACCCTTTTCTAGTCTTTTCGAGTTTTATACCTTGTTTTTGTGTTTGTTTTAATTATAAAAATTCCAAATCCCAATCAATTGTTTGTGGTCTAGATTACTAGTTTGTGTGAGATTTATGATCAACGAGTGCTCCCTTGAATTCGATATCTTTTATATTACTTCGATAGTATCGTGCACTCGCAGGCCTATCACAAGGCATGAGAAAAGAAGAATGAAGAAGATGTGTCAAGATCGGTAGAGGTGGTAGAGGAAACCGTGGAAGGAAATTCTGATTCGGAAGAAATTGAGAGCTTCAAGTAGGCAGCCAATGTTAGTAAGGATCAGGAAGTGAAGCAGGTTAATGAAACAGGAGCTGAATCGTCAAAAACAAGGCAAGGAGACAACATGGAGGCAATGAGGAGGAAACTGACGTTTAGAGAAGCTCTTACAAGGAATCAAGCAAATGTTAATGGAAGGAGATTGAACTTTGTAGAAGGATTAGAAGATGGTGTTATTAAGTTCACTAAAAAGGAGGTTGAAGAGACGACTGAGAAGTGGAAGAAGAGTCTGGTTGGACTGGTAGTAGGGTTGAAGATCTCGTTCAACTTCATCCAGAACTATGTGAATGCCAGATGGAAGGGCATACAAGTTCCAAAAGTTGTCATGACTGATACAGGAGTGTTTGTATTTAAGTTTGAGAAAGAGGGACTTAGAATGGGTTCTCTATAATGGACCATGGATGGTTGGGGAGTGAGGCCATTGGCTTTAAAAGTTAGAGTCAAGGAATGAAGTTGGATCCTACAGCTTTTGAAACAACTCAAGTTTTGATGGATATCCCAAACCTGGATGTAAGGTTCTAGGAAGATGAGTTTTTTGAGAGAATAGGGAGTATAGTAGGGAAACCTATTATTGTTGACAAAGTTACACAAAATCAAGAGAGACTTTATTTTTCTAGGATGTTGGTGGAAATATCAGCAAAGAAGCCGCTAAGAAAGGAAGTTACTTTCCTTGGAGAGGATGGTGAAAAGATAGTTCAACCATTGAGCTATGAATGGATTCCACCAAAATGTGAGGAGTGTAGGGTTTTTGGTCATATCCGAGGGGAATGTGGTAGAAAGAGGGAAGTGAATTGGCAGAGGAATTTCATGTGGATCAGACAGCCTAAAAAGGTGTGGGTGAAGAAAATTGGTAATGAGAAAAATCAACAACCACTAGTATTTGCATCAAAGCAAAATGGAAAAGAAAAGGGGTTTGTTGAAGATAGAGTAAGTGTGGGAGAAGCCATTAAAAGCAATGCTAGTTCAAGAGCTAACAAAAGTACAAATCAGGAAGAGATTGGGTGGCAACAAGTGAGACCATGCAGTGGAAAAATGTATACAGACCAAATCAAGAAGCTGAAAGGCAAGGAAGTGGTGATTGATAAGTCAAAATTTACTGTTCTTAGCAGAGTTATGGACGGATTGGAATATGCAGGGGATGTGGTTGATAATGATTCAATCCTTCCTAATGCCGAGTTTTACTATTGCTAGTTGGAACATTAGGGGGCTCAATGATCCCTCTAAGTGTGATTTTGTAAATAGTATGGTAAGGAATTATGGAGTAGATGTGTTAGAAGTGTTGGAAACTAGAGTAAGGGACAATAGAAATGAGGAGGTTTCTAGACAACTTCTTAGAGGGTGGCAGAGGAGTACTAAATGCCTTGGAAATAATGGAAGAATATGGGTATTTTGGAAGTGACATGATATTTTTTATTTTGATATCATGATAGAATCAAGCTAGTTAATTCACTATTTTATCAATTCCAAAAAGTTGCTAAAGCCAACGAAGGCGTCTTTTGTGTATGCTTCAAATGATGATCATGAACGCTTGAGCTTATGGGGGATGATTGATCAGATTGCAAGTAATGTTGGAAGTGAGCCATGGATCCTAATGGGAGATTTCAATGCCATAAGGGATGCAAAGGAGAAGTACTTTGAAAGGGAGAGAAACACAAGATATTATAAGGAGTTTTTAGCCTGCACTAATAGAAATAGAATCACTAATTTGCAGTTCACTAGGGCTTACTATACATGGTTGAATAAGCATAATGATGGCATCCGAATAATGTGCAAGTTAGACAGAGTTATGGCCAACTAGGGATGGATTGATGAATTCAAAGACTTTTTTGTGGTTTGGAGAACTGGATGCTCGGATCATAGTCATGCAGTGTTGAGAATCCAAGGGAGTCAAGACAAAGAGAGAGTGTCATTTAGATTTAATAATGTCTGGGCTGATCATCCAAATTTCCTTGAGACAGTGCAAAAAGATTGGACCAGGAATGAAGTTAGAGGAGTAAAGATGTTCAGAGTGGTGAAGAAATTAAAGAGTGTGAAAAAGCCACTGAAGAGTCTTCAGAAAAGGAATCTGGATAAAGAGGAGGAGGAAGTCCTAGACAATCACAAAAGACTGAAAGTTATGCAGAGAGAAATTCAAAGTAGACCGTTGGACTAGAGGTTAGTTCAGGTGGAGAAAGAAGTGCTAGAGAAGCTCAAAGGTGCTTTAAGGAGAAGAAGAATCTTGCTGCAGCAACAAGCCAAGTTACATTAGCTTAAGTTCCAAGATTGTTGTAGCAGTTTCTTCTACAATAGCATTAAGCAACGACACTCAAAAGGGAATATCAAAGCTTTGAAGGATGATCAAGGATCGACTGTCATAGAAGACAATGCTATTAAAAAGTTGATTGTTAGGCATTTTGAGGTGATTCTTGGCACAAGAAAAGAGTACATCAAAGCTGACATGTCAATTCTACTAGAGGGTAATCTACTATATGAAGAAGATAGAATTAGAATTATTTAGAGGTTTAAAAAGGAGGATGTTAAAAAGGCTCTTTGGAGCATAAACAAAAACAAAGCATCGGGTCCGGATGGATTCAATGCATGTTTCTTTAAGAAGGCTTGGCCAATGATAGGAGAAGATTTTTCAGAGGCTATTTTGGACTTTTTCAGAAGTGGTAGACTATTGAAAGAGGTGGGGAATACTGTCATTGCACTTATTCCCAAGGTGGATAATCCTAAAGTCATTAGTGAGTTCAAGCCTATTTTGTGCTACACTGTTAGCAACAATGTGATTTCTAAGATGATTGTGGCAAGATTGCAAATGGTACTCCCTAAAATTATTGAGAGAACACAAGGAGCATTTATAAACGACAGAAGCATAAAACAGAATATAACAGTTTATCAGGAGATCGTGAAAAGCTATGGCAGGAAGTATGTGAGCCTAAGATGTGCAATGAAGATAGATTTGAAGAAGGCTTATGATATGGTTGATTGGAATTTCCTGTTTCAGATTCTAAAAGGCCTAGGCTTCCATGATGTTATGGTGAATAGGGTAAAGGAGTGCATCACTAATACCCAGTTCACTATCAAAATTGGAAGTGAATTTTGTGGATTGTTCAAGGGTGAGAAGGGATTGAGACAAGGGGACCCTTTGTACCCTTATCTCTTTGTTATTATCATGGAGTTTTTGAATCGAGCTTTAAAGAGAATGGAAAAACGGGGAGAATACAAATTCTATCCTGGGTGTCCAAGAGCTGGGGTCACAAACATTTGCTTCGTTGATGACCTTTTAGTGTTTTTTCATGGGAGTTTAAGATCAGTGCAAATTGTTAAGACAATGCTTGATGAGTTCTGTGAGGTGTCAAGACTAGAGATCAACCAGATGAAGTCTAAAGTGTTTTATGCAGGGGTTGATGAAGTTACTATCAACAACATTGAGGATATTCTGCAAATGGGGAAAGGCCAGCTCCCTGTCACATATCTAGGAGTTCCTTGATGTAGTACTAGAGCTTAGTGCAAGATTTATGAAGCATTAATTGTGAAGATAAGAGGTAGAGTTAATGCGTGAGCAGCCAGACATCTGATGTATGCTGGAAGAATGGAATTAGTGAAATCAATCCTCTATGGTGTTCTTCATTATTGGTGTAAACTGTTTCTACTTCCCAAGAAGGTAGTTAAAGCAATCACTTATGTGCTAAGAAACTTTCTCTAGAGTGGAAGAAGTGATGGTAATAAAGCTCATGTGGCATGGAAGAGATTAAGTAAATCCAAGGAGGAAGGTGGTTTGGATATTAAAGACATCCTGACTTGGAATAAAGCAAATTTTGCAGAGTTAATTTTTGATGGCCTCAATAAGACAACATGATTCTATTTGGCATAAATGGATGGAGGAAGTCCACCTAACGGGTCAGGATTTCTGGAATCTTAGAAGGAAAGATTCTGATAGTGCCTTGTGAAAAGTTGTTTTGAGAATAAGGGATGAACTGAAGCTCATGCTCAATGATGGTGTTGTGTATGCAGTTATGACAACTAGGAATGAAAAGATGGATGTAAGGGCTCTGTACAATAGTCTGAGAGATATAGGAGAAGTAATCAGTTGGAAGAACTTAGTCTGGAATAAACTAAACACACCCAGAGTAGCATTTAACGCTTCGAAAATTTTGAGTGGGTGTGCAAACACCAGAGATAGGCTGAGGAGTTGGAATCTGATTCAAGATGATAATTGTCGACTGTGTGAAGAAAATATTCAGGAAACTGAAGTGCATCTCTGGTTTGAATGTGAGTACTCTAGAAGGGTACTAAATGGAGTGTTGACTTGGGCCAAAATTGGTAGAAGATCTACAAATGTGAGAAGCTGGGTTGATCAATCCATCCATATGCAGGGGAAGAACGCTCTGATGTTCAGTTTGTGGAATCATTGTCATTGTGTTGCTATGCAGTTCATATGATGTACTAGAAACAACATCATATTCAGACAGGAGAGAATTCAAGTGCATGATTGCATTGCTATGACTGTTAACCATGTAAGAAATTGTTGATAGCTAGATGGATTGTGAAGAATAGAGAAGCTAGAAGAGTTTTTGGAAAACTGGGAATTGATGTGAATGTAAAAGCTAGAAAGATCTAGCTAAAAAATTTTGTATGTGGCTTGTTACTATTGTGAATAAATTACATTTCTCTTGAAAAAAAAAAACAGTACCCACAATTTTTTCACACAATGATCATTCGTTTGTTAGTCATTGCTTAATTTCGTATTCTTCTGTTGCACCAAAAGAATAAACTTTATTCATGCTTGCTATTTGTCAAATAAGGTAGCATTACAGAACTATCGATCACATTATAAAATGCTTCAAAAGTAGCGTTAGATAGTCAACTTTAGAGCAAAATTATTCTACTTCTTCTATTCCACTGCTAAAATTATTGCAATTTTGGATTTATGGGGGGATAGATTATGTAATTTGATAACATATTTTTAAAAGTTTGTTTTCGCTTTGGATTAGGAACATTTTTTTTTGTGTGATGCTCTGTATAGTTGACAAGTACTGTATAAAACTGATTGATTATCCTTAAAATGGAGAAAGAAAAAAGATTTAATTTTCCTTTTGTTGATCCTTGTCCTTTTCCGAGTATTGGACTATTTTGCACGTAGGCCTAGTATACAAATACATTAACTCATCAAGTCATTTCCTGTAAGAATTTTACTTGATTACAAAGTTGCAATTAGTTCAGCCAAGCATCAGGTTCTTTGAATGTACATGGCAATTTTACACAAGTCACAGTTTAGTTCCTCGATACATGGTCACAAAGTTATTCAACACCAGCCAGTTTAAAGGGGATGGGTTTAGAGTTTTCAGCATAAAGGGAAGATTTAAAAAAAAAAAAAGTTAATAAGCCTGCATTATAAGGCGTAATCCAAACAGGCTCCAAGATTAATCCATTTGGCATTAAAGTGCATTGCAACTACATGTACACTTTGATCATTCACATATAAATTACAATCCATTTGCCAGATCAAGATCCTACCATGGCAAACCAATGAAATATCATTTCCTATGAGATCAAGAATACTATAGAAAGCCTACTACTATGACAATGCTGCAAGAAAATGAAAAAAGATGGAAGAGATTCAAAAATTCACTCCAGGTTCTGATACCCTAGAAATTTCCAATATGAACAACAGCTAAACACTCAAGATAGACCTAGTGAAAACTGACCCAAACTGTAATCGCATACTATACTAGTCTGGTTCCCTGCAAAGGGCAAGGAGTTTCAAAATATAATTATACGTACGGTCTAGAATAAGTCAAGCTTCTTCTTTTGCATGTCTTGTTTCCATTTGGGCAACTTGTAAAATTCTTCCTTTGTTATCTCAAACAATGTCTTAAATTCCTCACCAGATAGATAGGCCTAAAGACAGCAGAACAAACGAGCGTAGACAGAGTAAGACCATGATCAACTTTTGATCTTATAAAAATCAGTATATGCATGGAGGACCAACCTCTCTATGCTTGAAATCAATTCCAGTCACGGGATTGTCAGATTTAGCCCTGAGTTGCTCATAACTGAATGTACTCTGACTACCTTCAAACACATTTTCTTTCTCGCTTTCCTGCTCCTTTGGTTCTGATTCCTTTTCAGCTACATCTGGGGTTATGCTTTCTGCTGCAGCTGCTTGGGTAGTGTTTGGCCACTTGTTAGGTTACAATGGAACGAAAAAAGTATAACATTCTTTACCAATCAAATATATGGAGGGGGTTGTTTGATAAAATTGACTACGAAAAAGAGAGGGAATATAACATTACAGATTTTCTAAGAGTGTTAGTAAATCAGAAGCAAGGATTATAAAATGTAAGTATTATATGGAGAAAAAAAATCGAATCCATCATTTGCCATTATAGTATTGAGAAGGTGGCAATTTCAAGGGAATGATACACAAAATATTGAAGTTGCAGACTTGAATTGTGTAGTTTGCATGAGTTATAGGCAGATCAGCCATTTTGGCAAGTAGGACCATGATGAACCAATACAGTAAACAAGGCAAGTAGCAAAAGAGGCAAATAAGATAGGCACAGCCCTCACTTCAGCATCTATCTATGATCATATAAGGAAAAATGAAATAATAATAATAATAATAGCTTGCTCACCAACACGAACAAGCGGTGAGGGACTCCGACCAACTTGAACTGGAGATGCATCAGGTGTCCCTCCTGACTTCTTGTCGACAGTGAGGGACGGAGAAAGAGCAGCCAAAGCAGCCGCTCTTTGTGATCCTTGACTAGTAAATGATGTCCTAGGAGAAACAGATCTTCTCTCTGAGGGCAAGTTGAATGCAGATGATAAAGCAGCTAAAGCAGAAGCCCTTTGTGTAGATGTTCCTGGTATTCCTTGATTTGATCCATTTGATTTAGTTGGGCTCTGGAAAAAAAAACCGAAACAATTAACACATGGGATTTTAGGACAGTCTCTAACACACCACGTGAAACAACCCAAAAAAAAAAAAAACCAAAAGTACAAAAAAGCATTGGAAATTAAGAATTACAAAACGAATAATAAAATTCCAGGGTATCAGAAAGAAGTTAATAAAGCTGACGTTTGAATATAATGGAATCATGTGGTACATAAATACGCCCTACCGAGTAATGCTTATTATCCGAAGAGGGGTTAAATGCAGAAGATAGAGCAGCTAAAGCTGAAGCCCTTTGTGTGTTTCCTCGATTTATCCCATTTGATCTATTTGCATTCTGCAATCAAAAATTAATTCTCGTTAAAATTAGTACACGTAAAATACTTGTTAAGGATAAGCCAATTCTAGTATTTAATTAGTATCAAGCTATATAAATTGAGCAACAATTGGTAAATAGATAACTGCTAATACCATGCCTTGGAATTGGATCTTACCTTTGTAGGATGGCCTAACCCAAATAACAGCGCAACCTTTTTCTGAAAGGAGTTTCCTGGGACCTGTGTTTTAGAAACCCAGGTAAGAATATGTAAGAACAAAGAAACCAATAAAGCTCTACTATAGGTGGTTGCTTTCCATTCCAAAATAACACAATATTTGCAAATAATTGGTATTATATTGCATGATATACATATTTGGCTTCTAATAGCATCCATTATTTGCCCGCATTAGAGCTAGATCATTCAACATAGCAATAATACTTTTGAAGAGGGGCTTCTAATAGCATCCATTATCTGTGTACTGTAGTACTGATTTCCCCACACCAAAAGACAAGCGCAATTTATGAATTCATGGTTTTGAAAAGAGATAAGTTAATGAAAGTTCAATGTACATACAGTTGCTTTAGCTGGGTCCCATAAGAAATATGTGGTGAAGAAGCATGGTTCATGTCCTTCACTGATCTTGTAAAGTGGGACTTGAGGGGGCAATCCCTCCAAAGAATTGGCCAGTCCAACATATTTCTGCAAGTTAATACACAAGTTCAGAATATTCCAAGTTAGTGATGTTAATACATATAACTCTGCAGAGCTAGTACATTACCTCTCCCATTTCAAAAACCTTCTGCTTCTCTTTTGGGTCCACTAACTGGCCAACCCAAACAAAAACTTCAGCATGAGTATCTAGTATAAGCATATCCTCTGTCAACAGATCATCTTGTGTGAAGTTGTATATTTCCTCAAGCTGCCAGATGCAGTCATAGAAATTGAACATGAGCTCTCACATCCTTGGATGAATATGCAAGAGCATTGCTGAAATTTTGAAGTTCAAGTATACCTGAAACTTTCCTGGGATTCCATGAAGCAGGAGAGAAGAGTAAACACAAGACAACAGAGGGATTTAAGCATCATGTTAGCTAATTGGATTCAACAAAATAATTTGAAGCTCAAACCTTTTTTGACAGAAAATGCATATAAATGAGGATCTCTAACAATGCTCTGAGATAATTTATTGCTAGCATGGTTTTGTTTCCCTCCCAGAGCTGACCAAAATGTTGAGTTTTCAGTCCCTTCTTTAGCATGCTTCAGAGGACCTCCTGGCTGAAAGTAAAATTAAAAGACAGTTCAAACATAAAAAGTTTCAACAAACCTACTATAATAGAAATCATTTTATGTACTTTAAATGGCTCTTTAAAAGACAATGCATGTTCTTGAAGCAGGAGGCCACGTGCAAATTATACCTTGAGAATATCCACCACTTTAGCAGCCAACTGCTGTTGCTCAAAGGAACTTTGGTTTCCTTGCCAGATAAAAATTGATGTACCAGTTTGCAGAACACAGCACCCATAAGAATTTAATGAAGTTGCCACCTGAGAACAGAGTACTGAAATCAGCTGAAGAATACCAACTTTGATGTTTAAGTGCTGAGATGACGTCAGTAATGTGAAACTAAAGAATTTAACTGAAATATATTACTAAAATAATTGGCTAGAGTAACAAAAGAAACTTAGAAAATACCGTGTCAACTTGAACAGCTCTACTGTCATGAGATGATGTTCCAGATACCCGCAGCATAAGTTTCATCATTCAACTCATTATCTTCCATATGTTTTTTGTAACCAGAGCTTAACCCTCCCTATAAGTAAACCAATTATTTAAGAAATGACAGACTTAATGAAAGTCATGTAAAGAAGTGACAACAATGACTTTGGATACTAATATTCAACTATGTGAGAATGAACAGTACCTTGAGCACAATTATAGGCTGAAATAGTGCAAGAAACTGAGGGGGTTCTCTTCCTTCGAATATACAACCCTATCAGAAACATGTGTCAATATGTACATCTAACAAATTGCAGCTATTGTATTATTACTTATTAGCAAATAAGATCATACCAGAACAGGTCTCCCTTTTAGTGAATTGAACATTGTATTAGCTAACTGAAAAGCTGCCTTCCGCTCCTCCTACAGATGAATGATGCCATAAAGATCATTTACTGCATAATTTGAAGCTACAGACACTATAAGAAAGTTACAGATATGACAAGAATATACTGCTCTGGGGCCAGAAAACACATTTGGCACTTGAAAACACAGCCTGCATACTAGTCTGTAATAGATAACAAGAATAAGAGATTTCATCTCTGTTTTCAACTCATTTTCTGTGTTTGCACAAGTCTGCTTCTTTTTATCCATAAGCACCACTCATTCATGCAAATGTTGAACCAATATTTATTTATCTCAAGGGCTCGATTAACTTCAGTCTCACCTCGATACTATCTTTCCCAATCCACCAGCACAAAAAGTAGTCCTCCTTTTTATCGCCATTGTGATAGGCATACAAAATAATATAGCAATCTCCACTATAGAATTTACCAATATCCTCTTTAGGCACTGGAATCCTGGCACTACCGTTGACTCGCCATACCTAAAAGGAACCATATTAGTATTTAGTAGACAAGTGATAGGAGACAAAGATAAGAATCCCTAAGAGGACGTATAATGTTAATACCTCAATCTTCCCACCACCTTGAAGTAAAGGGGGAACTTCCTCATTTATAGCTGCCCCTTTTGTTGCACCCGTTGCGCCAACTCCTTGTTGTTTCAAAAAAGCTAGAGTGAAGAAAGTGTTTCAATTACAAATTCCAATGGATACAAAATATAACTCATACAGAGGGAAAACAATACCTGCTACTTTTCCTCTTCCTTCTTCAGCACCAGGTGTTGCTGATCCGGCTGGCCAGGATTCAAAATGAGACTTGAATGAATATGACTCATACCCTTGAATAACCCTGGTTAACCATGTTGTTTTTTGCCTGCTTTGGCTAGTAAGAATAACCTAGGCAAAAAGTAGTATAAAAATCTGACGTCACATGAAAAAATGTGAAAGTAGTCCAGAAGTAATACCTCAGCAATGTGGCACGCAGACTTCCTCTCCTCAACTTGAGTACCTCGCCCAACCCAAAGAAATATCTCACTATACAGTTCAGCAAGTAGCATTTTCTATTTTCCAGGATCCCTTTGGAAAGTTGACCTTCCAATGGATCCACTTGCCCCTCCATGATAGTATATGCATCAAATCAAAGTAAAAAGTCAAAACCATGATTTTTAATGTGCAAAAGATATCTCATCTGACTAGTCATTCATCAAGATCTCCAGTAGAATTCCAAAAAGTGCATACATTTAACAAATGAAAAGAACATCAGCCTCAAGTAGAAAGCCAAAAGGCTCTCTTAATTCTGGGTAGGGTCAACCGGATCCTACAATTAGAAATTTGAAGATATTGTTTGTACAGAACGCTTATCTTTTTTAGATTGATATTGATTTGTTTGACCAATATGACTGAGTTTATGAAAGATGTATCACATTCCCTTGTCCAATAAAATTCAAGGTTTTCATAGCTCTCAACTTCAGAATTATGCCAGTTTGTAATATTTAAAACCATTATGCACAAACAAAATACATGACCAACTTAATTTGCACATGTAGAACAGGAAGGGGGTAAGAATCAAACATATCTCCAAGATAATGAGACCTGGCCACCTAATTAGATATAAAATTCATAATCCTTAGCATGAAAATACCTGTAAAGTTTGGCAGGTGTAGCCTCGGGAACAATGTCATCATCACTCGAGACCTTTCTGCCAATTGGGGCAAAACCCCCAAAAAGTACCCAGAACTCACCCGAATCTAACTCAGCTTGTAGCTTTCCATCATCTATTGTATGGGGAAAAAAAAACATAGCAATGCACCAACATCAAGAAAAACTAGCATAGACCACCAAGGCACCAACAACAAACAGGAACATGCAATTTAAGAAGACATGTTCGCTCACCAACAATTGCAACATCACATTTCCCTTCATGATATGTATCCTTGAGGAACTGAATTACTTCCAATGCCTTGGCTCTTTCTTGGATGTTGGAGTTTGCACCGTTAAATTGGTAAATCTTATCTTTTGTGTCCAAAATAAAAACATCATCGTGATTTAAGGAGGATCTCACAAAAGGAACCTGCAACAGAAAAGTAATAGACATATTATTCCATAGCTCAACATATTGTGGCTCCGTGTATTAATAAAACCAATATCATCTGGCACCATGGTACCTGCTTCAGTTTAACAGCTCGTTTCCCTTTGCAGATATATAATGTTGTTTCAAACCCTTCTTCCTCTGGTTTCTTAAATCCAGAAGTAACTCCACCTTCCAAAGGCAATATACATGGTTTGAAATATGACAACAATTTGTCTGACTCATGCCCTTGTACTTCTCTATGCTGTACAGCCTTCCCTCCAAGGGATGCATCTAGTTCAACTGTCTTCATAGCTGCGGTACCAGCTTCATCCTGTCATATATATAGCCTTCATAGTAAAAATCATCATCAAGAGATAAGAAAATATATGACCAAACGAAGTAAGAAGCACTTACTTGGCTAGTATCCTTTCCAAGCCCAAAATGTATATCATATAAATAAGCACCTCCCCAACCAGGACTTGTCTACACAATTACACACTGGATTAGCTACAATAACCTCATCACACCAAATGCATTCTTCTATTTGACTTGCAAACAATCACAACTGACCGGGGAGAGAAAATAACCCTTCATCAAGAATATTATCCCTCATAGTTAAGTCATTCTTGAGTTACTACTATGCTCTCTTGCATATAACTGAAATTCCTTGATATTTATTTGCATTACATCAAAGTTTGCATCCAAAGAAGATGAAAAAACAAAAACTTAAGAAAACAACTATAGATAAGATAATGAAGAGAAATTTAACCAAATGAGTTATGTTGTAAAATATGCATGGATGTGTGCACGAAACAAATCGTGGAGAAGACAATGAAAGGAGTTGAATCCTCAAAACATAAAATTTATTTAAACTTAGAATACTGATTATATTCTTATCCATTGATCATTAATTTTCCTATTATGAGGATAAGCAATACTAAAACTATTCATATAACGTGTAACAATCTACTTTATGACAATATCAAACTAAAGCAATGCTCAAGGATAGATCAGTTTGATAAGCACACACCTGCAGAATAATGTAAGAGTCTCCTGAATAGAATTTACCATAATCAGACTTTGGAAGTGGCACAGGTTGAAAGTTTTCAATCCTCCATATCTCAATCCCACTACAAAGAGTTAAGCTTATAATTGCACATTACATATATACAGCTGAAAACAACAACATTGACCCAGTGAGTTTAGTGGAAAAAATTATTTAATGATTTTCACATCAGCTAGGACTTCAGAAAGGTGTTAAAGGATGAGTCTGGCAAACCATATCAGCAATATCGGTCTCTTTTTTCACTCTTCCAAGTTGAAAGGCCACTAAATCCACCAAGATTGAATTCTAATTAAACGTGAAAAGGATACAGTTTTTGACCAGCTCCCTGAAATGCAGGGTCCAAAGCTTTTGTTGAGCTAGCCATTTCTGGAATTCCAACAGATGATCCAAAAATAAGACAAAAGGGGCACGGGCTCTCAGGATTGCCACGTTCTGTTGCTTAGATGCTAGATAAGCTAAACCTGAAAGAGAAAGGGGGAAAAGAGCAATATATTCATAACACAATCAAGCTAGTGCTACTCTACAAAATCCAGAAAGGACATGAGTACTTGGCATTCCTAATAATGATAGCATTACCGACATGAAACAATGAACAGAATAAAGGCAATTCACAGCAATAGTAGTTAGAGCTGTCAAAAGTGAAGCATCTCAACTTCACACGTGCCATTATGGTGGGCATACATTTGTCTCATAAGTCGTCCCTATGTGCATATTATAACTGTAAATCAATTACCTTGTTAGACCGTGTCAACTACTGATTCAGGCATTCAGCACTGTTTATTGTATAAGCAGGTTTACAAAACATACCCTAAACATAGAATTGAGTCTGTTTGGCTAAATATCACGAGCAGGATAGGAAAAAAGTATACAAAATTAATTCTCAGTCATAGACTAGTCAATAAGAGCTGAAGGCAGAATCCATCTTCCTTATCTGGCGTCTAGAAGTCTAGCATTTCAAATGCATTCAGGAACACAACAATAATTAATATACAAGGCAAATACATTTGAAATGTCAGATTTGGTTTAGCCAACTGAGCAATTTGGAGGATGATTGTAGACGTAATCTAATTTGCTCATTGCAACACGTAGAGGTTAGATACCTGGACAAACTCGCATTTCATTGTGATTTAAATCCGTTTCAAGATGCATGTAAAGAGCGAACAACCCCTGCTCCCACGTAAGATAAGAAAACAACTACCTTCCAGTAGCAAAAATCAAATCAATTGTGAGAAAGCACGGTGAAATCAATTCACAGATGGGGCAATCAAATGACGTTACTTGCAGCAAATGAAGACAAAATCATAGCCAAAATTACAAATTAAATTAAAACCTAGATCAACAAAAACAACGTACAAAACCATGGGATTAAGCAATATGGGGTGTAGACGACAGTAATTAACAAAATAACAAAGGTAATAAGATGAGACGAAATAAAAATATAATGAAATTTCTGGTAATCAATCAATCAATCGACCAAACCTGTCTGAAACGGTTGGCTTTCTACTGGTTGCTCCGCCTTAGAATAGTTATGGAAAAGAGAGAAAAGGCGGGGAGGAGATATATATTATACTTGAAAAGAAAGTGAACAATCAATCTACCTTTTATGTAGAAAAGATTGTGCAACTTGTCACCATATAAAAAAGTAAAAATTATTTTTTTTGATAAAGTATTTCAAAAAACCTATCCACTTTTCCACTTCCATCACCAATCATTACAACTTATTTTTTAATGAAAATTTGATATAAAAATATTTTGCTATTCTAATAATTTTATATAAATATTTATTTTGAATTTATCTAATATATATCTTAGTATTTTAATTGATATAACACAAATCATTTTTAAATTTATCTAACAAACGCTATTTTTTTAATAAATTGTATGAAAAAAATTATTATCCTAACCATCTCAAATAAATTGTTATTTTGAAGTTATCTAAAATAAAATATTTATGTAGTTTTTTTTCACAATTCAAAATTTGAGAAAATATTGACATGAGATTGAATTCATTTTTCTATTTGAAATATTTTTTTTAAAATAATTTCACTTACCCACTATCTCAAAAACCACCACACATTAACAAATTAATATTTTGTAATTTTTACTA
Organism: Fallopia convolvulus; assembly: GCA_964016875.1. Taxonomy (NCBI): domain Eukaryota; kingdom Viridiplantae; phylum Streptophyta; class Magnoliopsida; order Caryophyllales; family Polygonaceae; genus Fallopia; species Fallopia convolvulus. The sequence goes on along the minus strand of OZ024721.1, from coordinate 33,191,764 downwards.
AGAAAATAATTTTAATTTTTTTTAAACTACTTTCACCTTGTCCACTTATTCCACTATCTCAAAAACTACCACCAACTAACAAACTAATATTTTTAATTCTTTACTAAAAGTACTAAAAGAAGTGTGATTTGTGAAAAGTGTTTGTAAAATTTTTTTAAGAACAAGTCGAAAATAATTTATAAATGAATTTAATATTAAATTAGTACAAGGTACATGAATAACACTAAAAAAATGTGATTTAGTTTGGGAGAATTTTTTAAGAACAAGTCGAAAATAATTTTTATATTAAACTCGTACACGGTACGGGAATAACACTAGTTGCTTACTGTGGGAGAGAGATGAGGGGAATGTTGCGTAGACGAGCACAGAAGCGAAATGAAGAAAAAGGATTATTAACTTATTATTATTATTATTTGAAAAAGAGTCCCGTGCGAATGGTCGCCTTTGTGGGAAATAAGAATAAATCTCGATCGTTCATTCAAAAAAATCAACGTCTCTGATTAAACATTCATTAAAAAAATAAAATACGGCACGGACGAATTTTTCCCGTATTATTCGCGTATTTTTCAATAAAATACGACACGGATGAATTTTTTTCGAATTATTCACGAATTTTTCGAAAAATACGTTTTTATCAGACGTGCCCAATTTGTTCATCAGAAATAGCGATTTGTTCATCAATATTCAACAATTGTTCATCAATACTAACTAATTGTGCATTGAGTTTTTGATAACATTGTTCATTGATTTCGAACTTTTTTAATTTTTAATTTTATTTTTTAACCTTATTTATGTGTAGGAATACAATATTATGTAGTTTTTTATGCACATATAATTAGTTTTGATATACCCATATTTGTTCATTGATATACCCATATTTGTTCATTGATATACCCCTATTTGTTCATTGATATACCCATGGTATACTATTATTTGTTCATTAGTATACTTCTTTTTTGTTCATTGGTATACCATTATTTGTTCATTGATATACCTTATTTGTTCATGGATATACCCTTATTTGTTCATTGATATAACCTTATTTGTTCATTATTATACCCTTATTTGTGAATTGAAATAAACTTATGTTTTATGTGTCAAGGCTATCAACTTGTACATTTAGGACTATTAATACTATCAACTTGTACATTTAGGACTATCTATTTGTGCATTTTTGCATTTATTTTGTGCTTTAAGGTTATCTTGAATTCAAAGTATAATACGAATGAAGTGCTTTAAGACTAACTTGTCAATACAAATGAAATGCTCAATATAGTATCAAATTAAGATAAGTTTGATGTAGAAACTTGAATGCAAAAGATAATAGATAAGGAATTTGACTTTGCAATAATATGGTGTATGCTAAGAGAACGAGATAGCAACAAATCGAAGAGGAGTGCTTGTGTCTTATTTAGCTATGAACAAATTGATGTTATTAATGAACAAATATGCATATATCAATGAACAAATTGAGGTTACTAGTGAACAAATATGCATCTAGTAATGAACAATATATATGAAAAAGGCAATGAACAAATATGCATAAACCAATGAACAAATTGATGTTACTAATGAACAAATATGCACAAACCGATGAACAAATATGCCAAAATCTGAATAAATATTTTCGTTTTTTATGAACAAAATCACAATGTTGATGAACATATTGCATGTAATTTTGATACACATTTGTTCATTTTTTATGTACAAACAATAGATTTTTGATGCACAAGCAATATTTTATTTATGCACAAAATCACAGTTTTGATGAACAAAATCACAGTTTTGATGAACAAATCCACATTATTGATGAACAAATCCACAATACTGATGAACAATCTGGGCGCGTGTCCTATTTCCATTTTTTTCAAAAATACGCGAATAATTCGCCAATAATTCGCCCATGCCGTTTTTTCCCCTTTTTAAGTGAAATGATCAGTGCCTTTGATTTTTCTTGATCCAACGACTCTTGTTCTTTGTTATTTCGCACATGAGCGCCCATTCGCACGTGAACCTGACTCTTATTTTTTAGATAATCTATAACTATATATATATATATGTTTTCGAGCCATCAGAACGATTATGTCCCACCTTACTATAACTTCTTTCTATTAAATTTTTTTAACTATTTAAAATTATCTATAATATCAAACAAATATCTATATAATATAACAATATCTTTTGAAAGCTTCCTTATACAAGTATTTAAAATTAAAGACAAAATATTTTAAAATAAATATAAATCTTGTAGCATATATCTTTTGACGAATTTGTTTATAGATATATATTGATTTTCTTTTATAAAAAAATAATGATAAATATTTATAATGTTTAAAATTAATAAAAATAGATAATAAAATATTTAATAGATATATTGAAATATTTGATAATATCTAAATTTACGTACATAGAAAGTAATAAAATATGAATAATATAATATTTGATAAAAAAATTATACATTCTACGAGCAATAAATTACTTATATTAAAGTTTATATTATATTTTTATTTATTAATATCCTATTTATAATGTCTATAAAATATCAAATCGTAGTCGTACATGATACGACGGGTACAACTAGTAATAATAATAACTTACAAAGTCAATCAAGTTACATAAAATTAGTGGGAAGCCAAGATACAATCTGGGCCCCCACTCCTCTATCAAGCAAAGCCGATTCTGGTGAAGATATGAGCAGCAGCACGTGTTCCAATGTCTTGAGTCTTAGAAAACTGTTGAACCCGATTCAACAAAACTACATCATCCTTATCCAGTTCCCCCAGAGAAGAAAAGGAGAAAGGAAGAAAATCATAACCAAAAGCCCGACAACTAGCTTCATACTTGACCCTCTTTCGATTAGCCGAACAGCCACAACTCGTCCCGGAACAAAGTCAGACAAACCAGATTGTGTCAAAGTAGAAGATCATGTCAAGTCAACACATACATCACGGCCTCGATCCCAAGAATAGAGTAAAACATTTGCAGGTCAAAGAGCTCCATTGTTCCCGCTAGACAGTCCAATATCAACCTCATTCCTTGCTGAAATCCCAGACCGATAAAAAATATAAACAAGGATATCCCGAACAACATTATGTCGATGTTTAATACCTACAATACCAACACATGACACCGCATGATTACCAAAGATATCCCCATCAAAAACCCTGGAGCAACCAGAGCATGGTGTCAAAATAGAGAACAAAGGAACATCCAACCGATAACACAACACACATCGGTAAATTATTATTTTATTAGAATTAGAATTTTGTGTTCAAATTCAACCCCACAACTGTACGAGTTTGGTTGTAGTACCGACGTATCAAACAAAACAAAGAGACTAAGTAATATCAATTGTAACTTATTTAGTAGACTAAGTCATAAAAATAAAGAATGAATTGAGAACTTATGTTGAGTAGAGAAAGTAAAATCTAACAAAGACGTTTAATTAATAGAAGATCAATGAAGAAAAGCTTATAAAGGTAAGGTTCACCACAACAACACTTCAATAGACTTTAGAAACATAAATATATAATCATAGTATCTAAAACCCAATTAACATTCACTTTCGCGACTTGCCAATTGTAATCGACTTGCTAACCTAGCCCAATCTTAAGATTTCTATGATAACTATTATTCCACAAGTGATAACAAGAAACTTTCGTAATCATGAAATCTCATGTTCAAATCCTAGGAATCCAATAGAAAATATCACATTTCGGTCTCAACTTCTATCTATTCATCTATTAAAACTATCAACTTTCGGTCTCAAACCCTAATAGAATTTTATTAAGCTTTGCCAAATTAGATGGATATGGAGCACGCCAAGATTGAATCAAACAAAGCTGCAAACATCAAATTATGCATACAGCAAATAAGTCTATTTACACATTCTTGGAATCACCCCAATTTTAGAATAGAGAAATTAGCTAGAATAATTAAATAATCTAAGAAAAATATTAACTAGATTAAAGAAAAAAGAAAAGTTAGTCTCAAATCTAGATAATTAATCTTACAAGAACAATCTCTGAAAGTCTTTACAACTAAGGTTCTAGTAAATCTCCCAAAATTCAACAACACAAATTAGAAGACAAAAGAAAATATTTATAAAAAATAACAGGACACAAGAGGTGGCACGAACCAACTCCAAGGGCCACACGACACTCGTCGTGATCGTGAGGGTCAAGGCGCATGACCTATGAATATGAAACATGAAAGTGCATGATCTTGCCCCTAAAGACGCACGATCGTGCAAAAAGGCACACAATCAAGCCTTGGATCGTGTGGCTTCTTCACATGATTCTTGTAATGCTCATTTTCGGTCTTGTCGTCTTCTAGATTGAAATCTTACTTTCTCCATATCTCCATACACATCCAAATGAAATGATGTGAGTCCGTCTACCGAGCCCACCTTCAACCCTCTTAGTGTCGAGCCTCCTACCGAGGGGTCGCCACTCGGTAATGAGCCTCTTGGGCGCCCTTGCAAGCATACCGTGGCGCGCCTTTACACACGCCGGATTCCGACCTTGGCGCGCCTTGGCTATTGATGGATGGTGCTACCTATTCAGGAACTTTTCATGGCGCCTTGTCCCATGACTCGTGTGGGGATTCCAGCCCTAAAGACAAGTCCAATGTGCATGATAAAGGGGAGCCTACACTTGGACAAGCAACCAAGACCGGTGTTCGAGGCACTAAGAAGCCGAGTCAAGGAGCTAGGCCCTATCTTGGGAGTATCACGCGTGTCCTAGCTAAGGAAATACTAGACAAAATCAAGGAGTAACTCATGTCTCATAATTTTCCGATGGCTAATGATGGTAAAGGTTGGAGTGTTCCTGTGACTATTGGTTCGACTAGTGCTAAAACTTGTCTTATGTTTTGTTAAGGGTTTTAAGTTGGCTTTCTTAAAACTTTAGGGTGTTTTATGTAAGAATGAGAGGAGTGTGGCTGAATTGTGAGAGGCGTGGGTTTAGGGTTATAAGGCTTGTTTTTTGCCTCCTTTCTTCCAAAGACTTGAAAGATGAATGTTCTCTCTTTTACTTGTTTTTCAATCTAAGTTTGTTTGTTCTTTTCGTTTCAATTCTCGTTGTTTGATCGTTGGTGAGTCATATCCAACGTTCTTTCAACTTAGTTTGTTGATGTTGGTGAGTAATATCCAAGACTCAACATCCATATCCAACGCTCCATCAATCCGATTCCATCCACTCCATCAATCGTTTCATTTCCGTCTCGGTGGATTCTGCACCACCTCAGTATAATAGCCATAACATCCAATCCACACATCATCTCAATCTGTAATTTGGAGGGATTTAACTAGACACAAAGATCTAACTTCTCGTTTTTGAATCACTCAAATCCGAGTTCGGACCAGGAAGATCTAGCCAGTTGAAGATGGGTCAGATTCCTTGGTGTTTGTTGTCGGAATTCCTTGGACTCTTTGAAGGCGATCCCTTTGCATCATCTACACCATCGATCCTTTCTCATCAGTATAGATATATAAAACAAAAACAAAACAAGAAGAACTAGAAAACACAAGAAAATGCACAAAACTTACTAAAATAAGGTGATAAGTACATGTCCTAAAAGGTTTTGTGCTTAATGTAGTTGAATATTACAATCAACCGTACTTATCTAAAGTTTTGTGCTTTTTATACATCCATTGATATTGATTAGAGCGCAATATGATATACTCGTATAAATGAACATAGGTTTATTTATTGTTTTGATATAATTATGTTCTCGTTATTCGTATTATTTATTACCGCACTAGTACTAGATTCTAGGTCTGATGATTGTGGTCTTGCTTGTTTAAGTGTCTCGTTTGAGACTATTTTGAGGATTAGCGTAAAATAGGGGTGGGGAATAAGTTCCTAGAACAGCTCTTGATAACATTGTATTAGGTGGAATATTTATTATCGTCCCCTAATACTGGGTCATGACTCTTTATGCTCTACCGCTTAAGGGGTTTGTTAGCACTCTAGCTAAGTGCCTATTTACTCGAGATGAAAAAGGCATGTATTTCCTTTGGTCGATTCTCTTAGAGAGCCAAATCAAAAAATCATTAATATGAGATGTAACGTTTTATAACTAATGAAAGATAAGTGTCCAATGCACAAAAATTAATGTACCAAGATGGTTAATACAACTTGAAAAACCATTCTTTCTCTCGCCTCCGAAGGATCTTTCTTTTAAATTTGAATGCTTACTCAAGCTTGTATAGGTGAGCTTGGTATTTAAGAACCTTCGTGGCCACCTCCCCATTTGGAGTCTTGGACATGATGAGGTTGGTTGAAATCTGATTAGTCGACGGAGGCTTTTCAAATAAATAATGTGCCTAATGAACATTCCCAATAACACTTTCCGAGTGGAACCACAGTCTTATGGTGACCTATCTCTATCTTTTTGAAAACTATATTTTCTATTTATGATGGGAGTGTTAACTATTAGATCATTGATCAGTTCTTATTCGGAGTTCAATGCTAACATGTTTAGTTACAACCTAAAGAACTGCTCCTCCATTTGCTTTCCTGGCATGGCGGGTTGGTGTTTCCCATCTTTATACATAGCATTAGGATTCAAGGAAATCGTGCTCAAGGACTAAAGACTCGAAGGAAGTCTCGCGAGGAAGTTGAAGGGAGAATTTTGAAGAAGTTGAAGGAAGACCATTGTTCACTTTTCGTATTTTACCTAGTCTTCAAACTGGCTTTTGTAATATTTATTTCTACTTCCATTTCTTAAACTCTTATAGCTTTTGGGACAAGCATTCGTCAAACTTTTATAACTTCGTGTTGGAGTGGATTGTAACAAAACAAGTTATTTCCTTATATAATAAGAATATAGGGTGTTATTAAAACAGAAATTATCAATAAAAGAACTCACATAAGTAGCTACTATTTGGTGGTGTGTGTGGCATCATAGAAATAGAATGATCTTTCCAAACGATCTATCTTATGGAGGAAGAAGTTTCAATGAGTATGTTAAATCACAAGTGACTAATTGTAAAAATGCAAAAACTGAGGCGGTAGGCAACCCAATGCAAAGTCATAAGATAAGCAATGGAAGGAAGAATACTAGGAGGAGTAAATGGGAAAGACCACCTAAGGGAACAATAAACATAAATTTTGATGGTTCCAAGCGTATGAATGGGGTTTCAACCTATGGGTTTATAATTCGAAAATCTAATGGAAATGTAGTTGCATTAGACTCAATTAAGGGACAATGTGAAGATGCACTACAAGCAAAGGCGAGAGGAATGTATATGGGAATTTTAGCTGCTCAACAATTAAAATGTAAACGAGTTATAGTTGAAGGAGAAAATATCCAAGTAATTTCTGCATTGAAAGGTAGTTGGAGCTGCCCATGGAAAATAGATATAATGATTGCGGATTCGTTAGCAATTTCACGATTTTTTTAGGCAATTGAATTTAAATATGTGCCTCGTCTGTGTAATGACGCAGCTGATTGCATTCTTAAACTATGTCATTCTATATCGTCCGATCAGCTGTTGAATCATCCAATCTTAACGTTCTCATCCGAAAGGATGCACTAGGCTAATCCTCTTCTAGTTGCCTAATTTTTTCCTCATAAAAAAACTAATATAGGGTGTTATTGTGAAATTGTATTTTATGTACTTTAAAAAGCCTTGAGTGACTTTGGAAGGTGTTTAATATTCCGAGGTCAGTGGCACTATGACACCCTCCCTGATGCCACACGTGGCCGGTTCAGGCAAGGGGGCGTTACACTAACAGAGCTACGTGTGAATGATTTCAAAGATCGGTTGACACCATTAGTCATGTTATCCATGAGGTTCTAGACGCGATCACGGGTAGGAGAACCAGGTTCTCTTGGCTTGCAAGTCGATTGCTTAGGCCCCGTGATCCACTTTTCGCCGCCATTCTTGACAAGGCTAGAAATGATGAAAGATACGAGTTATTAGAGGTATGGTTGGCCAAGTTTGTATCTTTTGGGAACGATATCTAAAACCCTATATTGCTCATTTTGTTTGTAGGGTGCAATCGGATTTATTGACGGTGCACATATCGCACCATGTATAACCCAGCTAAACAAATGTCGTATAGGAACTGAAAACAAGTGTGCTTCTTCAACATCGTGGCCATCTATGACTTCGAAATGTTTTTCACGTTCATCTCGGCCAGTTGGGAAGAAAGTGCACATGATGCTTGTGTTTTCAATCACTCTTTGAACATCCCCTCGCCAACTTCCCTCACCCTTGATGTGATCCAATCAATGTCCTCCATGGAAGAAGAGAAATGCGAAGTCACAAGTCCTTAAAATGGAATAAGGATTTTTTCAAATACTAGCATATTAGAAGAGGAAGAAAATTTCTTCCTTTCTCTTTCCCTCTTTACAACTATGAGACAGATGAATCCACGTCGGTTGAAGTAGGAGGAAAAAGAAATCATAGTAACTTGGTCCCGAACGTCTACCATTATCCTCATAATGATTGGCCATACTATTGCAATCCACAATGGAATCGAAGAAGAGTCACTTGAACACCGCGTTGATGTAGTGCTTGATAACAGGAAGAGCAGCAAAGCACGACCTTGAAGTGCCGACATCATGGAAAAAAAAGAAATAGGAAGACAAAACCAAACAGACTATGTATTCTCTTAAAGAAACAAACCAAAATATCTACACGTCCTGAACCAATAGAAGAAGCTGCTTGAGAAGAGGTTGCAAATGAGGGTGAGGTGAAAGTGTAAGCGAAAGAGAATGAAGATGGTATCGATGTAATTGAGTCTCTGAAAGAGGCTTGCTTCACTTTTGTTGTGGAGCTTGCTTCTTTTTATATTGATAGGATAGGAGTAGGTGCTTGTTGCACACTTTTCCTCCCGACTTTCCCACACCGGGCAAGTGTCAGACTCTATACATCGTATGCAAGCTCCTTGTAATAATTATGACCCGTCCCTTTAGCCAATTTCGTTGGTAATTGATTCTTCCTTGATTTAAGGTTGATAAATCCTAGATGCATAGCAAAGGAAGGAGGGCGGGGAGATAGGTTGAGGGAGGAAGTCTAGTCCTAAGGGCATAACGCAATGTCCTTGCACTCCCAAGGATCCTTGACACATGCTTCTTCTTGCACCATAACACTGGGATTTTACGGTGTTACCATTACACTCACTTCCGCCATTATCCATCTCAACACAATACTTTGTGCAATATATCAAGGCCGAAGCCAAGGGTTCCATAAGTTCGGGTTTAAAGACTCCTACGCAAGATTAGATCCATGATTCATCAACTGGCATCAGAGCCCAGTTGTCTTGTAAGTTGTTCGAACCAATCGTTTCACGCAAATTATTGTCTTCTTTGACCTATGCCATAATTCTTCACAAAAATTACAATTTTTTTTACCATTGTCGAACCCTTGTTGGATTGATCAAACCCTCAATCAAACCATTCCATTATCAATAAATTTTTTTTGCCTTATATGAAATATAGTGGTTGTGTTGATCTTGCTTTGCATACTTTCTCGTGATTCAATTCAACTTGTTTGCTTTCAATTGTGATATCATTTGTGCATTGTTATAGATAGTATCCATTGAAATTGTTAGCATATCTCATTGTTGCATGGCTCTATTAATACGATCTTTTGTGTTGTGCCCTTCTGTTCGGGTTAGTAACACTAGTGTCGCTATCTTGCATTGTTTGTTATTGTTTCCAATTTAGTTGTTACTTGATAGCCATATCTTTCTCATATCATATCTTTTTGGTCACCATATCTTAACAATTGCCATATTGCAATTTGGTTAGTATCCGATTATATATAAAAACCTAATTGTTATGAAAAATAGTTTCGGTCTTATTTAACAAAAAAATCGTAGGGCAAAGCCAAAATAACACAATCCTATACAATATTTTCTTGCTTCTCCTGCATGTCATCTTTGTTGCATGCTTTTTGGTTGATGATCTTGAATGTGCGAGTGCTAAGTTTTGTCATCATATTGTTCGTATGTTAGCCTTAGCCACCTTTCGCATAGCCTAGATTAGCCTTGATCTTATTGTTTGCATGATTGGTTCGAGTGCATATATTGTTGGTTGCTTTCGTTTGCCTTGTTCCATTTTACTTGGCATGTCATCACATGTTGATATAGGTGACATTTTTGCCCCCTTGAGTGGCAACACCGACAACCAAGGCAACATGGACCCTCCTAGGGTCGAATATGAGCAAAGTCAAGACCCTTCCTTGGTCAAGCTGACCCTAGAGCAGCGAGAGAACTAAGGCCATTAGGACTTCGATCTGAAGTAGTTGAAAGAGCCGCTCAAAATCTTGACAACTTCTTCGTCAATTAGATGAGTTGTGTGCCCTTCTAGCCGTGCAAGAGATGACATAGCTCCCACCCACAGTTGTGGCACCTCCATCTTTGGCACTTGTGCCATAGGTTGTCGCACCCACAACCGCAACACCCTTAACATATGACATGGTGCCGACTATAACCATGCAAGGGCCATGCGCGTTAAGGCTATGGCCACCACGACGATCGAACCTAGCCAGTAGCACCAGATTAATGACAACGGTTCTGTGGAGATTCCAATGCTCTAATTGTTGCACCTCCAACAGATCCACTCCGTCATCGAGTCGCACCAAGCCCACGTGCCGCAACACGACACCTATGAGCTCTATGGCGACCCCGATGCATATGGCTTCGACTCTGAGGTTAATTCATAGGGCCTAAGTATGTATTATACTACTCATTTTGACGATCGTTATGACCCTAAAAGTGGTCAACGCCGACTCGCGTTGATTACACGGTGCGCCAGTGCCAAGGCGCGGATGCCCATGCGTCTCGTGCATTTGGACGCCACGACCAGCGGTACCCGGAGCCCCATTCGAGTCACGAAAATCTTCCAAGGGCATCTCTTGCCCTATATCAAGTTAAGGTCTATTTGTGCGCCTTGCACTATGGGTTTGATGGGTTTCATTCTATGACCCAATTGTCCATGATAACTTCGAAGAATTCGATGACGAAGAATTCGAGGATTCGGTCATGGTCAACGCACATAATTTTCCACCTTTGAGAGATCCCATTTAGTTGCAAGACAACCAATCAGATTGGATTCCATCGACCCATGTCGTGGTTGATAGATTTGCCTAGGCAACATGCCATAAGCACGACGCTAACCATGACATCAAAGTGGCACGACATGCGTCTTCCATGACATCGAGGTAATGGGAAAGGCCATCGTCTTGTTCATGAGCATTCTACATCACCCATTGTGCACACCTATGACCTTCGTGATGATTGTGGTACTTAGGATGCTCCTCGATATCACCAACACGAGGTCAAGGTGAAGATTGAGCATTTCATAGGTGAGTATGATCTAGTTGTCTTGTTAGAATGGATCCAGGTCACCACCTATACATTACATTATTGTCATTTTCCTCTCGAGGAACACATCACAACATCAATGCTCCATTTTCGTTGCGTAGATCGGGTTTGGTGGCACCGCTTCGTGGACGATTGGGTCAGGCAAATTTGACGCCGATGACCATATAGGTTCAGTTCGTATATGTTATTACCTATAAATATGTTATCACTTAAAAATATGTACCAACTAATTATCGTAATCAGATGACGTTAGAGATAGCCATGCTTCATCAGGGTAGTGTGATGCCTCTCAAGTATTTCTTGAAACTCAAGGACATGTACTACAGATGGAATATCGTCGTCGCTCCCTCTACTTTGGGGACTAAGTTCCTTGGTGGGTTGAACTTTTCTATATGTAATTAGCTAGAGATCCTTCACATTAAGGATCTCAACACTTTGACTCACATCGCTATGCATCTTTCTAATCAACAAGTACACAAAAAGTCCTCTATTTGGCAGTCTGGCCAATGTAGGTATGATTCTTCTAACCCTCGTCCATACATTTATACTAATGTGCATTCATCAGTTTCACAATTAGGAACTCATCCTATGCCACATATTATGGCACCTTCGTGTTCAGGCTCGGCTCCGCATGCACCGCCTCTCAAGGCCATGCCTCCTGCCACTAAGCGTGCCCGTGACCCTAGAATGTTTCAAGTGTGGCAGCCATGGGCATTATAAGAAGGATTGCCCAAACATGAAGCGAGCCCTTTTCTCCTCTACATCTATTGGATATGAGTCATAGAAGAACATGAGGCCATGCTTGACCCATTAGAGGAGACATATGTGGTGCCTAATGAGTAGAGTTATGAGTGTGCGCCACCAACCATTGATGCAGATACTCCTTTGAGTCTAGTTTTGAGACAAGACCTTATGCTTAAGGAAAAATCTCTTCAAGACCAAAGAGAGAACTTGTTTCACACTTGTTGCCTTGTTGGGACAACTAGCTTGAGTGTCATTATTGATGGAGGCAATTGAACCAATTTGGTCAATGAAAGGATGGTTGACCATTCGAAGCTCCCTACCACGCCACATCCCACGACCTATGGCCTTCAAATGCTATCTTAAGAGCATGTAGTACTATTACTCGCCAATGTCTCGTTTCTTTTTTGATTGGTCCGTACACAGATACGGTTTTATGTGATGTCATTGCAATGGATGTCACACATATTTTTTAACACTCATATGTTCAATTACCACGGTAAATGCGTCAAACACTTACCGATGTCTCTTAATGAAATTTTACAGGACTGGGTTGAGAGAAAGAGGCAAAATGCGATTGAGGCCACTAATGCGTCTGACACAAAGACCACAGTATCGAAACAGAAAAGTGTTAGTGATGGTAGTGCTAAAAGGCCCAGACCTGATGATTTTGTGCACTCATGTCAAGGCTAGTAGGGTTCCCTTAAAAACCCTTCCATTCAGGAGAAGGTCGAGTGCCCATCGCAGCAAGACATGCTTGTACCTTTATATGGCAGCATCGAGCGACACGTCATACTGGCGTGCCCAAGTGATCTCATAAAGCCTCTAATAGGGCGCGACCCTTGCTTCTTGTTGGTGCCGACTCTGTTTGAGTCTCCTAGCACCGAGGCAGATTCCTTGCCTCCTGTTGTTTTTGAGGTTCTGACTTAGTTTGCAGATGTCTTCCCCGATGAACTACGCCTAAGCCTACCACCACTATGAGGCATTGAGCACCATATTGATTTGGTGCCTCATGCTTCCTTGCCTATCTAGGCTGCCTACAAGGCCGGGCCCAAGGAGACTAAGGATATATAAAGATAGGTTCAGGTTTTACTCGATCGTGGCTATGTTCGCGAGTCGTTGAACCCTTGCATTATGTCCGTCATCTTGGTGCCCAAGAAGGATGACATGTGGCACATGTGTGTCAATTGTAAGGTTATTAACCATATTACTATCAAGTAATGACACCCAATACTGAGGCTCGACAAAGTTCTTGATGAGCTCCATGGCGCTACCATTTTCTCCAAGGTGGATTTGAAGATTGGCTATCATCAAATCCGTATGAAGGAAGGAGACGAGTGAAATACCACTTTTAAGACCAAATATAGTCTTTGTGAGTGGTTGGGGATGCCCTTCAGGCTCACTAACGCCCCGAGCACGTTCATGCTCCTCATGAACCACGTCTTCCGAGAGTAACTAGGTAAGTTGCTTGTTGTCTATTTTAATGATATTTTGGTATTTTCTCATCATTTAGTTAACCACGTGGGACATTTGAGGCTTGTGCTAGCTAGACTTCTTTGTGAGACACTTTTTGGCAATTTTTCCAAGTGTTCTTTTTGCAGCCTATCCACTATTTTTCTTAGCTATGTTGTTTCTAGAGATGGTTTACATGTTGATGATAGCAAGGTCCGAGAAATCCGAGATTGGTAGACACCTACCACGACCATTGAGGTCCACTCCTTCATTGGCTTAGTTGGTTTCTACCACCGGACAATTGTCGCACCTTTACATGGTCTGAAAAGGAAGTGGACTATGGTCGAATGGAAAAAGCAGCATGAACATGATTTCTTAGCCTTGAAGCACACGCTTAGCAACGCGCCCCTTCTTCTATTCGTCGACTTCTCGAAGCCTATTGAGGTGGGGGTGCGATGCCTCTAACATTGGCATTGTCAGAGTGCTTCACTAAGATAGGAAGCCCATAGCCTTCTTTAGTGAGAAGTTGATAGAGACAATGTTGAACTACCCGACGTGCGACAACGAGTTGTACGCCCTGCTCTGCGTCGTGAGTTCATTATCCATAGTGATCATGTTGCCCTAAGCTACTTGAAAAGCCAAGCTCCTCTGAACCGGCACCTTGCTAGGTGGGTGGATTTCCTAGAGATGTTTCCGTATGTGGTGGTTCACAAGAAAGGTAAGGAGAATGTGGTAGCTGACTCCCTTTCTCGAAGGTATGTTCTTCTTGCTTCTCTTAAGTCTAAGCTACTTTACTTTTCATTAATTCAGGACTTATACATTCATGATTCTTATTTTAAGTCCATTTATGAGTTATGATTAGCCAAGCGTGAGCATGATTATTATTTTCTTGATGAAGGATACTTATATAAAGTCGAGAAGCTTTACATTCCGACCTCTTCTATAAGGCACTGTTTGATCAAGGAATCTCATGATGGATGAGGTCACTTTGGCATGAGTAAGACGCTTGCAACACTTAGGGAACATTTTTTTACCTCATATGGTCAAGCATGTTACCAAGTATTGTAAGGGTTATGTCACAGACCAAAAGGCTAAGTCTAGATCAAGTCCTTACGGTCTTCACACGCCTTTACCTATTCTGTCAGCCCCATGGGAAGATCTTTCCATGGATTTTATCGTAGAGTTGCCTATGTCTGGGCGAGGTAAAGATTGTATTTTTGTAGTTGTGGATCAGTTCTCTAAGATGGCCCACTTTATTTCATGTAAGAGTAACAATAATGCTATGGAAGTGGTGTCGTTGTTCTTTGATCATGTAGTAAAGTTTCATGGTATTCCTACAACTATTGTTCGTGATAGGAATACCATGTTTGTTGGACATTTTTAGAGGACACTTTGGGGGAAGTTAGGTACATATATACTCTTTTCTACTTCTTATCACCCATACGAATGGCCTGACTTAGGTCGCCAACATGACCTTGGGCACACTCTTATGATCGATGCTCAAGGCCAACCCACATCGGTGAGAGGACTTACTATCTATAGGTTAGTTTGCTTATAACAGGTGTCTACAATAAGTGCATCAGCTCACCCCGTTTGAGAGGTCTATGGATGAAATCCTCTTATGCCCTTGGATATGATGTTGCGACCCTTGCATGATGGAGACCATTTTAATATCACGCATCGCGCCGAGCAGGTGTAGTGTTTATAAGCCCGTACCCACAACCAACTCGAGTGGCGCACCACCTAGTACATAGCATAACCGAGGGCATCACAAGATGGTTTTTGAGCCTCAAGACTTGGTGTGGCTGCATTTGCACAAGGAGCGCTTCCTAATGGCCCGCAAGACCAAGCTAAAGCCTCATGGTGATGGTCCTTTTTGAGCCATCTAGCGTGTTGATGCAACACCTATCAGATTAAGCTTTTGGAGTCCTATGGCAGTGTTCATGGCACGTTCAACAAGTTTGACCTCTCCCCTTATGTCGAGGCCGAGTATGATTATTAGGAAGTGGGGACTCTTCCCATTCAAGGGGAGGGTGATGCGATCTAGCCCATGTGCGCCACAGAAGAATAGGAGGCAATGTCCGTGCGCTCCCAAGGAACCTTGACGCGTGCCCGCGCTAAGGCCATTGGTCACGCCATGACATCGCTAGTGAGATGAATTGCCTCTAGCCACGACACCCCCGACGGCGAGTACCAGATACTCATCCTCGCCACACTAACGGGAGCCGACGCATCGCTCCCCAAGACCGTGTTCGAGTCGCTCCTGCTTGCACCAGCCTCCGGCTCGACTTGAGGTTCTTGTATCGCACCTCGTAACAAGTGCACTGTCCTTCTATGACTTCGACACCGGCACACCCCACGTCTTCCTAGGTGCGCCTATCCTTGTTGATTTATTACTATTTCTAGAAACTACCTACGTGTACCTTTCTAATTATGATAAGTACTATTTATGGTGTTTGGGATTTGGAACGTGGGCCTTTGCTTGCATGCATGGGCTAGTCCTTTTTGTTTACTTGTCTTCCTAGGGTTTGTGAGAAGCCACCACTAATTAAGGTTCTCTTGAACACTTTTTCATTCACGTCTTGATTAATTGAATTTGCCACATTTGAGATTCGAGTCTCTCCTCCATTTACTGATATCCGCCTTTTTAGTTGTGTTTTTAGGGTGTGTTTTTATGTGTTTGAGTCTTTTTCCTTAGTTTTGTGTTTCGTTTAGAGTCATTTGTGTAGGTTTTCGTCTTTTCTTAAGATATGGAGTCTACATAAGCTTTGGTGGTGTTTTATAGGTTTTGAAGCTGTTTTGGAGCGGTTTTAGGAGTAAAGAGAAGCCCGAAGAAAAGCACTTAAGGAATGAATCCAAGAGAGACATTAAGATCAAGTTTAAGCCAAGTAGGAAGTTAAGAGACCCGTCATCGAGCCTAAAGGATGAAGAATCGAGCCAAAAATGAGGGTTAATGACCCTCCTACGGAGGTGCACTCTCAATTACGAAGAAATTTTCAAGGCTGAAGGGGGTCGTTAAGGACCCTGTAGGGGTCGATAATGAGACTGAGGGGGGACGGTACCGAGGGTAACAGGGTCGTTAACGAGGCACTCAAGAGAGAAGAAATTGTAGAAAATCGAAGAAAACCCTACCGACCCTGATGGGGTCGGTACCGAGGCATCTCGCGTCGGTAGGAGTTCCGCTGAGTCGGCGCATTAATGTAAATTTTTATCGCTTTAGATAGTTTCCTTAGGGGATATATCTTTTAGAAGATTTATTTCCTTAGGGATAGCTTAGCTTTTGTTATAAATACCCTTGTCTAGCTATAGTTTTCTCATCATGCAAGTAGAGGATAAAGAGGGGAGTCAAGTTGGAGATTTTGGAAGAAAATTGCTTGGGATTTAATTGTAAGTTTATTTTTAATTCAATTAGTTGTTTTTTTGAATCATAATGAATTGTGAGTAGTTCTCTTCTCTCTAAGGTTGGGGTTAAACCCAACAATGGTTATGTATGCTTGCTTTTGATCATGTTTTGATTGTTTTTATCCATGAATCTTATCTCTTGTTCTTAAATCCTTGAAACGAAAGTGGATAAGGAATTTCTCGTTCATAGTTGAAGAGAAAGAAGAAACTTTGAATTAGAATAGTTAATTAGGGTGTTGAAGCGAAAGTTGATCAATCCTAATTGAAGTAGAAGAGATAGATAGTAAAGTTTATTAATTTGGCAAAAGTTAGTTAATTTACTTTCTTAGTTAACGAAAGTTGACAACTTTATGTGATAAAAGCATGATCTACATGTTTCATTACCGTTTGCATGCATAATTGTTGTTGTGGGGATACCAAAACCTTAGACTTTTTCTCTTACTTGATAAAAACTCAACCTTTGATTGATTACTTGCACCCTAAGTAAGAACAAAACTTGTTACTAACTTTCTCCCGTAGACGAACCTGACTTCGTTGTACTCTGCGGGGTCTTGATCTATAAATTTATTTGTTGGTCAAGTAAAACCCTCTCAATAAATTTGCGTCGTTGCCGGTGAGATTTCAATTGTGCCAAGTTTTGTTTTTTAGGGTTTTTGGGAACACTATTGCGTTGGTAACGACCCTCCTAAGGTCGGTACCGACTCTGTCGACAGAACCCTAGTTTTTCTTTCCAGTTTTTGTTTTCGGGATCACTGTAGGCATCGTTATCGACCCCTTGGGCCTCAGTACCGACCCTCTTTGAGGGCCCGTTTTTCTTTTAATTTTGTTTCTATTTTTGTTTTTACTTACAGTGTATGCCAGCTGGAGGACACCGACTGATCTCCGATTCAGTAGTTGATTCTGAACCCGAGCGATCCTTCCACCGCAAATTACGAGAAAACAAAGCAATGTCGACTGTTGAAGAAAGAGCCCAACAAATGGCCGACCTCCGAGCTTAGATGGAACGGCTCCAAGCTGATAGAGATTGTGAACGAGAAATAACTGCCTGTTTACAAGAGCAACTGAACGCTATTCCGAGGAATGCAAAGCAATATATGCACCCGGAACTGAGGGTGCCGAAATCAGCAATTGTGCTCCCAGAGATCAACAAAACTTTTGAGATCAAATCTCTATTCATATCCTTAATCAAACGGTCTCAATTTGAAGGGAAACCAACTAAATGCCCAATGGAGCATATTAAGAACTTTACTGATTTATGGAAAACTTTGCATGACTTGTTTATGACAATGTTCTTCCTGTCTGCTAAGACTACAGAGCTTAGGAAGCGCATCACTTCCTATCACCAGCTGCCTAATGAGACGTTTGTTGAGACTTGGGAAAGATTTAAGGAGCTGCTACGACAATGCCCTACCCATGGGCAACCACCTTATGTGCTCCAGGAGATCTTCTTCCAAGGGATCAATGCTGCAACGAAAGATCACATCAATTTGCATACAGATTGCGACTTCATAGAGATGGATCCCGATGCTGAATGGGCGTTGCTAGACAAGCTAACAAACTATGATGCAATGTATGGAACACAACAAGTCCAGCAACCTCAGAGGAAGTTGTACAATCCGAATATGGATATAGATCCGGATGTGAAAGCCCAATTCATGCAAGACGAAATCAATAGGCTTAAGAAATAGGTAAGTTTCCTTAAAACCTCTCAACATTGTCAAGAATGTGGCTCTCAAGCCCATAGTACATCTACTTGCACTAACATAGAGCAGGTAAGAGCCGCTGAGACCTATGCTGAAACTAATTACATGAGAGGTCAATATCGAAACCAGCCCAACAGCTATGACAAAAAAATCAACTATCCCGCTTGGGGGAATTACAATCAAGGTCAAGGCCATGCACCTCCACCACAAGAAAGGAAGCCCGCACCTTATAGGCCTCCGGGTTATCAAGAGCCTCCATCTTGGATGTAAGGCATCCATGACGGAATCAATGGAGTGCGTGCTGACCTCAACAATTAGATGAAAGATGTACAGGCAGAGTTGGGAGAATTAGAAACATGGAAGAAGAGTGTCAATTCCCATCTAGGCAACCTTGTTGCAAAGATTCCAAGACCTCAATGGCAATTACCGCGCCATCCCGAGGAAAACCCTATAGGAAAAATTGTAGCCATAAACCTAAGGAGTGGAAAGAAGTTGCCGGATCGTGTTGATACCAAGGACATAAAGCATGGCGGGGAAGACGAAGCCCTAGTTGACATTGTTACCGACCCACCCAAGGTCGTTAACGACCCTTCCAGCCCAGGTAAATCTTCTCAACCAACCCCCCTCTCAGTTACGAGGTCGTTAACGACCCCCCTAGGGTTGGTACCGACCCCTCTCTAGCACCGACCGACCCCCTTGTCGATTTAGTAACGCCACGACTCGAGCCCGCTTTGGTTCCGAGTCCGGCAAAGACTCTTCTCTTCCCTTCTAAAAACTCTAAGGACTCTACAGAAGGGAATTTTAGGCATTTCATTAAGCTACTTCAAGGCTTAAATATTTCCATTCCATTTGCTGAGGCCCTTAATGAAATGCCTACCGATACTAAATTTTCAAAAGAGATCTTAAGCAGGAAGAGATCAATTTCCAAGCTATCTGACGAGGTCCGATCTTTAAAGCTCCTTGAAAAGCTAGGGGATACATGTAAGTTTGCTATTACAATTGGTATTGGAACTCACCGTTCCAAAGCTTTATGTGATTTAGGTGTCAGTGCCAGTCTACTCCCCCTCTCTATTTGGTCTAAAGCCAATATGGGACCATTAGAATCGATCAATATGAGGCTGTATATGGAAAACGGATCCTGCATCAAGGCAACTAGAGTCATTGAAGATGTTCCTGTCCAAGTGGGCAAATTTTTTGTTCCCAACGACTTTACCGAAATGGAGATGCCAAAAGACCCCGTGGTGCCAATCATTCTTGGACGACCATTCTTAGCCACCACTGGGGCACGTGTTGATGTTAAGAAGGGACTCCTAACCTTTGATATAGGGGAGTATCTACGGGAGGAGAAGGTCAAGTTCCATTTTAACCCCGCGGTTAATTAGACAGCTGCAGCTGTAGAGATTAAGATGCTTCACCCGGAGCCCGGTAATGCTAAGCGGGAAGATCACCACATGCTGAATGAGGTTGTCGAACGCACTACCGAGGAGCCTACCGACCCTTCTCCGAAGGAATACGATGCTAGAGGCGGATTCAGGCACATTATTGAGGCACTTCCTAACCCAGTGGGGTTGGTAACGACCCACATTTCCTCGGTAACGAGACCTTCTTTTTCCTTATCCTCTTTATTCTTTTTATGTTTTAAACAGTGAGGACACTGTTTGGTTTAAGTATGGGGTGGGAGAAAAAGGAAACTCAGTTTTTTGTGTCTTTTAGTTTTTGTGTCTTTGTTTGTGCCTTTGTGTTGTTTGTGTTTTTGGATTGATAATGCTCCACTGAGATGTCCTATAGTGTTATGCTTTGACTTGCTTGATCATGTAATTCCTATAGCCTGTTTGGAGAGCTTTGTCTGAGTCATGTTAAAAAGTTGTTTTTATGTGGATATTTAGCATGTGATGAAATTGAGCACATATGATTTTAGGTAAAGTTGACTTAAATCCAACAAAAATTGCTACCTAGTGAGTTGTTTTTAGCCTTATAGGGAGAACATAAAAAATTCCTTTTCTTTTCATGTGTGATTTTACTCTCCTTAGGCATATTATCTCTTGTCATTGATATGGTTATCTATTTCTCGAGGCATTTATGAGATATTAGTTAATTACATGTGAGATCATATGATGGATAACTTATTTCTTTAAACAACTTTTTATCCTCACTTTTTACCTACCTTATCATTATCCTTTTTTGAAGCCAATTTAAGCCTTAAATCCTTTTATTTGTAAGCTCCACAAAATTATTCCCTAACCGATATAAGCTTGACCCTATCAAGGGGGATTAGGACTTAGTTTTGGTTATAATTTTTGTTGAGTGAGATATATTGGTTCAAGTGTGGGGGAATTTGGATTGGGTACTTGATGATGTTATAGTATGTCATGTAAAATGAGTTTGATTCTCTGTATGCACCTAGTAAAAAAGGAAGAAAAGAAAGAAAAATCAGCAATGAAAAAGAAATCAAGAAAAAATAGTAAGAAAAAGCTGAAAGAAAAAAAAGAAGAAAAGAATAGTATTGAAAAAAGTTTGCATGAGCCAAATCTTCCTTGTTATTTTATAAACAAGATTAGTGAGTTATTAAAGGGGTTGGAAGAGAAAAAGAGATGAGTGTGCATAATGTTGAGTGAGTTTGGTGTATTGTTTTGAGAGTTTTGGTGAGTTGTGTTGAGAAATTTAGGAGTCTTGATTCCCGGATTTTTTTAGCACCACATAGCCAAAATAAATCCATGCCCTATTGTTATTACCAAGCCCCATTACAACTCGGCCGAATGGTAGCTTCTATGAAGTTTTTCATTGCGCCTAAGTTCTCTTCATGATTTGTATGTGTTTTGACATCTCTGGTGGAAACTTTGGTGATATATGTAACAATGACTATGTTGATTTTTGCATATAGGATTCACTTGTCTATTTGTTCTACATGTGCTTATGATATTGCTTTTTGACAAAGAGCAATTGCTTGAAGAATATGTTGTTGGTTTTGATTGATGTCTTGTTATTGCTTGTCCTAGTATGGGGTATTTTGATATCCGCCTTTTTAGTTGTGTTTTTAGGGTGTGTTTTTACGTGTTCGAGTCTTTTTCTATAGTTTTTTGTTTCGTTTAGAGTCGTTTGTGTATGTTTTCGTATTTCCTTAAGATATGGAGTCTACATAAGCTTTCGTGGTGCTTTTTAGGTTTTCAAGCTGTGTTTGGAGCGGTTTTAGGAGTAAAGAGAAGCCCGAAGAAAAGCACTTAAGGAATTAAGCCAAGAGAGACATTAAGATCAAGTTTAAGCCAAGTAGGAAGTTAAGAGACCCGTCATCGAGCCTAAAGGATGAAGAATCGAGCCAAAAACGAAGGTTAATGACCCTCCTACAGAGGTGCACTCTCGGTAATGAGGATGAGAAGGGTCAGTACCGAGGGTACCAAGGTCGTTAACAAGGCACTCAGGAGAGAAGAAAGTGGAGAAAATCAAAGAAAACCCTACCAACCCTGACGAGGTCGGTACCGAGGCATCCCGTGTCGGTAGGAGTTCCGTTGAGTCGGCGCATTAATGTAAATTTTTATCCCTTTAGATAGTTTCCTTAGGGGATATATCTTTTAGAAGATTTATTTCCTTAGGGATAGCTTAGCTTTTGTTATAAATACCCTTGTGTAGCTATAGTTTTCTTATCATGCAAGTTTAGGAGAAGTTTAGAGATGATAGAGAGGAGAGACAAGTCGGAGATTTTGGAAGACAATTGCTTGGGATTTAATTGTAAGTTTATTTTTAATTCAATTAGTTGTTTTTTCAATCATGATGAATTGTGAGTAGTTCTCTTCTCTCTATGGTTGGGGTTAAACCCAACAATGGTTATGTATGCTTGCTTTTGATCATGTTTTGATTGTTTTTATCCATGAATCTTATCTCTTGTTCTTAAACCCTTGAAACGAAAGTTGATAAGGAATTTCTCGTTCATAGTCGAAAGGAAAGAAGAAACTTTGAATCAAAATAGTCAATTAGGGTTTTGAAGCGAAGGTTGATCAATCC
This sequence comes from Fallopia convolvulus, assembly GCA_964016875.1. Taxonomy (NCBI): domain Eukaryota; kingdom Viridiplantae; phylum Streptophyta; class Magnoliopsida; order Caryophyllales; family Polygonaceae; genus Fallopia; species Fallopia convolvulus. Next base: position 33,169,128 of record OZ024721.1, on the reverse strand, counting down.
TATTTGAAGTAGAAGAGATAGATAGTAAAGTTTATTAATTTGGCGAAAGTTAGTTAATGTACTTGCTTAGTCAACGAAAGTTGACAACTTTTTGTGATAAAAGCATGATCTACATGTTTCATTAGCGTTTGCATGCATAATTGTTGTTGTGGAGATACCAAAACCTTAGAATTTCTCTCTTGATAAAAAATCAACCATTGATTGATTACTTGCGCCCTGAGTAAGAACAAAACTTGATACTGACTTTCTCCCATGGACGAACCTAACTTCGCTATACTCAGCGGGGTCTTGATCTATAAATTTATTTGTTGGTCAAGTAAAACCCTCTCAACATCTACGGCCTAGGAATCACATCTAATCCTCTCAACCTCCATTCCCTACGCCGACGCTACGACACCTATCAACTTTATCCAATCGAACCCATCTTGACTGTAACATCCCCGACCAAAATGCGTACGTCATTCTGCATTCATATAAGATTAAGATCATATGAATAGCATAGTGGCATGATATATAGTGAATTTTTAAAAGGAATATTTATTTTCTAATTAAGTTTATTTTATTTTTTAAAGTTTTCAAGAAAAAGTTAATTATTAATTATTTTAGGGTAAAGTTTGTAGTAAAGAAGTTTTCAGGGTGAAAAGTGCAATTCTTTAAAAAAATGGCCGACTCTTTCAACCGACTTCAACTTTGATATATATATATATATATGGGGTTCATTTATGAACTACTTTACTAAAAATTGCGTAGATGGAAAAGAACAAAAGGGAGAGAGATTAGAGAAAAGTGAGAGAGAGAAGAAATTGAATTTGAAAGATTTCGGTTGTTTTATTTTGGATCTGGTACAAGATCTCTTCAATCGGGTTTTAATCTCGAAGTACAAGCTTGATTTGGTAAGTTTTTAATTACTTAATGGTTTATCTGGATTTTCCTAATTTTTCCAGATCTAGATCTACAGTTGGTTTTGATTTGAAAACCGATTGATCTATAGTTCTCAGAGGGTGTTTTCGATATCGGATTTATATTCGGTAAAACATTTCAGAGTAATCTTAAGGTTTTGCCTTGTAATGATATTAGGGAGACCTTTGATCAAGTTTTTCAGAAAAGTTTGAACTAGAAAAATGTTCTTCTATATATATAGTTTATTGTTGTCATGTTTTAAAGGATTTGGAAAGATGCACAAGAAGTTATAATGCATTCTGGCATTTCATTGCATTTGGGGTTAGAGTTTATAAGAGTAAATAGCCTAATTTACATTGGGTTATATATAGGAGCACAAGTCATAGATCGTGGTCAAAGAGAAAGGGAAGAGATATAGTTGATGATGCTCAAAATGGTAAAGTGAGAAGTGGGCCCGGGGTACGAGGAACACGCGAACCCAGCGGGCCTCCCGAGGACGATCCTGGGGCCCACAACCATGTCCACCTTTTATTTTAACAAAACTCCTACCCCCACGAGGTCCCCCGAGACCTCGAAGCGAGGTCTCGACCTCGTAACTGACTCTACTGCCACCCGCCCACCATGACCACTCATCGAGCGCCGCCCCTCGAGCCAATCACCGACTGCCTCGCCTCTAGGCCAATCAGAGCCCTTGATCTCGGGCGTCCCACATCGGACAATGACCAAAACTCGACTCCCCAATCCTCTATAAATAGAGGAGAATCTCGTATGGAAAAGGGGTTGAAAAACATCTTGAACTCAAGAATTATCTTGCTCGTTGAAGATCGACGTGATCGAAATATCGTCAAAAGGCCTCGCTATAGACAAGTGAAGTCCACAAAAAGACTTCAAGTCTCACAAAGTTCCTACCCACGCCAAAGATCTCGCTACACCATTTCGCACGCCCGCCTACACCTCGCTCTCATTCATCTCGAAGACTTCGCTGCCCGATCTCGCAAGTCGTCAACACCGTCCCGCTAGATCAACCTCGCTCAAGAGATCAAGCAAGCAATACTTAGAATTGTCTAGCCAGTAGGAGATATCGAACATTGTTAGGTCGAGATCTCGGATAATCGTAGGAGATCTAGGGTGTAAACTTCCAAGTGTTCGTAACCTCGTGTTACCGTAACCTCGTTGTAAGGAAAATCATAAATAAAGAAGCAAGGTTTCGCACAGTCGAATATAATAATCTCGCGCCTTGTCTTTTAGCGAATGCGTCATTTCGGGTTTCATCATTGGCGCCGTCTGTGGGAACTTCTTCATCCTAAGTAGTTCCTCGATTCGTGCAAACCTTAGCTTCGATTCCCTCAAAATGGCTTGCCCAAACAATTTCTTCCCTCAACACCCCGACAACATGCCAGAAACTACGCAATGGACAGCCGCGGGGCCTCCGGGCTGCCCGTTCGTGGTCCCTCCGGGATGGACGTACGCCGCCTCGCAAAATCCATTCCCACTCCAAGGCTTCGAGCAGGGCGGCGCGTCCCCGAACCCATATCCCTACCCGGCCTATGGGCAATACCAGCAGGGCTTCTCCCCTTAGTACGTCCCCTATCCCCCCGGGTGAGCCGCACTCCGAGTACGTCCCCGCGTACGTCCCTAGGCGTGCGCCGGAGCCCGAGTCCTCCACCAACGGCTCGTCAACAAAGAGGCCTCCCCGAGATCCCATGTAGATCTCGCGGTCTCGATCGCGACGATCGAGGCTGCAGGGGCCAGAGTTGTCCGAAACAACGGGGAGCGCGATGCATTACCCGAGGTCTCGATCGCACAATTCGAGGCCGCCGCCACAAAATCAGGAGGAGGCCAAGATCACCTCCCCATTCATGGACGCGATCCGGAACGCGCCTATGCCCAAGGGCTTCTTAAGGCCACAAATGGGACTTTATGACGGCGCAGCGGACCCCGAGGAGCACGTAAAACACTTCGCGGTCCAGATGAACGTCAATGCCTACAATGACGCCATATTCTGCCGGGTTTTCCCAACCACCCTGGAAAAGGCCGCGTTGACGTGGTTCTCAAGAAGGTCGGCTCCGTGACCTCGTTCGCCCAGCTGTGTGATTCCTTTGTCACGCACTTCAGCGGCTCCAGGAAGCGCAAGAAGAACATGCAGGATCTCCGCTGGATCGAGCAGGGGGAGAGCGAATCCTTAGGCGCTTTCTTCACAAGGTTCACGACCGCGGTGGCGGAGATCGCGCACGTCGACGAGTCGTCGGTGCGCGACACCCTCATGGGCAACCTGCGCATCGGGGATTTCAAAAACCGCATTTTCTTGAAGAATCCGGAGACGTACGAAAGCCTATGCGCCCGGATCACGGCCCAAGTATACGCCGAGGATGCCGCCAACCAGAGCTCGCGACCACGAACTGACAAAGAGATCGTCGCCGAGGCCAAGGGAAAGGCCAAGGTGGCCGCGCGCGATGCGTATGTGACGCAGGCACATAACCCCAACAACAACAACAACAGAAACAACAAAAATAACCGGAACAACAACAACAACAATAACCGGAACAACAACCGCGGAGGCGGTGGCGGAGATTGGAACTGCTTTGGCGGGAGACCGCGGGGTTACCGAGGCAAGGGAAGTCCCGCGCACGACCCAAATGAAAAGGGCCGTGCCAACCCCGCATCAGGAACCAACCTTGAGCCGCAAGGCCCAAGTCGGACCCAGGCTAACAACAACAACAACGTGAGAGCAGCAAGCACCCGCGAAGCAGGCCTGGTCTGGACAAGCGACGACGCTCGATGGATACATCCATGCCATCTCGGGCGGACCATCACCGGCTGGGTCAAGCCAGGCAGAGCGGAAGAGATACGCGAGGGAAAGCCATCATGAGCCCTCGGTATTCAGCGTCGCACAAACCTCGTGCGCCCACGAAGGTTTGTCCTTCTCGTCCGAAGATGCCGAGGGGCTCCACATGCCGCACTCCGACCCCTTGGTGGTCCACGCGCAGATGGGCTCGAAGATGGTTAAGCGAGTGCTGGTGGACACGGGATCCTCCGTGGACATCATGTACTATGGCGCGTTCGAGCAATTGGGCATCTCCAAGACCTCCTTGAAGCCCTACGCTGGGAAACTCACCTCCTTCTCGGGAGACGAAGTCGACGTGGCTGGACTCATCGACCTCTGGATGACGCTCGGCACCGGCTCCACCAGGAGGACCGAAATGGTAGAGTTCACCGTGGTACGCCTACCTTCGGTGTGGAACGCAATCATTGGGAGGGTCTCCCTGATGAAGTTCCAAGCGGTAGTTTCTATCTATCACCTGAAGATGAAGTTCCCCGTCGATGGCGGGGTTGGAGAGGTGAAGGGCAATCAGGAGGAAGGTCGCGTTTGCTACGCGACCTCTGCAAAACAAAAGTGCCCGGTGTTCATGGTGGAATCCCCCGGCGAGGCCGACCTCGAAGTCCGGGATTTCACAGTCCCAACTCCAGAGCTAGAGAGAAGGGTGATATCCCCTTTCGAGAGCGAGTCCGAGAAGATCTACCTCGGGGAATGCCTCTCGGGGGCGTCGGCAACGTCGCTAGAAGCCTTGCTCGCTGGGTCCCGCGACGTGTTCGCCTGGACTGCGAAGGACCTCCGAGGTGTCCCGCGGACCGTAGCCCAGCACTCTTTGAACGTCGATGTCACCACTCGCCATGTGGTGTAGCGACGAATAAAAATGAACGAAGAAAGGGCGAGCGCCGCGAATGACGAAGTGGCAAAATTGCTGGCTGCGGGGTTCATACGCGAGGTCCAATACCCCCGGTGGTTGTCCAACGTCGTGCTTGTCAAAAAAGCCAGCGGGAAGTAGAGGATGTGCGTCGATTTCAAGGACCTCAACAAAGCATGTCCCAAAGACAGCTACCCCTTGCCCTTGATCGACGAGCTCGTTGACTCAACCGCAGGTCACGGGGTTTTAAGCTTCCTCGACGCGTACTCGGGGTACAATCAGGTTCTGATGAACCCGCGAGAAGAAGAAGAAACATCCTTCATCACCCAGCGAGGCACTTATTGCTACAAAGTCATGCCGTTTGGGCTGAAGAACGCGGGGGCCACCTTTCAACGCCTCGTCGACCGCGTTTTCAAAAACCATCTCGGACAAAACGTGTCGGCTTATGTCGACGACATTGTTGTCCGGAGCAAGACCCCTGAGGAGCATCTGGTCGACCTCGCTGAGGTCTTCGCGACTCTCAGGCACAACCGTCTCAGCCTGAACCCCGAGAAATGCGTCTTCGGCGTGTCGTCGGGAAAATTCTTAGGCTTTATGATTAGCGAACGGGGCATCGACGTAAACCCTGCCAAGGTCGAGTCGATCCTCTCTATGAGGTCACCACGGTCTCGCACCGAGGTACAACGGCTCAACGGTGCCGTCAACTACCTTGGGAGGTTCTGCTCCCGCCTGGCGGAAAGGTCCCTGCCCTTTTTCGCGGCTCTCAAGCAGAATTACAAGTTCGTGTGGGATGAGAATATGGAGCTCGCTTTCTCTGAGCTAAAGGCCTTCCTGACAAAGCTCCCCACACTATCGCCCCCGCTGGCGGGTGAAGACTTGCAACTTTATGTGGCCGTATGCCCCGAGACGGTCAGCGCAGTGCTCACCAGAAAGGCCACGCACCTAGTTTATTTCGTGAGTCGTGTGCTTCAGCCCGCGGAGCAGCGATATTTTCCAGCAGAGAAGATGGCGCTGGCAGTTGTGACCGCCGCGAGGCGTCTGCGCCCTTACTTCCATGTGCACCCCATCCAGGTCTTGTCTAACCTCCCACTTCGACAAATCCTCCACCAGCCCGCCCTCTCCGGGCGAATGACGAAGTGGGCGGTCGAGCTCTCCGAGTTCGACATCAACTACCTCCCAAGAACTGCCATGAAGGGACAGGCCCTCGCTGACTTCATGGTGGAGGTCACCTTCCCTGAGACAGAAACAAGCTCGGAAGAGTGGAAGGTGTTTGTTGACGGCTCGCGATGTGACGCCAGTGGTGGGGCTGGCGTATTCCTCGTTGGGCCCTCGATCGAGACGGAGTACTCACTCAACTTCGCCTTCGACGCCACCAATAACGAGGCCGAATATGAAGCCATGATCACTGGAATCGAGATGGCACTCCTCAGTGGGGCCCGGAAAATCAGGGTCTATACCGACTCCGAGCTGGTGGCGCGCCAACTCAACGGTCAGTACGACACCAGAACGGGGTTCCTGCCCGCGTACCGAGAAAAGGTCAAAGCCTTGGTATCATGCTTGGAAACCTTCGCGGTGGAGTCCATCCCGCGAACCTCGAACACCAAAGCAGATGCGCTTGCGAGGTTAGGATCCGCTCTCCCCCTTGAAGTGGGGAACCGCGTAATGGTAGAACGAAAACCCTCGCGGAGTGTGAACAACGAGGTTCTATTTGTCACCGCGGGGGATTGGAGGATCCAGATAACACGGTATGTGGAAAGCGGAGTCCTCCCAGAGGACCCCGCACAGGCTAGGAAGCTGAAAATGCAGGCGGCGCGATATTGCGTCATAGGTGGCTGCCTTTATCGCCGAGGCTACGCCGAGCCCAACCTATTGTGCGTCCCGACCGAGTCTACGGAGCACATCCTCTATGAGGCCCATGAAGGGGTCTGTGGCGGCCACCCAGGATGGCAAACCCTTTCGCATAAAATCGCCCACTTGGGGTACTTCTGGCCCACCCTCCGGCAAGACGCAAGGGACTATGTCCAGCGATGTGATGGATGCCAGAAGCACGGTAACCTCTTGCACACCCCGACCTCGCAGCGTCGCTCCATCCACGCGCCGTGCCCCTTCGCGATGTGGAGAATGGACATCCTCGGCCCCTTCCCCAAGGCCCCCGGTCAGGTGCGGTATATCCTGGTCGTCGTCGACTACTTCACAAAGTGGGTCGAGGCACAAGCAATGGCGAAGATCACGGGGACTAAGGTCTGCGACTTTCTGTGGAAGAACCTTGTCTGCTGCTTCGGCGTTCCCATGACCATCATGACCGACCATGGCCCCCAATTTGATTGTGAAGAGACTCGGACATTCTGCTCAGACTTGGGCATAGCCCTCAAGTTCTCCTCCGTGGCCCATCCTCAGTCCAACGGCCAGGTGGAGAACGTCAACGCCCGCATCCTGTCTGATCTAAAAAAGCGGCTGGGCATGACACAAGGTCGTTGGGCAGAGCTCCTCCCATTCGTCCTATGGACGTACCGCACCACCGCGCGCCGCGCGACCGGAGAAACGCCGTTCGCCCTAACCTACGGGGCAGAGGCCCTAGTCTCGGTAGAAACTCTGGTCCCATCGGCAAGGGTGTTCGATTTTGACGAAAAGGAGAATGAGGCCAATCTCAGGGTCGAGTTGCTCTTCCGTGATGAGCTACGCGAAGTAGCCGACCTTCGCTCCAGGGAATACAAGCGCCGCGTGGCTGTCTACCACAACAAGAAGGTGAGACCTCGTTTCCTGGCCACAGGCAATCTCGTCTTGAGAAGAACCGAAGGTGGCAAACTGGATCCCAACTGGGAGGGGCCATACATCCTCGGCGAGGAGGTCGCTCCCGGAGCCTTTAAACTCAAAAACAACGAGGGGCGTACCCTCAGTAAGACGTGGAACGTCGATTGGTTAAAGAAATATTTTATGTAAACTCTCTGAGCCCCGTTACCTCTTTTTGTGAATAAAGGGTTGTTGGACTTCCAAAATCTCTCTCAAAAATAAAAACTTCGGGTTTAAAGTCCATCCCTCGCTTCCCGCTTGGGGTTGGAGAATCTCGTTAAGTCCAAACCTCGCTTCCCGCTTGGTGTTGGAGAATCTCGTTAAGTCCATCCCTCGCTTCCCGCTTGGGGTTGGAGAATCTCGTTAAGTCCATCCCTCGCTTCCCGCTTGGGGTTGGAGAATCTCGTTAAGTCCAAACCTCGCTTCCCGCTTGGTGTTGGAGATTTTCGTTAAAGTCCAAACCTCGCTTCCCGCTAGGTGTTGGAGATTTTCGTTAAAGTCCATCCCTCGCTTCCCGCTTGGGGTTGGAGAATCTCGTTAAATCCATCCCTCGCTTATCGCTTGGTGTTGAGAATCTCGTTAAGTCCATCCCTCGCTTCCCGCTTGGGGTTGGAGAATCTTGTTAAGTCCATCCCTCGCTTCCCGCTTGGGGTTGGAGAATCTCGTTAAGTCCAAACCTCGCTTCCCGCTTGGTGTTGGAGATTTTCATTAAAGTCCAAACATCGCTTCCCGCTTGGTGTTGTAGAATCTCGTTAAGTCCATCCCTCGCTTCCTGCTTGGTGTTGGAGAATCTCGTTAAGTCCATCCCTCGCTTCTCGCTTGGTGTTGGAGATTTTCGTTAAAGTCCGAACCTCGCTTCGCGCTTGGTGTTGGAGAATCTCGTTAAGTCCATCCCTCGCTTCCCGCTTGGGGTTGGAGAATCTCGTTAAGTCCATCCCTCGCTTCCCGCTTGGGGTTGGAGAATCTCGTTAAATCCATCCCTCGCTTCCCACTTGGGGTTGGAGAAACTCGAACAAAATATGCGAGGTCCGAGCAGGGCTCATGACCTCGGCGTAATCATTGTGCGAAGTCCGAGAAAGGCTCGGGACCTCGGCGAGTTCTTGTGAGGATTCGAGCAAAATTAGAAACACCCGATGTGGCCCGAGTACCACAATAGTTGTGACACTCGGACCATGGGGTTGGGTAAATATGTGCGAGCATATACAAGTAAGCTAGAACAAACAAACAATCATGGGGTAAGGAAAATAACATAAAAAGTTGGGGCGTGTGCCCAGATGTTTAATTACAAGCCCCACAGGGCCACCAACAAAACAAAAAAACAAAAAAAAGAGAAAACGACATCCTTTAGATCTTCGAGGCTTCGGCGGTAGGGTCGGAGGTCTTCGTAGGATCTTCAGAGGCACGAGCAGCAGGGTCTTTGGAAATCTCCAAGGCAGGGGCGGGGATGGCAGAAGGTTGGGAGCTTGGCGCATCTTCCCGAGCAACGGCTGCCGAGGTAGGCACCTCGTTGGCCACAGTTCCATCCTCGTTGAGAAAGAATTCGCACTCTCCCTCAGGCTCTTCCCCGTCAAGTTCCCCCATAGTCTCCTCGTAGTTGGGGATAAAGAACTTGATGCGGGGGTCGATGTGTCCATACTTCGCGACCGCCTGTTTAACCCCCATCCGGACGGACTAGTGGAACATCTTCCTCACACTCTCCACCAACTCAGCCTGAAAGGCCTCGGACTTCACATACCTAGGCCCCTCGGCGTCCAGCTCCTTACTAAGCTCAACAACACGCCGTTGGAGCCTGGTAATCTCCTCCTCAGCTTTCCGAAGCTCCGCCTCCTTTTCTCTGAAAAATTGGTGCTCCTCGGATAGCTGGCCTTTGAGCTTTGCGACCTCGTCTTTAAAATCCCCGTTCTCGTCCCTCAAATCCTTGTTCTCCTCCTTCGCCTTCCTCAGCTCCTCCCTGACCCTCGAGGCGGCCTTGGCCTCGTCCGCTGCCGCGACCTCCGCGGCACGAACGCGTCTCTTGGCCTCTGCGAGGCTTTTTCCCCTCTTCTCAATCTCGGTGTCCCGCTCTTTGAGCCTTGCCTCCATCCTATCCATATTCCTATGGAGGAGAACGACGCGGCCGCAGTTGTAGTTCGCGAAGAAGGAATTCTGAAGCAATAGAAGAGCACGTTAAAACAAGAACAAAAATAATAAAGCCAATCAAGAAAAAAAATGAACAAGAAAGAGCAAGACATACCATCGCGGAGTAGCGGAGGATCTCATCGTTGAGGGCTGCCTCCGAGAGGTTGTTGGCCCATGCAACCTCGTCGGTCCAAGCTGACCTGTCCCAGTCTTGGGACACGTCCCGGGAAGGACCAGGGCAGTGGAACTTCTCGGCAGGAGGCCCGGTGGCCGAGATAACTCGGCTCTTCGAGCCAGGGCGCTCGACCATCTCGCCCCCTTGCTTTCCCCCTTGGTCGTCCCCCTTCTGTTTCTTCTTCTTCTCTCCACGAGGAGACCCCGTGCCCTTTCTCTTGGACCCGGTTTTGTCACCAGATCCTCGGGAGGGTTGGGACGACGTTCGGGCAGCGTCCCCCTTCGTCGACCCCCTCTCGATCTTCTTCGCCTCAGGCGCCTTCGACGCCGGGACTGGGGCCTTCGGCTGCGAAACAAGCGGCCTCGCCTGTGAGGTCAGATCCTTTATAACGACCCCGTGTTGACCTTGGGGTCTCGGAGCGTTGGAGGAAGAAGTCACATGCCTTTTGCCCTGCGACTTCGAAGTAAGAGCGCCGAGTAGGTCCACTGTCAAAACAAAAAACGGGGACGTAAAAATTAGATAAAAAAGAAACTGAAGCAAGTTAGCAAGGTCTAACCTCGCGACTCCAAGGCAGTGATAAAAAAAAACAGGCCGGCGAGGCCTATAACCTCGTTTCTCAAACAAAAAAAAAAAGAAAAAAAAAACAATCAGAAGAAAGATCGAATACCCTCTTTGCCCTCGCTAGGAGGGAGGCTAAGACTTAGGCCAGCCCGCTCAAGCTGGTCCTGAGAGAGATACACCTGGTACGGTGCCTGACTCGCTGTGGCATATCGGGCCTTGAGTGCCTTAAGCTCGTCAACCGTCAGCGGGGTTACACACCGAACAAACCTGCCCGGCACCACGGGGAAGTTGAGATATCTCCCGGTGGGGTCGCGGACCAAGAACCAGTTCGGCTTCCACGACCCGACGTTCGAAGGGGCCGTGGTGATCTTGATGTTCGGCGTGCTAAGATTGATGAGGCTTGGGGACCGAGTGTCTCTCCTCGCTAGGAATAAAGCCGACAAGTAATCGAGGTTCGGCCCGTCACCAAGTTCGCGGCTGCGAATCGTGTAGGCGCACAGCAGCCGCCAAGCATTCGGAAACAATTGCGCGGGGCAGATCTTCATGGCCCACAAATAATCAACGATATGCTGGGCCAGGGGAAGCCTGAAGCCCGCTTGAAGGCTGAAGAGGTGCACAACCACGCACCTGTCGTAAGAAGCCAAGGAGTGGCCCCCCTCCTCGAGAAGCGCCAACTCAATCCCCTCGGGCCAAGCGAAGTCCTTGGCAATGTCTGCGAGGTCCTTCTGCTTAAGTTCGGTAGCCACCCCTCGGATAGACAAGCCTCGGGAGAGCCCGGGGTCATGGGAATCCGTCCCTCCACGACACACGGGACGCGGGACACGGCGTCCGTGATGTAAGCCGCAGGAAAGCTCGGGGGCACATAGGGAGCAGGGGTCGAGGTCGTATCCACACCTGACCTCACCATCAGTTCAGCAAGATCCGCATCGGGGGTGGAGGACGAGGCCATCTCAACGCCTGACGACACGCGAAGTCGGGTGAAGCGCGAGCTAATAGAAACCCCGGAGTTGCTTGAAGAAGGATCGCTGAAAACCAACAAAGGAGACCTCGGGTTTTGAGAGTCGCTAGGCTCTACGCTTCCCACGGACTCCGAAACCTCCCCGTAAAAACCCTCTTGAACCTTGAAGACAAAGCCTAGCGGAGGGCTCAGAGAGTTTCCCCTAGGCATGAAAAGAACGACGTCCAGGCCGCGGAAGGCTAACACCTGGAAAAGGAAGAAGTGTTGAGACATCGGGCAAAATAATCAAGAAAAACAATGCGAGGTCATATCCCCGAGAGAAAAGCAAAACGAGGTCAGGAAAAACAATGCAAGGTCATAACCTCGGAAGAAAAAGAACGAGGTCATAACCTCGTAAGAAAGAGAAATTCTGGGCCATAAGAGGCGAGGAGCCACGTGGCACCCTAGGGGCTACTCTGACAAGATAGGACGGCGAGGGAGAAAACGAAGCGCCAAAAAGGGAGAAATCGAAGCGCCAGAAAGAGGAAAGAGAAGGTGAAATGGAAGCCAGCGGTGGAAAGCGGCGGTGGAGACTCTAACGTCCCATCAATCCGCCGTCAGGGCGTTTGGGTTTCCAAGAACTTCAAAATTCAAAACCGCCGAAAAAGAAAAAGAGACAGCCGTCGGTTGGAGGGCGAGAGGTTCGAGTGCATGGCGTTCGCCACCCTCACCCCACCGTTCCGCCACCATGACGCCGGTGCAAAGCACCAAGAGGCGACCACTGCCCGCTAGGGCACAAGGCCAAAAAAAGGGAAAAGAAGAGAAAGGAGCAAAGGAAAAACGGCGAGAAAAAGCACGCGGAAACTCACGCCGACCTCACCACCGCCGTTTTGCCACCGTGACGCCGGCGCGAAACACCAGGCGACACTCCAAAACGCGGAATAAAAAACAAGCAGGGAAAAATCAAAAGCGAACAAAAAGCGGGAGGAGGAAAGTCGAAGACTTACTTGTTCAGAATCGACGAGGAGGGAACGGTGGTGCAATCGGAAAGTGGCTAGGCTCGCAGGAAACCGTCGGGAGAAACCGCTCGCAGGAGGCCGGAAAGACGGAGAAGAGAAGGCGAAAATGTTGGAAGAAAGGAAGAGAAGATGAAGGGGAAGCGTATGGAATACGCTCTTATAAAGAGCAGGGTTAGGGCCCCCCCTGCCCAGGAAGGCTTATTGGGCCTGTTCCCCCTGAACGGCCCATTAAGCAAGATACAAAGAGCAAGCCCAAAAAAGCTTCACCCTTACAAACAAAAGAAACTAAGTGTAGAACCTCGCAAAAAGAGGGCTTCGCGAGATGCCCCCCATAAACCTCGGAAACCCTTGAAACCTCGCAGAATGCCTACCCACCTCTTAGACACTCGCACCCCGTGACCTTTGAGAGCTAATGCCCTGCGGCCCTCGGGGCGAGATCCCCAGGCCATGGGGTTGTGATGATGCTCAAAATGGTAAAGTGAGAAGTGGGCCCGGGGTACGAGGAACACGCGGACCCAGCGGGCCTCCCGAGGACGATCCTGGGGCCCACAACCATGTCCACCTTTTATTTTAACAAAACTCCTACCCCCACGAGGTCCCCCGAGACCTCGGAGCGAGGTCTCGACCTCGTAACCGACTCTACTGCCACCCGCCCACCATGACCACTCAGCGAGCGCCGCCCCTCGAGCCAATCACCGACTGCCTCGCCTCTAGGCCAATCAGAACCCTTGATCTCGAGCGTCCCACATCGGACAATGACCAAAACTCGACTCCCCAATCCTCTATAAATAGAGGAGAATCTCGTATGGAAAAGGGGTCGAAAAACATCTTGAACTCAAGAATTATCTTGCTCGTTGAAGATCGACGTGATCGAAACATCGTCAAAAGGCCTCGCTATAGACAAGTGAAGTCCACAAAAAGACTTCAAGTCTCACAAAGTTCCTACCCACGCCAAAGATCTCGCTACACCATTTCGCACGCCGGCTACACCTCGCTCTCATTCATCTCGAAGACTTCGTTGCCCGATCTCGCAAGTCGTCAACACCGTCCCGCTAGATCAACCTCGCTCAAGAGATCAAGCAAGCAATACTTAGAATTTTCTAGCCAGTAGGAGATCTCGAACATTGTTAGGTCGAGATCTCGGATAATCGTAGGAGATCTAGGGTGTAAACTTCCAAGTGTTCGTAACCTCGTGTTACCGTAACCTCGTTGTAAGGAAAATCATAAATAAAGAAGCAAGGTTTCGCACAGTCGAATATAATAATCTCGCGCCTTGTCTTTTAGCGAACGCGTCATTTCGGGTTTCATCAATAGTATATGTCTTGAACAGGTGACTATAGACCGGAGATTCAACCCTATGTGCTATATGTGAAATATGAATATATGGATATATGCGCTATATGTGGTATATGAGGTATATGAATATATGTGCTATATGAGCTGTATGGATATATGTGTTATATGGATTATATGGATAGATATGATAGCTCTGAAATTTCTAGAGTTGTTTGCACGGAAAGTATGTTAACAGATGGCATATGATATATGGTTACATGATGCACTTGATTGCATAGCATATTGCAATGAGATTAAAAGGACTTGTGACTGTCTTGCCATGAACTGTAATTCAGGAAATCTTCGGAATTCTTTGTTAAAGCGACCTACGGGTCATACAGGATCTTCGGATCATACAGGACCTACGGGTCAATCAGGAGATCTTCGGATTTCTTTTTTAAAGGGAACATAAGAGTCAATATTCAGGAAATCTTCGGATTTCTTTGTTAAAGGGACCATAAGAGTCCATATATAGTAAACCCGGGGCAGATTCAAGCTTGAACAGTTCACAGAATAAAGAATCGGAAACATCAGCATTTGCATTCGCATAGTAATTAAATTCAGATATGATATATATATGATATGTATGTATATGTATATGGATTAAATATTTGACTCTGTGTGAAATAATTGATGATGGTTTATATTCACTTAGTATGCGACTCACGCAAACCGCAAAACAATTTTTCAGGTTCAACTAGTTTTTGCTGATGTGTGTCTCTATTAGAGGTCACATTCATACAGGTCGGCCGGCTGAAGTTCAATGCAACCTTCTCCTCCTCATTTTGCATCTTAGACATATGAGTTGTAATATAAGTTAAGAGTGACAGATGTTTTAGTATGAGTAGTAACGGCATAGAACTGTGTGTGTGCAACCTTTTATGGTTGTTAATTCCGCTTTGTTCTTATGTGGATAATTATGTGAATTATCTTTTTATATAAGAGATAAGTATTATTAAGTATACGTCATAGGGTATAAGGGTGTCACACCTAGTTTTTGGTATCAGAGCAGGGATATGATTCTTTAAGGGCATTCTGCATTCTGCATTCATAAGCATATGTAATTGACAATAGATTGCATTCATGAGCATAATGCATAAAGGAGAGAAGGTTCAACCGTGCTAGTCAGTCTATAGAAGCATCTCATACAACACCACCTGAGCATACATTTCTTACACATGAATCATAAGAAGAGGAAGTATAGAGGAAATGGTAAAGATACATATGATATATCGGAATTGTATAATACGAGTGGATACAGTAGAGTTACCAGTTGACTGGATCTTGTTATTCCTGCATGAGTTTGATGTTATGTTGGATATGATTGGTTGTCAAGACACCATGCTAAAGTGGATTGTTGTACCGAGCAAGTAGTGATAGATTCGCTGGAGAAATCTGGAGTGATTTTCTATGGTGATAGACAAATGGTACCCATTTGCTTAATATCTGCAATAGTGGCTTTTCGCATGATCAGAGAACGATTTGAGGTATATCTGACCCATGTTATAGATTATACAATTGAATGTGTTGAGGCCAGAGATATTCTAGTTGTTAAAGATTTTCCTGATGTGTTTCCTAAAGATCTTCCAGGATTGCCAACTGATAGAGAGATAGAGTTTACTATGAAATTAATGTCAGGTACTGCACCGATTTCTACTCTTCCATATTGGATGGTTCTTCTAGAGTTACAAGGACTAAAGAAACAGTTACAGGATTTGTTGGACAAAGTATTCATTAGTGCTAGTGTATATCATGACTGTGCATAGATTACAGAAAGTTGAATCGGGTGACAATGAAGAACAAATATCTATTTGCCGAGAATAGATGATTTATTTGATCAACTTCAGTGTGCAAAAGTATTTTCGAAGATAGACATCCGATCAGGATATCATCAGTTAAAGATAGCTAAAGATGACATTATCAAGACAGCATTCAAAACTCGATATGGGCATTATGAGTTTCTGGTAATTCTATTTGGTTTGACTAATTCACCAGCAAAATTTATGGCTTTGATGAACAAGGTATTTCAATCTTTTCTAGACAGATTTGTGATTATCATTATTCATTATATATTGGTATATTCGTAGAGTACAGATGAGCATGTTGATCATTTGCGTACATGCTACAAGTCTTGAGGGAAAAACAGTTGCATGCAAAATTGAGTAAGTGTGAATTCTGGTTGGATCATGTGATATTCTTAGGACATATAGTATCTGGAAGAGGTATAGTGGTTGATCCTCATAAGGTTGAAGCAGTGGTAAAACTGGAAAGCATCAACTACAGTTACAGAAATTCGATTCTTTCTTAGTATGGCTGGATACTAAAGACTATTAGTGGAAGGATTCTCCATTATAGTTGCACCACTTACTAAATTGCTATGAAAGAATGCTTCATTCCGTTGCTATTCTGCGTACAAACAGAGCTTTGATAAGTTAAAGTACCGTCTGACTACAACAACAATACTGATAATTCTTACAAGTAAAAGAGGATTTGGTATTTTATAGTGATGTTTCATATCAGAGTCTTGACTATGTCTTAATGCTGGATGGAAAAGTAACTGCCTATGCATCATGACAGTATCGATCACATGATGTTTCTTATCTTGTACATGATTTAGAGCTACAACAGTAGTATTTTCCCTAAAGATTTAGCAACATTATCAATATGGAGAAACATTTCAAATATTTACAGATCATAAGAGTTTGATGTATTTGATGAGCCAAAAGCAGTTGAACATGAGACAACGATGCTGGATGGAACTACTGAAAGATTATGATTGTACAATCGAGTATCATCCGGAAAAGGTCAATGCTTGTAACAAATGCTTTGAGTCGAAAGTCCAATGATATGATGACATATATGCACATGATTTTATTATCAGATTTGATTGCTTTTTGATGTCTAAATGTTAAGACTTTAGTTAGACACAGAGGAGTACTGATTGCTACTTTTGAGATTCGGCCAGCTCTGAGTCAGTAAATGAAAGATGCAAATCTGAGATGGGAAGTTGATAGAAATTATTGAACGGGTTCAGCAAGGTAAAGATACGCCATTTATTATTCATGATAGCATATTGATGTTTGGCATATAGATTAGCCTTATCTTCAGAATTAGCTCAGATTCATCATTTTTCCATTTCAGTATGTTGCTACATTATTGATCTGATCTGTCACATATGTTAAAAGATTTAGAAGTACAACTTGCAGAAAATCTGAGCTACATAGAGGACTGGTCATGATATCAGATTACAATATCAAACAGTTACAGAGGGAGATTCTGAAAGTATTTTAGAAGAATCATGGTATAGAGGAGACAAGTTGTGAAACTGAGGATAAGATGAGAAAATCATATGAAGAGATAGCGAATTTTGA
This sequence comes from Fallopia convolvulus, assembly GCA_964016875.1. Taxonomy (NCBI): domain Eukaryota; kingdom Viridiplantae; phylum Streptophyta; class Magnoliopsida; order Caryophyllales; family Polygonaceae; genus Fallopia; species Fallopia convolvulus. The sequence goes on along the minus strand of OZ024721.1, from coordinate 33,152,236 downwards.
GGACAAAATTCTTATAGAGGGGGAGAAATGTAACATCCCCGACCAAAATGCATACGTCATTCTGCATTCATATAAGATTAAGAGCATATGGATAGCGTAGTGGCATGATATATAGTGAATTTTTAAAAGTAATATTTATTTTCTAATTAAGTTTATTTTATTTTTTAAAGTTTTTAAGAAAAAATTAATTATTAATTATTTTAGGGTAAAGTTTGTAGTAAAGAAGTTTTCAGGGTGAAAAGTGCAATTCTTTTAAAAAATGGCCGACTCTTTCAACCGACTTCAACTTTGATATATATATATATATATATATATATATGGGGTTCATTTATGAACTACTTTACTAAAAATTACGTAGATGGCAAAGAACAAAAGGGAGAGAGATTAGAGAAAAGTGAGAGAGAGAAGAAATTGAATTTGAAAGATTTCTTGCACATGGGCAAGAAGCTCAACCGTTAAACCATGCGCACATTTGCAAATATACTCTATATATACTTACAAGGGTAGATTTGTCAATCAGGTCAGGTCAGGCGGGTTCAGTCATTTCGGGTTCGGGTTGAGTCGGGTTCGGGTCGTAATGGGTCATAGGTTAAACTGGGTTGGGTCTATGCGGGTTTTCGGACGGGACGGGTTGACTAGCGGGTCAAAAACATTGATTTTTTATGATTATTAAAATAAAATTTTAATTAAATAATAATATTTTTTATAAAAATAAAATTTATTGTATTTTTAAAATAAATTTATACATTTTATAAATATACTAAATCGGTCAACCCAATGGGTTTCGGGTCTATCGGGTTTCGGTTCATTTCGTGTTTCAGATTCAAATTTTCAGGGTTGTCCCAAAAAATTTTGGATGGTTCAGGTCGGGTTTGCGGATCGGGTCAGCTTTTGACAGCTCTACTTACAAGTAACTTACACATTTAAAAAAAAAAGCAAAAAATAAATAAAATAAAACCGTTGCTTTCACCAGCGACTTACGTTTTTCTTTTTAAAAAAAATCAAAATTCTGTCGAGCCTTCTACCTAACGTAAAGCCAGCCTATACTCGGTAAATCTTTTTATCCCAGCCTAGTTTTAGAATTATAAATTCTTCCGAGCATAGACTGGAAAAAAATTCCTAGTTTTGTTGGTTCAGCACAAGATCCTCGTTGGTGTCCTCCACCGACTGATTGGGTGTACTTGAATACGGATTACGTCTCTAAAGGTAACCCCGGTTTGGCGGGGGTGGTGGACTTTTTCGAAATACAAGCATACACATTTAAATATGGTTTCTGCGAGGCTTTAAAGGCAGAACTATGGGCGATTTTTCATGGCCTTAAAATTGCTAACCGAATGGGGTTTACCCGACTTCAGGTTCAAACTGATTCCTTAAAATCTGCTAAGCTTCTCAATGGTACGAAAGCTCGCCCAAGTCTCCTATATTAAAAGGTCTGCAAATCGGGTGGCTGATTCTTTTTCCACTAAAGCTATTGATTTAGCCTCTGATTTTATTGAGTATTTTTACATTCCAGATTATGTTGCTAATGTTTTCAATTCTGATGTAATGTCCCCTTAGGGACTACTACTCTTATTTTCAATATATCTATCCCGTAGGAGAACTAGCTTTGTTTTATGACCAAAAAAATTAATTTAGTTCCTTCCAATACATTCGGTTGTGACACATAAGTGGACTTTTCATTTCGTTCGAGTCCTTATTGCAGGGCTTTTTTCTGACAGGGTTTAACCAAAGAAAAGCTAGGGTTTTCAAATTGTTTAACCATGTACAAAACACCTCGAACTTCCAACGGATTCGGTTGCGGTGGTTCCATGGGCGAATCTCCCTCGGGAATTGCTAGCAACAATCTCCGGCCGCATGCAAAGCCCTACCGATATCATCCGATTCCGCCACGTGTCCAGATCACGGCGATTCTCAACCCCTCCACAAAATCTCCTCCTCCTTCCCTCTCATAACCTCTACAAATCATCGCATACACAACACAATCACGGCAAGCACCATATACCTTCTCCGTCCCTAGCTCGATCCTTCCAAAGCTTGGCTCGTATACACAAAAGAGTTTTCCACCAGAAAACTCCCTCCCCAGCACGCTGTGAACAGCTACGAACCTGTGTGGTTCTAGGGAAGTTGTCTCCACTTGTCGTCCGACCACTGGGGCAGCGTAACTCAACTCTCCAGATCGTACAACCTGCACAACACACACATATGGTGCAAGATTGGCCATTGTCCCAAGCTCTAGTAGTTCTACTGAGCGTAACTTTGTTGCCTTGTATCATGGTATGGGCCAAAGGGGTGAATATAGGCTTGACCTAATAGGTGAGAAGCCTCACACGCCATCGTGCTCGCGCCCATTGGTGGAAGATTAAGTTTTGGACTTTGTTGCCTTCAAGGGATCGATGGATCTATGTTGTCACCAAGTGTGGTCTCTACATGTTTGACGAGCAAGAATCGGAGCTGATTTGAATGAGTTGTGTCGGCGCTACTCATAATCATTATGAGGTTCATCATGGAGATAAGCGTTTGGTCGTATTATGTAGAATTCCATATTAAGATTGAAAAACATTAAGCGGAAGCAAATTGAAGAATCATCATGATCAACGATCAATGTATTGTGCAAGAAACTTCTTGCCAAAAAAGGAAGTTTGTTACAGAGAGAGAACACAGTAAAACAGAATAAAAGTTCAGAGAGTCAGAGAAGTCTCTGTACAATGCATTATTTATACTACTAGCAATTACAGGCCTGAGAGTGACTTAATGAAAGCTAGACACATAAGCACCAACCCCACGCCTTTTAATCTTCAGCTCCGGTTGTCACTTGTGTGCTAGTCTCTGTAGTAGTAACAACTCAACATCTCCCCTTCAAGCTGGAATTGATTGCATTCCAAGCTTGAAAGTAAGGAATTGATGTTGATTCTCACCCAAGCCTTTAGTCATCAAGTCAGCCAATTGAATGCGAGAAGGAATATAAGATGTAGTAAGGAATCCTTCTTGAACTTTATCTCGAGTAAAATGGCAATCTATATCAAGATGCTTTGTACGCTCGTGGAAACATGGATTTGCAGCTATATGCTGTGCAGCTCGATTGTCACAAAATAATGTGACTGGAAGAGAAGTGGGAATCTGTAAATCACGAAGAATATAATTCACCCAAAGCAACTCAACAGTGGTAGCAGCCATACTACGGTACTCCGCCTCTGCTGAAGATCTGGATACAGTAGTCTGTTTTTTAGTTTTCCATGAAACCAAGGCATGACCCAGAAACACACAATAACCTGTCAAAGATCTACGAGTCATAACACATGATCCCCAATCGGCATCAGAAAAACCAGTAATCTTCAAAGAAGGTTGAACTGGATAATGTAAACCCAGACAAGAAGAACCCTTCAAATATCTGAGAACATGATATGCAGCCTGTAAATGTGGAGTTCGAGGTTGAGCAACAAACTGGCTCAAATGTTGCACACTATAGGAAAGGTCTGGCCTTGTTAAGGACAAATACAATAAACGCCCCACCAAACGCCTGTATTGTTCAGAATCTGATAACAAATCCCCTTCATCAACATGAAGTTTAACACCAGCAGAAAATGGGAATTGAATTGGTTTAGCATTGTCCAAACCAGCATCACGAACAATATCTGATATATACTTCCTTTGTGATATATATACCAGTAGAATCCCTGAACAATTCCATGCCAAAAAAATAGCGAGCATAACCAAGATCCTTGATAGTAAACTGATGATCCAAAGCCCTCTTAACATGCTGAATTTCTGCCAAATCATCCCCTGTAAGTAAGATGTCATCAACATACACTAAAATAGCTGTAAATGCACCTCCCTTAGCTTTAGTGAATAAGGAATAGTCATGCTTAGACTGTGAGAACCCCAACTTGAGCAAAAACTGAGTTAATTCCATATTCCACTGTCGACTGGCTTGTTTCAAGCCATACAAAGACCTTTTCAATCTACAAACCTGCCCACCATGTGCCTGATCATACCCTTTAGGAGGTTCCATATAAATCTCTTCATCAAGAAAGCCATGTAGAAAGGCATTATTGATATCTAATTGAAACAAGGGCCATTGTTTGGAGGCAGCCATGGCTATAACAATACGTATTGTAGGTAACTTTGCAACAGGAGAAAAAGTATGTTTGTAATCTTTACCAAGCTTTTGACTAAAGCCTTTAACCACTAACCTGGCTTTATACCTCTCAATCGAACCATCACTCTTGTACTTAATCTTGTAAACCCACTTGGACTTGATGGCTACTTTCCCTGGTGGTAATGGAGTAAGCTCCCACGTCCCATTCTTTTCTAATGCTTCAAGCTCTTTAGCCATTGCTTCTTGTCACTTAGGATCACCTTTAGCATCTTTATAAAACTGTGGTTCAAAAACTGACATCACTGCAGCAAGTGAAACATGAAAATCTGATTGAACTGTGTTCATAACATAATCATGTGCCCAAACTGGAGCTTGCCTGACCCTAGTTGACTGCCTTGGCATAGATAAACTAGGATTGGGAGAAACTAACTCTGGTGACCCCATATTCTGGATTGAATCTGAAGCAGTATCATGCATGAATTCAGAGTTGTCATGAACAAAATCAAATCCTGAATCTTCTGTAACAACAACTGACTGTGGAAACATGGGTTGACCAAAATCTGAGCAGTCTGCAGGATGCTGAAAACTTGAATGTTGTTGTAAGAAAGGGAAAACATTCTCCCTGAACACAACATCCCTACTATGAAATACTGTTTTAGTTTCCATATCATACAGTTTATAACCCTTTTGATGAGGTGGATACCCAAGCATGACACACCTTCTACCTCTATGACCAAATTTATCTGAATTGGTCCCTGTAAACACAGCATATCCTAAGCACCCCATAACTCGAAGATGATCATAAGTAGGAGCTTTATGAAAAAGTACTTCAAAAGGTGTCTTCCATCCTAGCTTTGCAACTGGCATCCGATTGATCAAATAAGTGGAAGTCAAGACACAATCTCCCCAAAATTGAGCAGGCAAACCAGATTGCATTTTAAGTGCTCGAGCTGTATCTAACAAATGTCTATGTTTACGTTCTACAACTCCATTTTGTTGTGGAGTGTAAACCATAGACCTGTGATGAATAATTCCTAAATCAGCAAACAACCTCTGGCATTTGTGATTAACAAACTCCGTGCCATTATCTGTCCTAACCACTTTTGGTATGACATCAAACTGTCTTCTAACATACTGTATAAAATCAGAAATCAACTCTCCTACTTGATCTTTGGTAGAAAGCAAATATGTCCAAGTAGCCCGGCTACAATCATCCACAACAATCAAAAAATAATGTGAACCATTCAAAGAAGCAACTTTGTAAGGACCCCAGAGATCAAAATGTACCAAATCAAAGCACTTTATAGCATGAGAAACACTGTCAGAAAATGGCAGCCTATGAGCTTTTGACATTGAACAAACATCACAATCCAAACTATGAGTACGAGAACTCTTTGTAATATCCAAATGAGACAACTTGGAAGCTGAAATGTGCCCCATTCTTTGATGAAACAAATGCAAATCAACTGTTTTTGAAGAAGAAGAACAAAAACTGTCTTCCATGCCTTGCACTACTCCTATGCTATTATTCTTGAAATTGGAAATTTGATCTACTTCTGACTTGAGCTTATAAAAACCTCCTTGCTCATATCCTTGTGCAATAGTTTTCCCATCAGAAAGGGCCTGCAACATGCAACAACCCTCATAAAAATGTGCACTAACTCTGTTGTCCTTAACCAATCTCCCAACCGAGAGAAGGTTAAACTTAAATTCTGGTATATATAACACATTATCCAGAATGAGATCATTTCTGAGCTGTACTTTTCCTACCAACTCAACTTGCTTTGTAGAGCCATCAGGCAGAACAATAGAAATAGGAACTAGCAAGGAGCTTTGTTCAATCAAATAATGAAGTTGAGATGTCATGTGATCCGAGGCACCACTATCTATTATCCATTCATCTGGAGCATTTATAGAAGCATGGAAACCAAAGAAATGAGTACTTGAAAAATCCCAACTGTTGTGCTGTTTCGAGCTTGAACCCTTAGAACATTCACCTCTTTCATATTTCCTTGATCCTAAACCTTTAGATCCTTCCCCTTTGAAAGAACCAGACTGCATCACTGACGCATTCATTGCTGATTTATCAGGTTGATAAGCTTTCATCATAGCTTGACAAGCACTAGATAGACGACTAACAGCACTCATCATCTCCTGATCCAAACTAGCCCTCTGATCACCATTATCCAAAGGCGATTCCATATCAACATCCCTTTCATTATCAACAAAAGCAGCTACTCTACCTCCCTTCTTCGACTTCTTTCCCTTATACCAATCGGGATATCCAATAATATCAAAGCAATGCTCATAATCATGCCCATCCTCTTTGCAGTGAGTACAATAAAATCGTTTCTTGTCTTTCCTAACATCTCTTTTCCCACTGTTCTGACCATAACTATTTCCTGAATTACCTCCCTGATGTTGATGGAAACTCCTTTGATCAACAGCAGACCTTCTATTATTATCAGCCATAAAAGCAGTAGGTTCAATAACTCCCCTTCTAGTAACCTGTTTCTGCTTTTCTACTTGCTGTACAATCTGATATGCTTTGTTGATATTAGGCAATGGATCAAGAGACAAGAGGTAGCTTTTGGTTGATTCATAATCAGAATTCAGTTTCAACAAAAATTGCATTAATCGAGACTGATTTTCTAATTCAGCAAGTTTAGCAAACAATCCACATTCACAAGTTTCAGCAGCACCACAAGTGCACATTGGAACACCATTCAAGCTCTGTATTTCATCCCAGATTCTCTTCAATTGCACGAAATACTGAGTAACAGAAAGATTATTCTGACTGACCTGATTCAGTTCTTGTTGCAATTGATAGAGGAGCGGTCCATTATTCTGAAAATAACGCTCCTTAATCTCCATCCATAGAGCGTGTGCCGATCCATTGTAGATAAATGCGTTTGCTATCTCCTTCTCCATGGAATTCAGAATCCAACAAGCTACCATGGAGTCACAGCGTTTCCACCTTCCATAGTTTGGTGAATTTCTCTCCGGTGCTACCTCGGTACCGTCGATGAAACTGATCTTGAGTTTCGCCTCTAACCCCAGGGCGATTTGTCGGCTCCACATCGAGAAATTTCCTCCATCAAAGAGCGTCGTTGTCAGCGACATTCCTGGATTGTCAGAATTGTTGAGAACCAGAGGATCATTCTGATGCGCGATGTGCGCTAATTGATTATCCGGATTGCTACCAGCAACAACATTCCGATTTCCATCCATTGTTGACAAAAAAAACCTAGCTCGAGCAAGGAAAAGCGAGGAAGAAAAAAATGGCGAAGGCCAGAAAACCGAATCTGGAAATTCTCAGAACAGCTCTGATACCATGTAGAATTCCAGATTAAGATTGAAAAACATTAAGCGGAAGCAAATTGAAGAATCATCATGATCAACGATCAATGTATTGTGCAAGAAACTTCTTGCCAAAAAAGGAAGTTTGTTACAGAGAGAGAACACAGTAAAACAGAATAAAAGTTCAGAGAGTCAGAGAAGTCTCTGTACAATGCATTATTTATACTACTAGCAATTACAGGCCTGAGAGTGACTTAATGAAAACTAGACACATAAGCACCAACCCCATGCCTTTTAATCTTCAACTCCGGTTGTCACTTGTGTGCTAGTCTCTGTAGTAGTAACAACTCAACATATTGGATGGAGATTTGTGTCTAGTTGTGGCATTATACTATAAAGGTGTTATAGTATGGATGGCGTCACGCATTGTAAGTTGGAGAAAGTTGAGGATTTTGGGGGATAGAGTGTTGTTCATCACTTGGAATGATTTCTTTTCGGTGAACTTGATCTTGGTTGGAAACCAAACGTGGTTCTTTACTCTTTCTCGTATAAGAGTTACATTGTATACCACCTTGGAGTTGATGAACCCCCAAAACTTGAGCTTGTTTGGGATTTACAAGACGGCTTGTTTTTTCCCCTTTCATCGTGGATTGATAAGGCCAATTGCTCGGCGACTCTGATAAAGGAAGGCTTGAAGTTGAGAGAGAAAGATGATAAAATGAGGCTATTATTATGACTTGTTTGCTCAAGGTTACAAAACTATCTAGTGTATCCCAAGCCAATTCAAGCGAATACAATCTTTTACATGATTAGTGATTCAAAGTGCACAGGTTCTCGATGGGTTCAATCCTCTTATCATTGTCAATCGTCACTTAGACCTTTGGCTTGAATTGAAGGGTTGTATTGTATATATATTCGTGACTATGCTTCATAGTCATTGCTCCAAAAGTTAATCGACCATATCTGAATATGTTCCTATAGTTCGCTCATCTTCTCTAGTTAATGTGGGCAGATCATGATAATAGTGTATGTTTCGTTTTATTTGTTGGCTCATATAATAATTACATGTTCCGATTTCAACTTTCCTTCAATCTATATATAACAATAAAAAGTTGTGTAGGAAGTGCATTTATTGCACATATTATACTTCTTACTCATATTAATTTAATTGTATTTTTTATCAAGATTAACACTCTCAAAACAATATTATTTTATATAGAATTTATTTTCAATATATATAATATAGAGTCACGCTCGGGTACCCTAAATTCATACAGTAAAACGTGCGAGCAAGGCAAAGACGTGGGATTAAAAAATTGGATGATCGAGATTAAACGAAACAGATTCGGTAAAAAAGAAGGAAAAATCAAGCGGTGGCACACACGATAAATACATTAAATTTTTTGTTCGAAAGACGAAACTATCCTTTGAGTTAAATCTTTCCCAAAAACACCGAACTTCCCAGCCCCAAATTGTGCGCTTGTTCGTACGCTACAAAACTCTTTCTCTCTCAAAACCCCCAAATCACCACCTCTCGATCTCGCTCAACCATGCTAGATTTTTCCCGATATCGCCATCCTCTGTTATAGGCTCTCAATCTTACTCATCTTGAATCAACAATGGTGAGAGGGACAGTAAAAGGTATGCTTGTATTTCACTTTTCTAGGGTTTATTATTTTAGGCTCTCAATCTTACTCTTATGGATTATTTTGTTTGAGATGGTTAATTTGAAAGTGGTATTGATTCTTTAATGACATGCTTTTGGTATAGAAGTCATGATTGATGATATGTGCCACTGTTGAAGTTATCTATAAAGTCTAGAAATCAATGTAAATTTGTTTAGATCTTGTTATATCAGTGAGAAATGTGCATTTGACACTTGAGAAATAGTATATTTGGTAGCCTATTAGCTCAAATGGTAGACCAATATACTTGTACACATAGATGTGGGTTCAAATCACACATGGGATAATTCTTGATACGGTCATATCTTGTTGTTCATATCGGTTGTTCTTTTCGTTCATGTCTTTTTAAGGTAAGGTTCATAATATTTCTTCTTATGGTTCATAAATTTTGTTCCATGATTTTTTGTTTATAACAATTGTTCTTTTGGTTCATATTTGAATAACCTTAGGTTCATCAAAGTTCATCTTATGATTCATGTCTTTTAGTTCATGCTAGTTATTGTTTTCTTTCGTGATTTTTGGTTCATGGTACTTGTTTTTTTGTTCATGTTTTTATAAGCTAGGTTCATAATAATTCTTATGGTTCATGACTTTTAATTCTTTATAGTTTATCTTATAGTTCATGTCATTTGGTAGTCTATTAGAGTAAATGGTAGAGCAATGTGCATGCATATAGATGTGGGTTCAAATCCCGCATAGGCTAACTCTTCGTAAGGTTTATGTCTTTTGGTTCATGGTAGTTCTTTTTTGGTTAATGTTTTTTATGCTTAGGTTCATGATAGTTTATCTTACAACTCATGTCTTTTAAATCATACTAATTGTTATTTTGATTCACATCTTTTGGTTCATGATATTTGTTCATTTGGTTCATGTTCTTATAAACACGGGTTCACAGTCCATAAATTTTAGTTCATAAAATTTGGTCTATTGGTTCATATTCTTACATGGTTAGGTTCATAACAATTGTCAATGACGTTCATTTAATTTAATTAATAATACTTGTTATTTTGTATCATGTATTCATAGATGGTATTTTGTTGGTTCATGTCTTTATACAGTTAAGTTCATAACAATTGTCAGCAAAGTTCATGAAATTTAATCATAATACATGTTATTTTTGTCACATAATCTATTACATACATCGTATTTTGTGGGTTCATGTCTTTTTACGATTAGGTTCATAACAATTATCAATAAGGTTCATGGAATTTAATTGTATTTGTGTCATGTATGTATTCTTGTTCAGAAATGGTATGAATTTAAAATTTGGTATGCTAGGTTCATAATTTATGACACAATTGGTAAAAAAAATTGCTCTAAGCTCTAATTAAGTTGATTTTTTAGGCAATTTGTCGAACACATGGTGGGTGGTTAGAAGAGCATTGGCCATTATCCTTTGTTTTCAATTAAAAACTTGAAATTGTAAAGCAAAACATACATAAACTTCATAGGTTTGATTAAAAGCAACACAAATCAGTTTAAAAACACATAAAAACATGTAAATCGAAGTACTAAGCTCTCAAATTTGAAAACCCCCAAATGTAAACTTGAAACCATACAAAGCAGATTTATACCAGAATCTATGAAGAGAGAACACGAATTTAGGTCCAGATCAACAAAAAAAGAAAACCAAATTGAAAGAAACAATGGGAAACAGATCTGGAGAAGAATCAATCGAAAAGTGTGGCTTCATTTTCCACGTTCAATAGGAAAAAGATGACTCTGCAGGTTGCCTTCTATTTCAATGGACAAAAGACCAAAATACCCATCCGTTTAAAAATAACTTAAAAACGTGTATTAACTGTGGCCGTAGATGTATAATGATCAAACGGATAGGATTTGCTCGCATATTTCACTGTAGCATATTATTCCAGCTGATCGTAATTCATGTAATATATACTGTATTTTTTAGGAAATGAGAGAATGAGAAAATATGTATAGATAAAAGATCTAACGATCAAATGAAGTGCATGTTTTTATTTGAAAAACTTATTTGTTTTGATAAAAGTATCTTTATATACGTGCAACTTATCAAATATCAACGATCATATCCTTCTACAAAATGTCTTGTTGTATATTTTCAATAATATTATAATATGTTAATTATTTATATGTGAAGAATCAAGATGAAAATAATTATTACTCATAAAGAAATGAAAATAATTATTAGGTTAAATTATCAATATTTTTTGTAAAAGCATAAAAAACAATACTTTTTATTGATGTGCAAGAATATCACTATACATATTTTTAATTTACTTCATGTGGTGTTTTTATAGGTGAAATTAACGAGTTTTTTTTTGTGAATAGAGCTACCACCTCCATTTGTAATGTAAGTGAAAGAACTCACTATAATAATAAAGGAGACTTATAAAATATCATTTTAATTTATATAAAAATTTAATTGTAATTTTTCAATTTTAATTATTTTTCGTATTTTTGTGTTGGGTGCTGACATGATTTATTAATTAACCTAGCTCGGATAGGATTTTTGGCCATTTAATTTGGTCTCTTTTTATAATGAAAGATCATTGTTTTTATGGCATCCTATGCAATTATTTGAAAAGGAGTCCTTCGTTTTCACTTTAACGACTTTCGAAGTTGATGAAGAAGACTTATAGACCCTATAAGGTGCCTTATTTTTCAAGGTCAATATATATTGCATACAATAATAAGATAATTTTGCAAAAATTTACAACCTTCATTAATATATGTACGTTTGCAATTTTAAACCGTTTAAATAATGATGATTTTCTCTCTTCTATAGAAAGATATATGCCTTATTGTGATGCCTTATTGTGATACATTAAAAACGTACGACTAACTATAAGAGAATACTAAAATAAACAAATTAATTATAACTGAATCAAATATATGGTCAAATCAATTCTCATTTGTATAATTTTTTAAAATAACTTTTATTTTACATTTTAAACATATTTATGAAAACAAAAAAATTGAAATCCATGTAGCAATTATTTTTATTTTTGTAACCTACTAATTCTCTAAATAATCTTGAAAATTAATAATCAAACATTTGATAAAATATTTTATAATTTTATTTCAAGCATACTATATAAATACTCTTCTTTCCATCTACTAAGTTTGACAATTAGTGCTCAATTGCTCATGTACTTAATATTAAAGCCTATATAATATCAAGAGTAAAAAATCAAAAATAAATTTAAACACAATCCTAAATCTTCCATATATCATCAATGTTATAGTTTAATTACAATAAATCATAAATTAATTTCCATAAATTTTTGTTTGACCAAATTTATTACACAATCAATGATATAAAATATTAATTAGAATGATAATTTTCTTCAATAGTACTATAAAAAATAAGAAAAATAAAAACTTAGTCAACCTATAATTAAATGATGGAATTAATGCCAAGTTTATTCCTCTCCCAAGGAATCCTATGATACTATAAAATAATATAATTATTATGATGACAAAACATCATGAGAATTCATCCATATTAATTGTTTGACCATTAAAATTCCTTGCAATGTAACATATAAGTGAATTTAACATATATTAATTAATTTAATTTCTACAATTAAATCCAAACATTCTTTTACATTCTTGAAATCTTCAATTATTTTATTATAATAGACATATAATAACTTTAACGCCCTACTAACCATAGAGAGTGTCTCACGCACATGCTTATAGAGTGAACGAATCATTGATTGTAGGAGAGTTTTGAAAGAGCCTACAAGAAGTCAAGTTGAAATTGATGTCTATTATAGGAAGATCAAAGAAAAGACCAACTCTTTATCTGCAATAGAAATTTATAAAGAGCAATCTTGATAATCATTCATGAAAAGAGCATTACTAAAAAAAATATACACATGTAAGAAACCCACCCTGTGCGTATGCACGAGCCTGTCCCCCTAATCTATCAATAAAGTTGGAATCTGTAATGATAGGGAAAATATTGTAATTAGGAAAAATAATGGATGCCTTGTGTAATATGCTTAAAGGCTTTATAAGCCGGTTTGTACTACAGTGGAGATTATCGTTGAATGAATGAACCCATTTTACTCTCTATCTCTCTATCTTAATCTTCTTCCCTAATCTTTCCTTGGCCATGACAAATTGGTATCAGAGCCATTCATCCTTGGCCATGGCGGATGACGAGCAGTGGCGAATCAACCGGAATTTTGATGACTTTGAAGAGATGGTGAGGATGTGTGCAATTAATTTAAAAAAAGTGATTGCGTCGTTCGAGCACATTTAAGGAACGGGTCCTCCACAACCGGTCGAATTAACGCCAAGATCAGTCTCATTGTTTCTTGAAATTCCAGAAGTGGTCAGTCCAAGATCTTGCCTTGAAGGGGACGCGAATTCAAACGCCTACCAAGTGTTCGATAGAATGTCAAACAAGAAAACCGAGGTAAAATCAGATTTGGAAACCATAGAAAGTGTGAAACGCCAAGCTAAAGAAATGATGAAATCCGCTCAACTAAAGAATCGAATGAACTTGGACGAGAAAATCAGTTTGTTGCGAGTTTCAATGGGGTTACCTCCTGAAATTGTTAGAGGAGAGGAGGCTTCCCATGTACAAATACTTCAACAAATGAAGCAGTTTCTGGCGTCTTTGAATTCAAGTGATAACTTCACATCGGAACCACAACGTGTTATGACCGAGATTCAGAGACAATCGACAGATTTTTCGAAATTGGGTGGAGAAAAAGTGAAACACATGGATCAAGAATTGGATCCAACTGTGGAATTGATGCATGGATTTGATCAAAATCAATCAAAAGGAAGAGGTCTGAGCAACAACGCAAAAGAAATCGAAGGTCCAGATCGAGAATCGACGAATTCACCTGAAAAAAAAAGGTGATCAGTGTTACGCCTACCAACTGTTTGACAAAATGCCACCTAAAAGAACTAGGATGAATTGGAATCTTGGTATGACTCTTTGTGTTTGTCCAAGCGATAATGTAATCAGTATTGAGAATTCAAGCCATGTACAGATCAAGGAGTCACAAGAAAGCATTGAATTTGGGAAGAGCAACTTCTGCAGAGGTAGGGATCGAACTCTTCCTAAAATTGAATTTCCAACGCCTTATGGAAATGAATTTAAGGGCTGGACAACAACGTATGAAAATCACTTTATCGAACCTTCTAGCTTCTTTATTTTTGACCCAGGAATTCCTAGAATGAGTTTGCAAATAGGGCCATTATATACTTCTGCGTTGGGTTCTATTGAAAATCAGTCATCTTCTCTTTATTGTGAACAAACATATAAGAATTCAATAGTGGTAGCTGCTAAGAAAGGGAGACTACAATAGGATCCTGGAGGAAGTTGTTTGCAGCTAGTTAAGTTGCAAGGTTGTGGGATTTATCATGGAGAAGCTACAAAATTCAGCATTGCAATTTGATCAAGTGGAAACTCTCTTTTCTGATGTTGAGTAACATAAATCAACAACAAGAATGGGTGAATTTGCTAAGGGTTGTTGTGTTTGGTTGAGCAACTTGCTGAGTTTGATGTAATTTCAGCTCAAGAATGTTGATTTTACTGATTATGCTGATTTTGTTTGACGGGTTGCATTCAGATCCAGTGGTGGTTATTTGGGCATCCTTAATTTACCTAAAGTTACTGATTTGGCAAGGAGATTGGACTTGGTTTTTATGCTGATTTGGTGTTGCGATTATTTTGGGAGGTTGAAAGGTAAAGAGGCAATGGCTCTCAAATTAGCAAGTGATCAAATACAACTCCACCAGCAACAAAATCAATTTGCTGACAAGGCTAGGAGATTGATCACAATCACGTGAGCATATGCTTGTGGGAAGGTGATGCAAATGTCTTCATTTAGGTTGGTGAACATGTATTTTGAATTGAAGCATATAAATTCAGGATCCTCTATATACTAGTTATATGTTCAATCTTCTAGTTTGAATAAGCTTTGAGGACAAAGCTTTATAAGGGGGAAGTAATGTAATGATAGGGCAAATATTGTAATTAGGAAAAATAATGGATGCCTTGTGTAATATGCTTAAAGGCTTTATAAGCCGGTTTGTATTACAATGGAGATTATCGTTGAATGAATGAACCCATTTTACTCTCTATCTCTCTATCTTAATCTTCTTCCCTAATCTTTCCTTTTCTTTCCCTTAATCTCTCTTTGTCTTCTCTAATTATTCTTCTTCCATGTACGGATCATGACAGAATCACAATATAATAACAAAGATATATTTTTTAATTTAATAGTAACTAAACTAATTATAGTGTTCATAATATTTTATTTTGAATATTAATATTTTAATTTTAATGTATTTTAATTTGCCCCCATAAAAGAGATATCCTCTCGCCTGGAAGGGCCGGAAGCAGGAAGATATCTTGAATTGACTGCAATTGCTTAGCCCTACTAAATCCTTGTTTCTACGTACATTAGATAAGGTTATTAATTTAGATTATCTAGAAGCTGTGTATTATCTTAGATTTGGAAGATATTGTTTCTCCATATTAAATCTTATTTTAACTAGGATTTATTTTGTGAATCTTTACTTTTAAAATATTTTTATAAAAAATCACAACATATAGTTTATCATATTATATAATTTTAGTTTTTTTAGTTTCTCCTCAATAGACCGTTTACTTTCAAATGGAAGCTCGGTGGGCCGATCTCCCGCCGGAGCTACAAGCAACCATCTCCGACGGCCTCCTAAACGCCATCGATGTCATCAAATTCCGCCGCGTGTGTCGATCATGGCGAATCTGCACCTCTCCTCCGCCGAACAAACTCTCCCCCTTCTTCCCTA
Source organism: Fallopia convolvulus (assembly GCA_964016875.1). NCBI lineage: Eukaryota > Viridiplantae > Streptophyta > Magnoliopsida > Caryophyllales > Polygonaceae > Fallopia > Fallopia convolvulus. The sequence continues at coordinate 33,136,372 of OZ024721.1, read as the reverse complement.
TGACACGATTCGTCTCTATCGATTTACACAATAACCCCAGTATCAACGCCGCCACCGTATACCTTCTCCTTCCATGCTCCGATCCTTCCAAGCCTTGGCTCGTGTCCCTACAAGAACCCGTCGCTGGAAACCTCGTCCCATGACACGCGCTTAGGTACGACACGTTTGGGGGAACAATTATTCGGTGGACTAACTAGATCAGCACAACACGAATATGTCTGTTTTTCGAGTCTACCGGTAGAAAGTCAAAGATTTCAGCCAAAGTGGTTTACCGTTGGATTTCTTGTTACACACGTTTGGTTGGATTAAGGAAAATATAGGGTGGTATTAAAAGTGGAATCCTTGCTTTTAGGGTTGACTTGCGAGGTGGCGATAGTTCTATAACTGTTGAGAATAATAACCTATCACACATCTAAAATTCAAAGAGATCAAGCCTAGCATATATATATATATGTATACCCCTGGCTTACTCCTATTGCCAATTAGTTTTAGGATGGAATCCCATTGGACTTGTGTGCTTGGCTTACATAGGCACGACCTCCAATCTATCGGCCCATGGAAAGTTTAATATGGTATCAGAGCTATCTGCCTAATGACTTCTCTCGATCCGGGCCCGTTTGCTATGCATGAGTGCTTTCGGCTAAAAAGATAATGAGATGCCCCCACTCAAGGTTGAGTTGGCTATTAAAGAGATTGAGATGCCACCACCCATCACTATCCGCCGGGCTAGCTATAAAGAGATTGACATGCTAGACCCGTCTATCCAAGTGTCAACTAGGTTAGGCCAGTTACACTTGCGGGGCGTGTTGATAATAATAACCTATCACACATCTGAAATTAAAAGACATCAAGCCTAGCGCGCGCGCGCACACACACACACACACACACACACACACACATATATATATATATAGTAAAAGGATCTAGAGAAACACCCTCTTCTAGAGAAACCAAGGAAAGAAGGAGGACCATTGGATTTACTTAAATAAATGGTCTAGATTGATTTAAAAAAAGACCACAATAATATCCTACACTGGAAAGTACACAATCCAAGCCAATTTCTCTCTCCAATCTCAGCAAACCGTAAATTCATAAACATTCAACATCCTTTCTCTCTCCAAATCTTTGTTTTTGGCTTTTCACTTTCCATAGCAGCGTAAAGGGTAAAAAAGGCGAAGAGCATACTCCAAACACCATTATCGTTGTCTTCTCCGAGGTAAGCAATCTTTTTCATCTTCTCCAAATTCCGTCATTGACATTCGAATTTGAACTCCAATATGTGTGATTCTCCGCTTGTATTTGCATATTTCGCTTTCGAAGAAGTTGCAAAGGCGGTTGCTTTATGTGGACCCTTTTGGTTGTCGCTTTCAGTTGGGGAAAATTATCAAATACGACTACAAAGCTGTAATTTTCGTTCATATTTCGGTATGTATTGAAGATTAACGAGTTTAATTTTAGGATTCAAAAACAAAATACTAGTTTAGATCTCTAAAATACTGACTATTGTGCTATAACTTTCGTTCATTTTCATTTCAAATTAGGGTTTTAAATTTGATTTTCAGCAAAGAATAATCTGGTGGGTTTATACAATTGATGTGTGATTGAATCGATTATGGTTGTTATAGGGTTTATGATGAATTTCTATTCAATCGAAGAAATGAGTATGTTAATATGTTGAATCAGAGCATAGAATTGAAATCTTAATTTTATGGTTCTGTTATTGTGTAATGTTTTATAGGTATACAATGTCTCCAAAGAGCAATGTGACAAAGAAGAGAAGGTTGGTGAAAGGTTAGTATGACAAAAAGAATAATTTTTGAGACACAACATCAATTTTCGAATATGTAGTTATATTTTCAGAATATCGTATAGTATTATTTGAATATTATATATACTGAATACCATGTTGAATTTATTGAATACACAAAAATGGAATTTGAATATGTAGATTGTTAACTTGTATATGATGAACATTGTGCATAGTCTTGCATATATATAATACCATGATTGAGATTCTGAATATCATTGTTTAAATGTTGAATAAAAGGGCATTCACTATTGGAAGAGTATATCTGAACTAAATTGTACTGATTGAATATTAGGTATGATAGTATGAATACTGTAATTAAGTTTTTGAATATACATATAATTATCTAAAACATTGATAATAATAAAGGTGTGTTGCATATTATTGAGGTATATATTGAATAAATAGACGTGTATTTTGAAGTAGTGGCTGTTTATGTTGAATATGATTTATACCATACATATTTATGCATTTTTTAAATACTAATGTTAAAGGCATTGAAAATTGTTGGATAAAGGATTGATATTGAGTTAGTATATGTTGCCTATAAGAGTACACACAAGTGGAAATCGGTTGTCATTAAATTTATATTGATGGAATATTTTGCTTAAAATATCAATGCTTTATTATCATCACTTATTATGACACAATATAATATGCTTTATATGATACTAGGCTTGAGCCCTTTATTACAATCAACTTAGTCAAACCAAGGTCATGCTAGTTGGTGATGAAGTTCAGTTAGATGATGTAATTGAAGTTCAGGATTCCATGTCTGAGAGGCACAAAAGACTTAAAAAACATGTTCTGTCTAAAGGTAATGTTGTGTATATTCAATAAAGTAAACTGATATTTAGAAATGGTTTTGATATGATTGTGTGTTCCAAAATGTTAATATTTTGCATGTGATGTTTATGCGGTGAAGAAAAAGGCATTGGCTGAGGAGTCAACTGATAATGAGGATTCTGTGATAATAAAGCGTGTTAAGAAATTAAAAAAGAGTAAAACAAAATCAAAGGATCTTAGACAGGAAGACAAAAGTGAGGTCTTAAAGAAGAAGAAAAAGAGGATGAAGGAAAAAGCTAAGGATCCATTGTATGGGAAGAAGGTTTCCAAGGTAAGAGGGTTGTATCCAACAATTGGACATATGAGTAGAACATACCATTTGTTCAAACTCATAGAGGGTCTAGAATCTGAGAAGGAGGAGGCTATAAAGAAAAGTGGATTCGAAAACTTACTTCATCTTCCCGATATTAAAATTCCAAAGTAAGTTAATGAATAATTTATGTGTTTTTTTGTTAAGAAAATTATAGTATTATTTATGGTGATTCTATAAGTAACTTATATTTTCCTATGAATAGGAAACTTGCACACTGGTTAGTGAGCAATTATGATGCTAGGAGGGGAGTGCTAAGAATGGAATATGGTGAGGTGATTGATGTGACTAAGGAAGATGTGGAAGTATGCTTAGGGATTCCACGGGTGAGAAAACAGTGGAGAAGACAATGCCATCGGAGAATAAAGTATTGGCAAATGAATGGAGGGCTCACATTGGTATGACGGTGGATCCTTTGTTTATAAGGCCTCACCATATATGCAAGGCGATGGTGAAGACAAATGACATAGACGAGTTCATACATGACTTTATCATACTCGTCTACTCATGCCTTATTGAACCACCCCAAAGTGATTGTGCTAATCAGAATGTGATATTGACACTGTCTGAAATGAAGAGGTTGCCAGAGTACAACTGGTGCGGGTTTGTGCTTAAGTGCTTAGATGATTCCAAGGTTAAATGGGAATCGAATCCAACAACATTGTTCACTGGTCCATTATTATTCTTGCTGGTAATATTAATATGGTTTGTTTGTTATGCATAGTGAAATATGGTTATTTTTTATTAATAATATTTATATATTTATGTAGTTCTTATACTTGGATTGAGTTGTCAATTTTCGCAAGCGTGATGTCCCAAGGAATGTCCCATCATTTATTGGATGGACATGTGAATTGATATCCAAAAAAGAAGTGACGGAAATGGAGTCTGGAGGATTCGGTAGGGGAAGGGTGGAATCCAAGTATATACTATCAACTGAAGATGGCACACCAATACTTGGCAAAGAACAAATCAGAAATGAATCCGCACCTATTACTTCATCACAAGTATGACCAATTAGTTTGATTGATAAATTTATCTATGAACCATGTAAAGCATGTATGCTTAGATGTAGACATTTCATATTCAGTTTAGTATGATGGATATTCAGTTTACTAAAGTGGTTATATTACATATTCAATTTGTTATTGCAAATATTCATATAACGGTTATGAATATTCAGTTATTGTATATTACATATTCAGATTAATAATATATATAGTTAATTGATAGAAATGGAATATTCAGTTTACAATGATGCATATTTAGATAATTTATATGATCATATTACATATTCAATCAATAAGCTTGTAAATTCATATGGCATCCAATGAATATTCTAATTAGCGTGTATGCCTATGACTAAACATTGTACTTTGACTATTGGATATTGTTTTTGGTTAACTCAATAAATCTTCAAGATTTCAACAAATCGATGGGAAGGGATTTATGTGATTTGGATACGCTTATCATACGTGTTGTTGAGAACACTCAGAAGGTCCCAGTTACGTTCAAACTCCTACCTCTTTAATTAATCTACCTTTTTAATTCTTTATGTTGGGCCAAAAGCCCAAAAAAATGAGGACTTAAAGGCCTGAACCCAATCCCTGCCCATTACTCCTTTCTTATTCTATCCCTCCTTGCCCTAGCTTCCCACTTTTCTATCTCGTTAGTGCACCGCTCAAATAGATCAGGAAAGAGGCAGAGATCAGAAGCTCGAGTTGTGTGTTCCCATCCGCCGCCAATCGCCCCTATGTTGCAAAGGACAATCACCTTTCCTGTCCTTCGCTAAAGGATCTTGGCCGCCCAACCTTCGATCTCTTCTACGCTCGCATCACCGATCGGTGTTGTACGAACCGAGAACCCGAGTTGTCGTTGTAGTTGTCTCCCGTTGTATCAAGGTCGAGCCAAGTCGTGACCCTTAGGCTGTCTTGGATCGAGCTTCCACCCGAATTTCACGCCAGATCTCGTTGATCCTTCCTCCGCCTATGACTGACCTCTAAGGTTGGATCCTTGTTCTTGAATAACACTTTTCTATTTAGAGGAGTTTGTTTGAAGTTGTGAATCTATCTCTCAGATCATTACTTGTCTCTTTTTCAGTAGAGGTTACTTGAGTAATGAATTGTTCATACATGTAATTCGGCCAAGATTGGCAAAGTTAGTTTCCCCTAGTGTAATTTAAGTTGTAAACATGTAAATTAATTCCCAAAAGGTACGAATTTAAAGTTTAGTTTATGCTAGTTCTGCATGTGGGTGTGTGAGGTTCGTTTTTCAATCAAGTAATTAGGATTTGGAGATGTTCCTGTGCACATGATTACATAAGCAGGATGTTGGAATGATTTTGGGTTCCTTTTTTTATATGTATGTAGTTATATTTCAAATGTTTATGTATTTTAATTAGATTTAAGGAAATTAGTGGTAAAGGTTGTGGTACTGTGCTAGCATCACTAGAACGATAGGCTTTATTTGGTTAATTGCTTAAAAGGAGACAACTATATATATGGTGGTTAATTAATAAGGTAGAGGGTGGGTAGTAGTTAGGCTAAACCTAGAGTAGTTGTTTAATTAATTATAATAGACTAGTAGTTTCCCTTATGGTGTTGGGTTGGGTATTTAATCTCGGTTAAGTTAAGTAAGTGTTTGAAAGGTTATGGGTTCTTGGAGTTTCGTTAAATCTCTTCTCGCAAAGCATTGTAATTTTAAATGCTTTTCGTTATCGTTGTCTAGGAATTCGCGTCGCTTGGTTTATCTAAGTTGTCTACATACTTCAGGAATTCTTCGTCAAGTTAAGTCGTTCTCGACTTGCTCGGCTTTATTCTAGTGTTGTTAGATTTCATGCCGTGATTGTGAGATTGGTTTTGGGAATTAGTCCAATGTATATTTTTCCTTATGAAATGTTTTCTGGCATGTTGTGATGCGCCTTCCATTGCAAACGTTTTCTCGTAAAAGAAATGGTATTGTTTTCTCTGTGCTGGCAGCGTAACCGGCACGATCATGTGCGATGATTGTCGGTGGCGAAGAGGCGTCTAGCCATGGTCGTGTGTCGGTTGGGCCCCTTCAAAATAAAATTAATTGCTTTGTTTTTGGCAAGTGCTCCAGTGGAGGCTTGACCAGGGGTTAGAAGGATGATGTATATGAAAAGTGAGAGGCCTTGCCTCTGCACTCGGGCGCAGGTGAGTTAGCGTCGTAGATTGGAATGCAACGGAGGGAGGAAAAATTGCATTTCCAAATAGGTTTGTGTGATTTTTGCTTGTGTTTGTGTGTGTTTGCGTAGTTAGTTTCTGGCTTGTGAGTTATTATGTTTGATGAATTGTTTGTTTCGTTGCGTTTCCTTTCACTTGTTGAATATTGAATTGTTGGCTATTGTTTCAAATGCTTTACTTTTGACACTTTTTGTTTAGATTGTTGGTATGTGTACTAAACTATTATGTTTTGTTCTATTCGCTTGTTGAAGGTCAAGTTGTTGGTTATTAATTGTTTTCAAACGTCTGACTTTTGCCGCTTGTTTTCTAGCTTGCCTAGGATAGTAGCTGACCCCTCGGGGACCTTTATTTTTCAGTTCCAGGTACTTCTGCAGGTCCCGTGTTGGAGTCTAGGCAGGATGCTGCAGCGGATCGTCGACGCACGTGTCATTAGGTCCTAGAGTGGTTTGAGTGCCAAAGTGTAGTTGTTGGTTATTTATTTTGAATATTTCTCTCCTTTTTTTTTGACTTTAGTGGGTTTCTAGTGTTGGTTGTGACTTGTCTAGTCATTTGGGATCTCGTGCTTGACATTGTTGAAAATGTGGTTTATTAAATGACAGTTGGAGGTTTTAAATTAGTTTTCTTGTCATGCCCGAGTTGCAAGGTCCAGGTGTTTTAGTTGTCAGACTAGCTCAGGTAGGACCCGTAAGGGTCAAACTACCAAGTAACGCCCCGATGCTGAGACGGGGTGTTAAAAATTGGTATCAGAGCGAGGTTGGCAACGAGGGCACATTGAACCGAACAACAAGTGTACACAAGGTCCAACTGAAAAAAAAATCGGCCGGTGTTTTCAAAAAAAATTGAATGGGGTAATCATGCTGCATATAGGGGTAGATGACACGATGTGACTTCGCTGCCATTCGCCGAAGGACCTCACGTAGAATGGTAAGTAGATCCTTAACTTTTATTCAAGATTAGAGTTTTTATTGTAGCACTTTCTGAAAAGATTGCCCTACAAACCAAAGTTAGAATACTTTTGCTAACGGTAGAGGCCGTGGTAGAATTAGTGGTAGAGGACGTGGTAGGTATAAAGGAGAGACTCCCTTTGTCGCTGAGTCAGAGGAGCATCAGAATGCTTACCCTTAGGAAGAAGTTGTTGAGAGTGAAGGCCTAGTTGTTGACGACCATCAGGATGCTAGTGTGTCTGTCGTTGGAGGAGGACCCCTAGCTAATGAGGTCTAGTTTAGAGCCAATGCACTGCCAGTTGGGTTATCAACCAGAGTTTTACATTACTAGAATATTAATGTTGGGCTTCAAAGGACTAGAGATGAAGGCACCAGACCATAGTACTGTTAGAGCTGCTCAGCTAGGAGGGCTACTAGGAGTACAAAGACCAGAAGTAGTTGACCGTGTGGTAGAGCCACTAAGAGATGAGCCCCATCCGGACAAGTTGCTCGCGGAGTTAAGAAGACTGGGGTGCCAAGCTTCTTTGGGGCTCGGGTACTGGTGTTGAGCAGTGGTTGAGGAGAATGGCGTCGACGTTGGAATTCTATTCAGGCACTAAAGGAGAAGATGTCTCTGGTGCAGAGTTTTCTAGAAAAGGGTGCTTTTGATTGGTGGAATTTGAGCCAGGACCGTCAAACAAATGTTACCTTCGAGGAGGGACAATCGACTATGCTCGTTTCAGCAGAACCAGTCGTGTTCTCAATCACAAAGTCATCAGGGTTAGACTCAACAGGGCCAGTCTATTAGGGGTTCAAGAGAGTGCTTCAATTGTGGAGGCAATGATCACATTAAGAGCCAGTGTCCGAAGCTAGTTCGAAATTGCTCCATCTGCAAGAAGCCCAACCTTATACGATAGTATTGTAGGGTTGGTGTACCCTCTCAGGGATATTCACCAAGGAAGGTGAATTAGGAAGCTCGTCGTCCACCATAGCAGATTCAGTAGGCATCAAGCCAAAACAAGAGACGGGGTACAGGAGCCAACGCCTTGGGGGTCCACCGGCCTCGAAAGTTCAGGATGAGGAGGGTTGATGCCTTACATGCGCCGACTACTACAAATACGTTTTAGATTGATTCGAAACCTATTCATATTCTTTTGACACGGGTGCCACACACTCTTTTGTGTCCTCTGCTTGTGTGATTGGGCTAGGGTTGACGTGTACAAAAGGGGTATCTTCTTGTGGTGGTCTATTTGGTGGCAGTAAAGTGTGTGATAATAGAGACATTCTGTAGTGCTCTTTCAGAATAGGAAGTAGAGACTGGTATACAGATTTTATGGTAATGCATTTGTCTTTGAATGACAATGTGATCTTGGAAATGAGTTTGTTGAGATGCTTCAAACGCGGTGTTGGATATACATAGGGGTACCGTCTTAGTGACCGCAAATGATGTGACTGTACCGGTGAGCCAGGAGTTATAGCAGGTAGGGTCGGAACCAGTGCTTAGTATGGTGAAGGCCGCCAAGTTGCTCAGTGAGAGATGTGTGGGATTGTGGTGCTACAACTTTCAAGGGGATTCAAGATATACATGTAATTAGTGAGTTTGAGGAGGTTTTTTTTCCAAGGGAACTACCGGGATGGCCGCATCAAAGAGAGGTGGACTTTCGTATTGATCTAGAGCTGGGGACGAGACCGATCTCGATCGCATGGCTCCGATGCAAATGCAAGGGTTAAAGGCACAATTGAAAGAACTGTTGGAGAAGGGGTATGTACGTCCGAGCGTGTCACCTTGGGGAGCCCCGGTTTTGTTTGTAAAGAAGAAGGACAGTTCCCTTCACTTGTGTATCGATTATCGAGAGTTGAACCGAGTCACCATCAAGAACTCACTACCTCGTATTGATGATTTGTTGGATTAGCTTAAGGGGGCTACGGTGGATTCGAAGGTGGATTTGAGGTCAGGTTATCATCAACTGGGGATTCGGGAGCGGGGTATTCGAAGACGGCTTTTCGAGTAAGATATGAGCATTATGAGTTTATTGTGATGCCGTTTGGATGGAACAATACACCCAAAGTGTTCATGGAGTTGGTAAACTGGAGGTTTATAGTTCCCTTGGACAAATTTTTGGTGGTAATTATTGATGATATCCTAATTTACTCCCAGAATGAAGATGAGCACGCAGAGCACCTTAGGCAGTTATTGAAAGTGTTGAGGCATCACCGGTCGTTTTCTAAGCTATCCAAATGTGAGTTTTAGGTACCGGAAGTCACCTTTTTGGGACATGTGGCGTCCACTAAGGGAGTTATGGTCGACCATGTAAAGATCGGGGTTGTAAAGGAGTGGGAACCTCCAAGGAATGGGAAGGAGGTACGGAGCTTCCTAGTTTTAGCAAGGTATTGTCGGAGATTCGTGGAAGGTTCTCCCATATAGGCCAACCACTTACCAACCTGCTAAAGAAGATCAATCGTTTTGAGTGGAATGTGGCCTGCCAGAAAAGCTTCAATGAGCTGAAGAGGATGTTAACTTTGGCTCCTACACTTGCTCTCCCTCCAGGTATTGAGGACGTTGTGATCTACAGTGATGCCTCCAAGGTAGGCTTGGGATGTGTGTTAATGTAGAGGAAAGAGGTGATTGCTTACGCCTTGAGACAGTTGAAGCCGAATGAGCAAGATTTACCCCACTCATGTTTTAGAATTGGCAGTAGTTATGCATGCCTTGAAGATTGGCGTCAATATTTGTAGGGAAGTACATGCAAAGTAATGACAACTCACAAAAGTCTCAAGTATATCTTCACTTAGAGAGAACTGAACTTGGGACATCGGGGATGGCTTGAGTTCCTAAAGAACTAGGACTTAGAGATACTTCGTCACCCAAGGAAGGCGAACGTAGTCGGCGATGCCTTAGTAGGAAGACCTCTCAAGAACGTAGGTTGACTCATTTGATTGCTCAACAAGAGTTATAGACAGAGTTGGTAAAATACGGAATCGAGGTACAAATTCAATGTTACCATGGTAGACTAAGTATCTTGGAGTGTCAACCGACTATACTTGAAGAAGTGAGGCTGAAACAAGAAATGTGCCCAATGATTCAAGATTTGAGGTAGAAGTTGAGCCGTGGAGAAGCACCTGATTTCTGTAGAGAGCAGACGGTATCTTGAGTTTGCGAGGCCGAATTTGTGTGCCTCGGGATGTAGAGTTGAGACAGAAGATTTTGCAAGAGGCCCACACTAGACCTTGCTCGATTCACCCTAGAGCGAGTAAGATGTACATAGTTTTTACGACAGTATTACTGGTGGGATGGCATGAAGCCAGATGTAGCGAGATTTGTGGTTAAGTGTCAGGTGTGTCATTTGGAAGATGGAGCACCAGAGTTTGGGTGGAACACTCCAATCAAACCCTATTCTAGAGTGGAAGTGGGAAGACATTTCTATGAATTTCGTCATTAGGTTGCGATTCAGCGAAGGTCATGACGCCATCTGGGTTGTAGTGGATAGGCCGACAAGGATTGATCGCTTCTTGCCTAGTAGGAAGACTTGGCCAGTGAGCAAGTTGGTGGAGGTGTTCCTGAATCAGAGAGCCAAACTGCATGGTGTGTCCAAGACGATTATGGCAGATAGTGATTGTTTCATTTCCAAATTTTGGCAATAAGTGCATGAGGCACTTGGAAAAAGATTTCACTTCAAGACTCCTTAACACTCGCAATCAGATGGTCAGTCTGAGAGGATAATTCAGACTCTAGAGGATATGTTGAGGTATTGCGTTCTTGACTGGGGAGGTCATTGGTCAGATCACCTAGCATTGGTGGAGTTTGCCTACAAATACAGTTGGCACTCCTTGATTCAGATGCCCCATATGAGGTTTGTATGGATGGAAGTGTAGGACACCGTTTTGTTGGGATGACCCGTCAGATATTGTAGGAGAGAGACCACAGATGATCGAGGAGACGATTTGGAAAGTGGCCTTGATCCGTGAACATATGCTAATCTTGCAGAGCCGCCAAAAATCCTACGCACACAAGCGATGTTGACCACTAGAGTGTGAGATAGAAGCACATGTCTGGTTGAGAATGTCGCCTACTAGTGGTGTGAGAAGAATTGGGGTGAATGGGAAGTCGAGTCCCCTCTACTTTGACCAATTTGAGATACTGGAGAGAGTGAGTGAGGTAGCCTACAAACTGGTGCTACCAACCGCCTTAGATGGAGTCCACCATGTCTTTCACGTATCACAGTTGAGACAATATGTTCCGGATCCCAGTCACGGCCTCAACTATGAAGAGTTGAGGGTTTAGCCCGATCATACCTTCAGAGAGCAGTCGATAGTGTTACTGGACAAGCGAATGAAGAAGCCGCGGAACAAGGAGATTCAGTTGGTGTTGATTCAGTAGTCTCGACGAGGAGTCGAGGAGGCCACTTGGGGGACTGAGGATAAGTTGAGAGAGAACTACCCAGTTTGGTACTCGAGTTGGTAGAGGACTTTGAGAGTAGAGTTTCGGGGTTGCACGTGAGTATGTTTGACGTTTGTCATGACTTAGTGTTGCTAAGCGTGTTTTTTTTTTTTACTTGATTGTGTTCTAGACATGTGATTGGTTCGGTTGTCTATCTTTGTGGTTATAGTGGTTTGTTATGTGTGTTACATGTAACATGTTATGTTTAAATTGTTGACAACGATTTGGGGTTCGAGGACGAACCTCTTCAAGGGGGAGAGGTTGTAAAAACCTCCAAAACCTTTGTGAGTTCCCATTGTAACTCTAGAAGTTTCGGGACGAAACTTTCCTTAAGGAGGGTATAATATAAGACCCGAGTTTTCCGTTCGCAAACCCGATAGCCTAGTTCCGTTCAAACTCCTACCTCTTTAATTAATCTACCTTTTTAATTCTTTATATTGGGCCAAAAGCCCAAAAAAATGAGGACTTAAAGGCCCGAACCCAATCCCTGCCCTATTACTCCTTTCTTATTCTATCCCTCCTTGCCCTAGCTTCCCACTTTTCTATCTCGTTGGTGCACCACTCAAATAGATCGGGAAAGAGGCGGAGATCAGAAGCTCGAGTTGTGTGTTCCCATCTGCCGCCAATCGCCCATATGTTGTCGAGGAGGACAATCACCTTTCCAGCCCGTCGCTAGAGGATCTTGGCCGCCCAATCGTCGATCTCATCTGCGCTCGCGTCACCGATCGGTGTTGTACGAACCGAGAACCCGAGCTGTCGCTGCTGGAAAACGCGTCTGTAGCCAGAAAATATTTAGCCACGAATTTTGGCGAGGGTAATTTGGGTGGCAAAGGCCATAAGTTTAACCACAAATATTTCAATTTGCGGTAAAATGGCCATGAAATATAGAGTTGTGGCTAGTTTTGGGGCCGAATAGCCCCGAAAAGTGAGCGCAGCTAGATTTGGTTGTAGATTTCTGGCCATATTATCATGAAAACAAGCTCGTGGCTAACATTAAGGCCCAATGGATGCGAATTTCTTGCGCAACTAGATTCATTTCTAGAGTAGTAGCTAATTAGCCACGAAAAAAGATTCGTGTGTATATTTAGGACAAAGTTTGGAGCTAAGTACCCACATACTAGTCGTGGCTAGGTTTGTGGATTTTTGTGTGAGTAATTTGAATCTAACTCATAAATGGTCCTTCATTTTTTAGAATTTTCAGAAATAACCACGACACTAATCACGAGTTCTTCATTTCGTGTCTAACTTTGTTTGTTTGGAAAAATTTGTAGAAACAGTCACGAGATTAGCCAAGAGTTCTTCATTTCGTGGTAAATTTTCAAAAATAACCACAAGATTTCTCGAAGGAAGAGGAGAAGAGTACGTTTGGATTGGGTTGCTCCTCCATATGGGCCGAGTACGGTGATCCAAAAGCGGGCCCATTTCTTTTGACTTCTAAGCCCATCAGACTTTCTATTACCTCACAAGCCCATTCCTAATCAATTTTTATTATTTGTAAAATTATTTCCACTATAAATAACAATTATTTTAAATTTTTAATAAATATTACCCCTATGCCTTTATAAAAAAAAAATTATTAAAATAAAATATCAATCATGCTCACCTAGGAAATTAATAATTTTTAATAAATTATAAATGACTTCCTAGGAAATTAACAATTTTTAATATTTTTTAATTCTTATGAGAAATCGTTATATTCATTTAGAATCGTTCATTCTTATGAGAAATCGTTATATTCATTTAGAATCGTTCATTTATTGAGAAATCGCTATATTCATTTAGAATCGTTCATTTTTATGAGAAATCGTTATATTCATTTAAATTCGTTCTTTCTTATGAGAAATCGTTATATTCATTTAGAATCGTTCATTCTTATAAGATATTGTTATATTCCTTTAGAATCATTTATTCTTATAACAAATCATTATATTCATTTAAAATCTTTCATTCTTGTAAGGAATCGTTATAGTCCTTTAGAGTCGTTCATTCTTATAAGAAAACATATATTCACTTAGGGTTTAGGGTTTAGGGTCTAGTGTCCAGGGTTTAGGGTCTAGGGTTTAGGGTTTAGGGTCTAGGGTCTAGGGTCTAGGGTTTAGGGTTTAGGGTCGTCATTCTTATAAGAAATCATTATATTCCTTTATAATCATTCATTCTTATAAGAAATCGTTATATTTCTTTAGAATCGTTCATTCTTATAAGAAATTGTTATATTCATTTAGAATCGTTCACTTATAAGAAAACGTAGAAAATGTTATATTCACTTAGAATCATTCATTCTTATAAGAAAATATTGTATTCACTTAGAATCGTTCATTCTTATAAGAAAACGTTATATTCACTTAGAATCGTTCATTCTTATAAGAAATCATTATATTCCTTTATAGTCATTCATTCTTATAAGAAATCGTTATATTTATTTAGAATCGTTCATTCTCTTAAGAAAACATAATATTCACTTAGAATCATTCATTGTTATAAAGAATTGTTATATTCATTTAGAATCGTTCATTCTTATAAGAAAACATTATATTCATTTATAATCGTTCATTCTTATAAGAAAACGTAGAAAATGTTATATTCACTTAGAATCGTTCATTCTTATAAGAAAACATTATATTCACTTAGAATAGTTTATTCTTATAAGAAATCGTTATATTCCTTTAGAACAGTTCATTCTTATAAGAAATCATTATATTCCCTTATAATCGTTCATTCTTATTAGAAAACATTATAGTCCATTAGAATCGTTCATTCTTATAAGAAATCGTTATATTCATTTAGAATCGTTCATTCTAATAAGAAATCGTTATATTCTTTTATAGTAGTTCATTCTTATAAGAAAATGTTATATTTCTTTAGAGACGTTCATTCTTATAAGAAAACTTTATATTTATTTAGAGTCGTTCATTCTTATAAGAAACCATTATATTCCTTTATTTCTTTAGAATCGTTCATTTTTATAACAAACCTAATTAGTTCACATGTTATGGTTAACGTTTAAGATTTACAATACACAAACCTCTATGATGATCTTTATATGCTTGATGTTAACAAGTACATGCCAGGGGTTCGGGGGCGGAGCCCCCGACAACACCAGGGGTTCGGGGGGCAATGCCCCACGACGGTGGTCTCGCTGACCGGTCAGCGAGTTGAGGGTCCATGGGGCAACGCGCCCCTCGCGGGGTTGGGGGCAGCGCCCCAAAAAAAAAGGTATACAATGTTTTATGTATTAAAGATTTATTTTATTACCATGTTAGATTAATATCGGTTTATATATAAAATTTTTATATTCACATGTTTAATTATTATACTTTCCAGATAGGAAAGTGTATATATGGGAAAGTGTTTATATGGGAAAGTGTTTTAATTGTTTAGATTATTTGTATATAGAAAAGTGTATTTAGATAAAGATTTTTTTTAAAAATAATTGCTAATTTAATCATCTAGGAGGGAAAAATAATGATATTTGATTAAAAAAAATTTTTGGGCGGGCTAAGAATAATACAAGGAGGGAAATTTTGGTTTTAAAGAAATTTTGGGCGGGCTAAAAATGTTACCAGGAGGGAAAATTTTATTTAACGAAAATTTGGGCAGGCTGAACATTGTGGGCCTCTTCTTTATCGATTAAAAAAAAGTTCAAGAACACAAACTCCAACTTTGCGCCGCTCATATCTCTAAACCCTAAACACTTCAATGTCGCCTCCTCTCACCAAGAGAGAATCAGGAACGAGAGAGAATCAGGAATGACGGCGGACGAATTCGCAATTAGAAGGGGGAAGACGTCGCTCGCGTTCCAGTTCGGATTGAACGCCGTCGCTTCAAATCCTGACAGATATGTGGTCTTTCTCTGCAAACGATCCAAGCTTCTCAACACACCACCTTACCTCTCTCAGGTTAGCCCTAGCTTGCTAATCCACCGCTTACTCCTCTCGTATGTCACTGTGTCCGTTCTAATTGGTTCGTCTGCTGCAAATTCCAGGGCGTTAATTCCTCTAATTCCATATTCCACCGCATACAGATCAATTATCTCCTCCCGATTCCTTTTTTGTCTTTGCAATTTTTGTTCCAATTTCAAATTCCATACAACATAATTTATGTTTCCTATGAATGTGATTGAACCTCAAAAAAAGTTATGTGGATGACGAGCAAGGTTTGAAGAGATACTTAGCTGGTTTTCATCTCCTTGCTAGTTTCCCGTTGGCTGTTATCGTTGATGATCTAGGTCATCTGTTTGATGATAGGTAACTACAAAAACTCAGCAACATCAAAGCAGATCTGTAGAAGGAGAAGCTAATTGATTTTGTTTGCACATGTGTCAAAGGATTTGTCAGGAGAGATATGGCAATGTGCGTGGACGTGAGTTGGCCATGGTTCGACTCTTCTCTTTATGCCAAAATTCTATCGATCATGCCAAGTAAATACGCTTTCGCTGCAATTTTGGGAAAAGAACAGAGATTAAATCTGCTTTTGCTTTGATACACTCTAATCTTTTCCCATTTTGTTAGCAAAACTACTGCCTGTGAGCTACTACTCACCGAAACTCACCATGGCGATTCCCCTAAGTTGTTGTTCATCTACAGGAGGTGGATTTCCTCCATGTTTCTTGTCAAAGGTATTGCTTAAACATTATTGAGCGATCTTTTGTGTTTTAAATTTGATCAATCTTGTGGTTTTGTGATCTTAATTTGTTGCTCAATGAATTTGGAATGCAAGGTGATGGCTCTGGCTCATTCCTCCTCCAGAACACTATCCATCCCAAAGCCGACAGCTTAAGCACCTCAAAGATAAGTACTCCATTGCTCTTCAATACCTTCTTTTGGAAGGAATCCTACAACCCTCTCAATTGTGATTTTCTTTCTTACATAAACCCAAGGCAAGATGGTTTTCTTCGAACCTCAATACATGCTAATATTGTTGCACTTTTCGTTTCTGCACTGATGTCAATATACATGATGTATGCTTGTTGGCATGCATACATACACATGTGTCTCAAACAGATTTCCACGGCTATGATGTGAGTTTACTTTGCTCAGTTTGTTGTTTATAATACAACAACTTCTCTAGCTCTATCTATGAATTTTTTTTGTTTAATTGTATTGAACTCTGCAGGATTGTTTTTTTTTTTTTTTGCGTTTTAAGTCTGAAATTCTGTTTAGGCACTAGTTTTGCTTTTACAGCCTTCTTCTCAATACATTATGTGTGTACTTGGATATAGTACCATTCAGCTTAATCCATGTTTCTTGAGTAAAATAGTTATGTTTCATGTATTTTTTTATTTCCTTGTTTTCTAATGTTAACTACATACCTCAATCTGATTTATGAAAAATCTAATGAGTTATTTGCTCACATCATTGTTATCTCTATGCATCTCAAATCAAAGAGAGAAACTTCATTCTCATGGTTGCTTCTATACACTGCCTAGCATGGGTTGTTATAGCTTATATCCTTGCAATCTTAATTTACATCTTCTATTGCTTCATGCAAAATCCCCCCAGCTGATTTTGTTATCTAGATGTACGTTTTCAATTATGGGATTGGTCACTAACTACTTCAAGCCTACACCGTCCAAGCAAAGATGATTTTCTGGGTTACTTCAAGCCTACACCGTCCAGCTTCTCATGGGTTGTTAACATTTCTTTGTTGAACCATCTATGTATTTATCTTCTAGTATTTTTTTGGTTTGTTGTGGGTTTTGGTTAGCATGTGGATAGAATGTGGTTTGTTGTGGGATGTTTCAACAAATATGTATTATAGATTATGTAATTGCATTACTATGATGATGCAAATATGCAATATAATGGTTTAATTTTTTTTAATTTTTTTAAATGCTTAATTATTTAACCACAAAATTTGAAACAAAATAGATTCATGGCAATTTTCAAGGCTAATGGCCACGAAATAGGTGCGATTATGAGTTCAAATTCGACTCGACTTTAGTTACAAAATACATTCGTGGCTAAAATTTGATGGTGATGCACTCAAAACCAACCACGAAATTCAATTCTGGCTAATATGGTTGAACATGACTTTCGTGGCCAATAGCCACACATTTAGCAATGAACTAACTCGCGGCTATTATTTGCAGCTAAATAGCCACAAAACTAGAATTATGTGGTTCTTTTTCAGAGTGATATTTAGCCTCGCGTGTTTTAGCCCCAGGGCACCTTTCGTAGGGCAATCCGTTGGGGATGTCGTGGCTAACGTGATTTCGTGGTTATTTTTGTGGCGGAAGTCGTGTCTATTTTCCTGGCTACAGACGCGTTTTCCAGTAGTGTGTCGCTGTAGTTGTCTCCCGTTGTATCAAGGTCGAGCCAAGTCGTGACCCTTAGGCTGTCTCGGATCGAGCTTCCACCCGAATTTCACGCCAGATCTCGTTGATCCTTCCTCCGCCTATGACTGACC
Source organism: Fallopia convolvulus (assembly GCA_964016875.1). Lineage (NCBI taxonomy): Eukaryota > Viridiplantae > Streptophyta > Magnoliopsida > Caryophyllales > Polygonaceae > Fallopia > Fallopia convolvulus. The sequence goes on along the minus strand of OZ024721.1, from coordinate 33,118,440 downwards.
TATAAGGTTGGATCCTTGTTCTTGAATAACCCTTTTCTATTTAGAGGAGTTTGTTTGAAGGTGTGAATCTATCTCTCAGATCATTACTTGTCTCTTTTTCAGTAGAGGTTACTTGAGTAATGAATTGTTTATACATGTAATTCGGCCAAGATTGACAAAGTTAGTTTCCCCTAGTGTAATTTAAGTTGTAAACATGTAAATTAATTCCCAAAAGGTACGAATTTAAAGTTTAGTTTGTGCTAGTTCTGCGTATGGGTGTGTGAGGTTCGTTTTTCAATCAAGTAATTAGGATTTGGAGATGTTCCTGTGCACATGATTACATAAGCAGGATGTTGGAATGATTTGGGTTCCTTTTTTTATATGTATGTAGTTATATTTCAAATGTTTATGTATTTTAATTAGATTTAAGGAAATTAGTGGTAAAGGTTGTGGTACTGTGTTAGCATCACTAGAACGATAGGCATTATTTGGTTAATTGCTTAAAAGGAGACAACTATATTTATGGTGGTTAATTAATAAGGTAGACGGTGGGTAGTAGTTAGGCTAAACCAAGAGTAGTTGTTTAATTAATTATAATAGACTAGTAGTTTCCCCTTCGGTGTTGGGTTGGGTATTTAATCTCGGTTAAGTTAAGTAAGTGTTTGAAAGGTTATGGGTTCTTGGAGTTTCGTTAAATCTCTTCTTGCAAAGCATTGTAATTTTAAATGCTTTTCGTTATCGTTGTCTAGGAATTCGCCTCGCTTGGTTTATCTAAGTTGTCTACATACTTCAGGAATTCTTCGTCAAGGTAAGTCGTTTTCGACTTGCTCGGCTTTATTCTAGTTTTGTTAGATTGCATGCCGTGATTGTGAGATTGGTTTTGGGAATTAGTCCAATGTATATTTTTCCTTATGAAATGTTTTCTGGCATGTTGTGACGCGCCTTCCATTGCAAACGTTTTCTCGTAAAAGAAATGGTATTGTTTTCTCTGTGCTGGCAGCGTAACCGACACGATCATGTGCGATGATTGTCGGTGGCGAAGAGGCGTCTAGCCATGATCGTGTGTCGGCCGGGCCCCTTCAAAATAAAATTAATTGCTTTGTTTTTGGCAAGTGCTCCAGTGGAGGCTTGACCAGGGGTTAGAAGGATGACGTATTACAGTATCAAAGGCACTTGTGCAAACAGCAAAAGCGCTTATTGAAACTGAAACTGAATTACATATCCCAGGTAAGGTTGAGTTTCATAAAAATTATATTTTTGTCCCAGTGATAGTTAATATGCAAATTTGTTGATGCCACTGCATGTATCACCCCAGGTATCATTGTTGTTTTGATATGATGTTGTGAATTTGGTCTTGTTGGCCTCTTTCAGGCTGGTACTGCAAGTATCACTAGTGTATGTAAGCATGTGTCTCAATCTCAGTGTCCTTTATGGTAATGGACTGATTTGAGGAAGCGATGAAGAGACGGGCTATTTTACGTGAGGAAGCGATGAAGAGACGGGCTATTTTACGTGAGACTGGTTGGGACACTTTTGAGAGCATGTTTGGTGATGATCCAGTTGCTAGAGTTATGGAACGAGGTCACTTTGGTGTTGGCTTTGCCGATACTCCTGGACCGTCTAGTTCAATGCAAAAGGACAACCAACTGACTGTTGAGGTGATTCTAGAAAATACGGTATTCTTTTTAAAACTTTATTGTTTATAATATCGTTGTAGGATGAATTGTTTATATACCATTGAAATTTGGCATTTTATTGTAGATCATTGAGGAAATGAATGATGGTATCAACATTAACAATGCAATGGAAATAGTTGTGGTAAATTATTATATTTGTTTTGATCATAAGTATTTTTCACTACAGGAATTAGGATCTGGTGTGACAAAGGGAAAGGGGGAAGTTGATCCGATTTCGATTGATGAGGTTAAAAGTTTTATTTTATTGTTAACTTTGGATTGTGATATTTTTTTCCCAAATGTATAAGGTTTTTAATTGGGTGATAAATTATAAGCAGGATCATTCTACATGCCACATTGTTACAGATCTAGTTGTTGCCCTAAAATATGTTAATGACAAAGGGGTTGGGCAACCTTTGTTGGAGACCGAAGGACAACTCATTATTTATGATACGGGTGCTAGTGAGGTTATGGAGGCTGCTGCAAAGCCTAAATCATCCCCTCCAAAGAAGGTTCGCAAGGCGAAAAAGCGAGATGGGGGTAAGCACTAGGAGGAGTAGTAGAATAGCTTCCTCTCAGACTGTGTAATAATTATTTTGGTGTATGCTTTCTTTTGTGCACTTCAGATATCTATGATGTTGTATGTTAATTGTTGAACTACATGTAGATGTTATGTCATGGTTGGACTACATTAGTTGGTCGGAATATATGTAATATGCAGATATTATGCATTAATATGCAAAAACTATATTATCATATTCAATATATAGGAGCTAAAAGCTCCAATTTTGAATGAATTTAAAGTATGTTTGCAGTTCATATAAAATGCCCCTGTTTGTATTTGTTAGTATCTTAATGTTTAGTTTCTGTTATATACACGTATGATATTCATGTCTTTCAACCTAGTTTGGTGTAAATAGCTAAATATTTGTATGTTCATCCGATTAATATATATATTCAGTTCTCTAGTACAATTATTCAGTATTGAAATAAGCATATTCTTATATTCAACTGGCATATTCAATAGCTTAATCACATTATGTATATACCCGATTTTCATTATGTATATTCAGAATCACATCATTCATGTTCATATTACTAGTAATCTCATTCAGAATTACATAATACATGTTACGGTTGTGGTATATGCATGTTCAAAATGATACACTCTATATTCAGAATTTTGATATTATATCATGTATTAGTAATTTTCATATTCACTTTTTATAGGTCATTAATGGTGATGGTAGCGATGATGATTTTGAGACTCCAATTCAAGAGATAAGGAATTTGAGCAAAAGAGAGTCCAAAATTCCCGCGACAAACAAAAGTCCGTTTTTAGTTAAGTCCGTTGATCCTAATTCAAAACTAACATATGAAGAGAATAGCTTGTACTGTTATGTTATGGATGCATTGGCTGATAAGTAAGTATAATCATCCTTCACTATCATATTATTATTTGTCACATATCTAATAATGATTTTTCCATATACAGTGTTGTTATGTACAATCACAAAGAAATAACACTGTTAGCCAAGGATTTTAAAACACTTGAGGAAGGTACTTATGTAGCAATCAATATTGTTAATATATGGTGCATTTATCTCAATCAACAAGAAGCTTTGCGTGCTCCATCTACTCCAAAACGTTTGTTTGTTAGTGCAAGCTCAATGGTAAGTAAATTCACTCTATAGTGCATATTATTATGGATTATTAGTTTTTTGTCGGTTTGATTAATCTTACTACATTATAAAGATGGGCCCATTATTCCATAATCAAAAGAAACCATATGAGGAGCAATATACAATATTCAAGGATGAAATGGACTTAACTATATCATCTAACAACAACACATCCCTATTAGATGTCGACCTGGTTAGTTACTTCTTTTTACAATATACTATTAAAGTATCAAACAACATTAATTTAAGTGCAAAATATATTGTTAATTACAATTTTAGATTGCATAGCATAATATACACATGTAATGTTTGCATGCTGTTTTCTCAATACTTTCAGAAGTCCACGGTCGAGGTTATTGATAATTCAACAGCTGGTGATGATGACATGGAAGGGAAATACGGATGTGTTTTGAAATCACTGGTAATTAGATATAATATAATTATAACTATGTGATGTGTAACATGCAATGACCTAATAATGCATTATGATAAATAATGCAGAGTAAGATGTTTATGGAATACATGGGATCATTGCAAGGGAAAAACAAGTGTGATCGTTTTATCAACAAGAGCCCGGTTGTGCTAAACATGAAGTGGTGTGACAATGAAAACAAGATTGATTGTGGGTTGTACTTAATGCGACATTTAGAGACCTATTTTGGCCAATATGCAAGGTATTGGGACACATGATTCAAACCACGATCAGTGCCACTTCACACAAAATATCTCCACACATTGTTGCTATCTCGATTTAACAATAAGTGCTAGTTGTTAAAGAAAAAGGTCGCAAGATATATTTGTTGTAATTTAATATTGGTACAAATTATTATAAAAGAATGGAGCATTTATTGAACATAGAGAGGGACAACTTTTATAGTTGCTAAGATTTTATGCTTTCATTATTTACCAGCAAGACCCGGTCGTATCATGCACGACTATGACTAGAAATTTTTTTTTATGTAGCAACTGTAGTTGTCGATCGAATTACACATAAACTTATTCGATAAAATAAAATATTTTCCTCATTAAAACTTTCAAGCGAAAATTATTATAACATGTAGGGAATGTAAAAAAAATAATTAAATAATAGTATTTATTTATTTATAATAGCATAGGTGATTTAGTTTTTGAATTATATAATATTATTATAATATACAGAAAATAAATACTAAAAAACTAAATAATATTTCCATACTCATTAGTTGAATATGGAAAGTAAAAGTAATAAATGAGGTAATTTATTATAATAGGCATGGAATGCTTATCAATAACATAGTTTATTGATTTTTTTATTTAATATGGTAAGTACTAATGATAAATTGGATATTACTATTATAATATGTAGGGAATGTAAATTCTAAAGAAACTTAAGGATAAAGTGGTAAATGAACAATTAAATATGTCAATGTGCGTAGCTAGATCGGTGACACATAAGAGAGAAGGATTCAACTTTAGTAATAGTACTATTTGATGTACCCGTTCCCTGCACGGTATTTTTATAATAAAATCTATTTTATATACATATATAGATATAGATTTAAATGGATTTATATACTTATCGTAAATAAGTACTTATTTTTAGTGAATATTAATAATTATTTTCAAATAAATTAAATATAACTTAATGTTAATAAGTTCATATAATTTAACCTCCAAATACTAAATAAAATAACCAATAAGAAAATATGTTTGAAATAACTATAAAACTAAAATAAGAAAAATATGGTCGAAATAATGTTTGAGAAACAAACTTCATATTATAATATTGCAATGATTTGCACTGGGTATGCAAACAACTCAATCTTCCTCTTCGTGCTTCATAGTTTTTTGGAACTGGAAGTGAAAAGTTAATCTTCGGTAAGTTTGTCTCTATTATCATCATCTAGGATGAGGTTTCATTTGAACACTTAGAAGGAGTAAGTGGTTCATTCGATGATACATTGTAATTTAGTTAAGGCTTAAATGTTGTTTGTGGCATAGATAAGGTAACGACAAATAGAATATATGGATTCGACTTTAGTTATAGCATATTATTATTAATTGCTAAGAAAATGTTTGCATAATTTTTATTATACAAATTTTACCGGATTTTTATATAAAAATTTTATGATGACATTATTGAAAAAAATTCTATATGATAATTCTTGTTGAAATCTTTACGTATTTGAGAACATGAAGATTAATCAATTTTCACCAATAAGTAGAGGTAAACTAATTAAGAAATATACAGTAATTATTTTATACACATTGATCTTAAAGAGTTAATACCTTTTATAAAAATACTCCATCTGTTCATAAATACATGATGTTTTAGGATTTGTCCCTAAAATTAAGAAAGTATGTGATTTGACTTAAATACCCCATAATCTTATGAAAATCTTTCCTTTTCTATTTTATATTTTTATTATTCTTTTTAATTAATGAGGGTAATGTTGGAAAAATTATGGTAAATTATGTCAAACATCAAGTATTATTGAACAAGAAAATCATGCTAAAACATCATGTATTTCTGAACGGAGGGAGTATATATTTTTTAGATACTACAATTAGAAAAGGTAAGTATAATATGACAAATCACCAATAAGTAAAGTGACCTAATTAAATAGTATTTGGAAATTATAATGAGGTAGAATAAGTAATATTTGAAGATTTAGATGGGCAAATTAGTAAATGTAAAAATTAAATTGCTTCGGTGGCGTAGTTAGATGATTGACAAATAGGATTGAGTGATTCGACTTTATTTATAATATATTGATGATATTGAATATTGATGTTATTATGATAATTAATTCATATATGTTAAAAGGAAAACATAAGAAAATTATGATGTGTGTAAATATTGACATAAATATGTTTAACATTTTGTTTTCATCAAATATTGAATTAAAGAATGATTTTGTGCTAATGTGGAGATTTAATTATGCTTTCTATCCTACTTTTTATTTAAAAAATTATCCATTCACATGTTTTAATTTCAAATTTCCATATTTATCTATATAGCAAGAATCTAATCTATTAGAATAAGTATGATTTTTTTGTTAGGTAAGAATTCGGTTTATCGGACAAGCCCGATAAAACCGAGAGGCCGATAAAACGGCAGCCGAAACGACTAAAAAGACCAACCAAACCAACAACACGAAAGTAAGTACAACAAGCAAAAGGGGGAACTAGAACGAAAAAGGTACAGGGGAAAGTGAGGGGATAAAGGGAAACACGTTTAGCATTCGGGCCAAAACGGACAAATCAGGTAATTGGGCAGCTGACGTTGCCTCCACCGGAATTAAGGATCTTCAGCAGCCACAAGCGTTCAAGTGACGTCGCCAATCACCAACAAACCATACCCAGTCCCAGATCCAAACCTTGGTCTTGTACCAACTCCCGAACGCACAAACTGCAACAAAAATAAGAGCACAAAACAAAACCAAAAAACGCCCAAACAAAGGCCCAAATGAAGAACACATGCCCAAGCCAAAACTCCATTCTAAGAGAATACGTTCAAAGTGAGAGCCAAAACATCACAATCCTGGTTGCATACACAAAGCCACGTTGGCCCACAAGAGCCACACCAAGGCCCAAGCCCAAAAAAGTCAACAAAAACTAAAAACAATGGAAAGGTCTTCAGTCGGCCACGTGAACAATCCACAACGAGTAGAAGCACAAAGTGGTCACAAATCAACCACGTATGTCGGCCATAAATCAGCCCGAAGAGTCGACGAGCGCTGAAACACGGGCCACACATGGGAGATCGACCGGAAAACAAGACAGACGAAGGCAAATCAAAGACCCCGTCAAACAAGCAAAGATATTCATTCCAAAGTCTAGCAAAGATTCAAGAACGTTGTCGGTCGCCATACAAGGCCAGACGCAATGACGACGATGATGACAGACACACAGTCCCGCCAAACTAGTCATGCTACATCCGTTCGTATCGGCGACACCAGACCCACCTCGCAAGACGCCTAGGCTTTCAAGAGGAGAAGATCGGAACCGAAGAGTTCTATTGTATTGTTCACTGGAGGAAATCGAAAGGATAGTCGATGGAAACCTGAAAAAAGAAATCAAAATCAAAAGAGGAACTAGGGTTCTATTCAACAAACAATAACCAACGACAAAAATTCTTCATTGCTACGCATCGGCAGAAACAAAGATTCTGGAGCCAAGAAATCATTGTCGAAAGAGACCTATCACAAATTCGAGATAAAAACGTTCAACAATAGTCATTGTATAAAAAATTCTCCCAGAGAAATCTGTTTTCAAAGACAAATTCTAGTGGCTTTCCCAACTAGAGAATCAAAAGCGTTCTTACCATGAGGCAATAGCTTTCTCAACTTGGTCAAATGGCTTTCTCGGCCAAGATCTAATGACTTTCTTAGCCAGACCTCAAAGAAAGCTTTTAGAGAGAGGGCAGATCCCTTCTCTCTAAAAGCTTTGGAACAACAATAGAATAACTATGATATCTTTTCTTAGGCTAACTATATATTGCTCTTAATTACTCAAACGAATCTAAAGACGAGCCTTTTAATTCCTCAAACAAAAAATTGTTCAATTAACCTAAACTCTAAAAGCCACCACCTTGTAATATGGTTTTTGTATTCTTACCCAGAAAAGTGGCCTTGCTCAAAAACAAAAGAAGACTTGCGGCAGTCGCCATTCCCTGGGCGAATCTTCCACCAGAGCTACTAGCCATCATCTCTGGCGGCCTCCGAAACCCTATCGATGCAATCCGATTTCTCTCAGTTTGTCGATCATGGGGATTCTCGACACCTCCTTCGGCAAATAAACTCTCCCCCTTCTTCCCTCTCACACTCCCCTACACCTTAATCCCCGACCCCTCCCCTCTCATACTCCTCTACGCCTTTTTCCTAAAACGACTAATGACCATCGAAGCTAGCGCGGTCTACCTTCTCCAGCCACGTCGCGGCCCTTTGAAAGGTTGATGGTGTGTTTTGAAGAACCTGTCGCCAGAAAGCTCGTTCTCCGCCACGCGCTCACATACGCGGAGATTGCCGCAGAGGAGTTCTTGTCGGATGACTGGATTGTAACTCGAGTCGCCAAATCTTATTCTCACAAATCAATCTGTCAATTGTGCAAGGGAATTGATAGAACAGAGAAGGTAGCTTTTGTGGCGAATTATGAAAGTAGGTCTATCCAATTCGCTGCCCTATGTAAGATTCATGGTATCCTTTCTCTTGAATCCGCCTTTTTTAAGCTCGGGCTAAATAGCGTAGCTTGCGAAATTAAGTTGGATGGTGTTGTCGAACGCCCTCGGTTTAAGGATTTTGTGAAGTTCAACGGATGGATTTATGCTATTGATCGAAAAGGCGGCCTTTATTTTGTTGACCATGAGAAATGATCTTCGCTTATTCAAGTGGATTGTGGAAGATGTGAATGGAAGTGTTGGTCTAGTAAGTATATGTGGTTAGTGGTATAGGATGGAGATTTATATGTTGTTTCAATCCCAAATCCGTTAGTTTTATGCTATATAGGCTAGTGATAAAGGGTCGCACTAACAGAATGGTAACTCGTGGAGAGTGGGAAAAGGTTGAGGATTTAGGGGAAAGAGTGTTCTTCCTCGCTATGAATTGCTCCTTTTCGGTTTCAGCACGAGATATTCCTCCCCATTGGGATGGGAATTGTATAGTCTACGTTGATTATCATGGATTTTGTTGCAACCGAAGACCAAAAAAATATATTTATGTCTTCTTTATTAGAGGTCAGCGACTGATGCCAATGTCAAGCGTACTAGACTATTCTGATTTGTTTGACCCTCCTCCATCCTTAGTTCATTATCAATGAGGTTGTTAGGTGGTAGGTTTCCGTGAATCAAACAATTTGCATTTCTCTCGGTTTTCGTTTAGATGAGAAATGCCAACTCTAAGCGTATGTCAATTTAATTACAAGACCATGTATACGAATTCAACTTTTCTTCATGATACTTATATGGTATCATTATGTTAGGAAATTGTTAATGTTTTTCCTTGAGTTCTTATTTCTTAAACTAGCTCCTATAGGTGTCTCGTCGGGAGACTGATTTATCTAACCATCACATGCCCGGAGCTCTCTTATAGCGTTCACATTCTGTCTAAATTTATGCAGCAAGCGAGACAAGAGCATTGGCATGCAACGCTTCGGCTTGTTCGATATCTTAAGAGGGCTCCCGAATGTGGTATTTTTTACCTTCTAACTCTGATTTGAGATTGGATGCCTATTGTGATTCTGATTGGGCAAGTTGTCCTATATCTCACCATTCTCTCACATCATATTGTGTTTACATTGGTGATTCTCCTATCTCTTGGCGCACTAAGAAGCAATCTATAGTCTCTCGCTCATCTGCTGAGACTGAATATCGCTCAATGGCATCAGTTATATGTGAACTTAAGTGGGTGTGTCGTCTTCTTGTCTCCTTAGGTGTACGCCAAACTCATCCTATGAAACTATTTTGTGACCAATCTGCTATCCATATTGCTCGAAACCAAGTATTTCATGGCATAGTGAAGTAGATTGCCATTTAGTTCGTGACGAGGTTTAACGGGGACGTATTGAATTGGCACATATTCCTACCACTGCTCAACTTGCAGACATATTTACTAAAGATCTCGGTGTTCTTCATTTCAGCACTCTTCTTGGCAAGATGGGCGTTTTAGACATCCACACTCCAACTTGAGGGAGTTTATTGAGATATAATATATTAGGAGATAAGATAATGCTTAGAATTTTGAGAAAGATATTGTTTCTATCTTCTATCTTGTAGCTAAACCTTGGGTGATAAGTAATCTAATGCCTATATAATGTAATTAGGATCAAAGGTAATATCAAGTTAGAATTTGTACGCTTATTATTTTGTCACATATACGAACAATTTGGCTTGCTTCTTGAATTCTTCTCGATCTGTGATTAGTTAGGTTATGGAAATTAGGTAGATGTCTTGATTGCCTTTTAGCTTTTACGCTTGCCTTTTTTTCTTGATTACGAGGTATCTATTTTCGGTGATAAATTCTGAACTCGTTAGCTCGCGATCTTCCTCATCCATGGGAAGGGAGCCGTATTGTATACTTTGTTTATTATGGATTCCAATATATGTATATATTTTTGTCTTCTTTGTTAGAGGTTAGTGACTAGGGTCAGTCACGGTTACATGTCTATTTTGATTTTTTTGACCCCCCCCCCTCCATCCTTAATTCATAATCAATGAGGTTTTGGCAAGCCAGAAACAAACTAGTGTTTAGACAAGAGAGAATGAGTAAGGAAGATTGTATCTGGATGTGTGTCAATCATCTTAGAAATTGCCTGATGGCAAGATGGAGAAAGACAAATAGAGAAAAGAGAAGATGTATGGAGAGACTAGATATATATAGTTGTGGCTGTAAATAGCTAGGTTTACCTAGCAATTTTTGTCACCACCTTATTCTATAAAAATTTTCCCCGTCTCCATCCCCGTCAGGTCCCTCGTCCCTATCGAGGATGGAGACGGGGACAAATTTTTTCCCCGATTGGAAATGGGACGGGTATAGGGAATATATATCTAAATGGGGATGAGGGAGGGGAAGAGGAGGGTACTCCCCGCCCCATTGCCATCCCTAGTTGCATACCATGATACGTATGTGTACGAGTTCAACTTACAAGAATGTTAAATACAAGACTATATGTATACGAATTCAACTTTTCTGCATGATACTAATCAATATATATTATAAAAGTCATCCGTTTTCGAGCCACCACATATTTAAAAAATTAAATTTATTCATATTATTTTAACTTTTTTAATTAGTTTTTTATTATTTATATTCTTAGTTTTTTTAATATTTATCTTTTCCAAACTATTTTATAGAATATTTATGATAAGATTTTTAAATATTTTAATATTTTAAATAATTTTCTATTATTTGTATTTTTAATTTTTCTAATTTCTTTCTCTTGCCCAACTATCTTAGAGAATATTTATCATAAGATTTTGCAATAATTGTTTTTAAATTTTGAAAACATGTTCGTACATTATATGTAATCAAAATTATTTTGGATATATGTCATTATTATTTTACCTTCAATCATTAAATTTTTATTATCTATTTATGTTACAAAAATCTTATGATTATGAGCTCACCTTATATTAAATTAATTCTTTTTTAATACATAAAAAGTTAGAAATTCCTTTTATATCTTTTATGTAAATAAATATTAATTATAGGATATATTAGTTGTACCCGTCGTGCCACACATGACTATGACTCATCAATTTTTAAGTATATTATAAATTTGATATAATAAAGTAAACATAAAAAATAAATAAAAAGCCAAAAAATAATGTAAATTCTTAAAAAATTAATGAAATTTAATTCTTTAAAAACCTTTTCAATAAAAAGTTAAAAAGATAATTAATAACAAAAAATTAAAAAATATAGAATTTTTTTTAAGATAAAAATTCTTCTATATTTACATAAAAATCCAAAAAGAAAATTATGGAAAAGATAATATAATTTTTTATAAAAATTGCATTTAGGCAAGTAATTGTACAAATATTTAAATTTTTTACTTTTTTATCAAAATTTTATTTACGATAATTTTTTTAAAATAGATAAAAAGATAAAGATAAAATAATTTTCATTATTTTTAATTAAAATTCGAATTAATTTTTTCCACATAAATAAATAGATAGGAATTTAACTGGAAAAAGTAGAAATAATTTTTTAAATATAAGGTGGGTCAGAATTAATGTGGTGGATAGAAAAGTTACAACTTTAATATATAGTTAATTAGTTATAGATTTTATTTCAAAGATATATATTACATATCGGGTACATATTTTTGGAATCTTTTTTATTTATCTTTTACCAATATAATAAATATAATATTCCTTTCTTTATCTATTTATGCCTATTTGGGGATAACTTATTTGCACAATTATTTTTTAATAATTTTATATTTCAATTAACTATAAAAAACTATTATTTTAATAAAGGGGTGATGTGGTGGAATGTGGTGGCAGAAATTGCTTCGGCTTTAGTTATTAGTAATAGATAGATAATCTACCTAATACATTATAAAGCAGAAACCATGTCAGTTGAAAAATTTGTGCAACGTGACATTACTTGAATAAAATGATGTCACGCTTTTTAATAATAACTTGTATTATTCTTTCGATACATCTAACTTTTTATATTATAATAACTTGATCAATCTATATGTTGATATTTTCTATATTAATTTTATGCATATCTTTCAACAAAACTTGATCTATATACTAATAATTTTTATATTAATTTTATACATAATAAATTTTCTTTTATCTTTTAACAAATCTTGCACTCTAAATATATAATTTTTCTTATCTATATGTTGATATTTTACAATATAATAAATTATTGATAGAATATATGATGTATTTTAGTATACATTGATAAATCTACCTAAATTTTAATAAATTAACATTAAAAACTATTTTAATAAGTTATAATATCCTTACTAGATATCCTACCATAATTATCTTTAAGTTATAGCATTATCTATGGTTGTTGGAGCCATGCGAGTAGAATCAAGAAAAGGAACAAGTGACGAAACCCAAGGCATTGGACATGAACAAATGCGGTATATGCTAAGTTTGGATAGACAAACATCATCTAAGGAATGCATTCATAAGTAAAAGTTGAAGCATAAGAGGCACAAATGGATCAAGCTATTCGAAGATCGTAACTTGGAAGTTTAGTGATATTAAGGAAAGAGATTAATGAAGGAGGCATTACAAGGGTGATAGTAGAAGTGTGTGGTTTACATTTAATGATAAGAGATATTGGGTATCTTGAAATGTTAGTCGAATATGGCATAGGTGCGGATGTTGTTTCATTCAAATGATCCACACTTACAGAAAAATTGGACAAAGGAATAGAGCCATAGAAGTAGTTCAAGGGTACCATGGGTAAGACACATAAGAGAGAAAATCAATCTTCTAGGCGGAGAAAATTTACTAGCGATAAGACACATGCAGATTTTGAGAACCACAATGACGACCTGGAGCGCACAAGATGATGGTAACCGTTAAAAATTGGAGATGCATGGTTAGATTTTGGATGTAAGGGCACAAAGCAATGGGTCGAGACTGCACTTCACGAGTACTTACTACTCGCAGTCAGTGGGCTATTATGTGAAGACGGTTTAGATGCTAGAGGGGATGTCGTTGTGTGCTGGTCTAGGAGGCAACTCGTTAGATCAATTGGAATTAATGGAGTTTTGTATAGTAGCAATTATCATGTCTTGTTTTGAGAGCGCGTGTTAGCTACCACAGAATCGCCAGAACTCCTACGTGAACAAGAAATGGTGGCCATTAGAGTTTGAGATATGTGCACATGTATAGTTGAGATTGTCACCAACTCGCGGAGTCAAGAGGTTTGGAGTGAAGGGGGAGTTTAGGCCCTAGTATGTTGGGACGGTTGAAATTATCGAGAGACTAGGTAAGTTAGCTTACATGCTGGCTTTTGCACCAGCCATGAACAAACTTCACCTCGTGTTTCACATGCCTCAGTCGAGATAGTATGTGCTTGAACCTAGTCATAGGCTCAACCCCGAGCAATTAAAGGTAGAACCATATCACACTTTCCGGGAGTATTCGTTGAAGATTCTTGACCGACGAATGAAGAGGTTGCGGAACAAGGATATTCCTTTGGTGCTAATTCAATGGTCTCGATGGGGAGTCGTGGAGGCCACTTGGGAGACCGAGTCTAGGATGAGAGAGGATTACCCGAAGCTCCACTTGGCTTTAGTAGGTGTGTTTAAGGGAAGGGTCAGTAATTAGCGAGTGTGTAGAGTGGATATTTGCTTGCATGACTGTCTTTTATTCTGACTTGACTGCTTGATTGTTTAGTTGTCGTGCTACGTATATTGAAATTTGACATTATTTGTGTTTTACTTTATCGATCAACCTCGGTTCGAGGACGAACCTCTTTTTAGGGGGAGGAGTCGGTGAAACCTCGAGACATCTGTTCTTTCGTTATAAAAGTTTCGGGACGAAACTTTCTTTAAGGAGGGTAGTATGTAATATACGGTTTCATTTAGGTCCGAAATACGAGTTTCTTGAGGTAAAAATATCAAAATCTTTGAATGCTAATAATTTTCTGGGGAAGGATTTAACTCTACAATCCTTTAGATTTAAGAATGCCTTAATACTTTATATATAGAACTCATCAGTAGAGTCACAAGGGCCAAACTATATATATGCTGTAACTAAACCTAACAAAATTAATCCAATTAGTTATATATATCCACGTTTAAATATATCTTCAATCTTAAACTTATCTTTAAGCCTAAGCCTTTTAAACCCAAGCCATTAGAGGCCGAGAGTTGTCGTTCTAATCCTTCGGAATTCCCTGAGCAAACGTACTCCAAGCCATATCGCCTCGTTCGCCGCCTGTATCCTCGGAGAATGATGTCGGCATGGCTCGACCGCACCGGGAACAACAAGTTGCAAGCAGAGAAGGACGTCGCGGTTCTTCCTGTTCAGACCACGAGCAGGTCCGACCTTGGTTGCACATAACACCGACCACAACGATCGTATACCCTTTGAACGCCGGTAAGCGGTTAGCCGTCGACCCGCCTTCCTTTCCTTTTCTTCTTTGAACGACACTCATGACGGTTTCCCACAGCTTCCATCCAACATGCGTGACGGTTCCGATCGCGTCAACGAACAACCTCTCAACGAACACTTGCCCGGACGACATCGCCGGTAAGTCTGTCGCTTCACCGGTTGTTTACCGTCAACCCTATCCTGTCTTGTTTCTTTTCTTTCTTTGTTTCTGGTTTGGTGTTGTCGTCGGAAGGGTCAAGTAGGGCCGCACTCCAGATCGTTGGATCCAAAAATCAAACTTTGTATCTTTTTCTTGTTCGTGGTCGTACGGCTGAGTAGGCTAGTTAGGCCGTGCAGTAGGGGAGAGATTAGTTAGGATAGTTATAAGTTTGTAATGCTTTAAAGCTAGTGGCAGAGTGTTGCTTGGAAAACTAGATCAAGATAAGATTATATTAGGTGCGGTTGTTTTGGCTTATTAGAAGCGAGGTTGTCTTCTTAGCCGCGCTAATTTTTGGTTATGATCGTAGTTTAAGGATCTGGCGAATTTGTTCAAGTCTAGCTTCATCAAAAAACTAAATAAAGGCATTAGTTAAGCAAAGTGTTAATTCTATATATTGGACTATATTTTTATATACAACTAGCATCGTAAGGTTTTCACTAGTGAAAATTAAACTTTTATATTATATTAACTTGTAGAGGGTTGGGTGCTAAGTGTTATATATGCTCATGTTTTATTTTTTTAGGGTACCTCGTACGTGTTTGGGTTTTAAACTTTCTCTAATCATCAGAGAGTCCCATTGGAGGTAAGTCGTTTTCGACTTGCTCGGTTCTTACCTGTCTCGTTAGATTTTGTGCCGTTATTGTAGGATTGGTATTGGGAACTAGTCCCGAATATCTTTTTGAAGTGTTTTGGAATTTCTTGTACGTGTTGTTGTGTGCAAATTGATTGTTAAACGAGTTTTATCGGAAATAAGTTTTCGAAGTTTTCTTTGTGTTGGTACCGTTTCCGGCACGGCCCCATCATAGCTGGCGGAGAGGAAGAGTTGTCTATGTGGTCCGTGTGAAAGGGAAACCTTGCCCCTTCAAAACAAAAAATATTATCTATGTGTTTTGGCAAGTGCTCCAGTGGAGGCTTAGCCGGGGTTAGAAGGGAGATTGTGAAGTGGAGTGAGAGGGCATGCTTCTACACTCGGCGCGGGGTTGAGCGCCTTGGAGGTTGGATTGCGAGATGGAGGTATGGCATTGTTGTATGATTGTGTTTGTGAATGTGTATGTGGCTATGTGTGACTAACCAACACTAAATTAGGTATTGGCCTTTAGAGTTATGAGTGCGTTTGTGGACTTGGATGCTGACATAAGAAATGTTTTTCAAACGTCTTGCAATTTCCGCATACTTTCTAACTTGATAGATTAGTAGCTGACCCTTCGGGGAATATTTTTCAGTTCCAAGTATGAACTAGGGAACCTTGCACCAAGGCTAGATGGCGGAGCGGTGAAGAGCGCGTGTCATAGATGGGTTGGGTTACTTTGGTTTCTTTGTTATATTAGGGAGTTGAGTTTATTGTTATATTGGATTTATTATTGTGTGATGTTTATTATTGTTACTAGGTTAATTCGTTAATGATAGGATTTTGTCGGGTTTTAATATTTATATTTTCGGGAATGCATGCATAACTATGTTTTCTAAGTTTTACTAAATTAAAGGTTGGATGTTTTATTAAGTTTTCTCGTCGTGCCCGCGTTGCAAGATCCTAAAGTGTTGTTGTCAACCCATTTAAGTAGTACCTCGTAAGGTCTACTACTAGGTAGCGCCCTATGGAAAGGCGGGGTGTTACAAAAATATGGTACAAAATCTCAACAAATAATGAAAATAATTTTTTAATATATTTAATTAAAATATGTTGTACGATCTTAAAATTTTTTTATAAATTATATAATTTTATTGCTATATTATATACAAATACAAGTTTTAAATTTTATATTAATATTATATATTTTTTTAGTAATATCATCTCGTTAATTTCACGGGACTTCAAGTAGTAATGATAATATTTTATTTCTTAATAAAATATTCTTAAGAAGATTGAAGGATTTTACGTTGTCATCTTTGATATTATTATTAGGATATTTGAATAAGGAGATATCCGCCTTAGAGATTAAAACTAGTCTTAGTTCCCATTTCCTGCACGTGTTTTTATAGAATTATTGTATTATTTATTTATATTTGTTAAATTTTTTATAACATTGATATAGAAAGGCTATTTTTAAAATACTATACCTATCTTATCTATAAAAAACTATCATTTTTAAAAATCAATATATATTATAGAAGCCGACAGTTTTTTAGCCACCACATTGATTCTAACCTCACCTTATGTTTTAAAAAATTAATTTATATTCATATTATTTCAACTTTTCTAACCGATTTTCTATTTTTTGTATATTTATTTTTCCTAATATTTATCTTTTGTTCAACTATCTTAGAAAGTAGTTATGATAAGATTTTTCCATATTTTCAATATTATTTTAGATACATGTAAATATTATTTCACCTTTTTTTATTAAATTTTTATTATTTTTTTGTTAGAAATAATTTTTTATTATCTATTTATGTTAAAAAAATTATTCGTATTTGTAATTAGGATTTTTTTATCTTCTTATGTAAAATAATATCTATGTAACATATTCTTGGACAATATCAACTACAATTAATTATAAAATCTATAACTATATACTAAAGTTGTATCTTTTTTAGCCACAACATTGACTTTGACCCTACTTTATGTTTTATAAGTCAAATTTTATTTATTTTACTATATCTTTTTCAATTAAATTTATTTTCAATCTATTTATTTATAAAAAAATTAAGTAATCGAAATTTGTTTAAAAATAAATAAAAATTATATTTTCTTAATCTATATATCTATTTCTATAAAACTTTTTTTAAATCAAATTATGATAAAAAAAATAAAAAAAATTACGATGAAAAAAAATTACATTATATATGTCTTTTTATCCATTTATGATGTAAGATATTGTTTATATGAAATTAAAATCATTTATTAAATAAATTAAGTATTAAATCCATATAGTCGTGCATGGCACGACGAGTATAACTAATAATTACTAATAATTGATTTAGGTCAGGATATTTAAACAAAATATACATATCTTATCTTAAAAACTATCCTATCTAAAAATAAAACTAATATATTTATTATTTTGTTTAATATATAAATATAATAGATTAAAATATCAAATGTCATCAATCAAATTGATTTAAGAAAAAATGGATAATGTAATTCACATAGAACAGTTTTAAATATTATTTTAATATATAGTGATGATGATATAGAGAATATAATATCTTTCCTTATTTATTAAGTAGATAAATAAGGAGTTTGGTTCAAATGAAACAAAGTCTTATCCTAAAACGTGAAACGAATGCACTTTTCCTAGTTCATAGTGCACTTTTCATACAAAAGTGCATTGAAAAGTACAAAAAGTGCAATATGAAAAAGTGCACTACAAAAAATACGAAAAGTGCACTGAAAAGTACGAAAAGTGCAAATGCGAAAAAGTGCACTCTGAAGTAGGAAAAGTGCACTATGAACAAGAAAAAGTGCATTCGTTTCAGGATAAGAGTTCGTTTCAAGATAAGAGTTAGTTTCATTTGAACCAAACTCGATAAATAAGAGATATAAAAAACCTCCTTAATCAATAATCTTACCATTGAATTTGTATACATAGTGCCTAACTAGTTATACCCGTCGTTCCATGCACGACTAAATGAATTTAATACTTAATTTATTTAATTAATATGATTTAATTTAATAAAAAATATTATTAGAAAAAATTATATAAAATTTTACAATTGATGTCATGTAAAACGTGGCCAAATTTATTAAGGTGAGCCCACTATAATTTTGATGGTTTAATGATAATTTATTTATGCAAAAATATAAATAAAAATTGTTTGAATTAGATTCATTTAATTTTAAAAATCTTTTTCAAAAAATATAAAAAGGTAAAAATAATCTAAATTCTTGTATTTTTATCAAATTCAATTCTTTAAAAAAATTTAAATAAAAATTAAAAATATACTTAATAAGAAACGATGAAAAATATAAATAAAGAATGAATTTTTTAATGATAAGAAAATCATTTATATTTACATAAATAATTCAAAAAGAAAATTAAAGAAAAGATAACGTAATTATTTTTATCAAAAGTCAATTTAGGTAAGTAATTATCTAGATTGAAAGTTCTATTTTTTATCAAAATTTTATTTAAGATGAATCTGTAAATAAATAGATAGAAAATAAAGATAAAATTATTTTTTATAATTTTAAATAAAATTCGAATTTAATTTCTTTTTTCATATAAATAGATAGAAATTTAATTGAAAAAACTAAATTAATATATCTATCTTAATATATAATATCTAATGTTGTATAATTTATTTTAATTTTAGATAAAATCGTTTAGATCTATCATAATTACTAATATATAATAGATAGTATTTTTATTTTAGATAGAATCTCTCCTGGATTAATTTATCCTATTTCTATATTATCCTAAAATAATATCAACATATATAAACTTTCAAAATAAAAAAATCCTATGTGGTGAAATCCTAG
The DNA here is from genome assembly GCA_964016875.1 of Fallopia convolvulus. NCBI lineage: Eukaryota > Viridiplantae > Streptophyta > Magnoliopsida > Caryophyllales > Polygonaceae > Fallopia > Fallopia convolvulus. The sequence continues at coordinate 33,098,912 of OZ024721.1, read as the reverse complement.
GTGACTTAACGTGGGTACGACACGTAGAAAAATCCTAGGTGGCGCAACGTGGTGGCCTTATTCCTTGCCGTCTTTTATATATATACATACATTCACGCATAAACAAATTATTTTTGAATTAACATAAGGGGCTTACAACGTATACATAAACATAACCATCCCTCTCAATCTAGGTTTCTCATATCTGGCCAATTTTCTACTTGTACGATCGTGTCTTTCCAATGAATTCAAAGTGCGAACGATGGGATGATCTTCCACCGGAGTTAGTAGCAATCATCCATGGCAGCCTCAAATACGTGGCCGATCTCGTCCGATTCGGGTGGGTGTGCCGATCATGGCGAATCTCCGCCTCTCTTCCCAACTTCCCTCTCAAACTCTCCCACCATACAATCGCACGTCGCCATCTGACAATTCACGCCAACGCCGTTTACCTCGTCCGGCCTCGCCGCGACCCTTCGAAAGCTTGGATGGTTTCCGTACAAGAATCCGTGGCCAGAAACCTCGTCGTCCGGTCTTCCGCCACGCACCCACGTACGAGGAGATTCCCGGCCAAGGGAATCTGTTCGATTTGTTGTCGGATGACTGGGTCCTGACTCAATTAGCCAGATCATACTCCCGCAATGAAATTTGTGAACGTTGCAATGGAATCGAACGAGTAAAGAAGGTCACTATTGTCACGAATCCTTGTCGTGGATCCATCCAATTGGTTGGCTGGCATAGAATTAAAAACCATATTCTAAGCGAAAAGGCATTCTTTGCGCTTGACTTGAGTACGGGCGAGGCTCGCAAAATAGAGTGGGACGAGTTTAAATTCGCGGACTTTGTTAGTTTTAACGGTTGGACTTATACCATAGATGATATGGGTAATTTCTATGTGGTCGACCATGAGCAATTACGGTTGCTTCCCGTAGCTCAATTCGTTGACAAGGTGGGCCGTTTTTGGTTACTGGTATCGGTTGGAGATTTGTACATGGTAGTGATTAAATATTGCGCTAGCTAGTCGATTTATAGGCTAGTGATTGAGGATCACACCGATGGAATGATAACTCTGGGCGAGAGTGGAGGAAAGTTGAGGATTTGGGGGAAAGAGTGTTCTTCCTTGCCAACAATTGCTCGTTTTCGGTTTCAGCTCGAGATCTTCCTCGTCCTTGGAAAGGGAACTGTGTTGTTTGTTGGAATATCTAGTCGAAAACAATTGAAGAAACAAAATAAATCAAAACCTGAATTGAAAGGAGTTTTAGGAATTGCAGAGCCGTAGGAAATCTACTGCACTTGAGCGAAAAACCGTCTAGATTCCGGTGCAAATCTTACAAGGCGGCTCACTCCAGGGTTAACTCTGCCCTCAATCACGATGTGCACTCATCCGAAAGAGGTGGAACTCTTAGCCTTTTTCATGTGTTTGTCAAAGAGAAGAAAAACGCCGAAAAATAGAACGTCTCATCTCTGATCTAATCCTCAAAATCAGCCAATTTATAGGCCTAATTATCTTTAAACCAAAAGGGAGAAATTTGGGGACAAATCTTATTCAGTTGAGAAAATCATGGATTAACATAACTAATTAATAAATTGTTTTTAAAACATTATTTCCAACAATCCCCACATGGTTTAAAAACATAAAGTACTATGTTGATGTCTTTCGACTTGAATCAACACCAACACAAGAAAATCAACCAAACAACACAAGAAAATCAACCAAGAGTTCCGCGATCTAACAAGTGCTTTATAAGGTCTTGCACTTCTACCCTGCATCATGAGTGTCCTAGGGAGTTTGCCAAAGACTCATCAAGTGTGTGTTGTCTCACACCCCCATATAGGAATGAGTTCATTAAGAGACCATTTGTCTCAACCTTCCAATCAACAACATGCATGAGACATTCAATCATCGGATACCGTTCACACCTTCATTTGACCACATTGAACTAGAAATTGTCCATTGCTCGAATTCCTAGTTGGGTATCCAGAGCGAACTATCCAATAAGGCATGCATCAGTCTCATATTTATCATTGTGTCAAGGACCAATTTCCTTCACAATATTTTCAAATTGTGTCAAGGACCAAGTTCCTTCACAATCCAAGCTGGCGAAGAACCAATTTCCTTCACAGCTTTTGAGTCCCAAAGTCATTAAATGGTACTCTAACATCCAATCTCTATTAAGATCAGAACAGCAAAAAGCTTATGCATCATTTTCAGCCACATCTAGAAGATGTCATATCCAAATGTCGTCACTCAAGACATTACTTTCCTTTTAGAGAAAATTGCATTAAACCACTCGTTAAATAGGCGAATTTACACTTAACCACCCGTTATACACGAATTTGTTTTAAACCACCCAAAACTTCGATTTCGTTAACAAATAGCCACCCATGGCGTTATTTCGTCAAAAATTCCGTTAGATCGTGTACAATTACTACTTTGCCCTCAATTGTTAACCAATTGTGTACAATCACAATTACTACTTTGCCCTAAACCGAAATAAAAACCTTACTCGATTCTCCTTTCTTCGCATTCACCATCTCTGAATCAACATCATCCAGAACCTGACTCGATTCCTCATCAAGCTTCTTCTGGAATTCCTTGGCCTTCATAGCCTGAAACTTTGAGTGATTATAGTACCCAACCCCCAAAAACACCAACACGTATCCCAGCAGATTCAAAGGCGTCACCGCATCCTTAATCACTGACCATGAGAACGCAATCAACAACCAATCCTTCACCACACCAGCAACATTCATGGTGAGCGCATACGTTTTCCCAACGAGCAAGAAAACCGCTAGATTGAGAGCGAACGCGCACATAGAATTCGTCCTGAACACCACAAAATCGAGATCGAAGCTCGATCGGGATCTCAAAATCGGAAGCTCGACAATCAGCCACGGAATCGTGAGGCAAACGAGGCAACAGGGAGCCACGTAGTACAAGGACGTGATCGGATTCAAGCTAATTCCCTTGGAATTGAGGAGAATTTGAATCAGGACCAGCCTGGTGGCCTCGAACGCGACTGTGCCGAGCTGGAGAAAGACGCCCAGGGGTCGAATTGGGCCTCGCCATAAGCGGCGACGACGACACCGAGCAAGATCGAGACCAATGTTGTTGGATCGGAACGGCTCCTTTTTTAGTAGAACGCCGATGGAGTAGATGGCGACGGACATTAGGGCTTTGAGCATCTGGATGAAGGAGACGGAGAGGTAAATGTAGGTGGAATTGGAGAGCCAGAGGGAGAGGGAGTAGAGGATTCTGATGGGAACGACGGAGGAGAAGTAGAGGGAAGGGGAGATCTGGACGGGGTCGATGATTTTGAAGAGGCGGACGAGGAGGAAGGAGAGTTTTGGGTGTAAATGTTTGGAACAATTGAGGGCAAAGTAGTAATTGTACAAGATCTAACGACACTTTTGACGGAATAACGCCATGGGTGGCTATTTGTTAACAGAATCGAAGTTTTGGGTGGTTTAAAACAAATTCGTGTATAACGGGTGGTTAAGTGTAAATTCGCCTATTTAACGGGTGGTTTAGTGCAATTTTATCTTCCTTTTAATAGGAAATCAATACGCGTTTTCAATGCCCAAAACCAATCATATAGACCTGACAGCTCCAAGCAAAATATCAGATTTCATAAATCGTAAAACGGTTTTTCTAACCTATGCCCTAAGGGCATAGGTTAAGCATTCTTATTTAAGAAACTAAAACCCTATATAGAAATAAATGAACCCTATTAGAAAAAATTAAATTACCTCATATAATACAAATCAACAAAATCTTTCCATTTTAAGTGTCTTAACCTATGCCCCAAGGGCATAGGTTAGAAAAATCGATCATAAAAATAGGCTTATATCCATGCCTTTTGAAATTGATTAGCTCCTCAAATGATTTACTATGAACACATTCAACTGCAAAGTTAACAATATAACTAGCCAGTAAAGGAATGAATGTCAAAACCATTAATCACATGAACTAACAAGTTCATAAAAATCTCCTTATATTAAATCAAATCAACAAGACCGATCATTAAGAACAAATGTAATTGCATATGATCGATGCTGGCATACATCATTTGAAACTTACAAATCTTTAGCAAATCAATCTCATTGTAATCTCATGATCATCAAAAAATTATTATATGATCGTTAACCCCCACATTTCTCAATGTGAACTAAACTTTCGTAGTCAAAAACTATTTGGGAGAAATATAATACAACGAGATTCTTCATTCAACCTTATATAATAACACTCCCACAGAAAAACATGCGTATGACTTTGACCATGCTTAAACATAGATTAATTATGTCACAAAATGACTAGCTACCATAAGCCATATACTAATGACATCATATATATTCATATTGTCAACAATATCCAACCAACCTTTGCATCCCCAAAATATAAAGGTCAACATCACTAAAATTACAAAGACAACAGCCTATGCATAGATAAACACGAGAGCAGATCGAACGAATAATTTATGGGCATTTGCATATAACAAAGCACATACACTTTACACGAATGTTTGGCTTCGCACTCAAAAAGTTTGAACAATTTTATAGTTCACAAGTGCAAAATTACTATACACAAACCACAAATTTATTTCACATGGCAAGATTAAACCCAGGAAGCAGTGGAAAAAGTTAAAACATTAATAAAATCCATAGTAGTGCATTCCATCCAAATCACATATATGATTAATTAATTCAATTCATCCAAATAGGCCCAATTAATACACGCTCAAAATGACAATTGTCTTGATTTCATTTACAACATGCACAATCAACGGTTCAATGCAAATCATCATTATCTACGATCAAGATATCGACATATGCATTAACAAAATCTATGGATGAATTAAAAACATAACATCAAATTAACACTGTAATTCCATGTATTTGATAACCTTCCTCTATGCAAGGTTAGCCCTAAATTCTTCGGTACGGTATTCCGACTCTATAATTTTTCGCTCAAGATTGTTGGAATATTTAGTCGAAAACAATTGAAGAAACAAAATAAATCAAAACCTGAATTGAAAGGAGTTTTAGGAATTGCAGAGCCGTAGGAAATCTACTGCACTTGAGTGAAAAACCGCCTAGATTCCGGTGCAAATCTTACAAGGCGGCTCACTCCAAGGTTAACTCTGCCCTCAATCACGATGTGCACTCATCCGAAAGAGGTGGAACTCCTAGCCTTTTTCATGTGTTTGTCAAAGAGAAGAAAAAGGCCGAAAAATAGAACGTCTCATCTTTGATCTAATCCTCAAAATCAGCCAATTTATAGGCCTAATTATCTTTAAACCAAAAGGGAGAAATTTGGGGACAAATCTTATTCAGTTGAGAAAATCATGCATTAACATAACTAATTAATAAATTGTTTTTAAAACATTATTTCCATCATTGTTGTCGATCTGAACAATGGATATGTCCGTTGTAATTGTTACACTAGTCTTTATGATAAAGGAGAAGGAACGGTGTTCTTCCTTGGAGATCAGCACCCAAGACGATCGAGGCTAATGTCATTGTTAGAAGGCTATTCTAATTTGTTTAACCCTCCTTCATCTTGGACGGATTATGCATAATCAATCGAGTTCTTGCATGTATGATCACATGGAAATATTGTATGTGTGATTTTAGGGGATAGGGTTAAGAATTTGTTTAACCCCCTACATCCTTAGTTCATGGGCAATGGGGTTTTTAATTAGGTGGTAGATTCCTATGAATCAAACATTTTTGTATTGATCTCGGTTTTGTTTGGAAGAGGAATGCCTTAACTAAGCTTATGTAAGTAAATTACAAGACTATGTATACGAATTCAACTTTTCTTCGTATTAGGAAATTATTAATGTACGATTTTCCTTGAGTTATATTGTTTCATAAAGTAGGCTTTATTAGTTGGATCTCAAATAGTGGCTTGCTTTTTGAATTCTTTTCGATATGTTATTAGTTTAGGCTATGGAAATCAGACAATTGTCTTGATCGCCTTTTTTAGTTTTTACACTTGCCTTTTTTTTCTTAATTACGAGGTATGAGGTATCTGCTTTGGGTTGTAAATTCCAGTCTCGTTACCTAGTTTAGATTTGGCGGAAAGAGTGTTCTTCATTGCTCCTTTTGAGTTTTAGCTCGAGATCTTCTTCGTCCTTGGAAAGGGAACCATGTGTATTGTTTACTTTCATTATTATGGATCCGGTTGCCTCCCAACACCAGGAAAATATATGCATGTCTTCATTGCTAGCTAGAGGTCAGCAATTGATGTCAATATCACATAATATGTTTATTAACACGCACCAATTTTGTTGCCTCTATCCTTGATTCATAATCAATGAGCTAGATTTTTAGGCGGTAGATTCCTATGAATTCAAACATTTCTATATAGGAGGAATGCCAACTCTAAGCTTATCCCAAGTGCTTTTTTTTTTAAATTTAGATTCATTAAACCAAATCCTAAGGTAAATCTAGGTGATTGCCCTACAACTACAATCCATGATACTTATGTTCATTGTTCTAAAAATCTCGTTTAGGCTCTATTTAGGCCCCACTTAGACGCTGGAATGTCCCAATCCACCTAGCCTTCCAACCCGTCTAAGTACTCATCTGAGACCGCCTAGGCAACCATTCTTGCCGTCTAGGTGTTTGGAGGCACCGCCTAGGGACATTATACTCTTATGTTATGTGTACAAATTCAACTTAATTAGAAGCTAGACTACGTTAATTACACGACTAGTTATACAAATTCAACTCTTTCCATGATACTAATATGGTGTTAATAACTTTTTGTTTCCATAAGAAAAACCACCTTCGGGGCCTCCCTCCTCACTAAACTAGTGAGGTATGCAATTGCCCGGGCCGTCCCCAATCCCCGGTAATTGTAGCTTAATGTACTCATTGATGTCGGCAAGAGAGACTCTCCGTCTATTCCGCCGATAAAATATTATTTTTGTGTGCATTATCAACATTATCAACTTGCATTGGGTCCTCTACAATTTTCCTCTTCCCTCCTAATTCCTCCCCCTCCATTTCTAGTAAAAGCTAAGATTGGGTTTGAGGGTTGTTTTGTAGTTGATTGTGTGGGAAAATCAGAAGGACTGTTCTTATTATGGGAGAAGGAAGTGACTGTTTCGATTACTTCTTATACACGGCATCACGTTGGGGACATTATGGACTTAAAAAATGAGAACAAGAGATGGTGTTTCACGGGGTTCTATGGCTGGCCGAGTAAAGAGGAGAAACATCACTCTTGGACTCTTCTTAGAAGACTAGCAGAGGAAATTAATGAAGCTTGGTTATGTACTGGAGATTTCAATCAAATCTTGAGGAGAGATGAGAAGGAGGGAGGAAATGAGCCGGATTGGAATGGTATGACGGATTTTAGCAATGTGTTGGACGCTTGTGGCCTTGTTGAAATACCTTGGTCGAGACCGCGTTTCACTTGGGATAATGGAAGAGTGGGGGATGAGTTTATTCAAGAGCGTCTTGACCGAGGGTTGGCAAATGAGTGTTGGTTTGAGTTGTTTCCAAGCGGTAATATAAGGCATTTTGCAAGAGTCGGGTCTGACCATTTGCCTATCATGTTGGAAATTTTTAGATGTGAAGATGTGGAGGAGGTGACGGAAAAGGGTCCTCGTCCTTTTTGATTCGAGGCAATGTGGGTGAGGGACGGGGCTGTGAGGAGGTGGTTAGGAATGGTTGGTGTAATCCTAGCCAGCCTAATTTGGGTGAGGGTGTCATGGGAAAGATACAAAGGTGTGCTGAAGATCTAAGGGATTGGAATAGGGAGGTGTTTGGGAATATTTTCTCTCAGCTGGGAGAAGTGAGGGAGGAACTTAGGAGAATGAATAAAATGGGGATGAGAGGCCAGTGGGTTCAAAAGCGTAGGGTGTTGGAGGAAAAGGAGAGAGACTTGATGGAGAAAGAAGAATTGTTTTGGTATCGAAGGGCAAAGGCAAATGAACTAAAATGTGGTGATAGAAATTCCGCTTTCTTTCACAAGAAAGCAAATGGGAGGAAAAAGCAGAACAAGATAAGGCGGTTAGTAGATGATGATGGAAGGGAATGGAGAAGCAGGGGAAATATGACAAGGGTGGTTGTTAATTATTTCTTGGAGCTTTTTAAAACTGATCACAACACACACACTCTAGCGGCTCCTCAAGGAATCTCGCCTTTAATATCGGATGAGGATAATATGATGCTCTCCCGCCCATTCACAGGAGAAGAGGTACGCCTTGCTTTGTTCTCAATGCACCCTACAAAATCTCCGGGTCCGGGTGGCATGTCAGCGTTGTTTTTTCAACAACACTGGCATATCATCGGAACCGAAGTTATTGCTTTTATTCTTGACATACTAGCATGTTCTCCTTTTCCTGATAGACTCAACCATACCTTTATTTCTCTAATACCAAAAGTTACAGACCCTTATCGCATGAAAGATTTACGTCCTATTAGCTTGTGTAATGTATTATATAAAATCATCTCAAAGGTGCTTGCTTATAGGTTGAAACAAGTGTTGCATAAGATCATTTCAGGTTCTCAAAGTGCTTTTGTGCCAGGAAGGTTGATTACAGATAATGTTTTATCAGCTTTTGAACTCTTCCATTATATGAAGAACAAGAGAACGGGGAAGAAGGGTTATTTTGCTTTGAAACTGGACATGGCCAAGGCCTACGATAGGGTGGAATGGGATTTTTTGGAGAATAGTATGCGGATGATAGGCGATCCTTTATCTCCTTATCTTTTCTTACTTGTGGCAGAGGGTTTTTCGTCTCTCATCCGAGAGAGTGAACAATATGGTCGACTTCGAGGAATCCGAGTTGCCAGGACAACTACTATTGTGTCTCATTTAATTTTTGCAGACGATAGCATCCTTTTTACTCAAGCATCCTGTCAACAAGCTACAAAAATTGTTACTATCCTCAAGCGTTACGGAGCAGCATCGGGTCAACAAGTTAATCTTTGGAAATCAGAGCTATCATTTAGTAAGAATGTGGATGATGCACGAAAGGCGGCAATTCAGGAGATTTTGAATGTCCAAGAAGTTGAAAAGCATGAGTGCTATCTTGGTTTGCCAACTATGGTTGGAAGATCAAATAAAAAATATGGTGTTAATAACACTATACAAAAGCCTAGAGTCCTTCGTCATGTGAGGGTAATGTCCATATACATCTGATACATTGTTAATTATATATTGTAAAAATCCCAGGAAAAATAATATCTTAGAGATATTAATTAAAATCAAGGGAATATAATATCTTCCGTTATTTATTAAGTAGATGAATAAGAGATTAAAAAACCTCGTATATATCTTCTAGGAGGGCAATAAAAGATCGGTCTAGGGTTTTTAATTTTTCTACTTGTATAACTAAAAAAACCGCTTGTACTACGATCGTGTCTTTCCAATGGATTCCTTGTGCCTAAGATGGCAGGATCTCCCGCTGGTTCTACTAGCAATCATCCATGGCAACTTCCGGACCAAGACGTCGCCGATCTCTTCCGGTTCCGGTGGGTGTGCCGATCATGGCGAATCTCCACCGCCCCTCTTCCGAATAAACTCTCTCCCTAGCTTCTTCCCTCTCACTGATAAAGTTCGATGGGCCGAGAATCTGGGGATCGTGCGATAACGGGCCTAGCATACAAACCCAATTAGGTTCCAACCCAAAACCATATGGCAATGGGTGGAGTAGCTCATTGGGTTATACACTAAGAATTCTTAGTCCCAAGTTTTCCATGTGGGATAACTCTCAACACGCCCCCTCAAGTGCAACTGCCTGAGATAGTTGACACTTGGACATAACAGAACCCCTCAAGGCTTGCGAACCGTCATATTTGGATCGGTCTCTCCTTTATTGGGCGGACTGCTTGAATGTGCTTTCATAAGGCTGACAAGTCCAAATCAACCCCTCAAGGCTCGCAAACCACCACTTTTGTGATCAGTCGCTCCTTTATTTGGCGGACTGCCTGAACGGGCCCATGAAGCCAGCAAACCCGAAGACTCCAAGAAAGAACCCACACCACAACCTGCTATGATACCTTGTTTTAGTTCGGTAGACTGAGAATCTAGGGGTCGTGCGATAACAGACCTAGCATACAAACCCAATGAGGTTCCAACCCAAAATCATATGTCAATGGGTGGAGTAGTTCATTGTATTATATATTAAGCATCTTAGTCTCAAGTTCCATGTGGGATAACTCTCAACACTCCCGCACCCAACAATTGCACACCGGGATCTGACGATTTATGCCAACGCCGTTTACCTCGTCCGGCCTCGTCGCGACCCTTCGAAAGCTTGGATGGTGTCCATACAAGAATCCGTCGTCGGAAAACTCGTCCTCCGCCATGCACTCATGTACGTGGAGATTCTGATTTCTGGCCGAGGGAATAATCTGTTTGATTCGTCATCGGATGACTGGATCCTTACTCAAGTAGCCAGGTCATACTCCCGCAATGAAATCGAAGGAATAAAAAAAGGTCAGTATCATCACGAATCCTTGTAGTGGATCCATCCAATTGGTTATTGGCTGGCATAAAAATGATAAAACTGAAGACTAGTTGTTGTATCATCTACAAAGCCATTCTTTGTGCATGACTTGAGTGGCGAGGTTCGTAAAGTTGTCAAGTAGGACGACTTTTCCACTCAATACACGGACTTTGTCAATTTTAATGGGTGGATTTATACGATCGATGATATGGGTAATTTCTATGTGGTCGACCACAAGAAATCACGGTTGCTCCCCGTAGCTCAAATTCGTGACCTCGGCTCCAGTTATAATAACTCCCACTTGAAATGTTGTTTTTGTTTGTGGTTAGTGGTATCGGACGGAGATTTGTACACCGTTTCCACTTTTGCTTACAAAAGATTATATATATATAGGTGGGTTCTATAGAGAACAAGATCCTATAAAGAACAAGAGAACAAATCTCATCCATTGGATGAGATTGGGGATGGATGGTAAGATTAGTATCTACAATATAAAAAATAGGAAAATAGCAAAAAAATCAAAAATAGGAGAGATCTTCTCCCCATGATTTACTCCTTCTAACTACCATAATTAAAATTTTGGAAAAATTGAAAAATGGGGAGAAGATCTCTCGAGACAAATCAATGCTATAAACCGCTCCATTGCTCCATTGCGTCGGCCACGTTGAAACTGCCCACCACTGAACCCGCCGTCGCTGGAGACCCGTCCAACACCGAGACCCGCCGTCGCTGGAGACCTGCAACCTCCATTGCGTCGAATCACCACTTCGAATCACCACGTCGCCAAAACCACCACGAACCACCACGTCGAACTGCTCGGAACTGCATGCTGAATGTCGGAACTGCTCGTTGGAGAATTCTGGCCACCACGATCCACCACGCCGAGCAAGCGCCGATCCTTTGTATATATATATTGTAATATTGTATATAACAACTTAATAAATGTATATACAAAATTGATGTGGTTGGATACTATTTGCATTATTGTATGTACAATTAATGAAAACATGTCTTTTACATGTACAATTTGAATTATGTATACATTCGTTATTAGCGTATATACATGTAATTCACAGTTAATATACATGACTTATTTTTAAACTATTTTTAATTCTACGTTGAATCAAAAAAAATGTACAAATGTTGAGCATATACACCGTTTTAATATATGTGTACAATTATTAGAAATTAATATACCAATTATACACGAATGAGTATGATGTGTCTATATTGATATCAGTATACAATAGTTGTATTGTTATATACAATTATTAATATTTATATACACTTGTATGCCCATGACCTCTATGTTACATACACCTGTGATCCATATACGTTGATGTGTATATACATGTCCTAAATCTGTATAAAACATCTTTATTAAAGTATATGATATATGTATTACGTAAACATGTATAAATGTTCTCTGTATACACCGTATTTATGTCTATATACATGTAATGTTATCTTATATACAATCGGTATTCCTGATTATACATGACGTATTTTGTAAAACAATTTCAGAGTTCGAGGGAGATGAATTCAATTATTTGAATGAAGAGAATTTATACACATCAGATGTTGAAATTTAAAATTGATAAATTAATACTTGCTATAATTAAGGGATTGTGATTTTTGCTATAAATCCGAAAATCAATAAATACTTGCTATAATTAAGGGATTGGGTTGAAATTTAAAATTGGGTCAATTTTAGATATGTAATATGAGCCATCCAATGGAATATCATCCAAAGGCCTACAATTGCTCTCTTTTTCTCTCATATTTAATTGTTCTCTATTGAACCTCAATCTCTCTCTCTCTCTATAGAGAGAGAGTGATGGCCGGATCGATGGAGGGGATGATGGTGCAAAGAGATCGCCACGAGAATCCAAGGAATTCCGACAACAAACACCACGCAACTGACCCGTCTTCAACTGGCTGGATCTTCCTCTTCCGAACTCGAAATTGAGTGATTCCAATTCGAGAAGTTAGATCTATGAGTCTAGTTGAAGTCCTCAAAATATGAGACCGAGATGATGAGCGGATTGAACGTTATGTCGAATTTACTGAGATGGTGCAGAAACCTCCGAGATGGATGATGGTTCGAAATGGAGAGAACAAGGGGATATGGATGCTTGATAACTTGGATATGACTCACCAAGCTCTCAAACAAACTAGGATGCTCGAAATTGTCGGATATGACTCACCAACAATTGAACAACGAGAATTGAACGAAATAAAACAAGAACTTCGAATTGAAAATGCAAGGAAAAGAGAAGCAAATTTCGTCCAAGTCTCTAAGGGAGAAAGGAGGCCAAAAATGGGCCTTATAACCCTAATGCCACGCCTCTCTCAACTCAGCCACCCTCACTTCTCTCTAATTACATAAAACACCCTTAAATTTCAAGAAATTCAACTAAAAAACCCTTAACAAAACATAATTCAAGTTTTAGCACTAGTCGAACCAATAGTCACAAGAACACTCCAACCTTCACCGTCATTAGCCATCGGAAACTTATGAGCCATGAGCTCCTCCTTGATTTTGTCTAGTATAGACTTAGCTAGGGCTCGTGTGATGCGCCCAAGATATTGTATGGCTCCTTGTCTCGGCTTCATAGCGCCTCGAACATCGTCTTTGGTTGCTTGTCCAAGTATTGGCTCCCCTTTATCGTGCAGATTGGGCTTGTCTTTAGGGATGGAATCTTCACTCAAATCATGGGGACATGACTCGGTAGATGGAATCACATCAGAGAGAGAGAGAGAGAGTCAGGTTCACGTGCGAATGGGCGCTCATGTGCGAAATAAGAAAGAACAAGAGCCGTTGGATCAAGAAAAATCAAAGGCGCTAATCATTTCACTTAAAAAGGGGAAAAAACGGCACTGGCGAATTATTGGGGAATTATTCGCGTATTTTTGAAAAAAAAACGGAAATAGGACACGCGCCCAGATAGTTCATCAGTATTGTGGATTTGTTCATCAATAATGTGGATTTGTTCATCAAAACTGTGATTTTGTTCATCAAAACTGTGATTTTGTGCATAAATAAACTATTGCTTGTGCATCAAAAATCTATTGTTTGTACATAATAAATGAACAAATGTGTATCAAAATTACATGCAATATGTTCATCAACATTGTGATTTTGTTCATAAAAAACGAAAATATTTATTCATTGGTTTTGGCATATTTGTTCATCGGTTTGTGCATATTTGTTCATTAGTAACATCAATTTGTTCACTGGTTTATGCATATTTGTTCATTGTCTTTTTCATATAATTGTTCATTACTAAATGCATATTTGTTCACTAGTAACCTCAATTTGTTCATTGCTATATGCATATTGTTCATTAATAACATCAATTTGTTCATAGCTAAATAAGGCACAAGCACTCCTCTTCGATTTGTTGCTATCTCGTTCTCTTAGCATACACCATATTATTGCAAAGTCAAATTCTTTATCTATTATCTTTTGCATTCAAGTTTCTACATCAAACTTATCTTAATTTGGTACTATATTGAGCACTTCATTCGTATTGACAAGTTAGCCTTAAAGCACTTCATTCGTATTATACTTTGAATATAAGATAGCCTTAAAGCACAAAATAAATGCAAAAATGCACAAATAGATAGTCCTAAATGTACAAGTTGATGATATTAATAGTCCTAAATGTACAAGTTGATTGCCTTGACACATAAAACATAAGTTTATTTCAATTCACAAATAAGGGTATAATAATGAACAAATAAGGTTATATCAATGAACAAATAAGGGTATATCCATGAACAAATAGGGTATATCAATGAACAAATAATGGTATACCAATGAACAAAAAAGAAGTATACTAATGAACAAATAATGGTATATCAATGAACAAATACGAGTATATCAATGAACAAATATGGGTATATCAAAACTAGTTATATGTGCATAAAAAACTACATAATATTGTATTCCTACACATAAATAAGGTTAAAAATTAAAATTAAAAATTAAAAAAGTTCGAAATCAATGAACAATGTTATCAAAAACTCAATGCACAATTAGTTAGTATTGATGAACAATTGGTGAATATTGATGAACAAATCGCTATTTCTGATGAACAAACCGGGCGCGTCTCATAAAAACGTGTTTTTTGAAAAATTCGTGAATAATTCGCGAAAAATTCGTCTGTGTCGTATTTTATTGAAAAATACGCGAATAATACGGGAAAAATTCGCCCGTGTCGTATTTTATTTTTTTAATGAATGTTTAATCAGGGACGTTGATTTTTTGGAATGAACGATCGAGATTTATTCTTATTACCCACACAAGCGACCATTCGCACGGGACTCTTTTTCAAATATATATATATATAGGGATAGGTTGAAATAAGACCAATGTTAGATTGCTACAGAGTGACGCATTGTAGAGCGTTGGATTAAAAATAATCTACGGTGAGATTTGTAGGTAATAGCCTTCATATTATGAGGATTTTGTATGCAATAATTACCTCGATAGAGAAAAACTACCATATCCGATTTTTTTAAATATGCAAAAAAAATGGCAATCAAATCTCGTGATTTTCTCCATCCAATATTACATTTTTTATTTTTAATTTCAAATATAAAATATCCCGTAATTTTAGGAAATATAAAATTAGTTTCCATTCTCGTGTTTGAGAAATCTCGCATAGGCATATACATGAAATCAGTTATTTATATTCATGATTGTAATTTTTATATACATTATTATGATCTGTATCGAATGTATACGTGATATTGAATATATTATTCATTGTTTTATATGTCTGTATTCATGGTTTTATATTTGAGCAATTATGAAATTCAATTCATGTATTAATTTATTCGAATACGTATATATATATAGTTTTTGGCATATATACATGGTTTTATTTTTCTGTATAAAATAATTTTAATTTATAATTATGGACGGTGATTTATGTAATAATGTGGTAGAACACGCATATACATGGTTTTGAATATATATATATGTTTAGTATCTAGAGAAACCCCATTTTAGAGAGAAACGGAAGTCGTAATAAGAAGCGTTTGATAAGAATTTATGGATGGACGAGATTTAAAGCAAATAGGGAGTAGGATGTTATTATGTACTTGTTTTATGGAAATAATTCCTCATGCATGATTATAGGGATTGAAATATCTTTTTCTCTCTCAAAATATACGATTACCAAAATTAAAAACCCTGATTACAATTATCCCCTTTCACATTTATCGTCTTCCTCTCCACTCTCCTCCTCCATCCTCTCCATGAAAGATCGTCGCCCCTACTTTTTGCCTCATGTCCACTCGTCTTCGTCTTGATGCTAGGGAGGTCGTCATCGTTAAGAAAGACATCAACGTCGTTGATCTAATTAACGTCCTCGCTTGTAATCAAGGGGTTCAATCAAAACCGTATCTGTGTTCAACGTCGATGCTAGGGATTATGAAATCGATTTGCAACAATTTGTAAGTTTCTATGTCGATTTAGATTATTCAGAACATCAATTTATCATTCTTCACAAATTTAATTTGTTCGGTTTGCATCCCTTCTAGTTGTTTCTCGTTCACTTTCATGCTTTGAATCGTTCAATTTCTTAGTTGGGTTGTTTTTGGTTGTTTTGTTTATATTTTACAAGTTGAAATTTCGTCAATTTTTTCAAGTTGATTTTAGTTGTGTTGTTTAAATTTTTATTATTAATATCTTCTCGATTATTGAACGAATTTATGAATTTAGGGTTTTGTTTTGCTAATTGAAGTTAGTATTGTTGTGTTATTTCATTTCGTGTAGGAAATTATTGTCTTCCAAGAGCAAAGATCAGAGAAAGTGAAATCATGTGTGGTGCACATAGAGATAAATGACCGAAGATAAAATTCAAATATATTATACACATGTTCGAGATTGTGGACTTAATATATTCAAATATTTTGTACACATGTTCGAGATTGCGTACTTAATATTCAGATATATTATACACATATTCGAGTTCTTTTATACACATGTCCAAAATTTTTTAGCTTCACATATATTGTATACATGTTCGAGACTTTGTACATAATATTCAGATATGTTATATGCAGATTCGAATTCTTTTGTACACATGTGAAGTTAATATTCAGATATATTGTATACATATTCAAAATTTTGTACTTAATATTCAGAATTATTGTATACATATTCGAGATTTTGTATTTAATATTCGGATATATTGTAAAACATGTTCGAGATTGTATACTTAATATTCGATTTCATACATTGTTTTGTTCAAGATTTACACTCAAATATTCGAAAATGTGTTATTAATATTCATTTACACATATTGGTTTGTTCTATATTTAAACTAATATATTCAGATATAAACACATGACGACTACAAAGTAGATTGTATATTCAAACCACAACAAATTCGAACAATTTTTAAACAATATTCAGAATATATTGAAACATATTCAACCACATACGAGATAATTATGCCAGCAATAATTATTCAAATTTTGAATTTGAATTTTACGCAAAATAGAAAATGGAACACATGTTCAAAACTGTGAATTTAATATTCAAATATATTATGCACATGTTCACGGTTTTGTACTACAACGGTATATTCGAGAATATATTCTTAATACTCGTTTACACATGTTGGTAGGTTCAATATCTAAACTAACATATTCAGGTATAATCACACGATTACTACAACACATCCAAAATAACCTATTTTTAAGAAAATCAGAATTGCTACAATTATTTTATTCTTTTAATTTTTTTTCCATGCCTTAAATCTTTACAATTACGCCAACTTCCATAAATACTTTTTTCTATTTTTTAACAAAATCATAATTTAGGAGCTTCCATATTTATAATTGCCAGATGCATATTCAAGTGTATTTTGCCCATAATTGTTCAGATATACCATTATTATTAGCCATCAATTACATCAAATCCAACGACTCTTATTGCGACTTCCGTTTCTTCACAATTTGTGTTTCTCTGGAGCCCTCCCCTATATATATATATATATACATGGTTGTGACTTTCTATATACATGACTTTACATTCCGTCTCACTTCTCTTTGGCTTGATTTAGACAAGTAATGACAAAGCAACACCATTGTACATGCATTAAATTAAAACCTTTAGAAGGTCTTATATATCAACACAACTCTTCTTTCTAATGTATTTTCTCCATTCCTTAACAAACTCCTTATTTTCATCGGTTGCCCTTTTAACAATTTCTTTCCAGCCCCGTGGCAGCCTAAGACAAATCTCAACTTCTTCCCCTTAGTTACATCCAATCGGCCAACATGATTTGGTCTCTCACGGCATCATATTTCTACACTAGTCATAAATCCAAGAACCTGCACATGACCATTCAATAAATTAATGTATATACAAGTAATAAATCATGATGTTGCCCAATTAGAATCAAAGATATGTAAATTAAAATTATGTATACAAACAAAGATTATATTACAAATAGATAATATCATGTATAAAGAAGAACATTACCATGTATATAGGTAAATAAAATCATGTATATGTAAATTAAAGTCATGTAGAGCATTGTCACATAAAAACAAAGAGTACCACACAAATGCTTCTAACCATGTATACATCTAATAATTACAATGTATATATATTATAAAATCGTGAATATATAAACTAAAATCATGAAAACTTTATATGTAAATATATAGAAAAACATGTATACAAACAAAGCTTATCATGTATACAGCTAAGTAAAGTCGTGTATATACACCAACTAATCCAACGACAACCACAACATGCAAAATATGATTCGACTCATAAATATATACAAAGTATGATTAATTCTCCAATAAAGACGTGTATATAGGTAAATAAAGTCGTGTATCGCACCAAACTCATATAAATTTCTCAATAATTCGACTCATAAACATATACAAAATATAATTAATACATTTCTTTTGATTTACTTCAATCGTCCAACAACCACCACAAAAATCATCAAACTACAAACAATAATTAAAGGGTGAAAATTGGGCATATAAAAACACCTAAATCGATTTTGAAAACGATTAAACAAAGACGTTTGATGGAACTGAAATTAAAACTCGAAATTGAAGCAAATCCCTATTGAATCTAATCTAAACTAAAAACCATAACTCGAAATCTAGTTTAAAATGCATCAAAATTATGCATATATTTACATAAATGTACCTTATAAATTACTTAGTTGATCGACTGACAATACTTTCTATAGAGAATGCCGAACAAGTGAACAGAGAAAACGCCGGAAAAGAACTCGGAGAAGAAGATCAGATGGCCACTGAAATTGGGAGAGAGATATGGAAACTGTAGAAAGAGATTGTAGAAAGAGACTGTTATGCAGTTTTTTGTAAAAAGAAGAAAATCAAAATAAAATCTTGTTATTTCCTAAAATCACTCCAGCCTAAATAATCTAGTGTTTTGCACTTCCACCCCTCAAATTGCTAATTAATCTTAATCATTTAATTTAAATTTGATCTAACGGCTTGTATTCCGTCACTGTGTAGCACTCTAAAAAGGGTATCTATAGAACCTAATACTATATATATATATATAGGATCACACTAATGGAATGATAACTCGGGGCGAGTGGAGGAAAGTTGAGGATTTGGGGGGAAAGAGTGTTCTTCCTCACCAACAATGGCTCCTTTTCGGTTTCCGCTCGAGATCTTCCTCATCATTCGGAAGGGAACTGTATTGCTGTTGATTTTAACGGTGGAGACGTCTATTATTGTAGTTGCTACACTAATTCTTCTAAAAAAGGAGGAAGAATATTCGTGGTTAAAACAACGATTGAGGTTGTTACATGGCTATTCTGATTTGTTTGACCCCTTCATCCTGACTGGATTATGCATGATCAATTGAGTTCTTGCACTTTGTATCACATGGCAATATATGCCCGGAGTTAATTTGTGCGCGTTATTCAACTTCAACTGAGTCTCTTTTTAATTTTAGAGGTTGTCTCTTCGGCTTTCTGAAAGGTGCTTTCCTAATTTTTTAGAATTTAGAGTACGTTTATTCACCATAGCTACTAAACAAGTAAATAGAGAGTTTGCTCCATACAATAATATATATTATTACGTGAACCTAAACTTATCATTGTAGCTTTGTCATTTGACATATTAATCAATCTATTAACATACAAAATCTTTCACTATATAAACAATCAATAATGTACAACCTACGGGCTTTAATTTAGAAGGAATACTAGTGTTGTCCGTCGTCGTGCCATGCACAACTACGACTCATCAATTTTTAGATATATTATAAATTTGGTATTAATAAGGTAAAAATATACAAAAATAAATAAAAAGCCAAAAATAATGTAAATTCTTAAAAAAAATCAATTTCAATTCTTTAAAAATCTTTTCAATAAATAGTTAAAAATATAATTAATAAGAAAAGATAAAAAAAATATAGAATTTTTTTAAAGATAAAAAATCTTTTATATTCTCGTAAAATTCCAAAAAGGAAATTAAGGAAAAGATAACATAATTTTTTTATATAAAAATTAAATTTAGGCATGTAATTATATAAATATTTAAAAATTATACTTTTTTATCAAAATTTGATTTAAGATAAACATTTTTTATAAATAAATAAAAAGATAAAAATAAACTAATTTTCGTTATTTCTAATTAAAATTCGAATTAATTTTTTTTTCACATAAATAAATAGAAAGGAATTTAATTTGAAATATAATTTTTTTAAATATAAGGTGGGTCTAGAATTAATGTGGTGCCTAGAAAAGTTACAACTTTAATATATAGTTATAGATAGATATGTCTATTTTTATTTTAAAGATATATATGAGATCATGTGTACATATTTTTTCTTATTTTTTTTACATTTATCTTTTACAAATATAATAACTATAATGTCTTTTGAGGGCGGTTCACGTGCGAATGGGTGCAAAAAGAGAATGGATCTCAGCCGTCGATCTAGCCTAAATTATTTGGACGCGCGAAGCGCGTCCAAATCATTCATAAAAAAAAAAGCACGCGTGTACACCAAGTGCTACCAGAAGGTACTTCTCGCCCAAGCAAACCCGAAAAAAGGCAATTTCTTATACTCTTTCCAAATCAAGACCAAAAAACCTCTTTCTTCCTCTGCAAAAATAAAGCTTCTAAACTGGATTGAAACACAACGATTTACGATTTGGTAAATATGTTCTAATTTTCTACTCTCTAATCTTGCTATATGAGTGCATATTAATCATTTAAAGCTTCGATTTAACTGGATTTTCTCTTTTCAGAGAGAAAACTATAACTTTTCGAAGGAGCTTTGTTCAGGTTTACGATTTTGAAGATCTGACTCATTACGATTAATGGAACCAGATAATAAACGATTTTCCCTGATTAAAGCTAATACAACACGATTTTGAAGGTTTTCATCGCATATATCGTCAAAATTTGTTTATGTTTACGCATTAGCAATAGGAAAACTCCATTTTATGGTTTTGAGGGACATTGCTTTGATTTATTTGGGAAGACAACCACATTTGTTCACAGATATCACAAATTTTTTCATTGATATTACACTTTTGTTCATCCAAAATTTGTTCATTGATATCAAGCATTTGTTCACAGATATCACGGATTTGTTCATACTTATCACGCATTTGTTCATTGATATTACAAATTTGTTCATCCAAAGCTTGTTCATAAATATCACGCATTTGTTCACATATATCACGGATTTGTTCATAGATATCAAGCATTTGTTCATTGATATCACTTGTACGTGTAGTGGATATTGATGCGTATTTACATGTTTCTTTTCCATATAATGAAGGGAAAATAGAAGATAAAAAGGAATTAAAGATCGTGACCACGCCTGGCAACACACATTACTACATACCATTTTGTGATGACAACTTAAGACCTAAAGAGGGGATGGTGTTTAGAACCTGGGAACAAGGAGTAAATTTCTACAAGGCATACGCAGATGCATGTGGTTTCCAAGCACGTGCTGGCACCATTACAAAGTCTTCGGATGGAACTAACACTATAGTTTGGAAATACATGTTGTGTAATCGGGCAGGATTTAAAAACTCAACTCAAAAAGAAGAAGAAAAACCTGAACATACTGCATCTAGTAAAGAAGAAGACAAAGAAGATGACGAAGATAATGATGAAGAAGATGATGAAGAGAATCATGAAGAAGAAGAAGGACAACAAGGAAAAGTGAAAAGCGAAAAAAAGTAACCAAAAGGTGTGGTTGATATGCTAAACTGGCTATGAGACTTTCTAGAAGAAACGGATATATTATTAAGAAATTTGAAGAGCGTCACACCCATGTTATGTTTGAAGATGGGCAAAAACATTTTGCAAAGAGCAATAGGAAACTGACCTCCTTCCATGAAGATTTCATCATGAATTGCATCCAAGCAAACGTTGGTAAAAGCAAGTCATACAAGGTCTACAAGGAGTTTGTTTGTTCATATGCAAAAATTGGTGCAACTATAGTTGATTTCAAGAATTTTAAAAGAGATCTGAACTCCTTCATGATTGGGTGTCGTTCCAAAATGGTTATTGACAACTTGTTGAAGAAAAAAGAAAGATGTGACGCATTTTTCTTTGAATATGATGTTGATGAACAACATCAATTAATCAAATTATTCTGGTGTGATCCTATTTCGAGGAAGAACTTCTCATATTTTGGAGATGTTGTCTCAGCTGATCCAACATACAAATCAAACAAGTATGAAAAAGGCGTAATTTTGATGAACAACTTTATTCTTTTAATGAACTAATCGTATGTATTGATGAACAAAAATAATACTTGCCTTCAGGAATTTACAATGAACAAATTAATTCTATTGATGACCAAATCGTATATATTGATGAACAAATCGTACATATTGATGAACAAATCACATATATTGATGAACAAAATTTAATTCTTTGCCTTCAGGTATGAAATGGTGTTTGTACCATTCACAGGGGTTGACAACAACAAGAAGAGCATTACTTTTGCCTTTGGGTTGCTTCTAAAGAAGATATCGAATCTTATGTCTAGCTATTCCAAAACTTCAAAGATGCAATGAGGGGACATGAACCATTTGTCATTATCACTGATCAAGATCCTGCAGTAAGAGTTGCAATTGAAAAAGTTTTTGACAAGGTTGTGCATCGTTTCTGCATGTGGCATATCATGTTCAAGGTACCGTCAAAGGTTACGAATGATGTGTATAACAATGATCAATTTAGAAGCAAGTTCAACAAGCTTGTTTAGAGCAATGAAATTAGCCGGGAAGAGTTTGAGGAGACTTGGCATTCCATTATTGCTGAATTTGGACTTGAGTCATGATGAAACCCGAAATGAAAGGCTCGCTAGAAGACAAGAAACGAGATTATTATATTCGAAAGTGCAAACACTTGCTTCTTTATTTATGATTTTCTTTACAACGAGGTTTACAGGCCCACGAGGCCAACAGATTATTTGAGAATTACACCCTTCACCTCCTACGATTATCCGAGATCTCGACCTAACAATGTCCGAGATCCCCCAGTGGCCAGCTAGCTCTAAGCGTCACTTGTCGGTCCCTTTGAGCGAGGTTGAGTTGCGGAGTCTTTGATGTGAGGTAGAGCGAGGTGTAAGAGGCTTGCGAGGTGGTGTAGCGAGGTCTTTGATGTGAGCGGAGACTCTGTGAGACTTGAAGTCTTTTTGTAGACTTCGCTTGTCTATTGCGAGGCCTTTTAACGGTGTTCCGATCACGTCGATCTTCAACGAGCAAGAAAGTTCTTGAGTTCAAGATGTTTTTCGACCCCTTTTCCATTCGAGAATCTCCTCTTTTTATAGAGGATTGGGGAGTCGAGTTTTGGTCGTTGTCCGATGTGGGACGCCCGAGATCAAGGGCTCTGATTGGCCTAGAGGCGAGGCAGCCGGTGATTGGCTCGAAGAGCGGCGTTCGCTGAGTGGTCATGGTGGGCGGGCACAAGTAGAGTCGTTTACGAGGTCGAGACCTCGCTCCCAGGTCGAGGGGGACCTCGTGGGGTAGGAATTTTGTTAAAATAAGTGGGTATGGTTGTGGGCCCCAGGATCATCCTCGAGGGTCCCTTTGACCTGGTTTGACCCTCATACCTCGGGCCCACCTCTTGCTTCGCTATTTTGAGCATCATCACAACCCCTTGGCCTGGGGACCTCGCCCCGAGGATCGCAGGGCACAAGTTCTCAAAGATTGCGGGGTGCGAGGCTCTGAGAGGTGGGTAGGCATTTTGCGAGGCTTCAAGGGTTTCCGAGGTTCCTGGGGAGCATCTTGCGAAGACCTCCCTTTGCGAGGTTCTACACTTAGCTTTTCTTTGGTTGGCAAAGGTAAAGCTTTTCTAGGCTTGCTCTTCGTGTTTTGCTTAATGGTCCGCGCAGGAGGGACAGGCCCAATAAGCCTAACTGGGTAGGGGAGGCCCAAGCCTGCCCTTTATAAGCGCGTACTTCACACGCCTCCCCATTTATCTCTTCTTCCCAGATTTTCGCCTTCTCTCTATCTGTCTTTTTGGCTTCCTGCGAACGGTTTCTTCAGACGGTTTCCGGCGAGCCTCAGCCATCTTCCGGTTGCACCACCGCCTCCTCCTCGTCGATTCTGAACAAGTAAGTCTTCGACTTTTCTTCTCCCGCTTCTTGTTTGCTTTTGATTTCCCCCTGCTTGTTTTTTGTGCCGTGTTTTGGAGAGGCGATGGAGTGTCGCCTGGTGTTTTGCGCCGGCATCACGGTGGCGAAACAGCGGTGGTGAGGTCGGCGTGAGTTTCCGCCTGCTTTTTCTCGCCGTTTTCCCTTTGCTCCTTTCTCTTCTTTTCTCTTTCGTTTCGCCTTGCGCCCTAGCGGGCAGTGGTTGCCCCTTGGCGTTTCGTACCGGCGACAAGGTGGCGGGACGGTGGGGTGAGGGTGGCGAACGCCATGCACTCGGATTCCTCGCCCTCCAACCGACGGTTGTCTCTTTTTATTTTTCGGCGGTTTTGAATTTTTGAAGCTCTTGGAAACCCAAACGTCCTGACGACTGATTGATGGGACGTTAGGGTTTCCACCGCCGCTCTCGACCGCTAGCTTCCATTTCATCTTCTCTTCCCTCTTTCTGGCGCTTCGACTTTTTCCTTTTTGGCGCTTCGACTTCTTCCTTTTTGGCGCTTCGACTTCTCCCTCGCCGTCCTATCTTGTCAGAGTAGCCCCTAGGGTGCCACGTGGCTCCTCGCCTCTTATGATCCGGAATTTCTCTTTCTCACGAGGTTATGACCTCGCATTGCTTTTCTTCCGAGGTTACGACCTCGCACCGCTTTTCTTCCGAGGTTGCGACCTCGCATTGTTTTTTCTTGGTTATAGTGCCCGACGTCTCAATGCTTCTTTCTTTTCCAGGTGCTAGCCTTCCGCGGCCTGGACATCGTTCTTTTCATGCCTAGGAGAGCCTCTGCTAGCCCTCCGCCCGGCTTCGCTTTCAGAGTCCAAGAGGGTTTTTACGAGGAGGTTTCGGAGTCCGCGGGAAGCGTAGAACTCAGCGACTCTCAGAATTCGAGGTCCCCTTCGCTGGTTTTCAGCGAGCCTTCTTCAAGCGACTCCGAGGTCTCTATTAATTCGTGCTTCTCCCATCTTCGAACGTTGTCGGGCGTTGAAATGGCTTCGTCTTCTACCCCAGACGAGGTTGTTACTGAGGTCGAAGCGCGGCCGGTTGTGGGAACGACCTCAGTGCCGCCTCCTTATGTGCCCCCGAGCTTCCCTGCGGCGTACATCACCGATGCCGTGTCCCGCGTCCCGAGGGTCCTGGAGGAACGGATACCCATGACCCCAGGTTCCGCCGAGGCTCGTCTATCCGAGGGGATGGCCACCGAGCTCGAGCTGAAGGATGATGATCGCCTCTCACGGTGTGCGAGGGTCTAGAGATACAATTTATAACCCGACCCCGTTGTAGTACGTGGTGGGTGTCGAACACTCGGGAAGTCTACTCGATCGATGTGCCTAGATACTAGGAAGCTAGAAAGGAGAGCATAAAACGAAGGAAAACAAAGACAACAGTCGGGACCGACACTGAGGTCACGTCGGGCCCGAGGTTGGCGACGAGAGGAAGTCGGGACCGACACTGGGTAAGTCGGGCCCGAGGTAGCTGGGGATGTCGAACTCAAAGATTTTAAAAGTAGATCTTGGGCTTTTGGGTTCCTTCTCTAGTAGATTAAGGCTTATCCACCCCAATTCAAGCAATGAGTGATGATCGGACGAGGATCGAGTGCTTTCGCCCTCGTTCCAACCACTTCTACACATCGATCATTGGGGAAATCCCCTTCGAAGCAAGGTCTTGAGATTGACACATGTTCACTTTCGCTACTTTGCCAATCTCAAGCCTTGATTCCCGACTTTCGCAAGGAATTGTAGCTCTATGTAGAGTGGGTTCCTTAGATCAAACACTCAAGGCTATGGAATTGGGGTTTCTAGCCCAAACCTAGCTAGGGTCTTCCCCCATAACCCAAGATCAAGGAGATCTACTCCATGTGACAAGCAAAGAAAGCAAACACAAAAGGGAAAGCAATCAACATCATCAATCTCAAAACAAAGCAAAGTTTCATTCAAAATCAAAAGCAATCCACAAATTCCAATCAAGGGTTTCCAAATCCACAAGATCAAAACAAAGCAAAGCAAATCTATCAACCAAACCTATCAATCTTCCTCTCCCTTAGCCGATTCTCTCTCTTCTCCTTCTCCTCTCCTTCCTCCTTGCTCTCCAAGTATCCCCTTGAGAGCTTTTGAGGGTTGGGTTCCTTGCTAAGTGTGGGAACCCCCCTCTTTTGGAACCAATTTTTGGAACCAATTTTTGGAACCACTAAAATAGAAGACAAGAGGGCCTTTTATGGATTAGATGAGGGGCAAAAGTGGAAGTTCACAATTTCGTGCCTTGGAGCCCAAGTAGTTCGGTGACCGACTTGGACCGACACGGAGGACCTCGGGCCCGAGTTACTGTGTATGTCGGTCCGAGGTTGGAGACTTCAAAGTCGGGCCCGAGGTTGGTTGCAACTCGGTCCTGACCTCGTTCCACCTTCTTCTTAGTTGGCTTCTCTTGTTCTTCTTCATGGCTTGCTTCTCTCTTTCCTCCTTTGCTCGGGCCTTGCTCCATGTCTCGACCCTCCTTCAAATAGATCCTTGATTCACGCCAATTTACCTACAAAACACATAAAATGCGCGTAGTTTCCGAATCTCATAGAAATACGGGAACTAAGCTAAAAAGGAACAAAACGCACAAGAAAAGGGGAAAAAGAAACATATTTACAAAGGAAATCACATATGAAAACACCACCAAATAGAGAGACATCAAAGGACCTTACAGATATTGCCAAGGACTTTGCTTGGCCCGAGGGGGTTGAGTTGGCGCTTCCCGAGGAGGGGGGTCACTCCTTGGAGTCTTACGACAGGTGCGTGGTTGTGCACCTCTTCAGCCTTCAGGCGGGCTTCAGGCTGCCCTTGGCCCAGCATTTTGTTGATTATCTGTGGGCCATGAGGATCTGCCCTGCGCAGCTATTTCCGAACGCTTGGCGGTTGCTGTGTGCCTACACGATCCGCAGTCGCGAACTTGGGGACGGACCGAGACATGACTACCTGTCGGCTTTATTCCTAGCGAGGAGAGACACTCGGTCCCGAAGCCTTATCAACCTTAGCACGCCGCTTATCAAGATCACCACGGCCCCTTCGAACGTCGGGCCGTGGAAGCCGAATTCGTTCTTGGTTCGTGACCCCACCGGGAGATATCTCAATTTTCCGGTAACGCCGGGCGAATTTGTTCGGTGCGTGACCCCGCTGGAGGTTGATGAGCTCAAGGCGCTCAGGGTCCGATACGCCACGGCGAGTCAGGCACCGTTTCAGGTGTATCTTTCTCAGGACCAGCTTGAGCGGGCTGGACTGAGCCTCAGCCTCCCTCCCAGCGAGGGAAAAGAGGGTACTCAATCTCTTTCCTGACATTCTCTGATTTGATTTTTTTTTCTTTTTGAAGTTGAGGGGCGAGGTTTACAACCCCGCGGGCTTATTTTGTCTCATTACTGTCATTAACTTGCTTCTTGCTTTTCTTATCTAATTTTTTCGTTCTCTTTTTTTTCCTGACAGTGAACCTACTCGGCGCTCTTACCTCGAAGTCACAGGGCAAAAGGCATGTGACTTCTTCCTCCAACGCTCTGAGACCCCAGGGCCAACTCGGGGTCGTCATAAAGGAACCGGCCTCGCAGGCGAGGCCTCCCGCCCCGCAAAGCAAGACGACAGCCCCGACGCTGAAGGCCCCGGCGGCGAAGACGAGCGGGGGATGGCGTCCAAGGGGAACGCCGCAAGGACATCCTCCCATCACTCTCGAGGATCCGGGGATAAGGCCGGGTCCAAAAGGAAGGACGAGGGTTCTCCTCGGGGGGAGAAAAGGAAGAAACGAAAGGAGGATGGGCAGGGGGAAACCCCGGGGGGCGTGATGGTCGAACGCCCTGGGCCCGCGAGCCGAGTTATCTCGGCCACCGGGCCTCCTGCCGAGAAGTTCCACTGCCCTGGTCCTTCCCGGGGCGTGTCCGAAGACTGGAACAGGACCGTTTGGCCCGACGAGGTTGCATGGGCCAACAACCTCTCGGAGGCAGCCCTCAACGATGAGATCCTCCGCTACTCCGCGATGGTATATCTTGTCCTTTTTCGTTCATTATTTTTTGTTTGGCTTTATTATTCTTGTTCTTGTTTTTACGTGCTCTTTTATTGCTCCAGAATACCTTCTTCGCGAACTACAACTGCGGCCGCGTCGTCCTTCTCCATAGGAATCTGGGCAGGATGGAGGCGAGGCTCCAAGAGCGGGACACCGAGCTCGAGAAGAAGGAAAAGAGCCTTGCAGAGGCCGAGAAACGCGTTCGCGCCGCGGAGAGCGCGGCAGCGGACGAGGCCAAGGACGCCTCGAGGGCCAAGGAGGAGCTGAGGAAGGTGAGGGAGGAGAACAAGGATTTGAAGTATGAGAACGGGGATTTCAAGGACGAGGTCAAAAAGCTCAAAGGCCAGCTATCCGAAGAACACCAATTCTTCAGAGAGAAGGGGGCGGAGCTTCGGAAAGCCGAGGAGGAGGTTACCAGGCTCCAAGGGCGTGTTGTTGAGCTCAGCAAGGAACTGGATCTCGAGGGGCCCAGGTATGTGAAGTCCGAGGCCTTTCAGGCCGAGATGGTGGAGAGTGTGAGGAAGATGTTCCATCAGTCCGTCAGGATGGGGGTAAAGCAGGCGGTCGCGAAGTATGGGCACCTCGACCCCCGCATCAAGTTTTTCATCCCCAACTATCAGGAGACTATGGGGGAACTTGAGGGGGAAGAGCCTGAGGGAGAGTGCGAGTTCTTTCTCAATGAGGATGGAACTGTGGCTAGCGAGGCGCCTACCGTGGCAGCCATCGCCCAGGAAGATGCGCCCAGCTCCCAGCCTTCTGCCATCACCGCCCCTGCCCCGGAGACTCCCCAAGGACCTACTGCTCAAGCCCCTGAAGATCCTCCGAAGACCTCCGACCCTGCCGCCGAAGCCTCGAAGATGTAAAGGATGTCGTTGTCTGCTTTTGTTTTGTTTTTTTGTTGTTTTGCTTGTTGTTTTGTTGGTGGCCCTGCGGGGCCTGTAATTAAACATCTGGGCACACGTGCCCCAGCTTTTTATGTTATTTTCCTTACCCTATGATTGCTTGTTTGTTCTAGCTTTCTCGTATATGCTCGCACATATTATCTACCGAACCCCATGGCCCGAGTGTCACAATTATTGTGGTATTCGGGCCACATCGGGTGTTTCTGATTATGTATCGAGATCTCGAGCTTTGCTTCAATGATTCGCCGAGGCCCCGAGCCTTTTCCGGATTCGCCGAGGCCACGAGCGGGAAGCGAGGGAGGGATTTAACGAGATTCTCCATCGCCTTGCGTGAAGCGAGGTTTGGACTTAACGAAGATCTCCAACCCCAAGCGGGAAGCGAGGGATGGACTTAACGAGATTCTCCAACACCTCGCGTGAAGCGAGGGATGGACTTAACGAGATTCTCCAACACCTCGCGTGAAGCGAGGTTTGGACTTAACGAAGATCTCCAACCCCAAGCGGGAAGCGAGGGATGGATTTTTGACGAAATTCTCCAACACCTCGCGTGAAGCGGGGTTTGGACTTTTAACGAAAATCTCCAACCCCAAGCGGGAGGCGAGGGATGGACTTAACGAGATTCTCCAACACCTCGTGTGAAGCGAGGTTTGGACTTAACGAAGATCTCCAACCCCAAGCGGGAAGCGAGGGATGGATTTTTGACGAAATTCTCCAACACCTCGCGTGAAGCGGGGTTTGGACTTTTAACGAAAATCTCTAACCCCAAGCGGGAGGCGAGGGATGGACTTAACGAGATTCTCCAACACCTCGTGTGAAGCGAGGTTTGGACTTAACGAAGATCTCCAACCCCAAGCAGGAAGAGAGGGATGGACTTACCGAGATTCTCCAACACCTCGCGTGAAGCGAGGTTTGGACTTAACGAAGATCTCCAACCCCAAGTGGGAAGCGAGGGATGGACTTAACGAGATTCTCCAACACCTCGCGTGAAGCGAGGTTTGGACTTAACGAAGATCTCCAACCCCAAGCGGGGAGCGAGGGATGGACTTAACGAGATTCTCCAACACCTCGCGTGAAGCGAGGTTTGGACTTAACGAAGATCTCCAACCCCAAGCGGGGAGCGAGGGATGGACTTAACGAGATTCTCCAACACCTCGCGTGAAGCGAGGTTTGGACTTAACGAAGATCTCCAACCCCAAGTGGGGAGCGAGGGATGGACTTAACGAGATTCTCCAACACCTCGCGTGAAGCGAGGTTTGGACTTAACGAAGATCTCCAACCCCAAGCGGGGAGCGAGGGATGGACTTAACGAGATTCTCCAACACCTCGCGTGAAGCGAGGTTTGGACTTAACGAAGATCTCCAACCCCAAGCGGGGAGCGAGGGATGGACTTAACGAGATTCTCCAACACCTCGCGTGAAGCGAGGTTTGGACTTAACGAAGATCTCCAACCCCAAGCGGGGAGCGAGGGATGGACTTAACGAGATTCTCCAACACCTCGCGTGAAGCGAGGTTTGGACTTAACGAAGATCTCCAACCCCAAGCGGGAAGCGAGGGATGGACTTAACGAGATTCTCCAACACCTCGCGTGAAGCGAGGTTTGGACTTAACGAAGATCTCCAACCCCAAGCGGGAAGCGAGGGATGGACTTAACGAGATTCTCCAACACCTCGCGTGAAGCGAGGTTTGGACTTAACGAAGATCTCCAACCCCAAGCGGGAAGCGAGGGATGGACTTAACGAGATTCTCCAACACCTCGCGTGAAGCGGGGTTTGGACTTTTAACGAAAATCTCCAACCCCAAGCGGGGGATGGACTTTTAACCCGGAGTTTTTATTTTTGAGAGAGATTTTGAAAGTCCCACAACCCTTTATTCACAAAAAGCAGTAACGGAGTTCAGAGAGTTTACACGAAATATTTCCTTAACCGGTCGACGTTCCACGTCTTACTGAGGGTTCGCCCCTCGTTGTCTTTGAGCTTAAAGGCTCCGGGAGCGACCTCCTCCCCAAGGATGTATGGTCCCTCCCAGTTGGGGTCCAGTTTGCCACCTTCAATTCTTCTCAAGACGAGATTACCTGTGGCCAGGAGCCGAGGTCTCACCTTCTTGTCGTGGTAAACTGCCACGCGGCGCTTGTATTCCCTGGAGCGAAGGTCGGCTACTTCGCGTAGCTCGTCGCGGAAGAGCAAATCGACCCTGAGATTGGCCTCGTTCTACTTTTCATCAAAATCGAACACCCTCGCCGATGGGACCAGGGTTTCTACCGGGACTAGGGCCTCTGCCCCGTAGGTTAGGGCGAACGACGTTTCTCCGGTCGCGCGGCGCGCGGTGGTGCGGTACGTCCATAAGACGAGCGGGAGAAGCTCTGCCCAACGACCTTGCGCCATGCCCAACCGCTTTTTTAGATCGGACAGGATGCGGGCGTTGACGTTTTCTACCTGGCCGTTGGACTGAGGATGGGCCACGGAGGAGAACTTGAGGGTTATGCCGAGTTCTGAGCAGAATGTCCGGGTCTCTTCACAATCAAATTGGGGGCCATGGTCGGTCATGATGGTCATGGGAACGCCGAAGCGGCAAACAAGGTTCTTCCACAGAAAGTCGCAGACCTTAGTCCCCGTGATCTTCGCCATTGCTTGTGCCTCAACCCACTTCGTGAAGTAGTCGACGATGACCAGGATATACCGCACCTGACCGGGGGCCTTGGGGAAGGGGCCGAGGATGTCCATCCCCCACATCGCGAAGGGGCACGGTGCGTGGATGGAGCGAAGCGGCAAGGTCGGGGCGTGCAAGAGGTTACTGTGCTTCTGGCATCCATCACATCGCTGGACATAGTCCCTTGCGTCTTGCCGGAGGGTGGGCCAGAAGTACCCCAAGTGGGCGATCTTATGCGAAAGGGTTCGCCATCCGGGGTGGCAGCCACAGACCCCTTCATGGGCCTCATAGAGGATGTGCTCCGTCGACTCGGTCGGGACGCACAGTAGGTTGGGTTCGGCGTAGCCTCGGCGATAAAGGCAGTCACCTATGACGCAATACCGCGCCGCCTGCATTTTCAGCTTCCTGGCCTGCGCGGGGTCCTCTGGGAGGACCCCGCTTTCCACATATCGTGTTATCGGAATCCTCCAATCCTCCGCGGTGATAGATAGAAACTCGCTGTTCACACTCCGCGAGAGTTTTCGCTCTACCATCACGCGGTTCCCCACTTCAAGGGGAAGGGGGGATCCTAACCTTGCTAGCGCGTCTGCCTTGGTGTTCGAGGTTCGAGGGATGGACTCTACCGCGAAGGTTTCCAGGCATGACACCAAGGCTTTGACCTTTTCTCGGTACGCGGGCAGGAACCCCGTTTTGGTGTCGTACTGACCGTTGAGCTGGCGCGCTACCAGCTCGGAGTCGGTGTAGACCCTGATTTTCTGGGCCCCACTGAGGAGCGCCATCTCGATTCCCGCGATCATGGCTTCGTACTCGGCCTCGTTATTGGTGGCGTCGAAGGCGAAGTTAAGTGAGTACTCCGTCTCGATCGAGGGCCCAGCGAAGAATACGCCAGCCCCACCACCGGCGTCACATCGCGAGCCGTCGACGAACACCTTCCACTCTTCCGAGCTTGTTTCTGTTTCGGGGAAAGTGACCTCCACCATGAAGTCAGCGAGGGCCTGCCCCTTCATGGCAGTTCTTGGGAGGTAGCTGATGTCGAACTCGGAGAGCTCGACTGCCACTTCGTCATCCGCCCGGAGAGGGCGGGCTGGTGGAGGATTTGTCGAAGTGGGAGGTCAGACAGGACCTGGATGGGGTGCGCATGGAAGTAAGGGCGCAGACGCCTTGCGGCGGTCACAACTGCCAGCGCCATCTTTTCTACTGGGGAATATCGCTGCTCCGCGGGCTGGAGCACACGGCTCACGAAATAAACTGGGTGTGTGGCCTTTCTGGTGAGCACCGCGCTGACCGTCTCGGGGCTGACGGCCACATAAAGTTGCAAGTCTTCACCCGCCAGTGGGGGCGACAGTGTGGGGAGCTTTGTCAGGAAGGCCTTTAGCTCAGAGAAGACGAGCTCCAGATTCTCGTCCCACACGAACTTGTCATTCTGCTTGAGAGCCGCGAAAAAGGGGAGGGATCTTTCCGCCAGGCGGGAGCAGAACCTCCCAAGGTAGTTGACAGCACCGTTAAGCCGTTGCACCTCGGTGCGCGACCGTGGTGACCTCATGGAGAGGATCGACTCGACCTTGGCAGGGTTTACATCGATGCCCCGTTCGCTAATCATAAAGCCCAAGAATTTTCCCGATGACACGCCGAAGACGCACTTCTCGGGGTTCAGGCTGAGGCGGTTGTGCCTGAGAGTTGCGAAGACCTCAGCGAGGTCGACCAGATGCTCCTCAGAGGTCTTGCTCCGGACAAAAATGTCGTCGACATAAGCGAACACGTTCCGTCCGAGATGGCTCTTGAAAACGCGGTCGACGAGGCGTTGAAAGGTTGCCCCCGCATTTTTCAGCCCAAACGGCATGACTTTGTAGCAATAAGTGTCGCGCTGGGTGATGAAGGATGTCTCATCCTCTTCTCGCGGGTTCATCAGGACCTGATTGTACCCCGAGTATGCGTCGAGGAAGCTCAGAACCCCGTGACCTGCGGTTGAGTCAACGAGCTCGTCGATCAAGGGCAAGGGGTAGCTGTCTTTGGGACAGGCTTTGTTGAGATCCTTGAAGTCGACGCACATTCTCCACTTCCCGCTGGCTTTTTTGACAAGCACGACGTTGGACAACCACCGGGGGTATTGGACCTCGCGTATAAACTCCGCAGCCAGCAATTTTGCCACCTCGTCATTTACGGCGCTTGCCCTTTCCTCGTTCATTTTTCTTCGTCGCTGCACCACAGGGCGAGTGGTGACGTCGACGTTCAGAGAGTGCTGGGCTACGGTCCGCGGGACACCTCGGAGGTCCTTCGCAGTCCAAGCGAAAACGTCGCGGGACCCTGCGAGCAAGGCTTCTAGCGACATCGCCGATGCCCCCGAGAGGCACTCCCCGAGGTAGATCTTCTCGGACTCGCTCTCGAAAGGGGATATCACCCTTCTTTCCGGCTCTGGAGTGGGGATTGTGAAATCCCGGACTTCGAGGTCGGCCTCGCCGGGAGATTCCACCACGAACACCGGGCACTTTTGCTTTGCAGAGGTTGCGTAGCAAACGCGACCTTCCTCCTGATTGCCCTTTACCTCTCCAACCCCGCCATCGACGGGGAACTTCATCTTCAAGTGATAGATAGAAACTACCGCCTGGAACTTCATCAAGGAGACCCTCCCAATGATTGCGTTCCACACCGAAGGCAGGCGCACCACTGTGAACTCCACCATTTCGGTCCTCCTGGTGGACCCGGTGCCGAGCGTCATCCAGAGGTCGATGAGTCCGGCCACGTCGACTTCGTCTCCCGAGAAGGAGGTGAGTTTCCCAGCGTAGGGCTTCAAGGAGGTCTCGGAGATGCCCAATTGCTCGAACGCGCCATAGTACATGATGTCCACGGAGGATCCCGTGTCCACTAGTACTCGCTAAACCATCTTTGAGCCCATCTGCGCGTGGACAACCAGGGGGTCGGAGTGTGGCATGTGAAGCCCCTCGGCATCATCTGACGAGAAGGACAAACCTACGTGGGCGCGCGAGGTTTGTGCGACGCTGAACACCGAGGGTTCATGATGGCTTTCCCTCGCGTATCTCTTCCGCTCTGCCTGGGTTGACCCAGCCGGTGATGGTCCGCCCGAGATGGTATGGATGTACCCATCGGGCGCCGTTGCCTGTCCCGACCGGGCCTGCTTCGCGGGCACCTGTTGCTCGACGTTGTTGTTGTTGTTAGCCTGGGTCTGACTTGGGCCTCGCGGCTCGAGGTTGGCTCCCGACGCGGGGTTGGCACGGCCCTTTTCATTTGGGTCATATGCGGGACCTCCCTTGCCTCGGTAACCCCGCGGTCTCCTGCCAAAGCAGTTCCAGCCTCCGCCACCGCCTCCACGGTTGTTGTTCCAGTTATTGTTGTTGTTGTCATTATTCCGGCTATTGTTGTTGTTTCTGTTGTTGTTGTTGTTGTTGTTGTTGGGGTTGTGTGCCTGCGTCACATACGCATCGCGCGCGGCCGGCGCGGCCACCTTTGCCTTCCCCTTGGCCTCGGCGACAATCTCTTTGTCAGTTCGTGGTCGCGAACTCTGGTTGGCGGCATCCTCGGCGTATACTTGGGCCGTGATTCGAAGCGCACAAGCTTTCGTATGTCTCCGGATTCTTATAAAAAATGCGGTTTTTGAATTCCCCGATGCGCAGGTTGCCCATGAGGGTGTCGCGCACCGACGACTCGTCGACGTGCGCGATCTCCGCCACCGCGGTCGTGAACCTTGTGAAGAAAGCGCCTAAGGATTCGCTCTCCTCCTGCTCGATCCCGCGGAGGTCCCGCATGTTCTTCTTGCGCTTCCTGGAGCCGCTGAAGTGCGTGACAAAGGAATCACATAGTTGGGCGAACGAGGTCACGGAGCCGACCTTCTTGCTTGAGAACCATGTCAACGCGGCCTTTTCCAGGGTGGTGGGGAAAACCCTGCAGAATATCGCGTCATTGTAAGCGTTGACGTTCATCTGGACCGCGAAGTGTTTTATGTGCTCCTCGGGGTCCGCTGAACCGTCATAAAGCCCCATTTGCGGCCTCAAGAAGCCCTTGGGCATGGGCGCATTCCGGATCGCGTCCATGAACGGGGAGGTGATCTTGGCTTCCTCCTGATTTTGGGGCGGTGGCCTCGAATTATGCGATCGGGACCTCGGGTAGTGCATCGCGCTCCCCGCTGTTTCGGACAACTCCGGCTCCTGCAGCCTCGATCGACGCGATCGGGACCGCGAGATCTGCATGGGATCTCGGGGAGGTCTCTCTGTTGACGAGCCGTTGGTGGAGGACTCGGGCTCATGCGCACGCCTAGGGACGCACGCGGGGACATACTCGGAGTGCGGCTCACCCTGGGGGGATAGGGGACGTACGAAGGGGCGAAGCCCTACTGGTATTGCCCATAAGCCGGGTAGGGATATGGGTTCGGGGGCTCGCCGCCTTGCTCGAGGCTTTGGAATGGGAATGGATTTTGCGGGGCGATGTACGTCCATCCCGGAGGGACCACGAACGGGCAGCCCGGAGGTCCCGCGGCTGTCCATTGCGTAGTTTCTGGCATGTTGTCGGGGTGTTGAGGGAAGAAATTGTTTGGGCAAGCCATTTTGAGGGAATCGAAGCCAAGGTTTTGCACGAATCGAGGAACTACTTACGATGAAGAAGTTCCCACAGAAGGCGCCAGTGATGAAACCCGAAATGAAAGGCTCGCTCCTACGATTATCCGAGATCTCGACCTAACAATGTCTGAGATCCCCCAGTGGCCAGCTAGCTCTAAGCGTCACTTGCCGGTCCCTTTGAGCGAGGTTGAGTTGCGGAGTCTTTGATGTGAGGTAGAGCGAGGTGTAAGAGGCTTGCGAGGTGGTGTAGCGAGGTCTTTGATGTGAGCGGAGACTCTGTGAGACTTGAAGTCTTTTTGTGGACTTCGCTTGTCTATTGCGAGGCCTTTTAACGGTATTCCGATCACGTCGATCTTCAACGAGCAAGAAAGTTCTTGAGTTCAAGATGTTTTTCGACCCCTTTTCCATTCGAGAATCTCCTCTTTTTATAGAGGATTGGGGAGTCGAGTTTTGGTCGTTGTCCGATGTGGGACGCCCGAGATCAAGGGCTCTGATTGGCCTAGAGGCGAGGCAGCCGGTGATTGGCTCGAAGAGCGGCGTTCGCTGAGTGGTCATGGTGGGCGGGCGCAAGTAGAGTCGGTTACGAGGTCGAGACCTCGCTCCGAGGTCGAGGGGGACCTCGTGGGGTAGGAATTTTGTTAAAATAAGTGGGTATGGTTGTGGGCCCCAGGATCATCCTCGGGGGTCTCTTTGACCTAGTTTGACCCTCATACCTCGGGCCCACCTCTTGCTTCGCTATTTTGAGCATCATCAAGTCAAACACTTGGTTGCCGCTGATGTTTGAGCTACGTCACTTATGGATCCCTGCGTACTTCAATGATGTAAACATGGGTGGACTTCTTAGAACAACTTCAAGATCTGAGAGCCAGAACTTCTTCTTCTCACATTTCATTAGATCCACGTCTTCTCTAGTTATCTTCATGATGCAGTTTGACAGTGCGATTGATTCACAAAGGCACAATAAGAAGAGGATAGACTTTGAATCTTCAACAAGCTCCCCCACTCTAATGACACCATTGGATCTAGAGAAAAATTGTGCATCTGTTTACACCATAAACGTCTTCTATGATATCCAGACAGAAATTGTTGCTTATGTATTTAAATGTGGTCTAAGCAATTTGTTCAAGGAACACAACATCCACGAGTATCACATCACCGGGCAGTTTGGGAAGGTACATGTTGTGAAACATGAGCTTCAAAACGAAGAGTTCGTTTTCTCGTGCAATAAGTTCATCAATATCGGGATTCCATGCTGCCATATGTTTTTTGTATTCAAAAACATTGGGTTGAGGAAGGTGCCAACTAAATACATCATGAATAGATGGACGAAGACATCAAATCTAACTCCTACTTTTGAGATAGAAGGTTCAACAGTTGAACAATGTGATGTGATGAATAGGAAGAAGCTGTTGATTGCTGATTTATTGGGCGAGGTACATTCTTGCATTAATGCCATACGGGATAACACAGAACACCTCAAAGAGCTGATATGTTTCTTGAAGGAAAAAAAGGAAACATATCTGAGCCTATTAGGAGGGGAATCATCTACATCAACAAGGCAGAGTTCAATCCAAACATTCATGGGAAACAGACCGAGTGTTATTAAGGTACACCTTCCTGAACGAGCAGTGACAAAGGGCAGGAAGAAAGAAGGGCATATTATGGGAGGTAAAGAGAAGGCAATGAAGAAAGCAAACAAGGAGCAAAGGGCTTGTGCAAAATGCAAGAATCTTGGACACAATAGCAGGACATGCACCTATGTTCCCAATTAGATCTCTCATTAATCATTGATTTCTGATACATAATTGTTGCATTAGGGTGAAATGCATAGTATTCTTAATTGTCGTATTATCAATGTACAAATTTCTGGTTAAACAATTTCATTCTTCAATAAAATGTATGAACAAAACCTAATGACACCATTGGATGAACAAAAACCTAAGGTGTTGATGAACAAATCTAAGTTATGGATGAACAATTATAAGGTGTTGATGAACAAATTATGAACACACATTCTCAATCTATGAACAAAATCGAAGGTGTCGATGAACAAATCTAAGGTATAGATGAACAAATCTTAGGTATCGATGAACAAATTACGATGAATCATGTTTTCTTAATCAAAATGTCACTCTAACACAAAGAACTTGTTCATCCATATAACACCAACACCATAAACTGTATAAAAAGAAAAACCAAATGTCTGCAGCATTCAATCCATACAACACCATAAACTGTATTCTAAACACAAACCATACAAAAAACACAAAACCCATTCCAAACTGTTTCCAACAAACACGTATCATTGTACGTCACTTCTTATTCTTTGCCTTCCTTGTAAGAGGAGCACGAGATGCGACTGTCGGTTTACGCGGGACAAATTCTTGAACAAGCTTTTCAGCTGTTGCCTTGTGCTCATTCAATGGACTCAACAACAACTCATTACAGTACCTTATCCTCAAGTCATCAAGTTGATGCTGATCGTGTTTATTGAGTCTACATTCCCAACCAGACAAGCCGCTTCCGAAGTACGTTTCCATGTGCCACATCATAAAAATTCCACAATCAGTCTTGTTTCTGGTATCTCTCTCCATTTCATCTCAAGACGTTCATATGGAACCCTATCCAAATCCTCGAACAAAGTAGCCATCGCATCCATCTTGAGCGTCTTCAAAAGCTCGACAAAGAGCATTCTCTAACAAAATAACAACAAAGATACAAACACAATTCATTTCAATATTAAACACACGTGTCAATGATAAATAACAAACTATTACCAAAACAAAATAAAACTCACCAATCTAGCAGGTACGTGCTCATACTTTGCTTCTAAGGGCACATCAGTCATTGAGTTATCAATTATGTGGAAATGTGGCACTCTCACATTCAACGCAATACAATAGTAATGCGACGAGGTACAGATAGGAAACACAAACTGTAAAAATGCAGAGGAAAAACAAGCATGAACAAACCTTATATTCGTTAAAAACAACATAGTGAAGAGTCAATCTTTCTAATGAACAAATAGCAAATACCTCTGAATAATTATGTAGTACTGATGAACAAATAAATGAATATCAATGAACAAAAATGCATACCAGGCCAATCTTGCGCACATTAATCCACTTGAAATTTTCAAGAGTGCCATGAAAGGCATTAATGAAAAACTGTATGGAATCCTCAACCCTAAAATCCTTGTTCAGTGGAAAGGCCTGCAAAATACATATAAGTATAAATTAGATTGAAAATATCAAAAAGTCATTAAAATAAGATAATGTGAATATAAAAAAAAAAACCTTTTTCTTACCAAATCCTCAGGAGCCATAAAAAACCTCAAGGGTTTTGAGTTGCTTTTCCACTGCTCTTGTATATTGAGATAACAGCTCCAAAGCTCGATTATATTTGATTCCAATTCAGATTTTACCGCCATTGAAACAAAATCCTTTTTCATGGCGGAAGCTTTCATCATCTTAAAGATTTCAATACTACACAAATCAGAAACATTAAAACAAAAAAAACGATCAATTTTAATAATAAAATCAACTTGAAGATATAAAAAGAGCATTATGTAAACAAAAAGTACTATTCTATGCATTGTTACCCTCTTTGATAAGGAATGTCTTCAATCAGCCAATCGAACAATTTCTTGGCCGCAGGAAATACTTTTTCTGTCAAAACAACACTCCTTCCCATGTAGGGTGACTTCACATAATCAGAAGGCTTAGATATTCTTTTATCAAGTACATCCTCACTAGTAAGTTTAACACCAACGGGAGTGTCAATCGAACTAGAACACACCTCCTAAGCCTCATTCTTGATATACAAATGTAAAAACACATATTATTCATGAACAAACTACATACAAAATCAATGAACAAATGTCCTATAACTTATGATCAAATAAGCAAAATCAATGAACAAATCAGGAATATCAATGAACAAACCTCATCCTGAATCCTGTTCAGCTCCTCTTCAAGTTTCTTATTTGCTTCAGCCTCCTTCATCTTATCTAAATCCTCTTGTTTCTTCTTCAACTCCATTCCAATTCTCTTCAATTCTGCATCCCATTCTTGTTTCCTCTTCTTTTTCTCCTCTTCCTTTATCTTCTCTCCATCAATCTTCTTTTTCGCCTCAACATAATCCTTCTTCCTCATCTCTTCCTCTTCTTCTCTTCCTCTTCTTCCTTTCCTCTTGCCTCCTCTTCACCTCCTCAATCCTCTTCTTCTCTTTCTCCTCTCTGCTTCTCTCTTCTTCTCTTCCTCTTCATTGTTCCTCTTCTTCTCTTCCTCATCTTTCAACCTCTTAACCTCTTCTAGACGCATCTTCTCTTCCTCAGCTAGTTGTCTCCTTTTCTCTTCCCCTCTTCCCGCTTTCTCTTTTCTTCCTCTTCTCTTTGTCTTTTCTCTTCCTCCTCAGCTAGTTGTCTGCTTTTATCTTCCTCCTCTTCCCGCTTTTTCTTCTCTTCGTCTTCTCTTTGTCTCTTCTCTTCCCCTTCAGCTGCTTTTCTCTTTTTCTCAGCCTCCTCTTCCCACTTCTTCTTCTCTTCCTCTTCTGTTTTCCTCTTCTCTTCCTCCTCTTTCTTTCTCTTCTCATCCTCTTGTATTAATGCATCCTCCCTCCTTATGGCTTCCAACTCTTCCTCTTCTTGCGTCCTCTTTTCTTCTTCTTCTCTTATCCTCTTGTCCTCTTCATCCCTTTTCAACTTCTCTTCCTCCTCAATCCTTCTCCTGTCTTCCTCGGACTTTTTTCTAATTTGTTCATCAGTTAATCCCTTGCAAACAAAGGAAATCTTTAGTTCCTTCTTCCTTGTCACATCAACCTTCCTGACCTCATCTTCTTGCATCATAACGCTTTCCCTAGCGATATCTGCAACCCCAGCCCAATCATCCCTCAACGGAGACACGCCCAAGTCAAAAGAACGTAATTCAAACCGCTTCTTTGCCTTCATTGCGGCCTCAATTTCATCCAAAACCTTTGTAGCTTCCTCCCAGAATGAATTTTGGCTTGGTGATTCAGAATCTTCTTGGGTGCCAGATTGGGATGATGATGAAACACCCTTCAATCCCAATAGCTTCTCAAAAGCTTAATTGATCTTGGTGAAAAGTCTGTGGCTGGCAATTTCAGTTGGAGCTCTTTGCACATGATCGAGATATATCTTCAAAGCTGATGCAAGCTCCATTGACATCTCAAGATGTTCTTTCAGAAACGACTGCACAAGAAGTAATCTATATAGGTACAAAAAAACACAACATGCTATGAACAAATGTTAGTTTGTGATGAACAAATGCTAGGTTCTGATGAACAAATGATAGTTTGTGATGAACAAATGCTAGGTTCTGATGAACAAATGCTAGTTTGTGATGAACAAATGATATGCCAGTTCATTACCATCATGCAAAAAATAAAGACAAAAACATGCAAAAATCAAATAAACACATACGTCACCGCCATCGCCAAGATCAATTCGTTCTTCAAATTGTTCAGAAGCAGGGGCTTTCCCTTCATTCTTGTCATGATCACCACCAGGGTACACAAACTCAGGCAAACCTCTAAAATAGCCTTTTCAAAAACCACCCTTGGAAACCTCAAAACTCTCTCTCTCAACCAAGTAATCATGGTTGAAATGCTTGATCACGGGGAAGGATCTTGGAGTTTCAGGGCGATGGTAGATGAGCATGCAATCACAATAGACAATCTATCATGAAACAAATTAATGAACAAATTAATCTTATTAATGAACAAATATGCATAAACCAATGAACAAATTGATGATAGTAATGAACAAATTAGAAAATCATACCAACAACAATATAATAGGTCCTCTGAAAAACCCATTGTTTGTTTTCCTCCATGAATTAGCATTCTCAACCAACTTCTCAACAAGATGAGCACACCAATCGTACTCACTGATCTTGTCCAAGTCTACCAAATGATCTAAGAACTTTAAGTTTACACCACCATTTTGAATGCTCTCTATACAGAAGGTGTAGAACAATCTAATAAAGTTCCTCCTAAACCAAGAACCACCGTTCTCATCCTTCTTGATCATTGTACTCAAATGCCCTATTTTGATCTTCTCAAACTCCATCAATTTGTTCTTCCCTGTCACCTCATCAATTTCAGGCAACACAAATTGTTCTCTAAAACTATTATACATATCTGAATGCTTAATAGTCTTCGAGACAAATATTGTCCTTGGACCACGAGGTAGACCAAGGTAAAATTGCACAAGTTCAAGTGTTATCCTATGTAACACCCCGTCTTTCCACAGGGCGCTAGTTAGAAGTAGACCTTACTAGGTACTACTTAAGTGGGTTGACAGCAACACTTTAGGATCTTGCAACGCGTGCACGATGAGAAAACTTAATAAAATCATCCAACCTTTTTATTTTATATAAAAAAAGAAAACATAGTTATGCATGTATTCTCGAGAATATAAATATCCAAATCCGACAAAAGACTACTAAAAAGAATTATTCTAGAACTAACAATAAGCAGGACATAATACTAACCCAACATAACAATAAAACCAACATCCTAATATGTCATGAATAAACTAAAGTAAACCCGACCCCACTATGACACGCGCTCTTTACCGCTCCGCCCCGCCATCTGGCCTCGGTTCCTGCACGGTTCCCTGTTCATACCTGGAACATAAAAATATTCCCCGAAGGATCAACTACTAATCTATCAAGTTAGAAAGAATGCGGAAAATGCAAGACGTTTGAAAACAATTTCTAAGGTCAGCATCCATGACCACAAACGCACTCATAACCCTAAAGGCCAATACCTAAATTAGTCTTGGTTAGTCACACATAGCCACATACACATACACAAGCACAATCTTACAACAATGCAATTTCTCCATCTCGCAAT
Source organism: Fallopia convolvulus (assembly GCA_964016875.1). Lineage (NCBI taxonomy): Eukaryota > Viridiplantae > Streptophyta > Magnoliopsida > Caryophyllales > Polygonaceae > Fallopia > Fallopia convolvulus. Next base: position 33,055,809 of record OZ024721.1, on the reverse strand, counting down.
CCAACCTAACCTCCAAGGCGCTCAACCTCGCGCCGAGTGCAGAGGCATGCCCTCTCACTCTACTTCACAATCTCCCTTCTAACCCCGGCTAAGCCTCCACTGGAGCACTTGCCGAAACACCTAGATAATTTTTTTCGTTTTGAAGGGGAACGGTTTCCCTGTCACACGGACCATACATAGACAACTCTTCCTCTCCGCCAGCTACGATGGCCATGCCAGAAACGGTACCAGCACAGAGAAAATGTTCGAAAAGTTATTTCTGATAAAACCCATTTAAAAACCAATTTGCCCACAACAGCACAAGCAATTCCAAAACACTTCAAAAAGATATTTGGGACTAGTTCCCAAAACCAATCCTACAATAACAACACAAATCTAACAAGACAGAAAAGAACCGAGCAAGTCGAAAACGACTTACCTCATACGAAGGATCCTTGAACGCGGACACAAAATAAGAGCTTGAGTAAAAATGATTCCCTAAACAAAGTAATGAGCACACTCCATTATTAACCAACCACAGTCACAACCATACCGACTCTAAATACTACTAGTTGTACTCACCCGAATTTACGTACCAAATTAACCAGCTACTTGTTGAAGGGTTTCTTGAACAAATAAATTTATATTCAAGACCCCACTGAGTATAGCGAAGTCAGGATCGTCCACGGGAATGAGAATAGTGCTAAAAGATTAGTCGATAAATTACGAAAAGCAAAGAAATCACGAGCGAACCACGCCAGGACGAACCGAGGTGGGTCGTTCACGACCACAAGAGGGTCGGTCCTGAGCACAATCACACACAAACACCAACAAAGGTTCGAGCACGACGTTATGGGTTGAGATCAAAGCAAAGACAAGAGTTTTAATCAATATAAAAAACAAATCCTAGGGCTAGGGCTACCACAACAACAATCATACATGCTTCCAAAAAGAACTCACAATTATCATGCAATTTAGATCATAGAAGAGTCGACTTTTCGCAAACAATTCAAGTTATTCAATCGACTTTCACAAATTAAACAACTTTCTATCTATCCTTCAACCTAGGAATATCAACTTTCGCAAATAATCCTATTAGACCTAATCAAGCAATCAACCTTACACCTTCGTTGAGGTTAATCGCAAGATATGCCTCAACTATCGTAAAGGAATTTAGCACAAGATAGATAGATATGATCATCAAGCATTCAAATTATGAATTCACGTTTTTAGACATGCATGATTGTGTTGGGTTTTCACCCAGCCCTAGAATTTAAGAAAGCTACTCACTCATAGCATAGAAAGACGAAAAGAAAGAAGAAGACATGATCAATCCAAACCGAAATTCAAATTAAACTAAGAAGTCTTACAAAAGTCTCAACCTTGTTCACCAAGTCTTTCTTCAGCTCTAGAGAGTACTTTCCAATGCCCCCAAAAAGAGAATCCCCAAACTAAAGGGTTTAACCTCCTTTTATAGAAGAAAAGGAGTCCTAATTCAACTAGGAAACAAGATAAAATAACCTTCCTAAAATACAAAGATAAAATAAATCCTTAAGATCTTGGGATAGAGAGAAGGTCGGCGCGAGGCACGACCCTCGTAGGGTCGGTCCTGAGAGCATTCTTCTAGCTTCCTCATCTTGGTTCGTGCACGACCCATTCCTAGCTCGATCTTGGGTCGATTTCTTCACCTCTCTTCATGATTTCACTCCTCTTGGACCTACTTCCTTAACTCATCAACTCAAATCTTCTTCATAGCTTGTCCGCCCTCTCTTGCAATGCTCCAAACTCTTCTTTCAAGCTCCAAAACTCCTACAAAATGACACAAAAGGTGCGTAGCTTCCGAATCTCAAGGAAATACGAAAACTAAAGCAAAAAGACTTAAAAACATAACACAAAACTAAAAGAAAAGACTCAAAGACACAAAAACACTCCCTAAAAACACAACTAAAAAGTCGGATATCAAAATACCCCATACTTAGACTTGCTTGTCCTCAAGCAATCAACAAGACATCAACCAAAACCAATAACACATATATCAAGTCAAGTAATAGCCCTCATCAAAAAGCAACTTCAGCATAAATGAATTTTGACAAGTGATTTTAACGTCATCACACATATATGAGCAACTAATGAACACAAGCAACTACAATCCAACCTCACAAGGGATATGTGTTTCACTCAACTTTCATGTGTTTAGGCTTGTAAGTACAACTCTCAACTCAATCCTACATGCAAAAACTCATAGAAATTGTAACTTATATCACCAATCTCTCTACCAAAGATTGTCAAAACAAGTAAAATCATCAAGAGAACTTAGGCTCAATGGAAAACTTCATAGAAGCTTCCATGTGTTTCACTCAACTTTCATGTGTTTAGGCTTATAAGTACAACTCTCAAATCAATCCTACATGCAAAAACTCATAGAAATTGTAACTTATATCACCAATCTCTCTACCAAAGATTGTCAAAACAAGTAAAATCATCAAGAGAACTTAGGCTCAATGGAAAACTTCATAGAAGCTTCCATGTGTTTCACTCAACTTTCATGTGTTTAGGCTTATAAGTACAACTCTCAACTCAATCCTACATGCAAAAAATCATAGAAATTGTAACTTATATCACCAATCTCTCTACCAAAGATTGTCAAAACAAGTAAAATCATCAAGAGAACTTAGGCTCAATGGAAAACTTCATAGAAGCTTCCATTTGGTCGGGTTGTAATGGGGCTTGGTAATAACAATAAGGCGTGGAAATATTTGGTCATGTGGTGCTAATAATATCCAGGAATCAAAGACTCCTAAAAACTCACATAACACCAAAAACATCAAAAGAACATACCAAACTCACTCTTTTCTTTAAAAAAACTCTCATTAACCCTTTTATCCCAACTAATTTTGCTTACAAACACTAAGAAAAATTTGGCTCATGCACACTTTATTCATTGCTCAACTCTTCCCCGTTTTTTTCTTTCTCCCTTATGATTTCCATTTTTTTTGTGGGAGGTTCGGTACCGACCCTGCAGAGTCGGTAACGAGTTCTGCTCATCATTTTCTTCTTTCTTCCTCTTTACTTTCCACTTCTTTTGTAAGTGCATTCAGAGAACCAAACTCCTTTTACATAACAAACTGCAAGATTTTACTTTACCCAACCCCTAATTACCCCACATTTGAACCAAACAAACTCACTCAACAAAACCATCACAACAACCAATACTAAGTCCTAATCGCCGGATAGGGTCAAGCTTACATCGGCTAGGAAATAATTTTGTGGAGCTACAAAAATAGGCTTTAAGGTACAAAGAAATTGGCTTCAAAAAGAGGGATAATGTAAGGGTGGATAAGGATTAATAAGGCTCATGAAAATAAGTTCTCTATCATATGATTTCACAAGTAATGAACTATAATCTTATAGAGGCTTCAAGAAATAGATAACCATCACAATTTCAAGAGATAATATGCACATAAGAGAGTAAATCACACATAAAAAAAAAAGAAGAGAGGTTTTTTATTTTCTCCCTATAAGGCCAAAAATATCTCACAAGGTAGATTATTTTGTTGGATTGCAATTAAACTCATGCTAAAAAGTCATACATGCTCAGTTTCATCACAAGCTAAAAATTCACAGAAAAACAATTTCATGGTAGACTTGGGCTAAACCATCAAAGATATGCTAAATGGATTTACATGATTATGCAAGCAATTACTATCATAGAACATCTAAGTGGAATATTATCAATCCTAAAACACAAACAAAGACACAAAAACCGAGTTTCCTTTTCCCCATACCCCATACTTAAACCAAACAGTGTCCTCACTGTTTAAAGCAAAGACATAAAATTAAAGAGGATAAGGAAAAGGGAACTCACAAAATAAAACTGAAGCGGCTTCAAACCATTGATCACTGAGGAGGTTGAATTTTCTCGGTTCTGTAGAGGTCGGTACCGACCCTGTGGGGGTCGGTAACAAGCTTGTTGTATGTCCACTGATTTGCTTCTATGTAGCACTCCTTCTTCTTCTTAGCACTTCTTAACTTTTTGTACCTGAGTCAATTTAGAAAAACTTCTATCCCTACTACACTACTCTAACCTAAAAATAAGTCAAAAGAAAACTAGCAAAAAGAACTAAGAAAGCAAAAAAAAAAACTAAAACAAAAACTAAAAAGCAAGTTGCCTCCCGTAAGCGCTATTTTTAACATCGTTAGCCCGATGAAATTACCTCGGCTCTAAGGTGGCTTCTCTCCGGCTTTGTAGGGATCTTGAGAAACCCCATACTTAGATGGAAAAGCTTCAAAGCTTCTCTCCAAGACATTCGGTCCTCTATCATCCACAAGAATGCTTGGAAGTCCTACATTAGGGTTAGTAAAATCCGAAAACCAAGGAGGCTTCGACTCTTTCACAGTATGCTCAATAGTAGGAGATGTAAAAGAAGAATGAAAGAAAGGATCATGACCAGAATCAATTAGACCAGAGCAAGGAGACTTACCTTTGTCACTCTGAGGAGGGGTCGTTATCGACCCCTTTGGATCAAGGAATGCCTCGGTATCGTGCCTGTCTAGCCCAATAACGGGTTAGAATTCACCCACAGCGTTGTGATCTTTCAGAGAATGGTCGGTACCGACCCACCATGGGAGGTCGGTAGGCTCCTCGTTGATGCTTTTAGCGACCTCATTCGCGGCAGTATTGAAGCGAAATTCGACCTTCTCTTCCCCAATGTCAAATGTGAGAAGTCCCTTTCTAACATCTACACGTGCCCTTGCGGTAGCTAAGAATGGCCGTCCAAGAATGATTGGCACCACAGGGTCTTCTGGCATCTCCATCACTATGAAGTCGTTGGGAACAAAGAATTTGCCTACTTGCACAGGAACATCCTCTACGACTCCAGTGGTTTTGACGCATGATCCATTTGCCATGTAAAGAGTCATATTGACAGGTTCCAGAGGTCCCATATTGGCTTTGGACCAAATAGAGAGTGGTAGGAGACTGGCACTGGCACCTAAATCACAAAGAGCTTTAAAATGGTGAGTTCCAATACCTATTGTTATAGCAAATTTACCGGGGTCGCCTAGCTTCTCGAGGAGCTCCAACGACCTCACCTCATCCGTTAGCTCTGACATTGATCGCTTCCTAGATAAAATCTCCTTCAATAGTTTAGTATAAGCAGGCATTTCATTCAAGGCCTCGACGAAAGGAATGGAAAGATTCAAGCCTTGAAGCAACTTAACGAAGCGCTTAAACTTTCCTTCCGTCGAGTCCTTGGGTTTCTTAGAAGGGAAAGAAAGTACCTTAGTATTGGAAGAGGAAGGAGTGGGATTGGGATTGGTCCGAGGCGGGTTGTTTTGAATAGAAGGAGAAGGGTTAGAAGACTTACCTTGTCAAGGGAGGTCGAGCTCGACCCCAGTTTGGTCGGGTGCCCCTTCTTTCTCATTAGCAACATCCTCAGGAACGACCCATGAGGGGGTCGTGCTCGACCCTAAATGGGTCGGTCCTGAGGCTTGTTCCTTCTCCTTATGCTTGGGTGGCTCGGGCAACGCCTTGCCACTCCTTAGTTGCATGGCTCGGACTTCACCATGGCTTATTCGGCCTCTAGGATTCTCGTCGGGGCGGCCCGGGAGTTGTCCATGAGGCCTCGGGATTTGAGTAGCTAGCTGGCCAAGTTGGGAATCGATGTTCTTTCTCCATGAGTCAAATTCTCCCAACCTTGCATGAACACCTTTCATCTGCATGGTAAGCTCGGCTCGTACTCCATTGATCCCGTTCTGGACTCTGTTGATTCCTTCTTGCAGCCCTTGCACCCATGATGGTTGCTCTTGATAGCTCGAAGGAGGGTAGGGAGGCGGACGTTGCTCTTGTTGAGGAGGTCTCTTGTATTGGTCATAATTAGGATTGCCCCAAGATGGTTGAGCATTGTTCCTCCCTGCATAGTTGTTTTGGTTCCTATAGGAACCTCTCATGTAGTTCGCCTCCTCATAAGCCTCGGCGGCTCGCACTTACTGCAAGTTAGTGCAAGTGGAAGTAGTATGGGCGGAAGACCCGCATTCTTGGCAAGATTGAGCAGATTTAAAGTAACCTACTTGCTTTTTTAATCGGTTGATCTCATCCTGCATGAATTGGAACTTCACATCCCGATCAACCACATCGGACTGTGGTTCATAAAGCTTCCTCTCCGTCGGCTTAGCTTGTTGGGTATCGTACATGGAATCATAGTTGGTTAGCTTAGTCAATAACGCCCATGCATCATCTGGATTCATCTCAATGAACCCACAATCAGTGTGAAGGTTGATGCGATCCTTGGTAGTCGCGTTGATACCTTGAAAGAAGATCTCTTGGAGAACATAGGGAGGTTGCCCATGAGTAGGGCATTGGCGTAGAAGCTCTTGAAATCGTTCCCATGTTTCCACAAGCGTCTCGTTGGGAAGTTGATGGTAGGAGGTGATGCGCTTCCTAAGCTCCGTTGTTTTTGCCGGTGGAAAGAACTTGGTCATGAATAAATCATGCAAAGCTCTCCACGACGTAATAGATCTTGGTGGAAAGCTCTCCAACCAACTTAAAGCTTTTCCTACAGGAGACCACTTAAAAGCCTTCAAGAGAACATATTCAAGTGAGACACCGCCAGCAGCAATAGTGTCACATAAATCAGTAAAGTTCTTAATATGTTCCATGGGGCATTCAGTGGGTTTCCCTTCAAATTGAGAACGCTTGATTAAGGATATGAAATGAGATTTAATCTCAAAAGTGCGGGCGATCTCCGGGAGCACTATCGCCGATTCGGGCACCCTCAGTTCTGGGTGCATGTATTGCTTGGCATTCCTTGGGATAGCGTTCAGTTGCTCCTGAAGTCGCTGTGCAGCTACAGCTTGAGCATCTCGGTCCACTTGCATGCACTACATCTGAGCGCGGAGTTCCTCCATTTGTCGAGCAAGAGTCTCAGCGTCGGCCATTGCTCGTTTTTCTCTCAAACGTCGGTGGAAGGATCTTTCGGGTTCGTTGTCGTTAGTCAATCTCAAAGGTTTTCCAGGAAGAACGAGATGGCATACACTGCAACCAAAGACAAAGAAAACAAAATTAGAAAACAACAAAAGGGTAAGGGCTAGTCACAAACCCAAACATCAACTAAACTAGGCACTATTGCACACTCCCCGGCAACGGCACCAATTTGTTGAAGGGTTTCTTGAACAAATAAATTTATATTCAAGACCCCGTTGAGTATAGCGAAGTCAGGATCGTCCACGGGAATGAGAATAGTGCTAAAAGATTAGTCGATAAATTACGAAAAGCAAAGAAATCACGAGCAAACCACGCCAGGACCGAACCGAGGTGAGTCGTTCACGACCTCAAGAGGGTCGGTCCTGAGCACAATCACACACGAACACACACAAACACCAGCAAAGGTTCGAGCACGACGTTATGGGTCGAGATCAAAGCAAAGACAAGAGTTTTAATCAATATAAAAGACAAATCCTAGGGCTAGGGCTGCCATAACAACAATCATACATGCTTCCAACAAGAACTCACAATTATCATGCAATTTAGATCATAGAAGAGTCGACTTTTCGCAAACAATTCAAGTTATTCAATCGACTTTCGCAAATTAAACAACTTTCTATCTATCCTTCAACCTAGGAATATCAACTTTCGCAAATAATCCTATTAGACCTAATCAAACAATCAACCTTACATCTTCGTTGAGGTTGATCGCAAGATATGCCTCAACTATCGTAAAGGAATTTAGCACAAGATAGATAGATATGATCATCAAGCATTCAAATTATGAATTCACGTTTTTAGACATGCATGATTGTGTTGGGTTTTCACCCAACCCTAGAATTTAAGAAAGCTACTCACTCATGGCATAGAAAGACGAAAAGAAAGAAGAAGACATGATCAATCCAAACCGAAATTCAAATTAAACTAAGAAGTCTTACAAAAGTCTCAACCTTGTTCACCAAGTCTTTCTTCAGCTCTAGAGAGTACTTTCCAATGCCCCCAAAAAGAGAATCCCCAAACTAAAGGGTTTAATCTCCTTTTATAAAAGAAAAGGAGTCCTAATTCAACTAGGAAACAAGATAAAATAACCTTCCTAAAATACAAAGATAGAATAAATCCTTAAGATCTTGGGATAGAGAGAAGGTCAGCATGAGGCACGACCCAAATGAGTCATGCACGACCCTCATAGGGTCGGTCCTGAGAGCAGTCTTCTAGCTTCCTCATCTTGGTTCGTGCACGACCCATTCCTAGCTCGATCTTGGGTCGATTTCTTCACCTCTCTTCATGATTTCACTCCTCTTGGCCCTACTTCCTTAACTCATCAAATCAAATCTTCTTCATAGCTTGTCCGCCCTCTCTTGCAATGCTCCAAACTCTTCTTTCAAGCTCCAAAACTCCTACAAAATGACACAAAAGGTGCGTAGCTTCCGAATTTCAAGGAAATACAAAAACTAAAGCAAAAAGAATTACAAACATAACACAAAACTAAAAGAAAAGACTCAAAGACACAAAAACACTCCCTAAAAACACAATTAAAAAGACGGATATCACTACTACCTGGCCACTTTACTATAAACAATTGCACAACATACATGTATGTCTAATGATATATACTTAACGAACTTTTATATCATCTAATGATATATACGTATCCAAGTTAAGGCTTGCCCTTTTCAAACCCATACATATATATATATATATAGCTTGAAGACGCTAGATATATATACTAACCCACAGTACTAGTTACTTAGTACTAACTTTCACTGATTGATGCTAATTTATGTTACTACTATCTAGCACCAGCCCACGGCTTACAATAATTAAACCCTCTTCCTTCGACTTAAAACACCGGCGAACTACCCTGTATTTTCTCACCCAAGTCAAACTATTACCGCCTTAAACCTCATCAACTCCCCCCCCCCCTTCTTGCCCGATTCCACAAGACCAGCAGCCATGGAGGAACACATAAAACCCGCCCATTCATGCTAACGAAAAGTTGAACCGAAAGGAGGTATGACTCACCGAAAACACTTGATAATTGGCCTTAAGCGGAAGAAGGGTGATATTGCGCGTCCACGACAGTCTCGCAGTCGCTTCCCCGGCGGCGGCCCTAACGATAAAAACAAAGGAAGGGTCGGTTGAAGAGGGGAAAACAAGGCGAACGATGACAGTCGAAAGAAGCGTGGTGCGCTTTCTTTTTTTTACAGTTTTTTTTAAAGATAAGAGCAATCTCAACCGTCCGTGTGATACGATCGAACGGCCAGGGAGCTTTCTCATTTCTCACACAAACGGGCGTTCGCACGGAACTCTTCTTCATGTCTTTTTTATCTATATTGGTCAAATCTACTAATATTATGTTATCTTTATATTTATTTAGGGATAAATTTTTATAAATATTATTTTATCTTTATGTTTACTTCGAGATAATTTTTTTTATATGTATTTCAAGGATTTGTCATATTCAAGAATTTTTTTAAAATATTTTCATACAGTCGATTTTTTATACAATTGAAGGAATGATTTTACTCAAAACCTCTACTCTAAGTTAGAAAAACCCTTTACGATTATCAATTAAAAGGATTTTATCCTATTTTATCTTATATGAAGACTAGTTGTACCCGTCGTGCATGCATGACCACGACTTAATATTTTTTAGAGATATTATAAATATGATATTCACAAATGAAAATATAATATAAAATTTAATGTAAGTAATTTGTTGTCTGTAACAAGTTCAAAAATTATTTTGTTTTAGAATGAAATAAAACAAACCAAATTTAAATTATTAAGTTTAAAGTTGAGAATAAAGATAGATTATTCAGATAAAATAATTTACCATTCTAATTTTCCTTAACCATATTAAAAATAGGTTTAATTTTAAAAAATAGATAAAATATGAATTAAATAAAACAAAAAAGGTACCTACTTTTAAAATATGGAACATATAAATTTAAAAAATTGTTTTAATAAATAATAAATAATTTGAAATGATAGAAAAAATAAATTATTTATGAAAAATAGGTAGAATATAATTAATTTAATTTATGGTGGTGTAAAAATTATTCTAAAGGCTAAATAAACTAAATATTACATAAGATTAAATATTATATTATCTATTTTTTTTACTTTCCATATACGTAAACTTGTAGACTATTAAATATTTCAGTATTTATACAATACTAAATATTATTAAATATTAAATTTTTTTATAAAGAAATTAACATATATACATATAAAGAAAGTCATAAAAAAAATCATGCTAAAAGATAAAATATATTTATCCTTATTTTTTAATATTTTAAATATTTAAATTTGTTTTTAAACATTTTAAAAGGAATTTTTTCAAACAAATCATTATTTTTATATTAAATATATAAAGATAGATTTAAATAGATAAAAAGAAATTAATAGGAAAATTTGGAATAATACGAATAGAATTATTCTAGTGGCTTGAAATGGTTCAACTTTAGTTATTTTTTAATGAACTTTAATTATTTGTATTAAAAATTAAGATAATCATTGGATTTAGTATGTTAAAAAAAATTTAATACGTCATTATCTGTAAAAGTTACTCAAATTTCTTTTGTTGAATATAAAAAATACTATTTGAGAAATGTTAAAACTAAAAGATAAATCTAATTATTTTATCTTTTCCATTAAAAATGCTTTATAATGTAATTATTGTAATTTAATAGCTTTATTAATAACGATTTTTCTAACCTATGCCCCAAGGGCATAGGTTAAGACACTTAAAATGGAAAGATTTTGTTGATTTGTATTATATGGGGTAATTTAATTTTTTCTAATAGGGTTCATTTATTTCCATATAGGGTTTTAGTTTCTTAAATAAGAATGCTTAACCTATGCCCTTAGGGCACAGGTTAGAAAAACCGTATTAATAAAATGATAAATTGAATTAATAGATTGTATATTCTTATGTTATGAAAGAAGATAAATAAAAAAATTAAAAATTATGAAAAATGTACATTATTGAATTTAGTAAAATAAAAAAGTTAAAAAATTAAATTTGAGAAAATTGTTTACATCATCACCTATAAAAATTAAAAATTACTCAAAATTATATGTCGAAAAAAAATTACCATTTGAGAGATGTTAGAATTTTAGGATAGAACTAATTATTTAACTTTTTCTATTAAAAAAATTATATTATAATTTTCGCAATTAAATAGATTTATTAGAACAAAATGATAAATTAAATTAATAAATTTTATATTCTTATGTTAAAAAAGAAGAAAAATAAAAAATTATGGAAAAAAAAACAATTCAAAATAATACTTTTATGGTCTTATCTTATAAGAATGAAATATTACATAAAAATGGAGTAAAAAGTAATATACTTTTTTTGGTAATAAAAATTAATAAATTTAATTGTGTAATCTCTAGAAAGAATATAAGTAAAAATAAATAAATAACACATACTTTATTATTATTGGTATAAATGATAAGATAGAAATATTTCTTAATCTATATATACTTTACATATAATACGATAAGATTGTAATCCTCAATTTTTAATATTTTATCTATATTGTTCAAGTTATCTAAAAAAAATACAAAAAGTATTTTTGATATATTTTTAAATCGCTATGTTAAATAGTTATTTTTAATATAATGTGATGTGACGCAATATAGTGGGAGATAGAGCTGTCAAAAGTTGACCCGACCCGAAAAACCGACCCGAATCGCCCAAAAATTTTAGGGTCAAGACCCGAAAATTTGAACCCGAAACCCAAAATAAACCGAACCCGATAGACCCGAAACCCGTTGGGTTCAAACCCGAAACCCGTTGGGTTGACCTGATTTATTATTTTTTTGAATTTATATAATATATTTTGAAAATTATAATATAATTTATTATTAAAATATATAAAAATAATAGATTATTATTAAATATCATTTTTTAAATAAAATAATATTTCAATAATTGTAAACAATTCGATTTTCTTGACCTATTGGACCGACCCAACCCGCCCGAAAACCCGAAATGACCCAACCCGATTTGACCGGTGACCCATTACGACCCGAACCCGACACAACCCGAACCCGAACTCGGCCTGACCAACCCGTTTGAAAGCTCTAGTGGGAGATATACTTTATCTTTATTTAAAAATATTAATTATTTAAAATTACACATAATCTATATTTTTAAGATATTATCATTTATATGGATATTTTTATTTCAACGATATATACGTGATCACGTGTACATATTTTTTCTTATCTTTATTTTAATTTATCTTTTATAAATATAGTAAATATAATGTCCTTTTTTATCTATATTGGTCAAATCTACTAATAATATATTATCTTTATGTTTATTTTTTAACAAATATTATTTTATCTTTATGTTTACTTGGAGATAAGTTTTTGTGCATAATTAACTATTTGAAATTATTATTTTAATAAAGAGGTGATTTGTAGTTATTAGTAATGGATAGATATTAAGATCTCTTAATATAATTGTATATTAATAATATTAGTAGCATTATTATCTTTAATAAAATTATTCCATAATGGATTACACTCCAAACACAACTTGCCAAAATTTAAGATATCTAAATATAATTTTATATTAATAATATAAGGAATATTATTATAATATAAAGATTGTAAATTCTTAAATAAACGAAGGGAAAAGAGGTAAATGGAAAAATTAAAATGCCTACGTGGCATAGTTAAGACGACGACACGTAGGATAGAGGGATTCGACTTTAGTTATTAGTAATAGATATTGATGATTGATTGATTGATTGATATTGATGATAAAAAAAATTATTTAAGGGCTTGGACCAAAAACAAAGAAAGAAATAAAAACAAACACTTAACCCAAAAGCCAACATAATATCATATTTATATAGATAAGATATAACTTAATCTTCCTCTAGGGTTTTCAATTATTCTAGTTGCATAACCCAAAAAAAAAAATATTCGTTCCATCTTAACAAACAAAAGATCAATGAGTTCCAAGAAAAGATCAAGAGCTAGGGTTTCAAAGTCTGGATGGGCAAATCTTCCGACTGATCTACTAGCAATCATTGTCGGCGTCCTCCAAATCCAAAACCACATCGATCTCATCCCATTACGATCAGTCTGCCGATCATGGCGAATCTCCATCTCTCCTCCTCCATACAAACTCTCTCCCTTCTTCCCTCTCACTCTCCCGGACCTAACAATTTACGCCAGCGCCGTGTACCGCCGATATCCTCATAAATCTTGGATGGTGTACGTCCAAGAATCTGTCACCGGAAAGCTCGTCCTCCGCCATGCGCTCACGTATGTGGAGATTGCTTGTGATGGTGGACTACTTGGATATTTGCTTGATTTGTCGTCGGATGACTGGATCAGAACTCAAGTTGCAAGATCATACTCTTATAATATGATGTGTGCGATTTGTAATCCAATTGGAAGAACCCGGAAGATAGCTTTTGTAACGAATTCTGGCGATAAAAGCGGATCGATCCAATTAGCTGGCATGTGTACAACACGAGGTTGTTGTACTAATAAATGCAGTTTTTTCGAGCTTGGGAATTGGGATTAGTGGAGGAGAGTCGCAAGAGATTAAGTGCATCTTTGTTAATGATTTTGTGAAGTAGAAGGGATGGGTTTATGCTATTGATAAAGAGGGTAAGCTTTATTGGGTTGACTATAAGAGATCTCGGGTGCATCGGATAAAATGTAAACAAGTTAATGGGGGGTATCTTTTGACTTCTCGTATGTGGTTACTAGTATCCGAGGGATATTTACATCTTGTTTTCTCTTTCGATTGGAATGAATTTTTTATCTATAGGCTAATGGTGATACGGGATGATAGTAATGGCGTGATCGAATGTGGTGAGTGGAGGGAAGTCGAGGATTTGGGTGATAAGGTTTTCTTCCTCACCAGGAATTGTTCCTATTCGGTTTCGGCTAGGGATCTTCCTCGTCCTTGGAAAGGGAACTATATTGCATGTTTTTGTTCGCGATCTGGGCAAATGTTGTGATGACCCTAAAGGAAAAGAAATCAGTGTGTTCTTCGTTGGAGGGAAGAGGGCAGGGAAGAGCCCACGAGTAAGGTCAATGTCGTCGTTACAAGGCTATTCTGATTTGTTTGATCCCCCTTCATACTTGGATTCATAATCTATCAAGTTTGTGTATATGAAGGCATTCATTTCATGGGCTTATATTTAGTTATGGTTTGTGTTGAAATTGGTGAGAATCCCACATCTGAAATTGGGAAGTACAAAACCTAGTATATAACCTAATGAGCTACTCCACCCATTACCATATGGTTTTGGGTTGGAACCTCATTGGGTTTGTATGCTAGGCACATTACACGCACGACCCCCAGATTATCGGTCCACCGGACTTTAATATGGTATCAGAGCAGGTTTCGGTGAGGGTTCATTTCCCGGAGGCATAGGCCCATTCAGGGCAGTCCGCCCGATATAGGAGCGACCGAGTCCCAATAGTGGCGGTTCGCGAGCCTTGAGGGATTTATTTGGACTTGTCGATCATGTCAGCACATTCAAGCAGCCCGCCCAATATAGGAGCGGCCGATCCAATTGTGACGGTTCGTGAGCCTTGAGATCCAGTTGTGACGGTTCGTGAGCCTTGAGGGATTCTGTCCAAGTGTCAACTGGCCCGGGCAGTTGCACTTGAGGGGGCGTGTTGAGAATCACACATCTGAAATTGGGAAGTACAAAGCCTAGTATATAACCTAATGAGCTACTCCACCCATTACCATATGGTTTTGGATTGGAACCTCATTGGGTGTGTATGCTAGGCCCATTACACGCACGACCCCCAGATTATCGACCCACCAGACTTTAATAGAAATAATTCATCTTTGATGAATTAAGTTATTGTCTAATTAACATTTCTTCTATACATAATCGCAAGCAATACTCATTTCTCGTCCCATGGCTTCTCATCGAAAGCGAATCACCCCAACATCTATCTAATCACACATTGTTGGAAGCTTATTGATCAAAACCCATGGGAAGTGCAGATCACACATATACAAACAGGCAAACTTGTTTGCTGATTCTTTAGCAAATGCTAATCTTAGCTTTAATGTTTCTTTTAGTGTTTTAGATTCGTTACCTTCTACCACGTTACAGATTATGGTTTCGGACCTAGCCTCCGTTAGGGGGCGTACTACTTTTGCTTAATGAATAAATAAACTTTCGGGCTTAGGACCGCTTTAAGACAAAAAAAAATGTTTCCACATAAGGCGTCAGTGTTGAAACCCGAAATGATCTAACATTAGCAAAGAAGTTTTAAACTATTTAACATATGGGCAAACAAAGATTTTCACCTTGTTTTTTCTTTATTTAGCCTGTTGAGCAGCTCACGCCTTGAAATGTGTTTACAAGATAGATTATTAAGGCTTCTTTTTTATCATGCGTGCTCTTTTACTCTCACTTTACTCCCACAACACGATTTGAAGTCTTTTTATAACTTCTCTTCGCAAGTAGTGTAGTCTTTTCGAATTTACAATTTGAGCAATATGTCTAGTTCGATCTTCCTTCAGAGGCTCGAAACTCAAAAGCAACTGACTTTTGATTTAAAAATGAAGGTGGAACTTGCAGGAACATCTTCTACAAATATGTGCAAAAAGTGTCAATCCATCCCGATTACTAATATAGAAACAAACTAGGGTTAGTGTTAGAGGGTTAGGTGTGAAATAAAACCTAAGGGGAGAACAAATTTATAATTGGCAAGTTAAAAAGGGATAATTCTGACAATTGCCTTTTTAATAAAAGAATTAAAAAAAAGTCATATTTAAATTTAACAATCAAATAAAATATATTTCGCAAATATTGCACATATTTGTTTAACAAGGACAGAATGGAAAGAACGAATTTTTTGCTCTTCATTCCATTTTTCCTTTCGAATTATCAGCCAATGTACCTTTCAATTATACAAATACAAAATCTATAAAAAAAAAAAATACGCCAGCCTTAAGGGCGTACACAACAAAAACAAAAAAGGAACCCAAAAGAGAGAAGAAATGAAAGAATTAAAGCTTACATTTTAACAGTTTTTACATGCAATTTTTCCATGTGTGATCAATCTTCTTTTGTTCTTCAATTTTACAAATCTATTTTTCAATGGAAGCAGCCATTTTAAACCAGTTCCATTAGGAGAGGATCTCCAGCAGCCATTAATCTAACCAATTTTATAAACTCCTGCTCACTTGTAACACTCCATGGATGAACAGCTGGTGCTTGGGCTGAATACAAGGTTGAAGAGTTTGATGGCGGTTGTTTTTCTTCGTAAATCATTGAATTCAAAACCGAATCGAAATTCTGAGGAGAATCCATGGACAGATAGATCAAAGGAGTTGCAACCTTGTGGTGCATCTCAAGGTCACCGATCATGGTGACCAGGTCAAGATAGTCGTCCACAAATCTCCTGGGAATGTAGAATAGCTCAGAGTTGCTAATGATTAGATCGTGTTCGCTCTTTGCAGTTTCCTTGTAATTGACTTGGAAGTGGGCTGGCATCATGTTAACAACCTTCTTCACCATTTTTGCTTGTTTCTCAAACCAGTCTTTATTTTCCTTGGTTGAAACTGTGCCCCATGACTTGGATACCTATGGTAACAACATAAAAAAGAGATGAAATGAGATTTGTGAGTTGTGTTTCAAAGAAAGCTCAAGCTTGCTAATGCAAAAAAAAAAAAAAAAAAAAAAACAGTCCAGGATAATGGATCAGAGATCATATTATTACCTTGTCAGTTATCCAAAGCTTTGTCTTGTCTGCTTGCACCAAGTTCCAGTAATTAAGAATAGTATTATCGTGAAGGAAGAGAAATCCTTCCGCGCTTGAGTATCTCTTCATTACAATAGGAAGCTTTCTGCAGGAACAAAAATATAGTTAGAATGCACAGCGAAGTATTCATATAAAAAACACAGGGAATCGGCAAAGACTTGTCAAGATGAAGACATTATTGGATCAGCAAGTTCATTTGCAGGAAAAAACACATGCACAGGTAAGAAACATACTGATCAAGCAGGAACGACAGGTATTCAATACTAGCTCCAAAAGCATAAGCAGAATAAAGTCATATAATTTCAAAATTTTGCCTAAACAACAGACGACAAGTATTCATTAATAAAAGGTCAAGCACGAACAAGTTAAGAAGAAAAGAAAGCAGCATTCATGGATGGATACATGAATAACTTACTTGTAAATGTAATCCAACTGCCCCTGATGAACAGCAAGATCTTTATTTCTGTGCTCCGACAAAATGATGACAGTTTTGAAGATCCGGCCATAGAGCAATCTCCACTCAAGAGCAGTGCTTTCAACAGGCCCACTACAAAACATAACAAGCACCACATTTCCAAAATTCTTCCTCCACCGAATCAAGTTTCCAATTTCATAATTCACCGTCCCAATCTCCTCAACTCCGAGATGAACAGATGGCAACTTTTCTGGAACAAACTCTTTCCTATCTCCATGACCAATAGCAGCACGAGGCCGCTCCAGCTCTAATGACATCAGCCTTGGCTGTTGGTATCCCACAGCAAGCAGATCCTGAAGCCAAGCAGCTGTCAGTTTCACATCATTCTCAGTCCAAAACCTTTCTTCCGCCATGTCAAAGCTCAGTTCCAGAATCTTCTCAAACAAACTATTCTTTCTTGATCTCCAGGAAATCAAAAACTTGATCAGACGGCCTACATTCACATGGAGATCCTTCTCTTCAGAGAAAGGGTAAGATTCGACTCTGTCGTACCTATGCACTGTTGGAGGATAAAGAACGACGTATCCACCAATCTCCCACAAAAGCCTCTGTCCCCAATAACCACGAAGAACATCGGAAGCCATAGAACTGACAGAAACAGGGAGCATTAGAGACCAAAATGCAGAAGAGTGGAAGAGAGTATTGAAAGAGTTCAGTGGAGCCATTACGCCCTGTGGCAATGCCACTTTGGGTGCACGATCATCAAATCTAATGTCGAAAGCTTCAACACCCGACTTCCTAGTGAAATAGAACACAGAATCCACATCAGGAAGACCATTGGAAATCCCTTGTTGTATGAACTGCTTCCCACCAAACACCTCAGTGTAGTATTCCTCATTTGCCACAGCGCCCACGTTTTCTAGGGGCAAACCTCTTGGCCAGACCGATCGTTGCCCGAAATGTATAAACGGATTAACCACTGTTCGATTAGGGTTTTCATGAGTATATTGCAGAATAATCTCCTGCCTAGCTTGCTCTCCCATCAGCTCCACATCGAAATGCTTCCCTAAACCCCCATCAATCACATCTCCTCTATCATCCGCATCGAATATCTTAGTAGCTCCGTGTTGAATAGCGAATAGATACCCAATGGTCTTTCTAACATGGGAGTTATAAGGCAAAAAATCGAAAACCCGAAAACCTAACTTGGATTGCATCTCCACAGATAAAAAAATCGCACCTTTCAGCTCCCAATCTGGGGGCGTCTCCGAATTTCCAACAGCCAGAACCTGCCATCCCTTGATCTTCACCAGTTTTCGAAGCGAATCGGACGGGAATCCAGAAACGGAGACGACAATCCAGCGATCTGCTGGGAAATTCGCGAAGGGGGAGGACTTATCAGGGATGGATGGAATCGAATTCCAGTTGATTTTGGGGAAGTGGACGGTTTCGAGCTTCTGGGCGGTGGACTCGAAGCACTGAAAGGCGGCGGTGTCCCCCACGTTGCGGAGGAAGAAGAGAGCGGCGACGGTAGTGACCAGGAGGAAGAAGGAGACGATTTTGTAGAAATTTTCGGAGGCCCATGTGGAGAAATCGAGGTTCTTGGTGCGGGTGAAGCGAGACGGATGGAGAGTTGGAAGGGATCCACCGTTGGATTTGGGATAACTGGGAGGCTTTGGTTGCGGATTCGGGGATCTCGCAGGTAAACGATCTTGGACCAGCATTTGATATCCTCCAAAATCGAAGCTTGCAGATTGCGAATTGAAGCCGCCAAAATACAGTCTATTGATTGAGTCACAAAGAAGAAGAATTGAAGAACAGGAGAGAATAACGGACTGCAAGCGTTGTGTCGAAGGATGTTTGTAGAGTAATGGGGGTAGCTGCCGACAAAGGAGAAGAGGAAGAAGAGGTTGCTTCGAAATGAATGAAGACAAAGTTATGCAATCACCACTCACCAGCACGGTTGGTGTGGTGTTACAAGTGTGAGTGTGATACAAGAACTGTCTTCTCAAATTTCGCATTTTGCTTTCATAAGTTTAATAAACTCTCCTCTTCTTCTTTTTCTTGTTTTTGGGTAGAAGGAGTCCCCTTACATTATCAAAAAGTAAAGTATTAATAATTTCAAGAAGGTTAATCAATAATAGGTAAACTACACAGGTATTTAAATAAGTATAATGTTTTCCTTTTGGAAACAACGAGCTAAAATTAAACATTTACAAAATTTGGACCAAAATACGAAGTATTTTCAATCAATATCAAAAATACGCTCTTTTAAGCAAAGAATAACACAATTTACAACTTCTCAAGGATTGGTAGTCTTTGATCATGCCTCCTTTTATTTTTGTTCTAGTTATGGAATATTTTGCTCGATTGCTACAATTTGAGTCCTCTCAAAGTTTATCTAGAGTTGGTATTCGCTTAGTTAGGAATGAGACTTGTATTCCGTTTCTAAGTTTTGTGGATGACACTATTATTTTTGCAAATGCTACACAATATAATATGAATTTTATTAAACTTTTTATGTATAAATTCAGTACTCTTTCTGGTCTTTCCATTAATTATAATAAAAGATCGTTTCAGACTTCCCTCAAATATATCTCGTCCTACGGCTATGTTTCTTGCTAGTATTCTAAATGTTCAAATAACTACCTCTTTGGAGAAATACTTAGTAATTCCTATTTTAAAGGGCAGGGTTCAGAATATGATGTTTAATGACTTAATATCTAGACTAAAACAATAGTTGTCACAATAGAAGGCTAATTCTATTTCTTATGCGGGTAGGACTATGTTAATTCAGTCAAACCTTTTAGGGGAAATTAGCTATTTAATACATAGTTTTTTTGCTTCTAAAAGGAATATGTAATGAGATAGACAAAGTTAATAAATCATTTTTTGGAATAAATTCACTCCTAATCATCATCCTCTTATTAGCTGGGACAAAATATGTTCCCCAAAGGAAAACGGTGGTGTAGGTTTATGCACTACTTATAATAATAATGTTCCACTTCAAATGAAATTATTGTGGAAAATTCTAATTGATCCCTTGAAATATTTGGGTCAAAACTATAAATGAAAAATATCTTCATTCCGAACATATTTTTAATCATAAACAAAAATCTTCATCTTGGCAGTTTGGTCGACTACTAAATATAAGGGACTCTTTCTCTAAAGATATAAAATGGTTAGTACGAAATGGATGTAAGATTAATTTCTGGTCTGGTGTGTGGGTTGTTAATTCGAACTTTTTAGAATTCTTTGATAATGGAGATTATAGTTTAAAAGTGCAAAATTTCATTACAATTCATAAAGCATGGGATGTTCAAGCTTTGAATCAATTATTACCGCCTTGGGTTGTTCAAAAAATTGTTTCCTTGTTAATTCCGTTTTCTAATGTTGAGCATACTATTATTTGGACGCTAGCGTCTGATGGTGTTTTTTCTGTCAAGACGGCCTCAGAATTAATCAATTCAATGCGACACTTACCTTATTCAGGTTTCTCCTAGATCTGGAAGACTAAACTTCCTCCTAAAATACAAAATTTTATTTGGAAATCTTGTACAAATTGTTTACCTACAACAGAAAGACTTAATAGATATTATAAATCGGTTCCCCATAGTTGTTCTCTTTGTGATATGAATGATAAGAATATAAATCATTTTTTATTCCATTGTCCTTTTACTCAAAAAATGATTCTAAATTATGAATAAAAGTTAAATGTTTCATTTGAAATTATTTCTTGGGGGGAGGTTTATTGATAATTTAGTATCTACTTTTGATGCAAATACTAATAGCAATGTTCTATATTTTCTTTGGTGGTTTATCTGGAATCATAGGAATAATATTATATTTAACCATACGATTCGAGATTCTAATTTATTACCCAGTGAATTGGCAGTTAGAGAGCATTCTTTATGGGTTTCATCTCCAATCAAACAAAAGAATAAGCCTGTTTGTAATAGGCGCAAAAGGAAAAATAATGCGGCTTGGAAAAAACTACCTACCAATTGGTTTAAATTAAATTTTGATGCTTCCAAACAAAATAACTCTAATACCTTTATAAGTTATATTCTGAGAACTCATAGAAGTTATATTATTAGCATTGATCGTCAAAAGGTTTCTCCTATGTCAGTTCTTCAGGCCGAGACTTTAGCTTTGTTATAAGGACTTAAAGAGGCAATTCGGTTGAATATTAAACATATTATTATGTCATCTCTTCTAGTTTCTGATTTTCTAGAATCTAGTATCTGTAATATTAGGGACTCTTGTTGTCTTTATCATCTCTTTTTTTAATTCTTAAAGATCATCTGTTGTAATGATTTAGGCTAGCCCTGTTCATATGGGGCTACCTAATGTTTGCCTTGTAATGAGCTAGTAGCTCATTGAATCAAAAAAAGAAGGTTATTCACTAAAGAAGAGCAGAATACATATTAATCTTTGAGGGGCAAGAAATAATCAACATATGTTCGATTTTAAAAACAACAACGCGCTCTCAACAAACACTCCGTTCTCTCTCATAGGGTTCCTTTTGCCCCCTTTAGTTTCCATTCTGCCTCCTTGATTTCCCCTTCCCCCGTGTAAATTCGTTTGTGCTTCAGGTTGTTCTTCAGTTTCTTTGTCAATTAATTATGACCCTTTGGATCTTGATCTTTGTTCATCACTTGTGGAGGTTGCCTCCTTGCTTTGTTTTATCTATGGCTGGATTTTGGGCTCCTTCAATGGTGCTCTTTGTGTTCAGTTTTGGTTTCCTTGTTTGATGGTGTGTGCCTCTCTAGATCTCTCCCCCTTGTGGATTGGGTTCCTCAGTGGTGTTTCCATCTTCTTGTTGTCATGGATCTGTGCTCTCTTTCTTGATGTTCGAGGTTTTAGGATCCCTTTATTTGGGATATGGGAGCTTTGTCTTCGTCTCGATCTTTCTCCTTTGATGACCTCTCCGCTGGTCGACGTGGATTTCGTTCCATGTCCTCAGGTTTGTTCTTATTTTGTGCTTAGGCTTTGCCCGGGTAAAAGGTGCTATTTCTTTCTCTTGAAAATAGGTGCTTTGATGGGTTTTTTGGTCTTACTTCCTTGTTTGGTTTCTTTTAGGTTGCTCGGTTGGGCTCATCATGCAAGTATTTTTTCTTTACACCTTTCCTCCAAACTTCTTATTCTAGCTATTGGAATGTTGCAAGGGTTCCTAAGTATGAGCGACTTGTGTCTTTTTTATGAGGTTGAGCTTGAGTGTCTTCTTTTAGTTAGAATGGGCATGAACCCAGTAGTGGGCTTGTGGGGGCGGCCCCCCCCCCCCCCCCCCCCCCCCCCTTTCAAAATATATTTTTCATAGAAACACTACAATGCATTAAATTGAGTCAGCGTAGATGGTGGACGTGCCCCCCCTTCCAGTTTTGAACGAAGTCCCGTGTTCGACTCCTTGCAATGGCTTTTCGGTTTTTATTTCCTTGAAGGTTGGTATTCTGTATGCCAATGGTAGGCCCTACATTCTCAATTATCATTTTAAAAAAATTCGTATATTATTAGGAATAATAGAAAAGGGGATTTATAGACTTTTGTAAGGTTACCACCATGCCAGTGCATTAGATATACGGAGTATTATATATATTTTCAATTTCTCCCCCTTTTGTAACGTGATTAAATAGTGTTGTTTTCTTACTTTTTTTGCTTTTTTATTACTAATGATGAGAATATATGAAAACATATAGTAGATGAATTTGTTTAGTTGTTTATGATCTATAATACATGTATTTTGTGTATTTTAAATAATGTTGGTGGTTGATTAAAAAGAACAACCATTACTTAGTTATGTTTCCTATGTAAATTTAAAAAAAAATTATAATATCATATTATTGTACCTTGATTAATTATATGCGTTTAAAGGACTTATTAATTTATTACTTTTATTTTTATAGTAGAAAATCACCAATAATCCATTTCCTTTTTGTTAATTATTGTATAGTATATATCAATTAAGTATAGTGTGATATAAAATAATATTTGATAAATCTTGATATGGGATATTTATCATTTAGAAATTAATATTACACTAATTTCTTTTTCAATAAATTATATATTAAAATAAAAAATTGGACATTATTATAAACGCTATAAATAAGATTACATCCTAAAAATTAGTATCAAGAATATTTTACTTTAAATATGATTTTATATATTAATAATATACACCCTTAATTGATTAGGGATAACCTTGTCTTGTTTTATATGGTGAGTCAATGTTTTTAGCCCAGTCCCCCCCCCTCCCCCCCCCACAAGATCCTGGGTCCGCCACTACATGAACCTAAATGGTTGAAACTAGTTACACAACAAATTTTACTTATCAAGGGTGGTGTTTGGCAACAAATAATTCCTACTATTTGTACCTGTTGGTATAATTTAAGACATCAGTGGTTGATGCTTCATTGCTTGAGAAAAATATTACACCAGTCCTCAACAAACTTTCCTAGGAAAAAATCCATGCTCTTGGGTATGATCAGATGCTCCCTATTTTGTCATACTTTTTTATGACATGTATGGTTGAGGAATTGATTACTCATTGGCTTTGGATATATACAAACTCTAACGATGAACACATGTGGGAGGAGATAAGATCAAGTCAGGTTCTTAAAGTTTGTATAGTAACCACCTTATTTATTATAATAGTACTCGCCCTTGGATTTGAACAAAAGCTCTCGTTTCTACTATCCTTTTTGGTGTTAGACAAGGTTGAGGTATTGATCATTCTTTAGGCTTGGATGCATACAAACTCTAATGATGAACAACTATGGAAAGAATTTAGTTTAAATATTGTTCTGAAAGTTCGTATTGTAACCTTTAAAGTACATATGTTATATCTATTTATGTATTCTTGGATTCAGTTTTGTTTTGTTAAGTTTTATAATTATGCTTGTAATTTAATCGAATTTCATGTTTGCTTCTATGGTTTTACAAGTTCTAAGTTCTTGTTATTACTAGGGGTGTTCATAAACGGATATTTGATCCATCTGCCTTATTGGATCGGATATCCTAAATTATTTTTCTTGAAATATGGCATCCATATCCAATCCAAGTAAACCCGGATATCTAATCCATGTATCTCGGATCGGATCGGATATCCAACCGGATATTCGTATATATTAAACGCGGGGTACATACGCACACTTTTTTTAAAAGCGCACAGAAATGTGCTCGCAACGCGGGCTCGCGCGAAACGATATTCCGCGGAGGGGCAAAAGTGGAAAATGGAAAGGGAACAGAAATGTCGGGGGGACGCGCGAAACAGGCCTGCGAGGCCGCGCGAAAAAGGCCTGCGAGGCCACTCGAAACGGGCTCGCGCGTCTTAATGGGCCTGCTCGAAACGCCATTGCGCGCAAAATTAGGCTAAAATCGTTACGCGAAGTGCCGCCGCACTAGTCGTCTCCTTCCTCCGTCCTCTCCTTCCGCGAAACACCACTTCGAGCAACAAAAATGTCGTCTCGCCCAAATTCCCTACCGTCGGCGTCTCAAACGACGGATTCCGCACCACCGGCCGCTGATACCGACCCCGCTCTTGGACCGTCGGCCTCTCCACACCCCGATCCGGCCTCCCAACCACCACCCATCCCCACCACCGGCTCGGATCCGCCCTCCCAACCACCGCCCAGCCCCGCCACCAGGCCCGATCCGGCCTCCCAACCACCGCCCAGCCCCGCCACAGGCCCGATCCGGCCTCCCAACCACCGCCCAGCCCCGCCACCAGGCCCAATCCGGCCTCCCAACCACCGCCCAGCCCCGCCACCAGGCCCAATCTGGCCTCCCAACCACCACCCAACACCGCCACCAACCCCGATCCGGCCGGCCAACGACCACCCAAGCCCACCATTGACTCCGATCCGGCCGCACAACCACCACATGGCCCCACCACCGACGCTCCGGCGACATCCGATGCTCCGACGGCATCCGGAGCCCATTTTGTTCGTAGCCGGATCCGCACCCGAGCGACGTTTACGGCTGAGGTACGTTTTAAATTCATTACGAAATTTTATATTTTTGTAAAATTTCGTAATGAATTATTAATCAAATTTTAGGTATTAAATTTCATTCATATGATTGAGTAAATCAATTTGATAAATCAATTTGGCTTATTTAGTAAGATATTTGTTTACTATTCAAATTCCTAGTTATATTTAGTTTTTGTTATTGTTATTAGTTGTTTAATTTAATATATTTGTATTAATTTAGAGTTACATTTAAATTTTGAATTATTAGCTATGAACTTGTAATTAATATAAGTAGATAAGTATGACCCTAAAAAAATGATAAATAATTAAATTAAGTAGATAGGTATTTTTTTCAAGATAAATAAGAAGATAATCTAACTTTGACCCTAAATTTTCAACTTGGAATTTTTTTGACATGATTTCTAAGATATTTAATTTTAGTAAAAAAATGATATGAACTTGTAATTAATATGAACTTGTAATTTTTTTGACATGATTGATATTTCAACTTGTAAATGATATGATTTGTAAGATATGAACTTGTAATTGATATTTCAACTTGGAATTTTTTTGACATGATTTTTTTGACATTTAGATTTTGAATTATTAGCTATGAACTTGTAATTAATATAAGTAGATAAGTATGACCCTAAAAAAATGATAAATAATCAAATTTTAGTAAGATATTTAATTTCATAATTTGTTTACTATTCAAATTCCTATTTATATTTAGTTTTTGTTGTTGTTATTAGTTGTTTTATTTAATTTATTTGTCTTAATTTAGAGTTATATTTAGAATTTGAATTATTAGTTATGAACTTGTACTTAATATGAATTCATAGTCGTAGGTTGAATTCTTGCTTTTAAAAAAATAATTAGAGTTATATTTAGAGTTTGAATTATTGTTTTATTCATTTTTCACTACAAACGTAATGAAAACTGAAATAAAATTAGTAATGATAAATGAGTTTTTGGTTTGGATTTTGAATTCCTACAGAAACGACGAATTCATTAGTTGAATTCATATTCATAGGGTGAATTTCTAATTTTACATAAATAAAAGAAAAAAAATTAATAGAAAACTTACTAATTTAATTTGAACTTGTCACCTAAAGGACGTACACACTAACTTGAGCGTCGTCCTCCTCGATAAGAGGAGGAAAAAGGAGGCGCCCAAGCTCACGTGTGTCGAGATTGCTCGTGCGTTACTTGCCGGAGTTCCGCCTACCGAGCAGCAGCGGATAGCTAGTGATCCGAAGTTGACGCATGCACCGGAGATAGATGTAGACCCCTCCGTCGAGGTGGAGGTGGATTTTATAGAGGAGCTCCTGCAGGACGACTTGCCAGATGACGTCGCGGGGGACGACCTGCCCTTCACAGAGCAGGACATACAGTTTGATGCTCCCGTGGGTACAGCGGAGGATTTGTCGGTTGACGATTACCACATATCCGAGGCCACCATCTCTATTTCACCTCCCACCACGACCCATGTCCCGCCACCGCCACCGGTCTTTTCCAGTCCTCCACCTACTTCTTCGACCGATCCTACTACATCCGTGGCGGGACCCTCATCTCCTCTGCTTACATCCACATTTCTGTCTCCCCCTCCTCCCGTTCCAACATCACCCATCCCTCCTCCCGTTTCAGCATCCTACATACCTCCTCCCGTTCCAGCAGCACCCATTCCTCCTCCCGTTTCAGCATCCCACATACCTCCTCCCGTTCCAGCAGCACCCATCCCTCCTCACGTCCAACTGGGTCTGCCCCTCCCCCCGCTGCAGAGGGACCCCCAGCCCCCCCTGCACCAGCAGCAGGGGCCGCTCCTTAGGACCTTCCCGCTGCGGAGGGCGAACTGGGAGGTCCTATTGACTGCAGCCTATTGACGACATATTCTACACACGTGGCTCGCAGGATTTGGCTCGACCGTGACGTACGTAAACTTTTCCAAACTACGAGTACTTAATTATTTTCGAAAGCAATGTTTAGTTTTTCTAACTCACGCTTGTTTTCCTCTTTTTAGTATCTCCATGTCACTAGAGTGTGGTCTAGGAACTTGGCTCCTTTACGCTCGTTTCGACAGTATATGCATGGAGGCCCCGATTCTTGGTGGGGCCTCGCATAGCGGAGCGGTCTCACCGGGCTGATCAGTCTGGAGTTTGGCGCGACGGACCACATTCTCATCTCTGCATTTCGGGAGCGTTGGTATCCAGAGACCAACACCTTCCACTTCCCGTGGGGCGAGATTACTATCACCCTCCATGACATGCACCGCATTTTCGGGGTGCCTATAGATGGAGACGCTCTGGTACCCCAGATGGATCCGTTGCAGCTCGAGGCTCGTTTAGGAGATTTGCTCGGCCTCGATCCACAAACAGCACACGCTTGGAAGACACGGGCCCCGAACAGCACCATCGCAGTTATTTTGTCGGACATGTTTAGGGGCAGGCGAGCCGCATCCCCAGCGACCATTGCCACTGTGTTTCTATGGTACTTTCTCGGGATGACGTTATTCGTCGACAAGTCCGGAAATTGTATCAAGACGTGGATATTGGGGTTCCTATTGGACCACGAGAGGACTGGTCGATATGCTTGGGGGGCGGGTTTAGTGGCGGGGGTGTATCGTGAGCTCGGCATGACGTCGCGCGCCGATGATAGGGGATGCTCGGGTTGCGCTCTTATTATGAGGGTACGTGCTTCGGCCTAAATATTTCATTCTTCGAATTTGGTTGGATTCAATATCTTATGAGTATTGTTTCAGACATGGATCATGAGTTATTTCGAGCACACCCAAGGTCGGATCGAGTTGGCTATGGAGACGCTAGTTGACCCACGTGCAGCCGCACGACAGCCTGGTGAGCGGGCCCCAGCCGAGACGCAGCTAGGCTGGATGCGCTGCGGCGGCTTCTAGACACGATCCGTGCAGAGGAGGTTAGACTTCGAAATCAACCTGATGTACATTCTTTAGTGTGAGTGCGACGATTGATGATTTGTATTCCGCTTTGCAGATTCATTGGACGCCGTGGGGCAACGAGCTGGATTTTGATGGCGCGTACCGGGTGTCTCGCTATAGGGGCGTCCTGGTACTTGATAGGGTACAGGAGGCGTACCATCCAGAGAGGGCGTTGCGCCAGTTTAGTCGCATCCAGACCGTCCCTCCTCCACCATTGGAGCCTACGATTGTGGTCCGGCATGAGGCGATTCAGAACCGCCCATACATTGTTTCATATGATCCGGCGGACCTTCACTGGGCATAGCGTATGGAGCACCTGATCGAGTTGGATGTGCAGCGTGCCGAGTACACATGGCAGGTGGAGGAGGGCTACTTGGCATGGTTTAGGGCCCGATCTCACATGCACGTCGACCCGACTTCGCCGCACCAGGATGACCCGCGTCCTCCTGTGCCTCACCCGATACCGGCAGTTTCTGAGAGGATGGTAAGAACATATTTTTTTTAGTTGTATGTTTAAGTTGATATTTGAGTGTACAAACTAATATGATTTTATTTTATTTGCGCAGAGGGTACAACACGCAGCGGGATATGCTCGGAGCCAGCTACTGCAGATGCCTCATGATCATCCGGCTGCGCAGCATCTCAGGCACATGCTCGACATCCTAGAATCTGACACACCGCCTCCCCCACCGATGCCCACCCGGCACTTCCCGGATTCAGTGCACGAGCGCGGCAGTGGCAGCGGCACCTCGCATAAGCGCCAGACTTAGATGCTTTCATATTACACATACATTAGCACTTTATGTATATATTTTTGGTAGTTTTGGATTGTTGGTTTCATTTCACATTACTACTCTTGATTTCGGATGTTTTGGATGGTTTGGATTGTTGTTTTTGGATTATATCCATTATTTACAAGATGTGATTAATGCATACAATTATTGTAATAATATGTAGGGTTTAGGTTTAGGGTTTAGGGTTGGAATTTATAACACTTGAAATTTATAACACTTGGATCCACATTTCGACGCCGCTTACAACCAACTTACCAAAAAAACCGTAAACAACAATTATGACTTATACCACTAAACAAGTGGCACTTGAAAAAACCAAAAACAACTTACTGAAAAAACCATAAACAACTTACACCCTACACCATAAACAACTTACTGAAAAAACACTTGGATCCATAAAAAGTGACTTATAACAGTAAACCACATCATTAATTCTCCGGCGAAATATCATCAATCGCCCGAATCTCGGCACCTTCAGTCAGGCGAAGCTGCATCGTCATTTCTTTGGCGTAGATGCGATGTGTTATATCGTTGTCGTTCAAGAAGAAGCGACAATATCCTGGTGGTGCTCCATAGCCAGCTTCGCTCCAGTTCATGACGATGTTTTTTTATTGATGCGCCTTGTATCACAGACCATTCTGTCTTTGTCTCCCTCACCCCACGGACGTGGACGATGGAGAAGTTTATGATGGGTGGAGCAAAGGGGTAGGTTCGCGATGAACACACTTTCCTTTTAGCCATTGGTGTGCCGATAATGAAATTATGGTTTCGGTATAGAGTTTAGGGTTGATAGAGAGTGGAGCAACAATGGAGAAGGTTTAGGTCTCATTTTATACTTGGAATTTGCTCGAAGGGAGAGATGTGCATGCATAAGTCTTGTCACCAAAAAAGCTGTTGGTATACTGTTTTCAGAAGCATGCGCGGAACTGGTAAAAATGGAATTACCCAGTTGGGTGAATGGGGTAACAGAAGGCGCGCAATGGGCCCTCGTGTTTCTGCGAAATGGGCCTTCGAGAAGGCTCGAAGGCCCATTTCGCGGAAACACAAGGGCCCATTGCGCGCCTTCTGTTACCCATGGTGGAAAACACAGATATTATACTATTAAAAAAATACCTACAAATTGAACCAAATTATCGCAAACGTAGTCTGACATGCATGAGTTTGAAATTCATCCCACTTCAACAAGATTCGTTCTCTTAACATTACGGGTAAAAATTCAAACGAGTAAGACATGACAGGGGAATGCTCTTCATTAAGATAAATTGAGCTTAGTAGTCATCAAAAAAGGGAAAGCTCGACCCACTTACGTCGAAACATCTTTAAAAAGTTCATAAATCCCCTAAACGGGGCACACAATACATGAAATATGAAAACATGTTCTTCTTAATAAAGTACATATCGCATAACAATCCATCTTGCCACAAAACTGTCCTAAGTAAATGTCTCCGGATCCCGACCGATGTCCCTTCGGCAAGCCTTCCAATGGTCAATCCTCGGGGTAAGAGCCTCGAGCCAGTAGTCGACGCTGGGGTCATGGAATTGACGCCATGCATGAGGAGGTGGGGGGATAGGCGCGTTCCCCGTAAGCCATACCTGAAAAGAAATGTTATGTCACATTTACGAAAGAAAGATGTACAAAAACAAAAAACTTAAAAAAAAGTGATTACAAATTTCTCACTGGTATAAAGTGGTCACGTTGACCAACGTGGGCGATAGCAACGACTGGTGGCGGTATCCCATGTCCTTGATTGTTGCCAAAAATCTGCAACGGTAAACACATGTGGGAGCCTCGATCCCTCGATAACAACACAAGTGGCACTTGATAAAACGTAGAAAACACAAGGCCGTGTAGCGGCATATCTAGCCAGTATCTGTTCGCGCAAGGAGACTCCACATGGCCGATCTGCTCCAAGAAATCAGCAAATGATGTAAGGCCCCTAGTGAACAAGACTTCATACATATCTCTGTTACGCATCAATTCTGCCTGAAGCTCCCATCAAATACTGTAATACTCCTCCTCTTGCCTCCCCAATACGCAAGCAAGGGACCGAAAACCACAATGACCGTCTCCCATCACGTCTCTAGCATCATCAATGAACGGAAATACAAAACTATCCACATTACCCATGCCAAAGTTAACCCCGCGCCATTTGACGCTCGTCGGGGGGCCATGGTGGCTTCCATCGGCGGGGGTAGCGGTGCTAGGAGGCGCGGTCGCAACCAGAGGCGTATCAACTCCAACTCCGGTCCGTTTCTTATTCCTAGATCCTTTAGGTCGTCCGCGTGGTCGGGATGGCGCCGATGTATTTGCTTTGCTCCGACTGTTGTTGTCTTTTCGTCTTTGTTGCTCCCTCTCGTACTCTTCCATTACGTGCTCAAGGTGTGTTTTCTCCCGGGTGGTTGAATACTTGTTGGCTCCATCTGGCGTCTCGTAAGGTATTGGCTCAATAAGGTTTGTGGCTTCAGGATGCTCTGAATCTTTGAACGCTGATGTGATCTGCAAATACTGGTCTCTACGCATCTGACCGCTATTTCGCTTTGCCACCATTTCGTCCCACGTTGGGTCTTGAATGGTCAAGGGTACGTAGGCAAGGGCAAGATCGTTGTCATCGCTAAGGTCATCCCATTCGATCTGTTTCCAAAAAGTATGTATCTCCTCCAGCTCGATGGGTACTTTAGTTATGATAGCGTGTGCAACTCGATGCTTGCATGGAAGACCGTGACATTCCCTCCAAAAGTAGTCGTGGCCCTCCATATCGAGTGTACCCTGCGTCAACTCAATTGCTATATCATAATACATGTCTAACAACTTACCTAGGTATTGCCTTGAAACGTGACCGCGTATAGGACGAAACAACGCTTTGAACTTATTCGCCAGTAGTCTGTATTTTATTGGTTTCTGTATTCTGGTTCTCTCAATGGCTGTCCTCAAAGTGTTGGTTTGAGATTGCATCTGGATGTGAATCCTTAGTATCACGGTGTTGAAGCCTCCTCGAGATGAATCCAATATCTTTTTCAGCACAACGTGCATCCCTTCGACCCTAAAAAACACATGTCAAAGTTTATATATTGAACGAATACACTTTCTAATATCCAAACTGAGTTCAAATGCTAAAAATGAAATTACCTATTGGTGGTTCTCGTCTGAAAGTGGAGTGTATGATCGGTCCAAGCATGAACTATGTTCTTCTTGAATGGATTAAGCCACACCTTCTCCACGTATGCAATAAGCGTCGGTCGCCATCTTCTCTTCAATTCTACATACCTTTCTTCATATGTCGCCTTTGTGGTGGACGAAAAGAGCACCCAACAAGCGTTTGCAAACCCGCGTGACAACTCATGTGGTTTTTCAGCGTTCGCAAACACCTTTAGGCCGTACGCTAGAATTTTGTGTCTAATGTGCACCCAACACAACAAATGTTGGACTCCATCCCCGAAAACTTGACTTATCGCCTTGATTAGAGCCTGCTCGCGATCTGTCATGATTGCATTGACCTGGACTCCAAGCTCGTCGTACACGCCTTTCAATTGAGTTAACACCCACCTATAACTAGCGACATCTTCGTTGGAAATAAATGCAAACCCGATGCTGAATGTATTTCCGGTGCAAGTGAAGCCAACCATCTCCAATAAAGGCATGTCGTACCTAGCACAACAAGTTGTTTTAAACATTTATACTGGAAACATACTAATCAAGTCGATTACAGATTAAAATAACAAACCTATTGGTCTTGTATGTGGAGTCCATAATGACGACATATGGAAACATCTTCAACATTCGCAGACTCGTGGGGTGCACAAAAAACAAGGCATTCATAACATCAGAACCCCTTACTCGTCTTGGATGGACAATGTATCCTCAGTCTTTCAAGAACTTCAAAGACCATTGTGTCACCGTCAATTCTCCGCAATCCTCAAGAAGTAGCTTCTCCCTCATATTGTAGATTTGTCTAATTGAGGTCACATTTCCTGGGTACCTTGACCTCAACTCTTCAAGTACCATCTTCGGGGTGGCTAGATATAGGAACTTCTCTTTCACAAACTCCTTCTGCTCAACTGTCAATTGGCCCGCATATGGATGAGCTAGCAAACTAGTGGGGAGGCGATGATTGTATTGTCCGCACTTTACCGTTAAGACCCAGCCATTTTTTCCCTTGAGGCGGACCCCATTCAATTCAAACGGACATCCACACTTCCTGGTCGGAGTATCGGTAAGTGGCTTATAAATGCTCCTATTTTTCGGTCCGGGCAACACCCTCTTGCCACATGTATATCTACCGGCTAGGTCACAAGTGCGTATGACCCTGTTTGGATTTGAGGTTTTTATGACTAGTACAAAATTCTTTGAAATTGCAATTTGTCTAGCCCAATCAAGCATTTCTCTTCGATCACTCCACAACCCATCGTAGTGGAAAGCAATAGAAAAATCTATTCCGTCAACCTATGATTTCAAAATGTAAGAACAAAATATTATAAATTACACTATCCTAACTTTCAATAGAAAAGCCTAAACAGAATATTTGGATTTGAGGTTTTTATCCTAAAAACATAATATTATGGTTTCTTTGAAAAATACCTGTTTTGGCTCGCTTGATGCATCGGAATCGATTCCGTAGTCTTCTCCCGGTACACCTTCCTCATCCTCATCTATGAAACTATCGATTGACGATGAATCTTCCTCCTCGGGATGATAATCGCTCGATGACGTATCTTCTTCTCCTAACGACATTTTTAAGTAATGATGTGGAATGAATGTATGCCCAACTATGAGAATCGAAATGGGTATTTATAGAGTACAATTCGGCCGTTTTTTTTACCGTTGAGATCCGCGCAACGAGGCCTCGCGCCAGTCCAACGACACTTTTTCAAATGTGTCGTTGGATTGCGCGCAACAGCGTTGCGCGCATGCAAGAAACGTTGTTGCGCGCGCAACACCGTTTCGCGCGCAACACCGTTTCGCGCGCAACACCGTTTCGCGCGCAACGTCGTTGTGCGGCTCCGCGCAACCGCGTTTCGCGGCTCTTGGCCTCACACTCCCGAAACCCTCTTTTTTAAATTTTTTATTCCGGAATTGCCCCTTCCGCGCAACGGTAATTCGCACGCAACGGCGATGCGCGGATATCCGTGTGCAATTACAAAATTTTCCGTGTGTATAAATCAACAGTCGGTATTTTCCTATTTATTTTTTGGTAAAAATGTCAAAAATATAAAAATACAAGCCAATCATTATAATAGAAAACAAATGAAATACACTTTTAATAAACAATCCCAGCAATAATATTTTATTAATGATGAAAATTCAAAGTGTTCAACTGCAGTAAACTAGTAATCAACGTGTAAACAATACTAAGCTAAGAAACTAAAATAGCTAACAACCAAAATGAATCTTAAGTCTAACCAAAAGCATTAAAATTAAATAATCAATACTTTCATCGATTATGTAGTTCAACTGCTCCACAATCAAGTTCATCCCTGCAAATTAGAACATTAAAATTTGATAAGCATTCATAATAATGAATTTTAAAAGATAAATTATAAACAAAGGTTTTCCCGTACTAAATAGATACAAACCTTCTTCCATTTGCTCCAATGCAAGTAAGCTCTCCTCTATCATAATTGGAACATTAGTTGCGCGTTGCCAATCTTGTGTAAAGACAAGGTCTTCTAACATTCTTGGAGTTAAAGAAGTACGAAAAGAATAAAGAACGCGGCCCCTAGTGCTAAAAGCTGATTCAGAAGCAACAGTAGTAACCGGTATAACGAGCATATCACGAGCCATTTTTGTAAGAATAGGATACCTTTTCTGATTGTCTTTCCACCATTGAAAAATGTTAAAGCTTTCACAATCACTTTCAAGATTCTCCTCTACATACTTATCTAACTCAATTTTGTTGGCACTTGAATCAGCAGAACGCACATCCATTTGAAACTTTGAAGTCAGTAGCTTGGTAAAATCCATAAATTTGCCTTGACAATTCTCATTGAAGCTCATGCTAGAACTAGAAGAAGATGCATAACTTGGTCTCTTACTTACTTGAGGCATAGAAGAAGCATATGACTTGAATAATTCATCAATAAGCATTTTTACTTTAAGACTCAAGAATGTAGCATCTGCAGCAGAATAACACTCTCACACAAGCCAATTGACTATTTGCATCTTATGCCTTGGACCAAGAAATATGGAGACAAATAGCATATCCATCACCACTCGTCCAAGAGAGGATCTTGTTCTGTAGCCTTGTCAGTGCAAGAGCGATAACTCTCGAACCACTTATCATCTGGATCTGAAATTTTGCAGGGTTAAACTAGACGCAAAGATCTAACTCTGGGATTTGGAATCACCCAATTCTGAGTCTGGAAGAGAGAGATCTACCCTTTTTACCCCAGACGAAATTCAACCACCGCGTTGCACCACCTTCGAACCAAGTGAAGATTTCCATCCACTCTCCGACGATCTCTTTGCACCACCATCTCCTCCATCGATCTGGCCATCAACTTCCTTTGTGGATCAACCATAGGATTTCCAGTCACATACATGATTGGAATTATCATTTGATTGGAATTATCATGTATATCTTGTATTTTGTTTGTTCTTTTCACTTTTGCTTTGGGCCCACCTTAGATACCCTCCCGACTTCAAATCGGGGTAAGGGTGTGTACATCTCGACACCCTAGATACCGCTCATACCGGTTCTAGGTGGGTAGATGTTGTTGATACATGATTGGAATTATCATTTTTTTCAACTTCACAAAGCTTTGTAGGGGATTAAGTAGGCCCCCATGCATGGTTTCACAAGCTTAAGGAGATGCTTTTTCATTACGACTTGAAGGGATATATTTCAGACTCCTCTCTCTCTTTATCAATAAGCATGGCTCTCACATTATCTATGTTTTGGTATATGTTGATGATCTAATCATCACTGGGTCCAATAACACCTCTATTGAAGTCTAAATCGTGATTTTTTTTTCACTCAAGGATATTGTTCTCTACACTACTTCTTAGGCATTGAGTCTAAATCATGATTTTTCATATGTTACTATCTTAGAAAAATACATATGTGATATTCTAGTATAAGTGTTATGATTGGGGCTAAGCGTAATCCTCCAAGCTTGCCTCCTACCTTGCTCACTCGGGTGATCCTCTTTTTGATCCTACCTTATATCAAAGTGTCATTCAGGCCCTATAGTATGTTACAATCACTTGTCCTAAAATTACTTATGTTGATAAAATATTATGTCAATTTATCCATTACCTTACTGAGCTCATTGTTCTCTATTGTCAAGAACATTTTACGCTACCTCAAAAGCTCAATTTCAACATGTCTCAATCTCAAGTCATCAATTGGCAAGCATTTGGTAGCATATTTTGAAGTCGGGTGAGCATTTGATCTTGATTATTGTCGTTCTCAATATGGTTTTGCTATATACTTTGGTAGTAATCTTATCAACTAGTCTTCTTGAAAATAAAATGTTGTTGCTCATCTAGTATTGATGTTGAGTATCAGTCTATTGCCTTTGTTGCTCCTGATTTGGTTACGCCAATTATTAGATGAGATTGTCGTCCCTATTTTATACTCCCCTTTCTTATTTGTGACGATATCAATGCCACCTTTTTCTTTGCTAATCCAGTCTTCCATCAATGATCCAATACATTAATACGGACTACCACTTTGTATTGGAACAAGTTTCTACTAGTGATCTTCTTGTCCGATGTTCATTCTTTTGATCAAATTGTTGAAATTTTTACCCGGGCATTCTCATCGAGTTCAGTCATTACATGACTAGCTCTATGTTCGTATCGCCCATGAGATTGCAAGGGCTATTAAGATATTATTTTGTTAATATATGTTAATATTTTGCTTCTTTGTATGCATCCCTTCAATTTTGATAATATTCTAATAGAAAATACGTTCACAACTTGTATTCACACACTTTGTAATTCAATTTATATGAGATCAATGAAAAAGAGATGTATACAAATACTCTCATAATTTAGTATGCTAACAATATGGAGAGTAGTGTGCTAGGGTTCCTTATATAAATACTTTTATAATTTATCAATAAACTTAAATTTTACCCAATTATATTAAGAGTCACGCTCAGATGCATATTCATGCTTCAGTAAAAATTATGAGCAATTTTGGAGCGTCGGATTGAACACACGGACGATCAAAATTATAACAATATTATTTAATAAAAAAAGAAAAAATTGGGGGCTGATTTTTTTGGATGGCATGGTAGCTAATTAACGTGTGAGACGAAAATACACTCAATCTAAAAATTAAACAATCAGCACTTATTTAGTTCTTTTGACTCTTCTTCTCACTCACACAAATCTTCTACCCCCAAACGATGTACGAAGTTCAAAATTCACTCACAACGCTAATAAAAAAGAACGCAAATCGATCCACTACCCTCTAGCTCACTCAAATCGTTGATTGTTCATAAATTCTATGGAGAAACAAACACAAGTAGGTTTTAAACTTATAAGTTTTCTAATGTTTAATTTTGATTTTCTAGGGTTCTAGGGTATGATTTTGAGAATTGGAGTGTTTATGGGTGATTTCTGATGGTTTTGGTGTGGTGAACTATTATTGCTCACTTTGTGTTTATTTTTCAAGAAAAATGGTTGCTTATTGATGTATTGTGATGCTTTGAGCTTGTGGTTCATAAGTTATCAGAAAAATGGTTAATTTAAAAGTCGTATTGATTCATGCTTTTGGTATAGATGGCATGATTAATGATATGTTACCACTATTGAATTTGTCTACTAATTTTTCCTAGGAGATATATCAATGTAAGTTTGTCTAGATCTTGTTGTATTAGTGAGAAATGAGAAATGTGCATTTGACCCTTGAGAAATAATATATTTTGTATCTTATTACCTCAAATGGTAAAGCAATGTGCTAGATGTGGATTCAAATCCCACATGGGCTAATTCTTTGTACGATCATACCTTTTGGCTCATACGAGTTATTCTTTTGGTTCATTTCTTTATAAAGTAAGGTTCAAATATTTATTTTCATGGTTTATAAATATTGTTTTCATGCCTTTTTGTTTATCACTAATTGTTCTTTTGGTTTATTTTTATCTAACCTTAGGTTCATCAAAGTTCATCTTATGGTTCATGTCTTTTGGTTCATGATAGTTATTATTCTGTTTCGTGTCCTTTGGTACATGATGATTATTATTTTAGTTCCTATTTTTGTAAGATAGGTTCATAATAGTCTTATGGTTCATGTCTTTTTAATTCATAATATCTATCTTGGATTTCATGTCTTTTAAGTCATACTAGTTATGTTGGTTCATGTTTTTAAGGACATGTTCATTATATTTCATCTTACAACTTTAGTTCATAAAATTTGGACTATTGTTTCATGTTTGTATACGGTTAGGTTCATAACAATTGTCAAGAAAGTTCATGAAAGTTAATTCACATGAACATGTGTTATGATTTATAAATGGTATTATGTTGGTTCATGTATTTATACGGTTAGGTTCATAAACACTACCAATAAGGTTCATGAAAATTATCTTCAAAGCTCAATATTACATCAAGTTGGACATGAAGCTAAGACTACATTCTAGACACATCAACGAAAGCGAAACACAAAATGAACCAAGATCTCAAACTCATCCACTCTTTATACAATTTCAAACCTACATACTTAAAAAGCTTTATTCGTGTCCTTATATGTTTAGGTGTTCATAACAATTGTCAATAAGGATCATAAAATTTAATTCACAATACATGTTATTTGTGTCATATTTTCATAAATGATATTATGTTGGTTCAAGTCATTATATGGTTAAGTTCATAATAATTGTCATTAAGGTTCATGAAATTTAATTCATAATACTTGTTACTTTTGACATTTAATCTAGTACATAAATCGTATTTTGTGGGTTGATGTCTTTATATGATTGATATCCGCCTTTTTAGTTGTGTTTTTAGGGTGTGTTTTTGTGTGTTTGAGTCTTTTTCTTTAGTTTTGTGTTTTGTTTAGAGTCGTTTGTGTAGGTTTTCGTATTTCCTTAAGATATGGAGTCTACATACGCTTTGGTGGTGTTTTTATAGGTTTTGAAGCTGTTTTGGAGCATATTTTGAAGAAAGGAGGAAAGCACTTAAAGATAAGCACTCAAGAGAGACATTGAATATCAAGTTCAAGCTAAGAAAGAAGTAAAGAAACTCGTTACAAAGACATAGGAAAACAATCGAGTCAAATCGAGGTGTAACGAACTCGCTACTAAAGTTTTACTTTCAGTTTCAAAGTAGTTTTCAATGCTGAAGGGGGTCGGTACCGAGGTAGGAGGATCGGTACCGAGGTGCCCGAGAAGAGAAAAATCGAGAATTCAGAAGAAAAATCTACCGACTCTGACAGGGTCGGTACCGAGGGTCCCGTGTCGGTAGAAGACATCAGAGTCGACGGAATTAAAGTCTTTTATCTCATATCTTTATACTTTTATTAGTTTCCTTAAGGGATATATCTTTTATTAGATTTATTTCCTTATAGAAGGGATATATCTTTTAGAGATTTATTTCCTTATAGATAGCTTTTAGATAGATTAGGTTTTTCTCTATAAATACTCTTGTTCTAGCTTTAGTTTTCGAAGGCCACAATTAACCTACTTTAGGGTAGAGGGGAGAGGGGAGAGAGAGAGAGAGAGAGAGAGAGAGAGAGAGAGAGGCGTGAGGAGTAGAGAGAAGACGAGTTGTGGAGTTTGCTTGGAAGACAAGTTTCGTTTTGAATTCAGTTTGTAAGTCTTACTTTATTAATTCAATTGCTTTGCTTTGATCATGATTTGTGAGTAGTCTTCCCCTTCTAAGGTTGGGGCTAAACCCAACAATGATCAAGAATAGCTAATTAGGGTTTTGAAGCGAAAGCGGATCAATCCTAGTTGAAGTAGAAGAGATAGATAGTAAGTTTATTGATTGGACGAAAGTGGTTGATTTACTTTCTTTAGTTAACGAAAGTTAGCGCCTTTATGTGATAAAAGCACGATCTTTATGTTTCATAAGCGTTTGTATGCATGATTGTTTTTGTGGTGACACCTTAACCTTAGATTTTCTCTTTCTCTTGATAAAAACCCTTACTTTGTTGATTACTTGCGCTCCAAGTAACAAAACTTGATACTAACTTTCTCCCGTGGACGAACCTGACTCCCTTGTACTCAATGGGGTCTTGATTATAAATTTATTTGTTTATAAGAAACCCTATCAACATTGATTAGGTTCATAACAATTATCAATAAGGTTAATGAAATTTAATTCACAATACTTGTTAATCTATAACACATATATAATTTTGTGTACATGAGCACACTTAATGCACTTGATTATGATTCACTATCCATTTTATTAAAAAAATCCATCTATATATTTATTATTGCAAAATAATTTTGACCACATTTAATACACTTAATCACAAGCAAATTCCTATTTTGAAATATTAAAATAATAAATGAGTTTTGAGTCTCATTTCAACTAATTGCTATATTCTTCTAAAAAAAACTAATTGCTATATTGAGTTCTTAAATAAAATTTTAGTTAAAATCTATAATCTATATACATATAACATTTAAATTTTATGTACAAGGTGCATTTGCTATACATATTTAATTTATGAAAATCATCTCATTTTTTATAATGTCAATTATATTAGATGATAAAATAATCTCCTTAGCTCAATGGTTAAAGCCATGAAATTGTATTAAAAGGTCTAAGGTTTATGGACTCAATTAATCATTTTTGAAAATATTTTTAATAACCTAATGAACTCATGCTAAAATCTATTAAAAAAAATTCTATCAAATGCAACAAGAAAAAATATTTTTCCAAAGTAAATTTTCTATATTAGTTTTTGCTTATTACCCTAAAACATTTCCATGATAGTGGACACTAGACACCTATAATTCAATATTATATTTTAAAATGCAAATTTAAAAAATATTATATTTAAAATATATAACACGTTTTTTCGATCTAAAAATCTAATAATTATTATAAGTATTTTAATATATAATATGGATGTACACTTATACATAGAGATTCTACTATGATGTTTATCCTCATATGTATACTTATTACCTAGATTTACAACGCGTAATTAAACCCATATTTATGTGCAAATTCCTATTTTGAAATATTAAAATAATAAATGAGTTTTGAGTCTCATTTCAACTAATTGCAATATTCCTCTAAAAAAACTAATTGCTATATTGAGTTCTTAAATAAATTAGTTAAAATCTATAATCTATATACATATGACATTTAAATTTTATGTACAAGGTGCATTTGCTATACATATTTAATTTATGAAAATCATCTCATTTTTTATAATGTCAATTATATTAAATGATAAAATAATCTCCTTAGCTCAATGGTTAAAGCCATGAAATTGTATTAAAAGGTCTAAGGTTTATGGACTCAATTAATCATTTTTGAAAATATTTTTAATAACCTAATGAACTCATGCTAAAATCTATAATAAAAAATCTATCAAATGCAACAAGAAAAAAATATTTTTCCAAAGTAAATTTTCTATATTAGTTTTTGCTTATTACCCTAAAAAAATTCCATGATAGTGGACACTAGACACCATATAATTCAATATTATATTTTAAAATGCAAATTTAAAAAATATTATATTCAAAATATATAACACGTTTTTTCGGTCTAAAAAACCAATAATTATTATAAGTATTTTAATATATAATATGGATGTACACTTATACATAGAGATTCTACTATGATGTTTATCCTCATATGTATACTTATTACCTAGATTTACTACGCGTAATTAAACCCATATTTATGTGTATATTTGACTCATTATATATTCCATGTATTAACATATATATTTGGCCAAAACTAAACTTTTCAAACTTTTTTAATATAGATTTTATTTACAACTCTTCAAAAAATTTATGATAGTGGATATTATATAATTCAACATATATTATATTTTAAATTATAAATTTAACATATATTATTTACATATTTCCATCAAAATATCTAACAATTCTTTTTGTCAAAAAACCTAACAATTAGTATAAATATTTTAATATATAATATGAATTTACAAATAGAGATTCTCATAAGGTTCTTATCATATGTATATTTATTATCCACATTTACTATATATCTAATCTAATTACACTCATATTTATGTGTGTTTTTGACTCATTGTATTCCATGTACACATTAAAATTCTCCTAAGATGCTTATTCTCATATTTGCACTTATTTTCCACATATACTACATCTAATTACAACCATATTTATGTGTATATTTGACTCATTATATTCCATATAATAGCTTTTATATATGTGTCTTAAAATTGGTGAAAAAGGAAGAGTAAAAGAGATTCATTTGTATTCACATTCTCTCATCTATTGTTTCTATAATTCAAATCTAGATTAGTTTATAACACTTTATCAACATGAATTGTTGTAGATTGAAATATTGTTCTATTTGGTGTTATTGTGTTACTAATTTTCTTGCTTCTTCTCAAATTGGAGTTAGAAAAAAAAATGGTCATAATATTCCCCCATGAAATTTGTATTCTTATCTTATATAAATGAGGGAGGAGCTATTCACGATTATCAATTGGTTAGGTTAGATGAGTTGATCACTATTGATTTTTCATTTGTAATTTTACAAGGAACGAAGTAAATTTTGTTTCTTTAAATTTATCTCTTCCTTATTTTGTGTTATTTTAGTTTTATATATGTTGATTTTCATTCACCTCATGTGTATTTGGTGCAATGATAGATTTTCTTTTACACTTTCACATATAATTTTTTATATTATTTTTCTCAAACATATGAATGAATAAATAATTTTCCTCCTTTCATGTTATAGATTATTATTTCTAAATTCATAGGTAGTAATATGCTCACATCTCTAATTGTTGTAAAAAGATACTTATCGCCAATAATGTTGAATCGAAGAAATTGACAATAATAATTTATTTGATAAAAAGGGATGAATTACATTTTTGTAAATTTGTCTTCAAATCATTTATTAGATAGTCTCTCCAAATCATGTATTTACATGCACGTGAATGAAATATATAATTATTTTAAAATTATTATAAGTCTTTAACTTCTATTTGTATACCAAAAAATATAACATATTGAATTTATAAACTTATGATGTTTTCTCTCATTTAAATCTATGTATATATATCCTAATATTATATGTTTTATAATAGTTTCAAGTCAACTTAAAAAAAATCCAAGAATCGAAATATTATATACATTGAGATTTGAGGTAGAAAGTTAAATGGGATAAATTAAATTTAAAAATATTTTGTTAGAATTCCATTAATTTAATTTTAATCTCAATAATTTTCAAAATAAAAAGAATATATTTAACATTAATGCAATTTTACAGGTCGACAAGTAGAAAATATGCCCCGTGCGTACGCACGGGTATGTCTACCTAGTTGTGTCATATATTCTAGTTCATAAATGATATGAGTTCATAATTTCTATAATTACAATTCATAATATATGAACAATGAAAATTAACAACTTTCAAGATGTTTTCCGCCTTTCTCATGTACTCATTGCTAAGCCTTACAAAAAAAAAAATCAAATCTAGCATATGATGTGTCAAGTCTAGAACAAAGAAACAACATCGAACTTGCAAGATGTATCAAAGTCTAAATAAAATAATAAGAACAATTGGTA
Organism: Fallopia convolvulus; assembly: GCA_964016875.1. Taxonomy (NCBI): domain Eukaryota; kingdom Viridiplantae; phylum Streptophyta; class Magnoliopsida; order Caryophyllales; family Polygonaceae; genus Fallopia; species Fallopia convolvulus. Next base: position 33,012,248 of record OZ024721.1, on the reverse strand, counting down.
AAATAATGTTCTAAGCTCTATGTTGACCATTTGGGCATTTTTTCAAACACATGGTGGGTGATTAGATGAGTATTAACCCTTAGTCTTTGTTTTAAATCAAAAACATGAGATTGCAGTGCAAAAAATACACAACATGCATATGTTTGATTATAATAAACAAAAATCAGTCCAAAAAACACAAAAACATGTAAATCGAAGAGTCAAGCTCCCAAATTAAAAAAACCCAAATATGAACATGAAAACATAAAAAAAAAAAGATTTATACCAAAATCCATAAAGAGCGTTCATAAATTGGAGGTGGAATCAACAAAAAAACAAATCAAATTAGAAGAAGCAAGAGACAACCATTCTAGAGAAGAATCAATGGAAAAATTGAATCAAATTTACACGTTGAACGGGTAGAAGATGACCCAGGTAGCAATGTTCTAATTTGATGAGTAAAGATAAAAATACCCCTCTGTTTAAAACATCACTTAAAACGCGTGTTTTAATCCTGACCTTAGATGAATCAAGATCAAACGGTTGTATTATGCTCGCATATTGCACCATAATAACAACTCGTATCTGATCGTGATTTATTATATTCATCTTTATATATATACTTGACATATAAATAACTAAATGGATCAAATAAACATTTTAATTATAGTTATTAATCAAAAATTTTATCTTCAAATATCTAGTTAAGCAGTTAGGACTTTAAGTTAGTAACTTGATGTATTCATGTCAACTGCATCAACTGCCGTGACAATGCCCTTAAAAAAAAAATCATCAATATTAAGTTGTTTCGTCTAGCATATTTATAAGATTGGTAAATACGCGATTTTCTTTGTTCCAATTATCTTCGAAAATAAATATATGATTACAACCCGACCCAGTCGAGATCCTCTGCTACTATTTATGCTGCATATGCTAAGCCATCACTAATATCATAACACATATTTTATTAATTAAAAAGCAAGATAAAAATGTTAGAATCAAAATAAATAAATTAAATTTTCTTTTTTCTAGCCTCAAGAGTCATGAGGCGGGCAGGCGGCGAGCTCATCTTTTCCAACCTCTAAAATCCCTTTCTCCCCTCTTCCTATTATTTTAGTCCTGAAGGTCCTGAAGGAGTCTCTGGTCTCCATTTACCCATTTGCCTTCAATTGATTTAAATTAAAAACAAGTATTTTTAAAACATGAAGAAAGTTCCCCAAGAAAGATACAATATATCAAGATTTGAAGAAATAGAATAATGAATTTATTTTGGTTGATTTTTACTCTAATATATATATATAATTAATGTGTCCATCAAAACATTGAGAAAAAAATTATTGAAACTAGTGGAAGAGGATCCGAATTTAGACCACATAGTAGATCAGGATCCTATTAAAAATTTAAAGTGGCTAATTTAGCCCTCTATATGAATACAGAGTTGTACTTGTCGAGTGAAAAAAGAAAGTTTACAACAACAACAATAATAACATTGACCCAATAAGGTTTCGCTACAGCGGAACCTAGGGGGTCAAGATGGGGGTACCCCTGTCCAAGGAAAAGGGGTACGTCCGATAGACCCAAAAAAAACAGAAATTCGACTATGTGACAATAATAGTTGAATTTAGTTAGAATGTACCAAAATTAATATAGGGACTAAACCCATCTCAAAGACAGTATATAAAAGTCAATGAGCGAGTATAAGAATTCACCCATGAAAAAAAGAGTATGTGTTTCCAATTTTAATTTTAGCTATTTTTGTTTTAAAATTAAACCACGAATTAATAAAGAGGACATGTGGCATTATATTAGTGGTGACAATGCATATAGAGCATAAACAGTAGTAGCATCAGCGCTAATCCTTTGTTATAAAATCTTGTTCCACTTTAGTGTTCCAATTAGCTATATAAATATTAAATTAATGTTAAAAAAATTTGAAAAATTATATTTATATTTAAAACAACTATATGTATATGTGTTCAAATTTTTAACTTGAAAATCATATTGTACAATTTTTAAAAATTAAAAGGGTAATATTTTGTACGAAAATCATTCTCCTAATTTTTAAAAAATTTATAATAAGATTTTTAAGATAAAAATTTGCACACATATGGATATAGATGTTTACAATATAAATATAATTTTTAAAAATTTTTTAATATTAATTTAATATTTATATAGCTAATTGTAACATGGAAGTGGAACACAATTATAGAATAGATGATTAGTGCTGGTAGTAGCATAGGATCGGGAATGACTTAAGTCCAATCATCATGTCAAATAATTAACAAAGTGAGGCATTAATTATCTTACACACCCTTCATTAATGCATGATAATAAATTAATAGGTAAGAGGTACGACTTTGACATCATCCAACACAGGACCACACAAATAAGTAAAATCAAGAAGCCTAGTGTGATAAAACGCACTCCAAAACGTGATTCTGGTCCTGTCGGAGACGGCCTTAAACTGGAGAGCGGCGCGCGTAAAGCCACCGTGTCCGCCGCTGGAGTGGTGAGCCTTGACACTCTCCTTGCCAGCAAACGCCTCCACCACCATGGTCCCGTTGCAGCCGTTCCTGGCGTCGCCCACGGCAAAGGTGAGGAGGTAAGGCCTGTTTGGGACGGTGCGTATGATCTGGGCGATGGCGCTCTCTCTCCCGCCTACGAGCTCCACCGCCGCCTTTCCCGAGGGTACGAAGAAGTGCTTCGAGTCCACGTACTTGACGGGTTTTAAGGACTCGATGATCCAGTGGGGAAGCGGCGCCACGAAATCGTCTGGCTTTGGAGGGATTAGAACTCCGGTTGAGAAGTTTGTGAATGTATGAGGACCTGCTTCGAAGCCCCCGTTTTTCACCAGGTTTCCTGCTTTGTGTCCGTACAAGTACTCAAGTAAGATTAAATTGGAAAACTCGTCTCACATCGAAAATCTCTAAATAGAAATAAGTCATTATAAATATACTTGGGTTACTCGATCCTCCTATTGCCAATTAGTAGGTTACTCGATCCTCCTATTGCCAATTAGTTTTAGCATAGAACCCCACTAGGTTTATGTATGCACGTGGCCCATGATATTTCACATGATGCCCATATAATTTCATAAAGATTTACAAATAAACTTTAAGAATTATAGCACTAAATATTACGTACGTACATTATTATAGGATTTGAGGTCAGCAAACAAATGAAAACGTATAGATCCACGAACAAGTGTATTTATATGCACTAAATATGTACGTACATCGTTATAGGATTTGAGATCTCCAAACAAATAAAAACGTAGATTAGGTTAAATTGTGGGTATTCGAATGAGACTAACCTCTAGTCATGTGAACCGACTCCAACTGCTTGATAGCAACAGCGTCAATGAGGGGCCCACAAGTGGGGTCCTCCTGAACTCCAGGGTTGTGAAACGTGAGCTTCACAGCCCTACTAGTCGCCCTGAAAGCCCAAGCGTAGGTGTCCCCGCCGTTGCCGCTAAACAGCGTCAGTATGGGGAGGCTCGTCGACAGCGTGCTCCTCCTTCCCGAGGTCACCGAGATCGTCAGCACCTCGTCCTGCGCGCATGTCCTCGTGGCTCCGAAGGTGAACGCGTACACGTGACCGGGCTGCAACCTCGTCACGTTCTGGGAGATGGACGCCTTGTTGCCCAGCCTCGCGGCGTGGACCCCACGCGGGACGTCGAAGTAGAACCCGCCTGGCTGGGGCCCGCCCAGGACGTACTCCACCAAGCCCTTGATCTCCCATTTGGGTAGGGAGTATTTTCCCACTATCCTCCTTTTTTTTAGTTGATAAGGTTTTGGCCCCTCCTCAAAGTTGCCATTTGGGAGCAATTCTGCATTATGTAACATCATCATCATCGTCATTCAACCCAGTGAAATTCCGTTACAGCAGAATCTGGGGGGGTCAAGATGGGGATACCCCTGTCCAAAGGAAAGAGGTACGCACGATAGACCGAAGAAAAACTGAAATTCAGCTATATGACAATAATAACTGAATTAGTTAGAATGCACCAAAATTGATATAGGGACTAAATCCATCTCAAAGGCAGTGTATAAAGGAGGCATTATGTAACATATATATTTATATTATATGAATGAATTGCATGTGTATACGTTATATATATATGAGGTCCCTAGCTATATAGTTATGTACCATCTAGAAGCGGAGGAGGTGGGGATGATGCTGAAGGGACGAAGCCGCAGGTGAACAAAGAGAAAACTAGCACCAGCCAAATCACAGAGAACTCCATTATCTTAAAATTGATCTTGATCACTTGATGTTATATATTGACATGAAAATAAAACACATCTACTTTGTGTGTGTGTGTTTGTATAATAACGTGCAAGTGGGGGACTGCGTGAAAGCACGTGAAAAAAAAGATCAGAAGCCATGTTGATGACCCTATATGTGCCGCAACTTGTGACAAGTTGTCTACAAAGTCAAAACCTGGCCGGCCTTACCGGTCAAGTTGTGTTTAATGTCTTAAATTTTAGCTCCATTTAATTAATGTTTCAATTTAAGTACTTCATATATAGAAATCCTCATGTTCTGATAAGTGCTGAACAAATCAACGGATCTATAGTTTAGCTTATTTTTGCTAAGAAGAGCGGAGGAAAAGCAGTAATATAGAACGACGTGATCGTGATAAGATTTAGGTCTTTTTTATGGGTTGAAAATTTTAAAATCAATAGTAACTTAATTATGATGGCAAATTCAGAATCATAGTGTTTCGAAATTGTCCTCGATAATTGGTACTAGAGTTTTTTTTAAAGCAATAAAAAATGTGTACATTTTATAGATGGGAAGACCCTTTGGCTTTTACCGAGAAATATTTGAAGAGAGTGATGGATCGAGAGAGAGGAGAGGAAAAAATGTAACTAACTCTTTTACTTTTCATTCACGAAAGCTAAGTATTTATATACTCTGTTACAGCTGTTCACTAAGCTTTATTACATTGACCAATATAGTCAAGCTTTCTAACAAAGTGTATTTCTAATGCCACATAAGCAACACTTCTTTTCTATATTCCTTCACACCTCCCTCAAGTTGGGACTACTTCAAGTCCTAACTTGCCAATAAGGAAAAGATGATGCTCACCAGACAAAGCTTTAGTCATGACATCTGCCAATTGCAGCCTAGTAGGAATATAAGCAGTTTTTAAGAACCCTGATTGAACTTTCTCACGAGTAAAGTGAAGATCAATTTCAAGGTGCTTAGTTCTTTCATGACAACATGGGTTGGCTGCAATTTGCTGAGCAGCTTTGTTGTCACAAAAAAGTGTAATGGGCAATGAAACAGGGATATGTAAATCCTGAAACATATAACTCACCCACATAAGTTCAGCAGTTGTAGAAGCCATACTCCTATATTCAGCTTCAGCTGAACTTCTACTAACTGTTGCCTGCTTCTTTGTCTTCCATGAGATCAATGAATGTCCCATGAAAACACAAAAACCAGTCAAAGACCTTCTCGTAGTCAGACAAGACCCCCAGTCAGCATCTGAAAACCCTGTGATCTTCAAGTCTGGTTGCAAAGGATAAAACAACCCCTTCTTAGATGTCCCTTTCAAGTATCTTAAGACCTGCTTGCTAGCCTGTAAATGTGGCTCACGAGGATCAGATACAAATTGAGACAAATGCTAAACAGAATAAGAAATTTCTGGACGTGTGAGTGCCAAATAAAGCAATTTCCCCACAATTTTCCTGTATTGCTCAGCATCTTGAACTGGTGCTCCTACTCCAGCTTCAAGCTTTAATCCAGTAGCCATAGGAATAGTAGATTCCTTACACTCCACCATATTCATGTCCTGCAATATATCTTGTATATATTTATGTTGGCTAATATAAGCACCATTGGATGTTCGAAAAATCTCCATTCCAAGGAAATACTTGGCTAATCCCAAGTCTTTTATTGTAAACTGCTGATGTAGAGAAGTCTTGAGCCTCTCAATCTCATCAACATCATTACCAGTCAACAAGATATCATCCACGTAGACCAGAATCGAAGTGAATGAAGACTGTGTTTTCTTGACAAATAATGAATAATCATGACAAGACTGTTAATATCCCAATTTCTTCACAAAATTGGTCAATTCTTGATTTCACTGCCGAGCTGCTTGTTTAAGCCCATAAAGAGACCTTTGCAACTTACACACTTTGCCTTTCTCACTATTCTGAAAACCTTCTGGAGGTAACATATATATGTCTTCCTCAAGGTACCCATGCAAGAAAGCGTTGTTAATGTCCAATTGATGTAGAGGCCACTCCATAGCAACAGCCAAAGCAATTACAATTCTAACAGTTTGAAGCTTTGCTACTGGACTGAAGGTGTGTTTAAAATCTTTACCAATCTTCTGATCATAACCTTTAACAACCAGTCGTGCTTTGTATCTGTCAACACTACCATCAACCTTATACTTTATCTTATACACCCACTTAGATCCCACAGCTTTGTGACCAGCAGGTAGACTTGTCATAATCCAAGTCCCATTTTTCTCAAGGGCCTGCAACTCCTTTGCCATAGCCTCTTCCCATTCAGCAACTCCCTTAGCCTTGTTGTAGGATACTGGTTCATGAACTAATTGAACCTTTGACATGAAAGCAAAATACTCTCTATGTTGATCAACTAAATCCCCTTCTTGAGCTGTCATCACATAGTCTGATGTCCAGGCAGGTGCCTGTCTGATCCTACTCGACCTACGTGGAGGTAAACTAGGAGAACTATCTGTCAACACTTCACCAGATTCACCATCTTCCTGAGTTGGACTAGAATATGTATGCAAATCACCTCCCTGTCTTAGAGGAATATTTTCAGTTTGCTGGATAATATCAATGGGGACATCCATAACATCATCACTTATTATTCCTTTGCTAAACAAGTGAGAAGTCTCCTTTGAGGATGTCTCCTGTTCTCTAATGTTTTCCTCATGCTTGAAAGGGAAAACATTCTCACAAAATATAACATCTTTACTGTGGAAGACTTCATGTGAGTGTAAATCCAGCAACCTATAACCTTTCTGATTAGAAGGATACCCTATCAACACACATTTTCTTCCTCTTGCATCAAATTTATCTAACTTCCTCTTGATGCAAGCTGCATAGCATAGACATCCTATAGTCCTTACATGATCATATGCTGGTTTCTTGTGAAAGAGCTTCTCATAAGGACTCTTCCATTCATTGCTAACTAAAGGCATTTTGTTGATCAAATAAGTGGCTGACAAAATGCACTCCCCCCAGAACTTCTTAGGCAAATTAGCATGAATCATTAGAGCTCGTGCAGTTTCTAACAAATGCCTATGCTTTCTTTCTACAATCCCATTCTGCTGGGGTTTGTAGGGCATAGATCTTTGATGAAGGATACCATACTCCATCAGCATTTGTTGGCAAGGAGCATTCAAAAGTTCAGATCCATTATCTGACCTAATCCTTTTAGGCATGACATTGAACTGATTTCTCACCATATGAATGAATCCTCTCACAATACCTGTTACTTGATGCTTATGATGAAGCAAGTAAGTCCAGATTGCTCAAGTCATATCATCTACTATTGTATAAAAATAGGTTTCACCATTTAAATTCTTCACACTATATGGACCCCAAAGATCCATGTGCAACAAGTCAAAAGCTGAAGTAGCTCGAGATTCACTTTTATAGAAAGGCAAGCAATGAAACTTTGCTAGTTCACAAGTATTGCAAGGTAAATCCATGTCTGATGCCTTATTACAGTCAGAAATATGTTTCAACTTAGAATAAGATGCATGACCGAGTCTGTTATGCAAAACAGTAGCTTCATTCAACACAGAAAATGAACACTTTCCTGCTTCTATGAGTTTAGCCTGGCATCGTTTTGCTTGCAACTTGTACAGACCTCCTTGCTCCCTTCCAGTTGCAACTTCTTTCTTACTCTGAAGGTCCTGAAAAGAACAATCTCTGTCACGAAATAGAGCTTGCAACCCTTTCTGTGTGATGAGTTTACTCACAGAAAGCAAGTTAAACTGAAATCCTGGAACATGTAGTACTTTAGTCAACATAAATCCAGGTTTGAGCTCAACTGAACCAGTCTATGTAACACTCATCATGGTTCCATTTGGAAGCCTCACAGATATAGGATTTGTCAATTTTTCAATATCAATCATATATTCCAAGTGTGGACTCATATGATCCGTGGCTCCGGTATCAATGATCCACTCTTGTTTGCTCATATCTTGTGTAACAGTCAGTGAATTACCTGCAAAATTTGCAGAAGAACCTGTCATGACAGACTTCCCTTTCATTGCTCTCATCATCTGCTGACAAAGTGCCTGAATCAGTTCTGGATCAAACTGTGCGGAAGAAGATGCCTCTGACTGATCAAGTGGAGATTCATTCATGACCTGTGCAGCCATCTTTCCTCCCTTTTTCGGATTCTTCTTCCCTTTCCACCAGTCAGGGTAACCGATGATCTCAAAACAACCATCTACATTATGTCCATCCTTGTTACAGTGTGTACAAAACTTCTTTTCCTCAGATTTCTGTTTCCTTTGATCCTTGCTCCCATAATTCACTGACCTGCTATCAGAACTCCCTGATCCTTTAGACTTCTCATTCACATTCATCAGTGTAAAAGCGGAGGATTCAGAAACAGCATGAGTATTCTGCTTGTGTTTTTCTACATTCTACACCAGATAATACGCCCTGTTCAGATTGGGCAGAGGATCCTGAGAAAGAATATGACTAACGATAGCCTCATATTCAGGATTCAAGTTCACCAGAAAATGCATTAGTTGACTCTGGTTTTCAACCTCAAGAAACTTTGCAATCACCTTACAGGTGCATCTAGCCAATTGACCACATGTACAGCTCGGAATTCCATTCATCCATTGAATTTCATCCCAGCACTTCTTCAATTTTGTATAATATGCAGTCACCGTTAAGTTTCCTTGCACAATCCTCATTAGATCTTGCTTTAATTGAAAAATCATTGGAGCAGTACTTTGATTGTACCTTTCGGTGATATCTCCCCATAGATCCTTCGCTGAATCAGTGTGGACGAACGAACCTGCCAGATCTCCCGTCATGGAATTAAGCAACCAGCAAGCCACCATACGATCACATCTCTCCCAGCGACCTAGATCGGGCGAATCTTCTTCCGGCCTCATCAAAGTACCGTCGATAAAACCTAATTTCAGTTTCGCGCCAAGAGCCATTCGAATCTGCTTGCTCCAGGCCAAGTAGTTGTTCCCATCGAAGAGCGTTGTTGTTAGCGAAGCTCCTGGCGTATCTGAATTTGCCAGATTCAGTGGATCTCCTTGCGAGAAACTTCCGAACTGAGCTAGCTGCAACATCGCTCGATCACGATTCTCTTCATTCACAGATTCTTTTCCTGTCATTTCCTCCTGCCTTCGATCTTCACAGAGATAGAATCACTCAATTTTGTGTGAAAATCGTCTCTCAAATCTCCCTGAGCTCTGATACCATGAAGAGAGTGATGGATCGAGAGAGAGGAGAGGAAAAAATGTAACCAACTCTCTCACTTTTCATTCACGAAAGCTGAGTATTTATATACTCTGTTACAGCTGTTCACTAAGCTTTATTACATTGACCAATATAGTCAAGCTTTCTAACAAAGTGTATTTCTAATGCCACATAAGCAACACTTCTTTTCTATATTCCTTCAATATTCCTGTGAGTTGGTAAAATTAATTGGTATAATTATCTTAGTCGAAGGACAGAATTTCCGCCTGGATTGAGTAGCAAGAAATCGCTTGTTGATCCTGGAGCATTATCGGCCCGCTCTTAGAGATAGAGTTTTCGACCTTCTCTCTCCATCTCCTCTATTATAAATACACATCCTTGCCATGTATGATGAGCACCTCATATTCGCTGAGCTCGCTAACGGATCTTGTCTTTTACCTCGATGTTCAATCGATAAACTACTCTTTTGATTTAGGCATCAGAGGTGGAATAGGGGTTCCCGGCCTCTTGTGTCCTTTTTTTTGCAGGTTCTAGGTTGAAGAGGAGCTTAGAACGGAAGGTGAAGAAGGGAGTATACAATCAGTGCATTGAAGACGAATTTTCGAAGTCCTTGGGCAATCGCGCAAGGCGAAATCGAGCGCGGTGCCCTCAACGAACAAAATCGCGACCGCAGAACAGAGAGCCGCGATGGCGGACCAGAAGACCGGGACCGCGGACATGAAAACCGCAACCACGGCACCCAGGGTGATCGCGCGAATTCCGATATTCGCTCGGAAGATCAAACCCTGGCACGCACCGACCACGCAAACTCTAATATTCGCTCGGAGGATCGAACCTAACACATACCGAGCAAGGCGCCTTGCTTGAAGATGACCTGAACCGTGACCTGCTCATCGCGTGAGCCGTCAGGGGTCCGAGCTGAGCGACGGAATCGACGGTCATAATGCTACACGGTCCGAATCTGATGGGTTTCGCTGACTATAGGACTCAGCAATGCGTGTTGCTGAATCCGAGAGCAAATGAAGTTCACAGAGTCGGGGGCCATCACGCGAACCAGGACAAGCAACCGCATTCACGAATCGTAGTCGCGATCCGCGACTGCGGTAGAGCGCAACTGCGCATATTCGAGCTCACGACAATCCAAAATCGATATTGGAACCCTAATTTTATCAAACCACACTATGAGCATGGTCAATCGAGCCACGCCGGGTCTAATCCCGTACGTGGTGACCCTCGCATATCTCTGGCGTCTGGGCCAAACGGTAGGAATGGGGCATCAACCACTGTTGAAAACGAGGAGGAAGATGAGATTACGCATGCTTTAGCCTCCGTCTTGAGAGAGAACGAAAAGATTGAGAGCAAGCGCGCCCAGGCAGAGTCCCGCTTGGACCAAACCTTGGAAGAGATCCCTAGATTGAAACACACCTTGGATAACATTCCGGGTAAGCGCCCCGTCAGCGAATCAGTGATCGAAAGGACTTGTCGAAACATCTCTAGCGTTATCGAATTCGTCGATGACCGTCGTGGTCTTGAGCCAGTAAGCATTGGCGAGTCTGAAGAGATGCAAGTTGATTACAAAAGCGATTGTAGAGCGCCTAAAAGTCGAAAAAGAGGCAAGCAACACGAGTCGCCCCCGCGCAAGAGGTCTCGAGCCTCTGACCACCCTCATTCCAACGACTCGACCTCGGGCAACTCGAAAAGTTCCGATGATCGCGGAAGCCCAAGCCGCGACCGAGGCACGTATGACGGCGACCGCGGCAACTCCAGCGGTGGTTGCTGTCGGAGCGATCATCGTGAAAACCTGCGTGGTCATGACATAAATCGCTAAGACCCGTCCGAAAGATCCAAGTCAGCCCGTGACCGGGGCAGTAAGAAGAAGAGAATGACGACATAGTCGACGTCGAAGCGAAAGAAACAAAAGGCATGAAGGAGAAGATCAAGCCCTAAGGCGCACTGAAAGGAGGTTGGTGGAACCTTGCAATCGGCTCAAAAGCAAGTTGAGCACAAGCTGGCTATGGTGACATCGACACCATTCCATAGAAGCATCCAACGTGCCAAACCTCCGACAAAGTTCTCTAAACCATCATTCACTCTATATGATGGGCATTCGGACCCCGTAAGCCACATGGCTGCTTTCTCACATAAGATGGCATTATGCGTTTCCGATTGTGCTACAATGTGCAAGATATTCCTAGGTAGCCTTAACAAGGGATCATTAAAGTGGTTTCAATGTTTGAAGCCCGGATCAATCCGATCATAGGATCAACTTGCGACTGAATTTGTGAGGCACTACATAGCCGACAGTCGGGATTCGGTGTTTTTTAGACACACTCTTCATCCTCAGAAAAGAGAAAGGCGAAATTTTGTGCCACTTCGCCAATCGTTTCATGGAGTGTTACTCCGAGATCGATGGGTGTGATGAGAATACCGCAATTACCGCATTTAAGAGGGCAATCCCATTTGAGAGCAAGCTAAGGGAAGACTTGCCACTTCATCTTCCTTTCACCATTGCTGAACTTTAAGAACACATTCACCAATATATGCGCTTGGAAGAGGCTAACTACAAAACAAAAGGGAAATTGCCCTCGATCTCTACCTCGAAAGTCACATCACCCCTCTCATGAGAGCTTTAGGTTGAAGACACACTCGTCAAGAGAGCCAACCAAAGCGGTCTACACCACCTTCAACATCCCAATCTACAGGATTCTACCGCGCATCAAGCATGACATCTACTTCCGCTTTCCCACTCGGAATGAGTGCCCCAAAGACGACATCCAAAGCTGGAAATATTGCATGTACCACAAAGTGCAGGGGCACATGACTGAAGATTGTGATTCCTTTAAGGAATTCCTTGAAGGTTTGGTTCAAGAAGGGTACTTGCGCGAGTACATTGAGAAAAATGATCCAAAGGACAAGGGGGAGCGTAGAAAGAAGCAAATTTAGGTCATCCAAACAATCTCAGGGACATACAAGAATGGAGACGCCACAGACCTGGTTTAGGCTAAGCTAATCACCTAGAAGCGCGTATGTGCTCTAAGGGAAATCGCTCTAAGATAGAGTTTCTGCAAAGAAGTGAAGACGAGCCGAGAAGTAAGGACCAGAAGCATAACTGATCGCGGGATCGATATCAGCGACCGCAGGTTTGGTCCAGAGAGCTTTGCTCCTTCTTAGATGCAAAATCGCGACCGCATGGCAGCAGAACGCGACCGCGAGACCATAGCTCGCAAACGCAGATCCCTAAGCCGCGACCACGACCTCAGAGCTGAGAGCGACCCTCCTTCTCAAGAGAAGAGCCACGACCGCGGCCCGCGTGGGGGCGACCGCGGTTACCCGCACTACTACAATAACGATTTAAGACAATGGCTAAAAACCGCTTCTAAATGTAATAAAACCGCCACAAATTAGCTATTGCGGTGGTTTTCAACCGCTACAGATATTGGCGCTGCCATAGGTTTATATTGGCGGTTTTTACACCTATTGTGGGGGGTTTTTAAACTTATGATACAACCGCTGCAAAAAACTAAGCAACCGCCACCATAGCCACTATATTGCAGCGGTTTTTGACAAATTACGATTGTACCATTTGAACTTAACGCGGCGGTTTTCATTGTTTTTGGTGACATTTTTGGGAAATTCCGTTTGGTACCCCTGAGCTTTTTGCTTTTCCGAGTGGTGCCCTGAAAAAAAAACTATTCTGAAATATACCCCCAAACTCTTGAATTTGTTTGTCCCGTGCCCCTAAGTTCAATTTTCTTTCACAAAATATAAACGTCCGTTAGATTTGTAATTAAAAAAAAACTCTTCAAAAAATAGAGTAAATGTTCGTAAACATCACTGTAAAGAACAAGATTTCACTTAAAACTTAAAATAAAAATAAACAAATCATCCCCCAAACCTCATTCTACTTAACAAAGAACGCCGCCCCTGAGGATCGAATAAACATGGGTAACGCTTGCTCCGTCGGGAAGATCCAGCGCCGACGACGGCGACCGATGATGAGTAGTATTACACGTACTTAATACTCGCCGACTCTCATACTGGCATAAATTAAGGCACCACCTCGCCGCCGTTGAAGAACGATGACTTCATCCCCCGTCTCGAGCGGAATGAGAATACTCGATTTACTTTTTGCCGATGAAGCCTCCGTCTCGATCCATCTCCGGATCCATCTCCGGGACTGTTGTGATGGAGTCAGATCTCTTCGATTTCGACCGCGGGTCAAGGAAGAGGCTGTCGAGCAACAACTCTTCGTCAATGCTCGGTCGGGTCTTGGTCCACTTTCTTCGTTCGCCCTCGTCGCTTGGCTGAAGACTCGCTCCGCCTGTCCGCCGTTCTAGTCTGTCCGTCGCCCTCAATTTCCTCTGCTGTATTTGGATGGGATCTACCGGCAATCAATTAGAAGATTTAGGATATTATTGAATTTGTTCAGATATTTATTGGTTGATTTGATTTGTTGATTTTGTTGGATTGATTTGTAGGGTTCTGGTATAATTATTTGATTAGTTTTTCAATTTAACTTATCCCATCTTTATTTTGAATTTGAAGTGACTCTGTTAGCTTTTAATGTTTATGAAACATTTTCTTTTTTTCTTTTTACAAATGTAACGGAAAATTGAGTTAGGGGCACAAGACGAACAAAATCAAGAGTTCAGGGGTATATTTCAGAATAGTTTTTTTTTCAGGGCACCACTCGGAAAATCAAAAAGCTCAGGGGTACCAAACGAAATTTTCCGACATTTTTTTACCCTCTTGCAGCGCTTTTGTAAGTTTTAGTTCATTTAATTTATTGTAGCGGTTTTGATTTCTTTTATATAATTACCACATTCAATATTTCATTTTAAAAGTAATAATAATGATTGTAATAATTTATGCTTAATACATGAAACATAAGATACAACATATGTTATATATATATATATATATATACAACCAAAAGTGATCAATGACCATCAATATCAATCATTAGTACGTTAACCATACATCAAATAGCCTATCTAAACATAAGATAGCTTGGCATGACCAATAGCCTATAATTAACTACCTAAACATAAGATGGTTTGACATGATCTGTAACCATCTAAAATGAAATAGTTAATGTCCCAAAATGACTAGTCTACAAATATAATTAATTACCTAACCTAGCTAGCTAGTACCAAAATGTACACGCCAAATGCACCATGTCCAAAAATCACACCAAATGCACCTGCATATAAAAAACGGCTTAAAACATATATAGCCCCCTGTACTTGTGCAAATTTGTCAAATAGACACCCCACCTTTGGTTTGGACCTATTGAACACTTAAATTTAACAATTTGAACCTATTAAACACCTAATCGCTGACGTGACGAAGTACGTGTAAGTCAAACGCACATATAAAGCCCCTGTACTTGTGCAATTTTTTTTTCTTTTTGTATTTTTTTATATTTTCTAATTTTATTAAAATAATGGTGTTAAAGATTGGGCTTATGTGGCATCTTATGTGGCAAAATAAGCTTATGTGGCACACATTTGGACAAAAAATTGGAATATGTCAGCATGCGTGTTACACTCAACGAGATGTCAACGACCAGGTGTTTAATAGGTCCAAATTGTTAAGTTTAAGTGTTCAATAGGTCCAAACCAAAGGTGGAGTGTCTATCTGACAAATTTGCACAAGTACGGGGGGCTGTATATGTTTTAAGCCTATAAAAAACATGATAGCAAATTAAAATTAGCTATATATAAGCATTATAAAGAAGAGAGTCCAACATTAACTACCAAGTATAAAATAAAATGCACCGGTAAGAACACAACATATATGCCAAGTATAGAATGCACCAGTAATAACTGAATACACGCACCAGTAAGCACACAAAATATATGCACCAGAAATTACTCCAAACATTTCATGCACTTTCTAGCAATAACACCAAATATAAAATGCACCAGAATTAACTACCAAATATAAAATGCATCAGAATTAACTACCAAGTATAGGCTGATAATTATTTGCTCTTTCTAGCAAATTTGTCTAACAAAAACCATGGTGTCCATTCAAACAAGACCTTCTACACATACTTCTTTCCATCATTACTCTCTAAATGAATCTCAAATATTTGCACTTCCAAAGCTGTAACATTCACAAGTAACCTAGGATAATCTTTCCCTAGCAGCAGTAAATTTATCCATACATATCAAGCTTCTTATTATATATGATCAACATTCGATGTGAATGGAAGATCGAATCAAGATCTGGTACCCAAATTGCCACAGATTCTAACACTTCCTAACTAATTTCCGTACCTGAAGACCATTCAATCAACACTAATAGCTTTTTCTCATCAACCATCCATGGTCCTTTCAACACTAATAGCAGAAAATTTCAGAATCCACGTACACACCATTTGATTTGAGAAACAACAAATGCATAGTGATCTTCCAGTTCTTCTTTATAAAATCAGTAAAAGAAGTCACAGACAAATTCATTCCTATAATACCTCTAATCAAAACTGCATTCTAGTCTATATAATCCAAAGCAATGTATGAAATATCAAATTTATAGTAATTTTTATCCACATTTGGTTTTTTAAATCAAGTTTATTTCCAGAAAGACTGAATTCAAACAAGTTAACACATCTAGAAACGAGCGATTTCCAAAAATACCATCTGATAACAACTTGTTCCAAATTAATCCAAGGTAGGCGTGATAGTGACAGTATTCATTCATGAATGTACAAGGCATCAAAAATGCTTCTGTTAACTAACCTAATCAATGGAGGATTTCTTTAGCCTCATGAAGCATTTCATTTTTTTAGCCTCATGAAGCATTTCATTTTAAGTTTAAGCCTAGCCCGCTAGATGTATGTTTGAGCAAACACATGTGCCAGTTCTTATTAATTCCTTCAAATAAAAAATGATTAACCCTTTTTTGACTAAGCCCTAAAATCATACTTAAATTTGTGGGGCGGTAACAACTAGTCAATGATTAGATAAACTTACCTTGGTGGTCATGCAAGTCAAGTCATGCATGCTTGATCCACCTTAAGCTGAAAAGGAACAATTATAGATGCATTTCATTCAATGTACCAAAAACCCAATTTGATAAATACAAACTGAAAGAAAGGAATGATTTTTTCTTCTTCTCTACAAAGTAAAAATGTATAAATGCAGCTGCAAAAAGATATGGTATAATTCATAAATTTTCTAGTGTAATATTTCATGAAAAGTAAAGCACGGATGATTAATTTCAAACCATAAAATCTTACAAAGGTGACTTCTTGCACAGAAGAAGGTTGTTGCATGTACAAATTAAATCAAACTATTAAGAATAAGTAAACTTCATCCTATTAGTTTTGACATCCTGTCTTATTCAGAAGCACCTAATTAATTAAAGATAATGGAACAAAAAAACTAAATCATGATATATGGCCAAGCTACCAAGTTTATGATTTACCTGTACACAGATACACTATTTTTAACCAATTACTCACTACTTAGATAAGCAAACACGTATCAACAAACCAACCACATTCAAAAGCATCAGTAGCAAATAGATTTGTATTGTATAGGTCAATAACAAAGTGCATATAGATATTAATCATAAATAGTAACGTGTCATTGCAGTGAGCTAAAAACTATGCATTAAACAAACTCTTACACTAAATTCTGAGTTTAACTAGGCTATAAAATCTCATAAATAAAAACAACTACAAATGTTCCTATGATCTTGTCAATTCTGAATGCTATCTTTCTAAAGTAATATTAGGCATACCCAATTGGAGTAAATCAATATTATAGTGTTATGGATTCCAAATTACCCACCATATTGGAATCAATTTCAAGAGCAATTGAATGTCTTTCTCCAATTGAAAATAGTTCAAAATGTACTTTAGGGCCCGTTTGGTATTGATATCCTGCTATCAGATATCAGTATCGGGCCATATCTTGTGTTTGGTATGGGAGTATATGGATTTAAATATCGGTATGGGGCCATATCTTGTGTTTGGTATGGGAGTATATGAATATCGGGTCATATCCTTGATATCAAAACAAGCATTTTTCATGATATTTGATATACCTCAACAAAAAGAGGTATGAAAGGTATGGGATATGAATGATATCCCATATCCGATACCGATACCGATACCGATACCGATACCCGATACCGATACCCGATACCGATACCCGATACCGATTTATGATATCGATACCAAACGAGCCCTTAGTGATCATAAAATGCATACTACCATAAGATTGGATTCTTCAATTTTACATAGGGAGGATAGAAAAAGAAGACAAATCAACATACCCCTTGAACGTGGCCACTTGAATAATAATCCCTTAGTAATGACCCTACACAAAAAAAAGTTTCAATAATCTGTTAAGTATTCACAACTTCATTGAATAGAGCTAATATATGAGATAATTAATGAAAAAGAAAAAAGGAGAGTCATATGTAAATCCACTTGGTAGCCACGTTAAGGAATGGTAAAATAGAAAAAAAAAAACTCCCAAGAAACTTAAGTATAACCAAATGATATATACAACAAGCTAACTGTAATCACCTCTTTAAAAATTGAGGAAACAACTAAAGTGTACCTATGTGACAACATAGAAATGATAGTGGGGACTTAAATTTGCAGAAATAGATGGTTTTATCCCATTCAGAGATTAAGAAACCACAAGAAATCCATCCAATGCTGATGTTGGAAAAAAAAAAACAAGGATTTATCAGCATATGGGTTATTCAAAGAAGAAATGCTAAAATTATTAATGCAACTATTGAAAGAACAAAATGGAAACAAAATGGCACCTATGAGATACTTGAAACAGAACCATATGCATTTGTCAATGCTAAGCAAGAGAGTAGCAAAACTGAATTTTCTATATGCCTTCTTAAGTAGCTACATGCCGCCTCTTCTCTATTTGCTTCGTTGATTCAGTATCCTAGCTATAAATTGGGTGAGGGCAAACAAGCAGCTTCTTGTTTGTAGGAGGTCAACAACAACCTCATAAGATTACTATTAACCTATATATACAACATAATTTAAGGCCGGTCAAAATCTGGAAAACAAAACACAACATCGCTTGTTTCCTTGCCATGAGATAATTTTGACTTTTGCATTCAAATTTAGAGCCCAATGACAAGATTCAAATACAAAACACAAAAATTAGAAGGAAAAATGTGTACCATAAACAGAAACATCAACATTTTAAGAATCTCAAGCTCAAATTCAACCATAAGTACTTAAATCAGTATGCTTAGTGAAAAAAACCCTAATATGCGACATCATAAAACCATTCGACTTACAATTTGAGCATTGAGCTCCATATACTGATGAATCTCCTCTCTAGCGGGTCATAATTTCAAGCCTCAAGACCTAGGAACCAGTCCACATGCATTGCGACCTTCCCTCTTTCGTCGAAGGTTGGCGCCTAGCGCTGAGGTTGGCCTGGCCAACAACCTTCTTAAAGGCGAAAGGGCGGTAGGATGTCGGTGAGGGTGGACCTAATCGAAGGTTTCCGGCTAGGGGAAGGCCGATGACAACCCAAGGGATAGAAATGCTTGGTGAGGATGTTCGCACTTCGCAGTAAGTTCGGGAGGGGGAGGAGGAGAAATGAGACCTAGATCTTTTTTAAGTTTTATTTATTTATTTTTACATTTTTTAATTCGAAGATTTTATTTGGCGCCCGGTCTAGGGGGTAGGCTGGTAGGCCTACGCGGCGCCCCCTAGAGCCGTTACGGCCAGAAGGCTTGTGGCTGTAACGGCCACGGCCGTCGTGGTCGTAACGGCCACGGCCGTCGTGGCCGTTACGGCCAAGGGCGCTATGGCCGTTACGGCCAAAAGCCATCTGGCCGTAACGGCTATATGTTTAAGAAATTCAAAAAACTTGCATTTATTGCCAACGTCCTACCTAACCATATTTATTGTCCGCTCTTTTTAACCTTATACACATTAAACTCGAACTAAAACCCTTCTACACTCCCCTCTCTTCTCTTCTATCCTCTTCTTCTCTCCAAAAACAATCAACAACCATGTCAAATGAAGATTTGCACAACTATAATTTGACGGAGAACTCGCTTCGAATAGAGCACAACGAGGTAATTACTTCATACCAAACTCGTTTTAGTTTTGGGATTTTAATGTTTTATCTAGTAAGCCCTCGTTTTAGGTAACAATATACAACACAACAATTGTTTGTGCCTTTTCGATTCAATTTGGTAAGGAAACAGGACGAGGCCGTTATGGCCACGATTCAATTTGGTAAGGAAACGGCTTTGTGAGCTATGGCCGTGACGGCCAAAATCCTCATGGCCATAACGGCCCCTTGTCCTTTAGCCTTAACGGCTACAGCCATTTTAGCCTTAACGGCCTCTTCTGACATCTTTGTTCCCCAACATTAC
This sequence comes from Fallopia convolvulus, assembly GCA_964016875.1. Taxonomy (NCBI): domain Eukaryota; kingdom Viridiplantae; phylum Streptophyta; class Magnoliopsida; order Caryophyllales; family Polygonaceae; genus Fallopia; species Fallopia convolvulus. The sequence goes on along the minus strand of OZ024721.1, from coordinate 32,992,428 downwards.
AGGAGGAAAATGAGGTATACATTGGGCTAAATGATCTTCAAATAAACGATGAGAGTACGTATCAAAATGTGTCGGACACGTCAACCATGTTTGGATTTCCGAATTATGTCCAGAGTACACCGGTTATCGGATTCCCATCTCATGCTCCATTTCCCTCGGGACAATTTGTGCACACACCGGACTACATGCAGTGTACACCGGCCATGTTCAGATACCCGGGGTTTATACAAGTACAGCCGTGGCAAGTACAGTCTACACCGGCCATGTTCGGTTTTCCACCTCATGCAGCAGCACCGACTGAGCACGTATAGTCTTCACCAGCCATGTTCGCTTTTCCATCTCATGCACCAGCACCGACTGACCACGTGCAGTCTACACCGGCCATGTTCGGTTTTCCTCCTCTGAGTAGTCATCCGCAGTTTGCAAATCAAACAGATGAGGTTGTAGAGGAGGTGTCGGAAGATTATTCGCATTTGTTTACCACTGATACAACATTTGAATCCCGAGAGGAGGCCATTTCTTGGGTTAAACAAGTCGGTATCGAAAATAACATGTGCATAATAATAGGTCGGGATAGAAAGTCAGATATGACTCATCTTGGAAAGACATGGCTACTTTGTGAGAGAGAGGGCAAGCACACCCCATCGAAAAGCGATGGTAAGTCAGCTCGCAAGAGGTGCCAGAACAAGAAATGTGGATGTCCTTTTAGATTAAAGTGTCAAGAGAAGCCTAGAGGAGCATGGAAGATTTCTGTTGTTCATGCTATTCACAACCACAAGATTGGTTCCAGTTTGTATGGCCACCCACTAGCGGGAAGGCTCACACCTGAGAAGAAAGATGTGTTGAAGATGATGACACGTAGCAATTGTACAGCAAACCAAGTTGCATGTGCATTGAATGAATTCCCGTTGAACTACACCAGCAAGAGGCAAGTATACAATGAACGGTATAGTGTACGAGCTAAACTAATGGAAGGTAGAACAACGGTCCAAGAATTCTTCCATAAAGCTAGGGAGGCAAGGTACTTTGTGAGACATTTTCAGAATGAGAAGACGAAACGGATTACGAATCTGTTCTTTGCCAGCCCTGATTCGATATCTCTCCTCCAAGCATTTCCCTATGTTTTACTGTTGGACTCCACATACAACACAAACAAGTAAGTAATGTGAAAATTCGACAAGTGCATTTACTTTTTAAATCTAACGGCTAACAAGTGCATTTCATACAGGTACAACATGCCTTTTTTGGAAATTGTCGGCTTCACGTCCACATGGAAGAACTATACAGTGGCAGGTGCATTCTTATCCAACGAGCGTGAGGTAGACTACACTTGGGCTGCACAACAACTTCTAGAGCTTTGTGAAAGTGTGAAGAGGACGCCCACTTGTATGGTGACAGACAGAGAGAAGGCTTTGATAAATGCACTGGATACCTTATTTCCACGTTCGAAACACCTCCTATGTAGGTTTCACATTCTAAAGAACATCGAAGGAAGAGCAAAGAGCATCACCAAGAATGCCACAATTGCAACATCCTTCACACATGATTACCGAGCATTGTTTAGGGTAACAAGTGTGGAGCGCTACAATAGAGAGTTGACTAGAATAGAGGCAAAGTGGGATGCTCGGAAAAATCTCGTTCGATATGTCAGAAGCGAGTGGCTTGAGCCGTATAAGACAAGAATTGTGTCAGCTTGGACAGATAAGGTTTTAAACTTTCAGTGCAGCACAACAAACAGGTATGTACACTGTAATATGATTTTTATCTAAGTTTTCTGTTGAAACAGCCGTAACGGCCCCGGATCAAATAGCCGTAACGGCCACTGATCAAACGGCCATAACGGCCACAAGTAAAATGGTCGTAACGGCCACAAGAGACATGGCCGTAACGGCCTCAAGTAAAATGGTCGTAACGGCCGTTTACAGAAGGGCCTTTACGGCTTTTTCTGCAGAAAACAGCATTGTGTTGAGCTGATTATTGACATTCTGTTATAGGGTGGAAGGACAGCACTCAGCATTCAAAGACTGGTTGACTACAGGCCACGTGAGATTGGACACAGCATTTGATTAATATCATTCCTTATTGCAGATCCAAGTGCACGAGATCAAAGCTTCTTTGAATCGGTGTCGTTTCAGAATGATGTCTGAGTTGATTGGAGTTGACATTTTCAGAATGTTAAACTACACGGTATCAGACAAAGGAATGAAGATTCTGATGGATGAGTATGAGAAAGGGGAAGATGCACACCTTGACCCTAATTGCAGATGTCTGTTGCCAGTGACACATGGGTTGCCATGTGTCCACAGCATTGCACGATATGTGTCTCAAGAGACGCCAATTCCACCTGATGCAGTGCATATCTTTTGGCGAACACTTGACCTAGACACGCCCATATTGCCTAATGAAGAGGCGGAAGGCACAAAGCGCAGAGTTGCAAGATCACTGATGGATGATTTCATGAACAACGAGTTCTCTGAAATGACAGCTGATGAACAATACAATTGTGCTCATGATATCCGCAAGCTAGCCCGAGCAGATAAGAGGAAAGTAAAAGAACCTGTAGTTCGAAAGCCAAAGGGAAGACCCAAGAATAGTCCAAACAAAAGAATTCTATGTGGGTGGGAGCAAATTGACAAAGAGCTGGACGAGACTCCTCCAAAGAAGCCTAGAGGGCTGCCCCCAAAGTACCCAAGTCCACCCCCAACTTCATCTGAAAAGAGCTCTCCTAGTGCTCCACCTTTGGCTTTGGATCCATCACCCGGTCCTTTACAGTTCATTCCGGTGTGTATGAAGGAGTTCTTTAGGGGTCACTCTACGATTGTTGCTGATGGAAATTGTGGGTTTAGAGCCGTTGCAGAATGTCTAGGGCTCGGTCAAGAAAGATGGCGCGACGTCCGAACTAAGATGATGATGACTGTACTCGAGCATGCCAACATATTTGACCGCGCTTTTCTTCATTATACGGCTATTGAGATGTCCCGGAAGCTAGAGTGGGATAGTCCAGGTTTCGCCCCCCGGGAGAGGTGGTTTAGCCTTCCAGACATGGGGCATTTGGTTGCTACAGCATACAATTGCGCACTTGTGGTTGTGGGGCGACAACACCAAACTTATCTTCCCTTAACGCTCCCCCTCAATTGGAATGGGACCTTGGAGAATGGAGTCATCTTCATTTTCTTCGAGACCGTTTGTGCACATTTTGAGTCGGTAAGTTATTAAAATTTTCAACTCTTTCGGGCTTTTTTCGATTATGTATAACATTTAATGTATTAATTCTTTGTTTGCAGGTGTTCTTCCTTGATGATTGTCCACTGCCACCGGTAGTTCCAATGTGGAGACATCATTGTGACACGGACGCATTTAGCATTCTTCGTCTATTGCTCCAACGACTCAACAAGTACAAATTTGCTCCCAATGATGATCATCGCATTTTAGTGGACTTAGGTTCTACTTAGTTTGAAGTTTGAAGTTTCTATTGCTCCAACGACTCAACAAATACAATCAGAATATGTAATATTAGTTTGAAGTGTCTACTTAGTTTGAATCCATTTCCGAGCATCATCATAATCCGAACTACATGATCAAAATAATCCAACATAATCCCTATGCATCATCCGACTGGTCATCACCATCGCCATATCCAGGGACCGCTCCTCCCATAATCTCAATAGATCTCCTGATAGCGTCCTGTAATCCGGGTGGGTGCACCCCTGGATATGCCGCCCATGGTGCAAGATAACCCAACGCCTCCTGCATGCGCTGCATATATAACAAAATAATTATTACCTAAAAGCAAACAATCCCAGCGTTTTTGCCCTAAACCCTAAACCCTATAACAAAAAACATCAATTATGTAACAAAAGCAAACAATCCCAACGTTATACCTCCTGAGCAGTCGTGGCGGGCCGACAAACACGTGCGTGTGTACGAGGTAGGAACCACGCCAAGTAGTCCTCAGCACACTCAGACGGATCATCAGTGACAGGAAATCCCATCGTGTCTAAGCTGATACGGTGCACGTCCCTAGATCTCCAAACCCAAGTGGCTGTGTCAAACTCTACCTTGTACTTTGTCAAGTCTCCTACTCGAACCGCAGTCTTCGGCATAATAACATCTTCAGGTATCCTCTGTACACGCCCAAACTGCCTAGCGCATCGATCTGGCATGTATGGCTCTGATATAGCCAGAAATGATAGCAGCCCATGAAAACAAGACGAAGCATATGCGTCGCTAAAATCTAAATCCCCATAGGGCATCCAAGCCACCTGATTCAATTTCGCATGATAAATGAACTTCTTTTGGAAAAAAAACCTCAAATACAACTTGTAAAGAGTATACTCACATCTGCCGCCGTCATAGCATCAAGCTCTGCTCTGTAGTTGCGCCCAACCTGCACTGTACCACCATCTCCCCATATCTGAGACCATGTCCCTCCCTCCGGTAATGGTAATGGCATCCCGACAGGACGAAGTAATGGAAAGTACATGAAGATCCAAGACTAGATAAAAAAAACATAAGACTAGTCAAGTGTGACTGATAATATTAGCCAAACTAAAAAAAAATAATTTAGGTTCGATCAATTACCTGTAATAGCGTGTAACACATAGAAGCTCCTCTAGCCCCAAACCTCGAGCACTCACCAAGGCTCCTATACAGATGAGCCAGTGCAGCAGAAGCCCAAGACGTACTCTGTACATCCTCGTGATCCTGTACCATGTCCAAGTATGTGATAGGGATCCGATGCTGAGACTTGTCAGGACAGATAGTCGACGCTATCAAGTACAGTAGAAAACCAGAAGCGACAGTCTCAGAAGAAAGGTTGTTGTTCGCGTTCATGCAATACTCCTTCAGACATACATGTGAAACACCACCCTTATCAAAATTTGGGCGGCTCATCCAATCCTCATCCATATCGAAGAACTCTGCGAATCGGGATCTCTGAGAGCCGACAGCATCATCTGGCAGAACTGCCTCCCCGTCAATCGGAAGGCCGAGGATGAGCGCAACATCATGAAGCGTGATTGTCATCTCGCCCCATGGCATATGGAAAGAACTGGTCTCTGGATGCCATCGCTCAATAAATGCATCTATAAGGCCAATATGAACCTGCTGATGCATAATACTCTGCAGATGGGCAAGACCGCTGGCCCACACAATATCAATCCAGTCGCCATCTCCCGCCTGTGGCCAGTCTGTCAGCTGTGTGCGTCGGAACTGATACTTCAGAGGACCTCGAGGACGCTCCTGTAATACATTAAAGTACAAAACATATTTTAATTTTAAATTCGAACATAAGTATCAAACATTATTATCAAATATTTTAAGTAGTTTTACTTACATTGCCAGCGTATATGTGGTGGGCCACATGCTCCTCGAAGCCCAACAGTAACTCCGGGATCTCCGGGCCTCCCGGTGCAGAATGTGTGAGCAACGGCTCGATCCGACGTCGCTGACCGGGTCGGGTCTGTCTCCTCTGTCTAGACCCTCCCGTCGGAGCTGGGACAGGGTCTGTGCCTCGCCTGCCAGCCCCTCGTCCCCCAGGCCCTCGTCCCCCAGCCCCTCGTCCCTGCCGAGAATGTGGTGTCGGTGCAGTAGGTGCATGGACGGCTGTCTGATCCTCAACAGAATGTGAGCTACTCCCCGTCTCATGCTGTGATGAGTCGAACAAGGTCCGACGCTGCCCTCGTGTGAAGTGGTAGGGTAACACTGGAAAGGGCTGAACCTCGGGGGCCACAAGGACCTCCGGAACCTCCGGGGCCACGGGTATCGGTGCCATCTGCTCGATCCGTGCTTCACGACGTCGATAACGACCAGACCGGGTCTCTAAACCCGTCTCTAAGCACCTCGATGTCTGAAAATATGATCCAACTTATTCAGCTTCACCATCGGACACAGAAACACGGCCCTCACGGCTTTGCGAAGAATTTCCGTCATGGCCATTCTTCTTCTGGCCGTCACGGCCATTATAATTCTGGCCGTGACGGCCATTATTAATCTGGCCGTCACGACCATTATTAATCTGGCCGTCACGGCCATTATTAATCCGGCCGTCACGGCCTGTCGAACAATAGCCGTCACGGCCATGGACGCCATGGCCGTTACGGCCAAAGACGACACGGCCGTGACGGCCGTGTCGTCTTCTTCCTCGAGACAGCGCCGGAACGCCCTCGATAGTAATGGCCGTTTTTCACCCAATTTCAATTCCGACCAATAAATCTTGCCTAAATCGGTTTAATCTTTCAATATGGGTTTCAAATCTTTAATATAAATCATAGTTTGCACAATTTGAAAGAAAAAATCTAATTATTGCAAAACCTAGATTTAGAAATTGAATGTACATAAAATTGGATGAATTTGTCGAAAAAACTTACCATGATTGTTGTAGGAGTGGTTTTTGTGGAGAATATGCACAAAAAACTTGATTTGAAGGCCTTGAATCTCCTTGAGTGTTGTAGAATAAGAGAGTGAAAGAGAGAGTAAAAGAGAGAGTGAAAGATAGGAGGAGAAGAAGAATGTGAAAAAATATGAGTGGCATAGGGTGTAAATTTTAATTAGGTTTTATTTATATGAAATAGGGGGTAGGGTGGGCTTTGAATAGGTTACATAGGGTGGGTGCCATTTAGAAATACCCTTTTAATTTTAGCAGAAGGCGCCTACAAATATGTATATTCCCGCCCGTGCCCGCCACACATTTGGTAAAAATTTTGAAAACCGCTCCAATAGCTTATTTATGTAAACCAACCGTCGCAATAGGTTCGAGAACCGCCACAACATACCTGTTACACTAGCTTAACACATAGGGTTATATGAAACCGCTGCATAAACCGCCAGGAAAACCTAAACCGCTACATAAACCGCCACAAAAGCCTGGCCGCCACAAAAAACCGCTTCAATAAGGTTAACCGCCACAAGTAACCGCTTTAATAAGACGTTATTGTAGTAGTGCTGTCTCCTAGACGGGCTGGAAGGTTAGGCGGTCTTGCATCTTCTAGCGTCTAAGCCCTGCATAGACGAAGCTAGGCGGGGATTATTTAGAACAGTGGTTGTACCTGTATAAAACTTCTTAAAATATTTTAAACAAAATAAAAACGTAAAAACTTTTTTAAACCAACATTGCTCCAAGTTCACGAGCATGTCCTTCCCAACTTGCTTCTAGTCTCTATCAGATGTGTCCTTAGCCACGTCGCGAATTCTTAGTAAGACTTTATTCTTTTTCTTAATTTGTGTTCGCATCCAGTTTTGATCCACATTGTAACACCCCTATTTTGCAACATTGGGTATTACCGCCAGTGCTCTCGGATTTTACCGTCCAAAGTCACCCTAGGCTTTATAATGATATTAAAACTTATAGAAATGCGGGAATTTACATAAACATTACATAAATAAACGGATGCTCACGAATGAGACTTGGTTCTTTAATTGAAGACCAAATTGACTAAAAGCGGACTTTTATTTATTGATAAGAACTTTCGTTCATTACATTGAGAGTCGTTTTACAAATGTAAGAGCGGAAAGTAAAGCCCATTTAGAAAGGGTTGAAAAGACGTAATTAAAATACAAATACGTTTTCCCAAGACAACTCATGTGATGATGAGTTGCTTGGTTTTAAAAAGGGAAGAGTTGGTGCACTATCTTCGGAACGCCTTGCTCTTATGAGAATTCCTTCCTTCCTTCAATGTCGTCTTGCCTTGAACTTCGATTCTCGCCTAACGCTTCTCGAACCTTCTAGACTTTGTCTTCAACACTTCGGTGTACATTCCTACAGTCTGGCATTTGTCGCAAAGGGCGAGAAATACCAGGCAAAAATGTGGAAATAGTGGAGTTAGTCTAAGGAGACTAAGCAAGTGAGAATGGAAATTCTCAAGGGTATTATGATAATTTTATAATATTCGAGAAATATTATCGGGATGTGTTTTAAGGTATAAGTCTTTATGTGGGGCTTATCGGGACGGAGAAGAGTGTATTTCGAGAGGAGATAACTCGCTAATCGAGAGAAGCACTACGAGATTGTAGACTTCTTAGAATAGAAAGTATGTTGAGAACGTTTATTAATTCATACAAGTTTTGAAAACCTCCCGCACCCTTGTCGGACCTCAAACAACCTCATCTTATTCGGTGCTACAGATAGGGGAGGTGGCCCGAAGGCGCTTAAGTACCCGCCCACCTTAGACAAGCCCGAATAAGCATTCAGATTGGAAAGACGATCTTTTCAAGAACCTGGAGCCGGGCGGTCTTTCCAAGCAAGTTGTACTATTCCGACCCGGTTTTAGTTTCTTTTAATTGTGCTTTGGAACTTATCTTATATCGTGATAAAACTTTCACTTACGTTGACTTTTTTTAAGAGTGTGGGGGGCCTGCATAGGCCCGGGCCACTGACAGGAACAAAGTTCCGACACTTAGCTAGAGTGCAAGCATCCCTCCGTTGCGTAGGAGCGGACATAGATCATGATCAAAAGTCGTAATTTAGGCATGGTGGCAATACGACTTAGTTGGTTATATAGAGGTGTCGGGTTAGTCCCGCACCCCTCACTATTTCATCCAAACCGATCTCGAAAAGAGATCATAAACAATCAAGGTCACAAACAAGACTTCATAATAGTCCTGTTGAATATTTAAATAGCGGAATAACGATAACAATGGGGTCATTATTTCTAGCAATTGATATTTCTAGGTTCGTTTATTATTAGCAAACAAGTTGTTCCCAACATCGAGAAATTTCACGAAACGAATCATTAAGGCTACAAGGAGAAATTCCACTTGCCTTAGCTTGTACGATTGTGTACTAACGAATGAACGGAAAACGTTTTCCTCGAAATGGAACGGAGGCTCGACCTATCGACACGAAAGATACGAACTAACTTTATTAAGAATTTCTTTAATTCTTCTGAAGTTCTAAATATCTCTTATATTCTTTTTATAAGAGAATTAATTACTAAATTATTATAATAATAATTTAGGTGGAGATGAATAAAATAATAATATTAAATATTATTATTTTATAATTGGTAATATCCTTGTATTTCTTATAAATTCTTTATTTGAATTTAATTATTATTATCCTTTGAAGATCAAGGTTTAATAATATTCAAATTATTAAATACTCATTAACTTAAGGTTAATATTCCTTTTAGATTAATTTATTAGAACAAATTGGGTAAAAGGGCATAAATTTACTACCTAATTAGGCGCTTGTAATCTGAACCCATTTTTTTAGCTTTTTGTTAAGTATATAAACCCCTTTAATTTTTTTTTTCCGCATCTCTCTCCTCCAGATTTTTTTTCTCCTAATGATTTTCCTCCGCTCCCGTTGTCGATCTCCATCTTCTTCGTCTGACCTTCTCCTCCTCGTCCTACCGACGCCACCATAGATCTGCCACCTCCTCCACCTCATCCTACCATTGTCGGATCTAGGGTTCAATTGACGGCCTAATTCTCAACGAGGACGCAGGTTCTCACCTGCAAGTCAACTCTCGCGACAACAATATGCCCAACCTCATCTTATCTGTAATGTCCCTCTCTCCCTCCATCTTTCTCTACTCATTTCTATGATGGCCGAAAATTATATTCAATTGAATCCTATGAGTTGGATCTTAGTTCAGTTTTTGATTTAATGTTAAGTTAGGAGATCTAGGGTTAGCATTTGATGCGGTTTATTTCCAACAACCCTAGGAAAAGAAAGCTTTAGAGATCACTGCTTGAGTTCTTGTGAGGCTGAATTTGAGCTCAATCGGAATAGTTTTATCTGCATTGTGGTTTCTGTGTAAAAAGTTGCTTGTTCTTTCCGGCTAAGAAGAGTGCGACGGCGACGAGAATTACAACGACGAGAATTATCGCCATTGTCAATAAGTTGTTTGATGACGGTTCAATCCTCTGTTTCCATAAGCGGTAATCTCTCTATTTCTCTATTCTTCTGTGTTTTTTTGTCATGTTTGAAAATTTGAACTTAAAAGGTCAAATGGGAAAGGGATGAGAATGAATTACCACCTATACTCACTTGAATTTAGTTAGACTACCGTATTCTTGGAGCTGTAATCAGGACATATTACTGATTTGTCATTTGTGAAAAAATAGTTCTCTTGAATGCTGGATTGAACATGTAAGTGCCCGTCGCTGTGCTAGGTTGAGGAAAGAGATGAGAGTTCAGAGGAAAGGCCACAAGTGTGACAGAATATCTGCCGAGAAGAGGACGAATACTGCTGAGTTGATGCTCAAGATGCCATAGATGTTGCTGGGTTACAAGAAACGCAGATGGGAAAAGAAGATGAAAGCAAAAGAATTAAAGAAGTAGAGATCTTTGGCTTCTAAAAAGCTGCTTGGTGGCCACAAAGTCATTCTACTGGTAGATTTTCTTATCCATGGCTTGTTATGTATTTCTAATTTGCTCTTTATTGCAACTATTCTTACAATTAAATGTCATAGCAGTCCAATGCAAATTTGGGCATATGTTTTGGATTTCACTTTCGTTCTGCTCATGTTTGTAGCATTTGTAGGATGCTTTCTTCAGCTGAAAATAATGTTTTGCAATTCGCTTTCTGTGTCTACTCGTTCTGCAGTTCTGTTATATCTTGGTCTCAGTTTTACTGATTCGATTCAAAAGCTTGAGCAGATTGGGCTGAATACAGTCATCCTATAGATGAACTATTATTCAGCTGAAAATATGCTTTGGATTTCTCTTGTGAATGAAAAGAAAAAGAACTAGTGGATCCGTCATTAGGAGATTCGTAATCAAGAACTGAGGTGGAAAGATGCATCCAAATCGGGCTTCGATGCGTGCAAGAGAGAGCAGAGGAGAGACCCAACATGATGTCAGTTGTTGTGTCACTAAGTAATGAAACCGCGCCTCTAGCTCAACCCAAACTCCCCGGGTTTTGCTTGGGTACGAGACCTACTACTGGCGAAACGGATTCTTCTTCCAGTCAATAAAATGACAATACTTTCAGCGTTAATCAGGTTATTGTTAGCGTTGTTGAAGTTACGTAATTGCATTCCATGTTGTCATTTGTATATGTAAAGAACAAGTTGGAATTTGGTCCCACTATTTTTGACAATATTGGAACATTGTTTGTATTATTACAAGACCATTTTTGGTTTGATTTTTGTCCAAAATTACTTGTATTCGGTTGGTTTGTTGGAATTAGATTTGTATTGGCTGAAAATCCAGAGCAATAAAATGAGACTGATTTTGAGAATTTGGGCATGAAAAGTTTGGCTTGAAGAAAAAAAATGTGGAGTGTGCTTATCAGCTAAATCAGATATAATAGTGTCTTCCCTTTTGAGGAGGTCACTTGATTGAAATTTGTCTTAAATTAATTTGGTTTTTTAAGTAGAGCTAATTTGTTTTTGGTCCCAAGACAGAGACTTGTTCAGCTAAATGTGATCACATTGAAGACTCTTCTTTCTTCCTAACTAGCTCTTATCTTGTCTGTTTTGTTGTTGTAACACCCCGTCTTCCGACGAGGCGCTACTAGAGAATAGACCTTACAAGGTACTATTATTTAGGTTGACAACTACACTGTAGGATCTTACAACGCAGGCACGACGAGAAAACATAATAAAACATCCAACCTTTATTTAATAAAACTTAGAAAACATAATCATGCATGAATCCCCGAAAATCATAAACATTCAAATACTTCACAATACCTACTGAAACTGCACTATTCGAACAAAATTGTAATAAACGAAACACAATACCAACTTCGTCTAATAAACATTAAAATCAACATCCTAACTAATATAAATAAACTAGTATAACCAATCCCACTATGACATGCGCTCTTTACCGCTCCGGCCCGCCATCTTGCCTCGGTTCCTGCACGGCTCCCTGATTCATACCTAGAACTGAAAAATGTTCCCCGAAGGGTCAGCGTCTAATCTACCAAGCTAGAAAGAATACGGAGATTATAGAACGTTTTAAAATCAGTTATCTATAGTCAGCATACAAATCCACAACCGCAATCATAACTCTAAAGGCCAATACCTAAATTAATTATGTCAGTCACAACAGTCACATACGCATTTGCAATCACAGTCACACAACAATGCAATTCTTCCTTTGTCCACAATCCGTCTTCCAAGGCGCTCATCACCGCGCCGAGTGCAGAGGCAGGCCCTCCCACTCCACTTCCCAATCTCCCTTCTAACTCCGGGCTAAGCCTCCACTGGAGCACTTGCCAAAAACACACAGATAATACTTTTCGTTTTGAAGGGGCACGGTTTCCCAGTCACACGGGTCAACGTAGCCAACTCTTCCTCCACGCCAGCTACGATGGGCCGTGTCGGAAACGGTACCAACACAAAGAAAACGTTCCAAAAATATACTTCCGATAAAACACATTCAAAACCATTTTACACACACAACAACACGAGACGTTCAAAACAGTTTATAAAGGCATTCGGGACTAGTTCCCAAAACCCGCCCTACAATATCGATACGCAATCTAACAAGGTAGAGAAGAACCGAGCAAGTCGAAAAACGACTTACCTCGAAGGTAGGGATCCTTTGAAGAAGACGGAAGTAAGAGCGCAAACGAAAATGATTACCTAATACGAAAATGAACGTGTGAGATTATATTAAATACGTTCCGACCCCTACTACTAGCCCATATTTGACTAACTCTTTTATCCCCGAACCAAACTTCGCCATTTAATATATCACCAGTAATTCTGGCAACCTAGTATCAATCTTAACCTAAACTATTAATTAATATTTAATTCTAATTTTTACATGTTAATACTAATCAATATACTAGCTAACTAATCCAACCCACGTACATTTTAAACTAATCAATTCGAGAACCACTATACCACACTGGCAGTAAACTATCTTAGCCCACCCAACAAAATATATATTTACTCCACTCCGCAAGCCCAACCAAAACAAATGGCCCAAACCCAACAATTAAGCATACCCAACCCACTTGAAACCAATTGAAAGTATCTAACTATCCCTACTGTTCGAACACGAGCATGTGCAAGGCCAACCCTTCTTTGACCTTTCAACGAGGGCCCACTCCTTCCTCTTCACCAACAATTCCTTCTTCTCTCCCTGATGCACGCCCGCAATTTGGTCCTCTTCAACTGGCATTTTCCGTTGACAGCGAGTCTGAGACCCGAATTCTCCGCCCATGCTGATCACCGCGCACCCTCCTTCAAATCGCCCTCCAAACCCATGTAAGAGGCAGCGGCGATCTCGACCCTCGCTGCGGACGGCAACAGGCGACTTCCCTGGTCAGCCCTTCTGACGACGGCAAGCGCGAGTTCAGGACAGTGGTGTCGACTCCCCCACTTGGTACATCCCTTTGTCCCGAACTAACCCCGACAACCCCAACTAAGCGAAGAAGAGAAAAAAAAGAAAACAGGGGAGGGCGTTTGAATACCCGGAACAAGAACTCACCGGAACGGCGGCACCGAACTATCGACGAGGATGAGGCGTCATCGGCGGTGGTGCGATTGGCTGGTGTCGGATATGAAATACCACCTGGTCCGTTGTCGATCGGCGAAACCAATCTCCAGGTCGTTCACGCCAACAGGGAAGAGGTTTTGAACGAAAGCTTGATCGGGAACACAGGGAAGGTGGTGTTGAACGAAAGCTTGATCGGTTCTTTTTGGGGTTTAACAGAATGGTTAATTTGTTAATATAGGAGGCTTAGATAAGAATTGATTTTTGATAGATTTGGATAAAAGCTTTGATCGGATCTTTTTGGGCGGAACAGAAGAGTTGATTTGTTAATGTATAGGATGGCTTAGATAAGATTTGGATAAATAAAAATTGGTTTTTGATAGATTTTCCTCCTGTAATCAAGCTATTTTTATTTTTTATTTTTTTATTTTTTTATTTTTGGTAACTGACTCCATGTAGTTAACTATATAATATGTATATATCTATAGAGCTTATAGAATGATGGTGTATAATTTCGTTTTTGTTTGCGTACGGGTAAGCTACTAATATTTTTATATGAATCATTAAAACGAAATACTTGCAGGTCAAGGATTAGAAATATGGTCGCTTATTTGTCGACTAAGAAACCTATTTTTCGGACCTAGGAAAAAGGCAGAACCCGTTTTCCAACTTACGAGACCTAAACGAATGCGGATATTACAGTTGTCATCACAATTTATTTGAATCTCATATAGCAGAAGAGTCATCAGTTTATGTCTAATTTTGGTATCTTTGCTGAAGTTCAAATTTTGGTAGTGATGACATTTGTGATGGCAATTGAACCATCATCAAGTAGGGATGACATTTGTGATGATAATCAAACCGTCATCAAGTATTCATGACAATTGAACCATGTCATCAATACTTTTTTGATGATAAATTGATGACATTTTATGAAAAAAGTGATGACAATCGAACCGTCATCAAATAACGATGATAGTTGATCGAACTGTCATCAAGTAGCAATGATATTTGTGATGACAATCGAACCGTCATCAAGTAGAGATGACATTTGTGATGACAATTTATGAAAAAGTGATGATAGTTTATGAAAAAATCGTATGTGATGACAACCTTGTTTTTTATGTGTGATAATAGTTGATGACAACCTTGTTTTTTATGTGTGATGATAGTTGATGAAAAACAAATCGTTATTAAGTAATGATGACAATTTATGAAAATCGAACTATCATCAAATAACGATGACAATCGAACCGTCATCTCTAGGGATGACATTTGTGATGATAGTTGATGACAATCAAATTGTCATCAAGTGATGACAGTTGACGACAATCGAATCGTGTCATCAATAATTTTTTGATGACATTTTGAGTCGTGACATATATTTGATGACACTAGAAAAAATCGTGTCATCAATAATCGAATCGTTACTTGATGACACTTGTTTGTCATCAAGGCCCTTTTGATGACAAATTAGTCGAACCGTCATCAAGTAGTGATGATAGTTGATGACAATCGAACCGTCATCAATTAACAATGACAAGTGATGAGAATTGAACTGTCATCAAGCAGAGATGACATTTTTGATGATAGTTGATGACAATCAAACCGTCATCAAGTAGTGATGACAGTGATGATAGTGATGACACATATTTGATGACGCTTAAGTGATGACACTTGTTTGTCATCAAGGCCCCTTTGATGACAAATTAATCGAACCGTCATCAAGTAGAGATGATAGTTGATGACAATCAAATCGTCATCAAGTAATGATGACAAGTGATGATAGTTGATGACGGTTCGAACAGTGTGATGACGGTTGTTTTATATGGTTTGAATGCCTTTGATGATATTTTTTGTCATCAAAAAGTTGTCATCAAGACATTTTGATGACACTTTTTGCCTTTTATTACACTTTTTGTCATCAAAAATTTTTGATTACGGTGAAATAAATTGTGATGACGGTGAAATAAATTGTGATGACAGTGATGACGGTTGTTTTTATGTGGTTGAATGCCTTTCATGATACTTTTTGTCATCAAAAAGTGTCATCAAGACATTTTGATGACACTTTTTACCTTTTATTATACTTTTTGTCATCAAAAAATTGTGATGACGGTGAAATAAGTTGTGATGACGGTGAAAAAATTGGGATGACGGTTATGAAAATGATGATAGTGATGATTGTGATGATGGTCAACGCCCGGTCAACGACCGAGTCAACTCGGTCAACGAGCGAGTCAACTCGGTCAACGGGCGAGTCAACCCGGTCAACGACCGAGTCAACTCGGTGGGAGTGGGGTGAGGGGTGGGTGATGGGGATTTTTGCTATTTAGCTAATTTTCACACACTCCTTAATATCCACCTAATTAGCCTCTTTTTTTTGCTATTTATTTAAATCATCCAAATTTATTATTCTTTTATTATAATTCAAGCAAAGTGATAAATATATAAGTCCATTAAATTATAGTTTCCATATTTATATGAAATATTGACTATAAAAACTATTCTTATCATGTGAAAAGTCTGAAATGCCCTTATCATAATATATCTTTATACTTTCTTTAAAAATATCTTTTACCCATAACTTGATCATAAAATATCTTTTATGGCTTGTTATTATATTATTTTCATCTTAACATAAATCCTTATAAGAACACATGCAATCCTTTTTATGTTATAAAAGGCATTAAGATAATATATTTATACTAGTCCTTTACTTACATAGTAAGTTTCCCATATTATGTTAAAAGTAATCATATTATACTTTCCATATAATATTATCAAGAGAAATTCCTTATCTTATTAAAGAGGGTTTTCCATGTCACAAGATTTATAAATATTTTATTTATACAAATATTATAATATTGCTAGTATATCTTTTCTAACAACTTAGGTCTTTTTGTTATAATTTCTTTAAATAGAGTGTACTTATTACTTATATTATACTTTTCAAGTATATAAACTCATATTTTAAATCCCATGATTTTATTTACAATTTTCCCATGTTTAATAAATGTATTACTTTATATAAAAACACATGCAACTTATTTATTTAATTTAACTTTTTTTTAGTCTTCAACTTAATCATATAAAATTATCTTATGATAAGAATATCTCATCTATACTTTTTCCAAGTTTATAATAATATCAAGGAGATGCAAGGCAAATTCCTTTTTAATATAGTCTTATTTTAATAACTCAATTTTATCTTAATCTATTTCTTTAATTATTAAAATAAAATACAACCAAGTAATATATTTTTAAATTCATCATTTAAATGCTAAAATAAACACTATTGTAATCCTTACAATTTATTAGGATTTATTTTATAATTTATAAATTTTATTTTCTCTTGAGTATTAAGCATGCATGTTTATTTTCATTAAAAATGTGTAGAAGCATTTAAATTTGAAAGGTAAAATCTGATTTAATTAGATAGTTGGGCCCAAAATTAATAGACCTAAGTTAATTAGGATTACCCAAAAAATTAGGCCCAAACTTCTCCTTGCCTTCTTCTTCTTCTTCTGTTTTCACGTACGACAACCAGAGAGAACCAGGCGGACGAACGACGGACGACACCAGGCGGGGCACCAGGCTACTCCGGCGGTTCCCTAGGCAGTCGGGCGGCGCGCACATGGTGGCCGGCGGTCTGGTCGGAGGGTGTGGTGGTCCGGCGCCCCAAAAGAGGTGAACAAGGTTTTTTGTGTGGGGGTTTTGGAAAAAAAATCAGCAATGGTGTAACACCCCTATTTTGCAACACTGGTTATTACCGCCAATGACCTCGGATTTTACCGTCCAAAGTCACCCTAGGCTTGATAATGATATTTAAACTTATAGAAATGCGGAAATTTACATAAACGTTACATAAATAAACGGATGTTCACGAATAAGACTTGGTTCTTTAATTGAAGATGAAATTGACTAAAAAGTGGAATTATATTTATTGATAAGAATATTCGTTCATTACATAGAGAGTCGTTTTACAAATGATGTAGTAGCGGAAAGTAAAGCCCATTTAAAAAGAGTTGAAAAGACGTATTAAAAAAAATACATGTATGTTTCTCCAAGACAAATCATATGATGATGATTTGCTTGGTTAAAAATAGAAGAGCTGGTGCACTATCTTCTGAATGCTTTTGCTCTTTGAAAATTTCTTCCTTCCTTCAACGTCGTCCTGCCTTGATCTTCTATCCTTGTATAATGCTCCTCGAACCTTCTAGACTTTGTCTTCAAAGCTTCGGTGTGAACTTCCTAGAGTTTGGCATTTGTCGCGAAGGGCGAGAAATACCAGGCAAAAATGCGGAAAATGTGGAATTAGTCTAAGGAGACTAAGCAAGCGAGAATGGAAATTCTCAAGGGTATTATGGTAATTTATAATATTTGAGAGATATTATCGGGATGTGTTTTGCAGTATAGAACTTTTATGTGGGGCTTAACGGAACGAAGAAGAGCGTATCTCAAGCGGAGATAGCTCGTTAATCGAGAGAAGAGCTACGAGATTGTAGACTTCTTTAGAGTAGAAAGTATGTTGGGAACGTTATTATACATACAAGCTTTGAAAATCTCTCGCGCCCTTGCGAACCGAGAGCCGGATCGATCATTTGTGATCGGTCCGGTTTTGATGTCTTTTACATGTGCATTGGCACTTATCTTATATCGTGACAAAAATGTCGATTACGTTAATGATTTTTTTAAAGAGTGTGGGGGGCTTGCATGGCCCGGACCACTTAAGGGAAACTCAGTTCCGACACTTAGCTACGGTGCCACTCATCCCTCCTTGCAATCGGAGCGGACATAGATCATGATCTTGAAAGTCGTACTTTAAGCGCACATGCATACGACTTAGTAAATTATATAGAGGCATCGGGTTAATCTCGCACCCCTCACTAGTTCGTTCGAACCGTTCTCTTAACGAGACCGTAAACAATCAAGGTCACAACAAGACTAGCATAATAGTCCTATCAAATATTAAATAGCGGAATAATGATAACAATGGGGGTCATTATATCTAACAATCGATAATCCTAGGTTCGTTTATTATTAGCAAACAAGTTGTTTCCAACATCGAGAATTTCACGAAATGAAATATTAAGGCTACAAGGAGAAATTTCACTTGCCTTTGCTTGTATGATTGCATATTAACGAATGAACGGAAACGTTGTCCTTAAAACGAAACGGGAGCTCGACCTATCGACACAGAATATACGAGCGAGCTTTAATAAGAATTTTCTTTAAATTCTTTTAAAGTTTAGAAAATCTCTTATATCTTTATTATAAGAGAATTAATTTCTAAATTATTATAATAATAATTTAGGTGGAGATGAATAAAATAATAATATTTCCTATTATTATTTTATATTTGTAATATCCTTTTATTCTTTATAAAAACCTTATTTTATTTTCATTCATTATAATTTTGAAACCAAGTCCTTCTTTAAATATTTTTCTTAAAAATATTCCTTTTTAACTTAACTTATTATTTTCTTATTATAACCAAGCAAGGATAATGTCTTTATTATAATCATTAAGATGTAGTTTTCATAGTTAAAAGAATTATTGTTTTTATTAAACTCATCTTAGGGTGTGAAAAGTCTAAAATACCCTTGTAATTGAATGTCTTTTATTTCTTTTATATTTATTTTAATATCCACCTTATCATAAGATCTTTTGAAATCTTTATAATATATTCTTATTATTACATCCTTCTCTTTTAATTCTTTTCATAAAAGACATACCATATTATATAAATGTACTTATAAGGCTTTTTCTAGAACTTTCCTTAAGTAGCAATCTCTACAATACTTAATTGTTAATATCCAAGTTTAAGATTTAATAATATCATCTTAAAATAGTTTACCCATATATCTTTATTTTATGAGATAGAAACATGCCTTATACCATTATCTTATAACTAGGAGTATATAATTTATTTATTTATAATAATATCTTTTCTTATCTTTTATATCTTTTTAAGACATGAAACCACCTTATGCTATAAGAGGTATTAATATATCATATTATATTATACTTATTCTATACTTTACTTATATGGAAATTTCCCAATATTATATTAAATAATGACTATATCATACTTTCCATATTTATGAAAGATAACAATAATTTCTTATTCAATTAAAAAAAAGTTCTTCATATCTAGAACATTATCTTATAAAATATGAGTATGTAATTCATTATTATATATATATAAGTATTGATAAAATTCTTAGCATATCTTTTCTAACAACTTAGACCTTTATATTTATATAATAACTTCCAAATAGGGTAATCATATTATTTATATTATACTTCTCATTTATATGAATCTCATAATTTAATCCCATGATTTTATTATAATATATTTCTCTATATAAAAATACATGCAACTTATTCAATATATCTTTTTAGTCTTCAACTTAATCATATAATATTTATCTTATGACAAGAATATCTTATTCATATTATTTTCAAGTTTATAATATGAATTTGAAAGGCAAGCAAGTATTTTTCTATTAATATAGTCTTATTTTTTATAACTCCTTTTTATCTTAATCTATTCCTTTAATCATTAAAATAAAAATACAACCAAGGTAATATATTTTTAAAATTCAGAATTTATGTGCTCAAAAGTCATCTATATTATTCTTATAATTTATTTTAATTTATTTTATCTAATTTTATTTTCTTTTATAAATTTACATGCATGTTAATTTAATTCTATTTATGTACAAGGACAATAATAAAATCAAATCTGATTTTTTTTCCAACTACTTGGATCTCTTATTGATATTAAAAGGATGCTAATAATACGGGAAATCTATATACACACATAATTTTTTCTCGGCGCACAAGATTTGGCACGTTTCATGAAGCGAGTCGCTTCATGATGCGAGCCATATACGGATACCCGAGCGGATTTTTTACAGAATCGGCAAAATGACACGCTTCACGAAGTGTGAGGAAATATTGTGCGATTTCCTTACCCAATCCAACATTTGTTTACATATATAGGTTCCTCTCGTCGATAGCTTCGATTTGATAGGTAATAAGCTCAAATCCGACACCCGAGCAAAAAGTTATGAGCGTATGAAGATTGGACATACGCAAACTACTTTAACATGATGTTTTATTTAAGATATGATTTAAGATAAGACTTAGTATATAATATTTTGGGACGGTTTATGTTTATCGTAAGTATTAGAGTTTATGGTTAGGGCAAGACTTTCTCGTTAACCAATAATTATTTATTTTATGATTTCAGTTAATTAAAATCATTAACCAAAATCGACCATTTAATCTCAGTTGATCAGAGATTTGTTAACCAAATTTTTGGTTTGGTTTTCTCGTTAACCAATAACTATTTATTTAATTTTATATTATAAGATTACACTTGAACAATAATAAAGTTATCAGCTTTATATAAAAAATATTATCGCTCGGTTAAAATTTGAAAATAAATATTATTTTACATGGTGGTTATGTTTTAAATTGTCTTTACAATATGTATTTTACATATATAACATTTTAGGAGTTAAATATTTAAAAAAAGGCATATTTAACTAATCAATGATGGAAATATAAAGTAATATTTTCAAAATCAAATATAATTTGAAATTCTGAAAATAAGCATGTAATTCCATTAAGACGAAATATATTTTAATATTTTTTTACAAATTAAAAACTATATTTTGGTTTTTCGGTTAACTGAAAATATGAATATGTCGATCCGTAACCAACTTGTAAAACCGTGAAAAATATCAGTTTGGTTAATCAAACCAAAATTTTAACATATATAAGTTAGGTTACCCTAAAGCCTTACTTTAAACATAAACCACAACCCTACCATAAACATTAAACCTTACCCTAAATCCTACCTTAAGCCTTATCTTAAACCCTTTACTCAAACTCTACTATAAACCCTAGACCTTACTTAAAATCCTATACTTAAGCCTTGCCGTAGAACCCTTATCCAAACCCTAAGCCCTAAAAATATATACTCTATCCTAAATCCTAAACTTCACTAAAATCTACAATAAACCCTAAACCTTACTCAATATCCTACCTTAAGACTTGTCTTAAACGCTACCCTCACACTAGACCTTATCTAAAACCCTACACTTAAGCCTTGATTTAAACCATACATCCAAACCCTATGCTATATCACATACCCAAACTTTAAACCTCATTCAAATTGTACCCTAAACCATAATATTTACCATAAACCTTAAACCTTACCCCAAACCCTACCATAAAGCCTTACCCTAACCATAAATTCTAATACTTACCAAAAAATCTTATTATATGCTTTATCTTAAATCTTATCCTAGATAAACGACGTTTGAAAGTAGTATGCGTATGTCCAATCTTAAAACGTTCATAACGTTTTGCTCGGGTGTCCGATTTGAGCTTATTACCTATCAAATCGAAGCTATTGACGAGAGGAACCTATATATGTAAAAAAAATATTGGATTGGGTAAGAAAATCGCACAATATTGCCTCACACTTCGTGAAGCGTGTCATTTTTGCTGATTCTGTAAAAAATCCGCTCGGGTATCCGTATATGGCTCGCATTATGAAGCGACTCGCTTCATGAAGCGTGCCAAATCTTGTGCGCGGAGAAAAAAATACGTGTGTATATATCCTCAGCCTAATAATATCTTCTTATTAAAATTAAAAGGGTTTAAAATAAATGAAAAGAATTAGATTTAAACCTTATGTTGGAATTTATTCTACGTCTGTGTTACAAAGGAGAAGCCAAGAGGGACGCACACCAGGCAAGGGGGCAGCAGGACCGGTGGTGGCAAGGTGGTGGTCCGGCGTGGCTCCGGGGCGGCGCGCGGCTCAGGTGGGGCGGCCCAAGGTGGTCCGGTGGTGGCCCGGGTGAAGAACTAGGGTTTTTGTGGTGATTTGGGGGAAAATTCAACACTTAGATAAGGGCTTCTATGGCTGAAATTTTGATGGAATGAGAGCAATTATGCTAGGAGAAGAGAGGAGAAGTGAATTGTGAGTAGAACAATGAATTTTCAGCCCTTTAAATAGACAAATTGATACCCTCCCTTGATCCACCATGAATGAATTTGACCTATGGAAGGAAGGGGGATTGAAGGGGAT
Organism: Fallopia convolvulus; assembly: GCA_964016875.1. Lineage (NCBI taxonomy): Eukaryota > Viridiplantae > Streptophyta > Magnoliopsida > Caryophyllales > Polygonaceae > Fallopia > Fallopia convolvulus. Next base: position 32,969,917 of record OZ024721.1, on the reverse strand, counting down.
TGGGTGTTGTTGTGTTTGTTTGATGATGACAAAGCATGATGATAGATTGGATGGTCTTTGAAGCAACCATGAAAATTGAAGAAGAAATTTGCCATTGATTTGTTGAACGTCAATTCAATCAGACATGTCTTGACTTGTTTGGAGAAGAAGAAGAATAATGGAGTATATTATCAAATGGGTGGGATTAAGAGTAGATAAGTTACAATAGCCTAGCGGATTGGAGTGTGTGTGTGTGTGTGTGTTTGTGTGTGTGTGTGTGTGTGTGTGTGTGTGTGTGTGTGTGAGGGGGAGATGCAAGAGGTCTCAGGTTTGAATCCCGCCTCTTGACTCTTTTTTATTTGTTTTGCCTTGTATTGTTTTTAGCCTTGTAATACTCCAATATTAATAAAATTTCGGAATTAATATCACTCCATTTTGTTTGATTAACTTTTACACTTTAATAATCCTTTATCACATTTTTATAATTTATTATGAAAATTATAAAAATAATTAAACTCTCTTTTTAAGAGAAAATATTTAAATAATTACCCGACTTGCTTAATGTACAACAACAACAACAACAACAACAACCCAGTGTGGACCTGCCTCTGGCAGGGTCAAGGAAGCCAGAATGTACCCACCCTTCCCTCGACCTCGAAGTCGAGAGGGTGTGTAAAAAAGGCCTAAACCAAAAGCACAAAGAAAAACAACACCAGAGAGAGAGAGAGAGAGAGAGAGAGAGAGAGAGAGAGAGACAGAGAGAGAGAGGGCCCTTTCGCGCCCAGCTACCGCTCCTCCACCATGATCTTCTCCCTCCAAAGGTCCCTACAAACTGCCAGATCCATTGAAATATCAAGCAATGCTAGATCCTGTTTTATAACTTTCGTCCAGCTCTTCTTCGGTCTACCTCTGCCCCTACGGGCGCATTGACGAAAACCATCACCTCACATCTATGTACCGGGGCCTCAACTTCTCTCCTCTGTATGTATGATAGCATGCATATAGGAGTAGTTAAGATGCATGTTTTATATATGTTTTAGTTAGTTTTAGGTTAGCTTTTATGTAGTTTTTAGGTTTTTGTGTTGTCGGGTATTATGCGCTGGTTTGCTCGGTTTTACAGGTTTTTAGGTTCAGGAGCAGCAGCGGGGCGAGTACAGATGGATCATGGTGGTGATGGACGAGGCAAAGGAGCTAAGGAAGCTAGGACATGCTAGGAGAAGAGCCAAGACAAGGAAGAAGACAAGCCAAGCATAAGCCAAGTGCTCGGGATTGATCCGAGCAACGAACCCGCGCATTCCTAACTGGTGGCCATTTGCGCGGGATTGCAAGGAAAGCGCGGCCGCGCATTTCGGAAACGATGCCGCGCATTCGGGAGTTTCAGCGGACGCGTGTTTTGGGCCGAGATTGGTTTTGGGCTTTGGCATGTTGGTTTTTGGGCTTGTGTTATCCGAGTATGAGGTTTAAGATATAATGTTTGAGGATGTTTTTAGGAGCATATAAATACTTTATGTTAGATTATTTTCTCATAACTTTTGATCAACTTTTGGAGGCTAGGGTTTTTCTCTGAAGGAAGACTTTGAAATCTTTGTAAGTTTGATTTTAATTCAATTATGCATTGCTAATTTCTCTTGTGTTTGACTAGTTATTGAAATCATAGATTGTATAATATTGTGAGGTTTGATTGATTCTCATCAACTTGAATAGGTTTTATTCCCTGTGCTTAATTGAATCAGAATTATTCTAGGGTTTTGTTAGATTAGCTACCTAATAATATTTTTGGGTTAATTTACAACTAATCTGATTAATGCCCGTTCGGGGTTGATTAGATAAAGTAGCAACTATAATTGTTTGGACCCGTTCGGGCTATTCAATTGTAGAAGGGAATAAATCCACAAATAACTTAGATGTCTGTTTGCTCTAAGTGTTTGTTTTTATTGATAACTTGACTCGTAAAGCTGTCGTTTAATTGAATCTAGATGTTGTTTTAGGTTGTTAAATGATTAGGGTTGCTTAGACTGTTAGTTCTTTCAACTATTTATGAAGTTTGGGTCATAATCCTTAGTAGGAGTATAATCCACAATAGATTATTCAAGGGAATTGAGAATCAAGAGAATCAATGATCAATAAGCATATCTATGATGGATTTAACTAGTTGAACACGCTTGTCTCTTATTGATTTAAGTCATCTTCTGCATTCATATTTACTTTTACTTTTGCATAGTAGTTTAGATATTCATTCTATAAAACCCCCCTTTTAGGTTACTTGGCATACAAGTAATAACACAAATACAAGAGTCTCTGTGGGATCGACCCTTACTTGCCGCTCTACTGAGTTGGTTAAGCTAAGGTTTCTTTGATAGGTATTAACGACCACTGAAAATACCTCATCAATGTACCCGACTTGCTTAATATATTTAATTAAATTCTTAATTGTCATTGTAGTAAACTTTTATAACTTTTCATAATATAATATGAAATTATAAAGATTATTAAATTCTCTATTTTAGAGAAAAAAATTTATTGGAATAAATTATCCAATATATTTTATTTAGAATTTAGCGTGTAATACTCGGGATTCCGAAAATCGGATAGTTAGTTTGTTTCGTCTCAAATCCTCTTGTTTTTTTTTCTATCTACCTACCTTAATTTTTTGTGTTGGGACAAAAAGCCCAATTTATTGTTTGAATTCTTGGAGATCCGATTTTGAACCCAAACCCTCGTTCCTCCTCTTTTTCCCTCGCCTGCCCTACATTTCCTTTTTTTTTCCTCTCTTGCGCCGTTAAGCCGTTCACGAAGGCTGAGAAGTAAACCCAGCTGTTCCCCCACCATCGATTTCCCTCCGTCCCCATCGCGAAAGAAGTCGCCGCCGTCGTTCGTTCCTTTGTGCTCCGGTGGTGCTGAAACTTCAGGAAGCTTAGCCGCTCGAAGCCGCCGTCGCCACCAGCACCTCTTGTGCCATCGCCGCAAGCTTCAGCCCCTCTTAGTTGGAGACTCCCTAGCCGCTGCGAATCTCGTCCTCCACCAGCACCCGACTCATCGACGGTAAGGAGTTGTTCTTTCAGTTCTGCCCTTCTCCTCCTCCGTCTCTTTCCTTCTTCTGGGTAGTACCCCCTTTAATTGAGTTGTGGTGTTTCCACCAGCGGTTTTGGTTGCCAGCTCAATCGAGCCACTTCTCCACCAAGCGAGGAGCCCCGCACCAAACTGAGGTTAAGACTGGCGGTCAGGAGGGCTTTGTCCCCGCAAACCACACCAACTCAGGAACCAATCTTTGTTCAAGGAAGTGTGCGACTTCGACTCTAGAAGGTCGGATATCTCTATTCGAATGGATCGGCCTTGCACCTTTATTTTGTTGGTCACGTGATGTTTAATTGTTTGGATCTTGTGTTTGCCTTGTAAATTGTGTGTTGATATGTTGGATCGGTTGGAATTGCTAGTTTTATTCTATTGACCGTTCTGTTTTGTTTCAATATGTATTATGGTTCATCTTGGCAAATATTGGTTGTGTGGGTGCAATCCGGACTTGTTGTGAATGCTGATGTTTTGGCCATTTAAGTTTAAGCTAATTCCGAGTGAAATTGTAATGGGTGTATTTATGTTTTGATCTTGATGAGAATGTTAGTCTCGGCTTGTTTGACATGAGAGCTTTCGATCGCTTTCTTTTGTGATGACACTCTTTGGTGTGGGAGGCTTGTTGATTTGGATGTTTGAATTATAAATGTGTATGCATATGTGTGCATTGAGAGTGGGAATTGACGTATCCATCTTGGAATGTGAACCTCAAATTTGTTAACCTTGAGCTTATAAGTTAGTGTCGTGTAAGGCCAAGCTTTGGATCTTGAGTTGTTGATATAAGTAGTTTGATGTTTACTCTTGAGTTTGGTGTTTTGATGATGGTAAAAATAGTAGAACCTATACAACATCGCATGAGTTTAGATACCATGAAAGTATGGTGGCTCGCACTTGGCGAAGCCACTATAGTTGTTCTTGTCTAGAACCGAAATTTACTTCTCGCGGTTAGTTGGTTAACCGTGCACGTTATGATTCTTAGGTCTTTAGTATCGACGCGTTTCTTACTTCATTCGAGGATCGCCTTCCAGGTAAGTCGTTCTCGACTTGCTCGGCTTTATTCTAGTCTTGTTAGATTTCATGCCGTGATTGTGAGATTGGTTTTGGGAGTTAGTCCCGAATGTATGTTTTCCATGTGAAATGTTTTCATTTATGATGTGATGCGCTTTCCATTTCAAACGTTTTCTCGTAAAAGAAATAGTATCGCTTTCTCTGTGCTGGCAGCGTAACCGGCACGATCATGTGCGACGATTGTCGGTGGCAAAGAGGCGTCTACCCATGGTCGTGTGTCGGCCGGGCCCCTTTAAAAATAAAAATTGATTGCTTGTTTTTGGCAAGTGCTTCGGTGGAGGCTTGACCAGGGGTTGGAAGGATGACGTATATGGAAAGTGGGAGGGCCTGCCTTTGCACTCGAGCGCAGGTGAGTTAGTGCCGTAGATGGGAATGCGGCGGAGGAAGGGAGAATTGCATTTCCCAATAGGATTGTGAATGATTTTGTTGTGTGTGTGTGTGAGATTACTTAGTTGGTTTTCGACCTTGTGAATTTTTGTTATGCTTGATGAATTGCTTGTTCGTTATATTTCCCTTTATTTGTTGAATGTCGAAGTGTTGGTTATTATTACAAATGCTTTACTTTTGTGCTTGTTAGTTTGATTGTTGGTATGTCTCGTTGCCTTTCCTTTCACCTATTCTCTAGGTTGTGGAAATGTGTGTTGGCCTATTATGTTTTGTTCAATTCACTTGTTAAAGGTTATGTTGTTGGTTAATTGTTGTTTTTCAAACGTCTTACCATTGCCGCTTGTTATCTAGCTTGCCTAGGATAATAGCTGACCCCTCGAGGACTTATTTTTCAATTCCAGGTACTCATACAGGTCCCGTGTTGGAGCCTAGGCCAGATGCAGCAGCGGATCGTTGACGCGTGTCACTAGGTTTCAAAGTGGGTTGAGAGTCCTGTTTAGCTTTGTTATTTGTTTTGGATATTTTACCCTTTTGTTGACTTTAGCGGATTTCTGGTGTTGGATGTGACTTGACTAGACGTTTGGGATCTCATGCATGACATTATTGAAAATGTGTTTGTTGAACGACAGTTGGATGTTTTAAATAGTTTTCTTGTCGTGCCCGAGTTGCAAGGTCCAGGTATTCTACTTGTCAACCAGTTCAGGTAGGACCCGTTAGGGTCAAACTACTGAGTAATGCCCCGATGTTAAGTCGGGGTGTTACAAATTGGTATCAGAGCCAGGTTTGCAACCAGGGCACATGGAATCGAGCAATACGTGTACACGAGGTCCAACTAAAAACTAAAATCGACCTGTGTTTTCAAAAAGTTTTTAAATGGGGTAGTCATGCTGCATATAGGGGTAGATGACACGGCGTGACTCCGCTGCCATCCACCGAAGGACCTCACATAGATTAGTAAGTAAATCCTTCCCTTTTAGTCATGTTTAAAGTTTTGATTGTGAGACTTTCTGTTATAGATGGCTACACAAACTAGAGTCAGAGTTGTTGCTGCTAGTGGTAGAGTCCGTGGTAGAGGCCGTGGAAGGGGTCGTGGTAGAGGAGAGACTCCCGTAGCTGCTGAGCCAGAGGAGCATCAGAATGGTCACCCCCAAGAAGAAGTTGCCGAGAGTGGTGATGTGGCTGCTGGGATTCATCAAGACGCTAGTGTATCTGTTGTTGGAGGAGGGCCCCCAGCTAATGTGGGCCACATTGGAGTCAATGCACCGCCTGTTGGGTTATCACCAGATATGGATCCTGCACTTCGAGCTACACTTGTAGGGATGCTACAGAATCTACTGGGTACAGGAGTTGTTTTTGATCAGAATGCTGCGACTGGGCTTCAGAGGACTGAGATGAGAGCACCAGGCCAGAATACAGTTGGAGCTGCTCAATTACGAGGGCTACCAGAAGTACAAAGACCAGAAGTAGTTGATCGTGTGGTAGAGTTACCAAGACAAGTGCCGCGAGCCCCATCCTGACAAGTGGCTCGCGGAGTTCAGGAAGACCGGGGTGCCAAACTTTACTGGGGGTAAGGGTACGGATGTGGAATAGTGGTTGAGGAGAGTGGTGTCTGCTTTGGACTCTATTCAAGCGCCAGAGGAGAGGAAGATGTCTCTGGTACAGAGTTTGCTGCATGGGGATGCCTTTGATTGGTGGGACATGAGCAGAGAAGGTCAGACAGATGTGACCTTCGAAGAGTTCCGAAAGAGAATTAGAGATTTTTACTGTCCTCCAGTGGTTAGGTCGGCTCGTGAGGCTGCTTTTCGGGATGCTGGACCCGAGAACATCACGGTGGAGGAAACCATTCTAAAGTTCCAAAAGGAGTTAGCGGCTGTGCCAAATGCCGCTCCCACAGAGGATTTGAGGATCGCAACCTTCCTGAAGAGGTTGCAACCGCATCTGCGTGCTTATGTTTCTGGTCTTCGGCTCACTACCTTGAAAGATGTTCAAGAATCTGTTTTGGATTATGCTATGGCCACGCCCCGACCGGGCCAGTTGGAGATACATGCTAGTGTGAACAAGAGACAGAGGTTGTTTGGCCCTTCAGATTCAAGGAGGGATAGTCGACCGGGTTCATTTCAGCAGAACCGGTCCGGTCCTCAGTCACAGGGTCGTCAGGACCAGTTTCAGCAGGGTCAATTTTCTAGGGGACAGAAAGAGTGCTTCAATTGTGGAGGCACTGATCACTTTAGAAATCAGTGTCCAAAGCCAGTTCGGAACTGCTTCAACTGTGGGAAGCCTGGCCATTTACGACAATATTGTAAGGTCGGTGCACCCTCTCAAGGATCTTCGCCAGGTACTATGAACCAGGGAGCTCGTCGTCCACCACAACAGACTCAGTAAGCATCGGGCCAAAATAGAGGCCGGGGTACAGGAGCCAACGCCTAGAGAATCAACCAACCTCGAGTGTTCGAGATGAGGAGGGCTGATGCCTTACATGCACCAACTGCTACAGGTACATTTTGGATACAATCTAAACCTGTTCACATTCTTTTTGACACGGGTGCCACACACTCTTTTGTGTCCTCTACTTGCGTGGCTAGACTAGGGTTGACTTGTACAGAAGGGGAATCTTTTGTAGTATGCCTACCCGATGGTAGTAAAGTGAGTGGTAATAGAGAGATTCTGCAGTGTCCTATCAGAATAGGAGGTAAGGACTGATATGCAGATTTTATAGTAATGCAATTGTCCCCAGATGATGACGTGATTTTGGGAATGGATTGGATGAGGCGTTACAAAACAATGTTAGATATACATAAGGGCACAGTCACGGTGTCTGCAGATGACGGGACTGTACAAGTGAGTCAGGAGTTAGAGCAAGTTTGGCCGAGACCGGTGATTAGTATGGTAAAAGCCGCCAAGTTGCTTAATGCGGGGTGTGTAGGGTATTGGTGTTATGTCCTACAAGGGGGCAAGGAAGGGCCACACATTCAAGATATACCGGTAGTCAGTGAGTTTAAGGATGTCTTTCCAAACGATCTACCGGGCTTGCCACCTCAAAGAGAGGTTGATTTCAGCATTGATCTTGAGCCAGGAACAATACCGATCTCGAGGGCTCCCTATCACATGGCTCGGATGGAAATGCAGGAATTGAAGGCACAATTAGAAGAGCTGTTGGAGAAGGGGTATGTACGTCCGAGCGTGTCACCCTGGGGAGCTCCAGTTTTATTTGTAAAGAAGAAGGATGGTTCACTTCGCTTGTGTATTGATTATCGGGAGTTGAACCGAGTCACCATCAAGAACAAATATCCACTACCTCGCATTGATGATCTGTTGGATCAGTTACAAGGGGCTAAGGTGTTTTCTAAGGTGGATCTGAGGTCAGGATATCATCAGCTAAGAATTCGAGAGGAAGACATTCCAAAGACGGCTTTCCGAACTAGATATGGGCATTACGAGTTTGTGGTGATGCTGTTCGGATTAACCAATGCACCCGTAGTGTTTATGGAGTTGATGAACCGAGTGTTTATAGACTTATTGGATAAATTTGTGGTGGTATTCATAGATGACATCCTGATTTACTCTCGTAATGAAGAGGAGCATGCAGAACACCTTAGGCAAGTGTTGAAAGTGTTGAGGTAACATCAGTTGTTTGCTAAGCTGTCTAAGTGTGAGTTCTGGCTACCGGAAGTCACCTTTCTGGGACATTTGGTGTCTGCTAAGGGAGTAATGGTAGACCCTGTGAAAATCAAGGCTGTAAAAGAGTGGGAACCCCCAAGAAATGTGAAGGAGGTGCGGAGTTTCCTAGGTTTAGCGGGGTACTACCGAAGGTTCGTAGAAGGATTCTCCCGTATAGCCCAACCGCTTACGAATTTGTTAAAGAAGACCACTCGTTTCGAGTGGAATGAGGCATGACAGAGAAGCTTCGAAGAGCTGAAAAGGAGGTTGACTTCAGCCCCTATACTTGCTCTCCCTCAAGGAAATGAGGACTTTGTGATCTGCAGTGATGCCTCCAAGGTAGGCTTGGGATGTGTGTTGATGTAGAGGGATAGGGTGATTGCGTATGCTTCAAGACAGTTGAAGCCGAATGAGCAGAATTACCCTACTCATGATTTGGAGTTGGCAGCGGTGGTGCATGCTCTGAAGATTTGGCGCCATTACTTGTATGGTAGTACCTGCAAGGTGATGATAGATCATAAGAGTCTCAAGTACATCTTTACTCAGAGAGAACTGAACATGAGACAGCGGAGATGGCTTGAATTGCTAAAGGACTATGACTTGGAAATCCTATACCACCCAGCAAAAGCGAACGTAGTCGTCAATGCACTTAGTAGGAAGACCTCTCAAGAATGTATGTTGGCTCATTTGACAGTTCAGCCATAGTTGCAGAGAGAGCTGATAAGGTACGGAATCGAGGTGCAGATTCAGCGTTACCAGGGTAGATTGAGTATTACGGAGTGTTAACCGACTCTGCTTGAAGAAGTGAGGATGAAACAGGAAAAGTGTCCAATGATTCAAGATCTGAAACAGAAGTTGAGCCGTGGAGAAGCACTCGATTTTGTAGAGAGAGAATATGGTATCTTGAGTTTGCGTGACCGAATTTGTGTACCTCGGGATGTAGAGTTGAGACAGAAGATTTTGCAAGAAGCCCACTCTACACCTTACTCGATTCACCTAGGAGCGAGTAAGATGTACAAAGACTTACGACAATATTATTGGTGGGATGGCATGAAGCCAGATGTTGCAAGATTCGTGGCTAAGTGTCAGGTTTGTCAACATGTGAAGATTGAGCACCAGAGGCCGGGTGGTATGCTCCCCTTCCTATACCGGAGTGGAAGTGGGAGGATATTTCCATGGATTTTGTCACTGGACTACGGATCAGCAAGGGCCATGATGCCATCTGGGTTGTAGTGGATAGGTTGACAAAGACTGCTCGTTTCTTGCCTATTAAAGAGACTTGGAAAATAAACAAGTTGGTAGAGGTGTTCGTAAATCAGATAGTTAGACTGCATATTGTGCCCAAGATGATTGTGTCAGATCGTGATGGGCGTTTCACTTCCAGATTTTGGCAACAAGTACATGAGGCACTTGGGACGAGATTGCACTTCACGACTGCTTACCATCCGCAGTCAGATGGCCAGTCCGAGAGGACAATTCAGACTCTAGAGGACATGCTGAGGTCATGTGTTCTTGATTGGGGAGGTCATTGGTTGGATCACCTAGCATTGGTGGAGTTTGCCTACAACAACAGTTGGCACTCCTCGATTCAGATGGCTCCGTATGAGGCCTTGTATGGCCGGAAGTGTAGGACACCTTTGTGTTGGGATGACCCGTCAGATGTTGTAGGAGAGAGGCCGCAAATGATAGAGGAGACGATTGGGAAGGTGGCCAGAAATCCTATGCAGACAAGCGACGTCGACCACTAGAGTTTGAGGTATGGGCACACGTCTGGTTGAGAGTGTCGCCTACTCGTGGTGTGAGAAGATTTGGAGTTAAGGGAAAGTTGAGTCCCCGCTACATTGGGCCGTTTGAGATACTGGAGAGAGTTGGCGAGGTAGCTTACAGACTAGCGCTACGGCCCGCCTTGGATGGAGTTCACCATGTCTTTCACGTGTCACAGCTGAGATAGTACGTTCCAGATCCCAGTCATAGGCTCAACTATGAAGATTTGGAGGTGGAGCCCGATCATACCTTCAGAGAGCAGCCGATAGCGATCCTAGACAGGCGTTCGAAGAAGCTGCGAAACAAGGAGATTCAGTTGGTTTTGATTCAGTGGTCTCGGCGAGGTGTCGAGGAGGCCACTTGGGAGACCGAGGATAGGATGAGAGAGAACTACCCTGAATTGTATCCGGGTTTAGTGGAGGCCTTTGAGAGTAGAGTTTAGAGGTCGCCCGAGAGTAGGTGTGACAGTTGTTATGACTTAGTGTTGCAAAGCGTGTTTGTTGTTTGCTTATTTGTGTTTTGACATTTGTTTGGATTGGTTGCCTTTCTTTATGGTTATAGTAGTGGTACACTTTTGCTTGTCACGCGTTATGTTTAAGATGTTGTCAACAACTTGGGTTCGAGGACAAACCCCTGTGAGGGGGAGAAGTTGTAACACCTCATGAACTCTTGATATGAAAGTTTCGGGACGAAACTTCCTTAAGGGAGGTGTAATGTAATACTCGGGATTCCGAAAATCGGATAGTTAATTTGTTTCGTCTCAAATCCTCTTGGTTTTGTTTCTATCTACCTACCTTAATTTTTTGTCTTGGGCCAAAAAGCCCAATTTATTGTTTGAATTCTTGGAGATCCGATTTGGAACCCAAACCCTCGTTCCTCCTCTTTTTCCCTCGCCTGCCCTACATTTCCTTTTTTTGTCTCTTGCGTCGTTCAGCCATTCACGAAGGCTGAGAAGTAAACCCGCTTGTTCCCCCACCATCGATTTCCCTCCGTCCCCATCATGAAAGAAGTCGCCACCGTCGTTCGTTCCTCTGTGCTTTGGTGGTGCTGAAACTTCAAAAGGCTTAGCCGCTCGAAGCCGCCGTCGCCGCCAGCACCTCTTGTGCCATCGCCGCAAGCTTCAGCCCCTCTTAGTTGGAGACTCCCTAGCCGCTGCGAATCTCGTCCTCCACCAGCACCCGACTCGTCAACGGTAAGGAGATGTTCTTTCAGTTCCGCCCTTCTCCTCCTCCGTCTCTTTCCTTCTTCTGGGTCGTACCCCCTTTAATTGAGTTGTGGTGTTTCGACTAGCGGTTTTGGTTGCCGGCTAAATCGAGCCAATTCTCCACCGAGTGAGGAGCCCCGTACCAAACTGAGGTTAAGACTGGTGGTCAGGAGCGCTTCGTCCCCGCAAACCACACCAACTCAGGAACCAATCTTTGTTCAAGGAAGTGTGCGACTTCGACTCTAGAAGGTCGGATATCTCTATTCGAATGGATTGGCCTTGCACCTTTATTTTGTTTGTCACGTGATGTTTAATTATTTGGATCTTGTGTTTGACTTGTAAATTGTGTGTTGATATGTTGGATCGGTTGGAATTGCTAGTTTTATTCTATTGACCGTTCTGTTTTGGTTCAATATGTATTATGGTTCATCTTGGCAATTATTGGTTGTGTGGGTGCAATCCGGACTTGTTGTGAATGCTGATGTTTTGGCCATTTAAGTTTAAGCTAATTTTGAGTGAAATTGTAATGGGTGTATTTATGTTTTGATCTTGATGAGAATGTTAGTCTCGGCTTGTTTGACATGAGAGCTTGATGACACTCTTTGGCGTGGGAGGCTTGTTGATTTGGATGTTTGAATTATAAATGTGTATGCTTATGTGTGCGTTGAGAGTGGGAATTGACGTATCCATCTTGGAATGTGAACCTCAAATTTGTTAACCTTGAGCTTATAAGTTAGTGTCGTGTAAGGCCAAGCTTTGGATCTTGAGTTGTTGATAAAAGTAGTTTGATGTTGACTCTTGAGTTTGGTGTTTTGATGACGGTAAAAATAGTAGAACCTGTACAACATCGCATGAGTTTAGATACCATGAAAGTATGGTGGCTCGCACTTGGCGAAGCCACTATAGTTGTGCTTGTCTAGAACCGAAATTTACTTCTCGCGGTTAGTTGGTTAACCGTGCACGTTATGATTCGTAGGTCTTTAGTATCAATGCGTTTCTTACTTCATTCGAGGATCGCCTTCCAGGTAAGTCGTTCTCGACTTGCTCGGCTTCCGTGATTGTGAGATTGGTTTTGGGAGTTGGTCCCGAATGTATGTTTTCCATGTGAAATGTTTTAATGCATAATGTGATGCGCTTTCCATTTCAAACGTTTTCTCGTAAAAGAAATAGTATCGCTTTCTCTGTGCTGGCAGCGTAACCGACACGATCATGTGCGACGATTGTCGGTGGCGAAGAGGCGTCTAGCCATGGTCGTGTGTCGGCCGGGCCCCTTTAAAAATAAAAATTGATTTCTTGTTTTTGACAAGTGCTCCGGTGGAGGCTTGACCAGGGGTTGGAAGGATGACGTATATGGAAAGTGGGAGGGCATGCCTCTGCACTCGGGCGCAGGTGAGTTAGCGCCGTAGATGGGAATGCGGTGGAGGAAGAGAGAATGACATTTTTCAATAGGATTGTGAATGATTTTGTTGTGTGTGTGTGTGTGTGTGATTACTTAGTTGGTTTTCGACCTTGTGAATTTTTGTTACGCTTGATGAATTGCTTGTTCGTTGTATTTCCCTTTATTTGTTGAATGTCGAAGTGTTGGTTATTATTACAAATGCTTTACTTTTGTGCTTGTTAGTTTGTTTGTTAGTATGTCTCGTTGCCTTTCCTTTCACCTATTCTCTAGGTTGTGGAAATGTGTGTTAGCCTATTATGTTTTGTTCAATTCACTTGTTAAAGGTTATGTTGTTGGTTAATTGTTGTTTTTCAAACGTCTTACCATTCTCGCTTGTTATCTAGCTTGCCTAGGATAATAGCTGACCCCTCGGGGACTTATTTTTCAGTTCCAGGTACTCATACAAGTCCCGTGTTGGAGCCTAGGCCAGATGCTGCAGCGGATCGTTGACGCGTGTCACTAGGTTTCAGAGTGGGTTGAGAGTCCTATTTAGCTTTGTTATTTGTTTTGGATATTGTAGCCTTTTGTTGACTTTAACGGATTTCTGGTGTTGGATGTGACTTGACTAGACGTTTGGGATCTCATGCATGAAATTATTGAAAATGTATTTGTTGAACGACAGTTGGATGTTTTAAATAGTTTTCTTGTCGTGCCCGAGTTGCAAGGTCTAGGTATTCTAGTTGTCAACCAGTTCAGGTAGGACCCGTTAGAGGCAAACTACCGAGTAATGCCCCGATGTTAAGTCGGGGTGTTACATAGCGGATATTACAAATGGAGAATTTGCATTTAGGCTGAATTTTTGGAGGATTTGAAATTGCAAAGTTGCTAGAGGAGAGAAGAGAAGTGTTTGTGTGAATTCTAATGAGGAAATCAGCCCTTTAAATAGGCAAGGAAAGCAATTTTGGTGGTCCATGGCAATGGAATTTCACCAATGGAGAATGGCTTAATTGATGAGGATTGGGTAGAGTTGTGCTTGTTTGATGATGATGTAAGCTTGATGATGTAATAGAGTTGGTCTTGCAAGCAAGAATGGGGAATGGAAGGCTCCATTGACATGTATTGGAGAAGCGTCAGATCACTCAAGCAGAAATCTAAATTGGTTGAAGAAGAAGGAGATAGGAAGGTTTAATTAATAAAAGGTTGGGTATTTGAGTAGATAAGTTACTATAGCATAGCGGATTTGGAGTGTGTGTGTGTGTGTGTGAGAGAGAGAGGGGGGGGGGGGGGGGGGGGGGAGAGACGCAAGAGGTCTCGGGTTCAAGTCCCTGGCTCTTGACTCCTTTTTATTTAAATTGCCTTGTACTTATTTTTAGTCTTGTACACTCCATTATTTAAAAATTTCAAAATTTATAAAAGCCTTATTTTTATTTGAATGCTTTTATGCCTTCATAATCCTTTATAATATATTCTTGAATTTATTTATTTAAATTATTTAAATTCTCTTGTTATAGAGAAAAAAATTATAAATTATATTATAATGGTTTTAAAAACCTTGGAATATTGCGGATATTACATTTATAACATTTTTTATAATTTATTAAGACAATTATAAAAATAATTAACCTCTCTTTTTAAGAGAAAACACTTAAATAGATATCCGACTTACATAATATATTTAATTAAATTCTTAATGGTCATTGTAGTAAACTTTTGTAACCTTTCATAATATAATATGAAATTATAAAGTTTATTAAATTCTCTATTTTAGAGAAAAAAAATTATTGAGATAATTACCCATTTTATTTTATTTAGAATTTAGCGGATATTACAATAGTACCCCCTTAAAAATTAGTTTCGCCCCCGAAACTAGGAAAGGCTTAGGGCGGTACAAGGTTAACACAGAAAGTAGCTACTAACAATTGTGAGGAAACAACAAAGGGTCTAGTACCCCCTTAAGGAACATTTCGTTCATTAGTTAAGGTGATTGTACAAGTAGAAAAATTACTATTGTACCTTTTTCTTAAGGAATCGTTACGTTAGTATTCCTTAGAAAGATTCCCACATTTGAACTTATGTGGTTTAACGAAAATCAAGGGTTGGAAATCCGATTGGTCTTGTTAGCGAAGTAGGCGGTTGACCAAGCGGTTTTATCCGGAAGTTCTGGGTTGACCTTCTCACGTAAGAGTGGGATTGTTTATAGATTAAGCTTTCTAATTTGAAAAGAGCACTTAAGTGTTTCTAGGAAGCGAGTTAGAGAATGATTAATCCATTCTATACTTTTAAAATAGAGTCATTGCAGAAGAATTCTTTTAAGATGGATATACGATAAATGTCGATATGGAATCGAAGTTTTGAATATGTGAAGGCCCATGCCTTGGAAGAAGAATTTCGAGTTACGGTTTCTAAAGAAGTTACTACTGGGATAGATGATGATTATCTCCCTCTTGGGAGATAACCATCGTTACGATGTCGTATTCGAATATATTATGCTATCGAGAAGTGGTTCGAGCGTCCCTTTATTTTATACTATAGTACTTATAAGAATGCAATTTTTCGTAAACAAGGTTAAACTTGAGGGACTGCGTGGATTCTTTCCACCAATGTGATCAGTATCGGGGAACTATTTCCAACACAATCGCCTAAAGTATATAACTTCATAGGAATAAGACCTAGAGTTCTACCTCTACCATGTGGCCAAGATGGGAGGTAAAAGTCCATTCTTATTCGCCACCATGAATCTATATTGAACTTTTGATTTATAAACTTATACTTACATTTAAGGTATATCATTCTGTGGCGGACTTTAGTAGTACAATGAATATGTCATAAAGTTAAATCAGGGTTTAGCTCGAACTTTCTCTTACTTTAAGCTAACGATGGAACAAGGTCTTTGGTTCAACACTTAAGGATATAATATGATAATCCATAATCATAATATAGATTTCAAAAGGAGACACCCTTACGAGGAAGAGTGTCACCGGCATGGTTCGACATTTCAACTACTGTTGCGAGACAAAAGTGCCCTAACGGCAAAATTAACAAGATTACGAACATTAAACTTGGATAGGAAGGAGGATCCAACTATTCCTCTGGAACATCTGATGAAAAAGGTTTGTCATTGCGGTGCATTTCGTAAAGGTGTTGACCTTGACTTGGGGATGTCATCGGCCCTTTTCCTTTATTCTGAGCTGTAGACTGCACAGAAGTTGATCTTGTAACACCCCTATTTTACAATATTGGGTATTACCGCCAGTGCCCTCAGACTTTCTCGTCCAAAGTCACCTAAGGCTTTTAGAATGATATTGAACTCATACAAATGCGGAAAATTAACATAAACGTTACATAAATAAACGGATGCTCACGAATGAGACTTGATTCTTTAATTGAAGATGAAATTGACTAAAAGCGGAATTTCATTTATTGATAAGAACTTTCGTTCATTACATTGAGAGTCGTTTTACAAATGTAGCAGCGGAAAGTAAAACCATTTGGAAAGGGTTTAAAAGACGTAATTTAAAATTTACAAGTATGTTTTCCAAAGACAACTCATGTGAAGATGATTTGCTTGGTTCTAAAAAGGAAAGAGTCGGTGCACTATCTTCAGAATGTCTTGCTCTTATGAGAATTCCTTTCTTCCTTCGATGTCGTCTTGCCTTGACCTTCAATCCTTGCCTAACGCTTCTCGAACCTTCTAGACTTCGTCTTCAGAACTTTGGTGTACACTCCTACAGTCTGGCATTTGTCGCGAAGGGCGAGAAATACCAGGCAAAAATGCAGAAGTGGGGAATTAGTCTAAGGAGACTAAGCAAGCGGGAACGGAACTTCCCAAGGGTATCTCGGTAATTTATCAATATCAAGAGAGATATTATAGGGTTGTGTTTAAGTTATGGCTTGTTTATGTGGGTTTTAATGGTACGAAGAAGAGCGTATCTCAAGCGGAGATAGCTCGATAATTGAGAGAAGAGCTACTAGATTGTAGACTTCTTTTAGAATAGATTAATATATGTTTGGAACGTTATTCAATCAAACAAGTTTAAGAAAAAAACACCTCTCGCGCCCTAAACGGACCGAGAGCCGGATCGATCATTTGAGACCGGTCCGGTTTTGATGTCTTTTAAATGTGCACGGGCACTTATCTTATATCGTGACAAAAAGATATTGATTACTTTTAATGATTTTTAAAGAGGGTGGGGGCTTGCATGGCCTGGTCCACCAAGGGAAAACTCAGTTCCCGACACTTAGCTAGAGTGCCACTCATCCCTCCTTGCAATCAGAGCGGACATGGATCATGATCCGTAAAGTTGTACTTTAAGCGCACAAGCATACGACTTAGTAAGTTATATAGAGGTGCCGGGATAAACCCGCACCCCTCACTAGTTTGTTCGACATCGTTCTCTTAACGAGAACATAAACAATCAAGGCCACAACCAAACTAGCATAATAGTCCTATCAAATAATAGATAGCGGAATACGATAACAGTGAGGTCATTATTTCTAACAATCGATATTCCTAGATTCGTTTATTACATAGCAAACAAGTTGTTCCCAACATCGATAATTTCACGGAAATGAATATATAAGGTTACAAGCGGAATTTCCACTTGCCTTAGCTTTTACGATTGTGTACGAACGAACGAACGGAAATCGTTGACTTTACTCGGAACGGACTTTAATAAGAATTTCTTTAATTCTTCTAAAGTTTTAAATATCTCTTATATTCTTTTTATAAGAGAATTAATTTCTAAATTATTATAATAATAATTTAGGTGGAGATGAATAAAATAATAATATTCCTTATTATTATTTTATATTGGTAATATCCTTGTATTGCTTATAAATTCTTTATTTGAATTTAATTATTATTATCCTTTGAAGATCAAGGTTTAGTAATATTCAAATTATTAAATACTCATTAACTTAAGGTTAATATTCTTTTTAGATAAATTTATTATTTTCTTATTATAAGCAAGGATAATATCTTTATATAATCATTAAGATATAGTTTTCATAACTATATCAAATATTGTTTTTATAAAACTCATCTTAGTGTGTGAAAAGTCTAAAATACCCTTGTAGTTGAATATCTTTTATTTCTCTTATTATTATTTTAATATCCACCTTATCATATAAGATCTTTTTAAATCTTATAATATTTTCTCAATATAATGTCTTTCTTATTATACTTCTCATAAAAGACATGCACTACAGATATTTAAATTAATATATCATTTTCTAGTACTTTCCTTAAGTAGAGAGTTTGCAATTACTTAACCTAGTTTACTTTCCAAGTATGAGAGATAATAATATAATATTATTATCTATTTAAATGGTTTCCCAACTCTCTTAGGTTATTAGTTTATAGAAACATGCACTAATATAACTTTAGTAATATTATTTCCCATCTAGTATTATTTTAATAATATTTTCTCATTGCTATAGAATATCTTCTTAATATATCTTTTTCCAATAACAAGTGTCTTTTATATCATAATATCTTTAACTAGTGTTCTTATCATAAACTCATTAATATATGTATATACTATTGGTAATGAAGACTTATTTTATTTATATCAAAATCATGACACGAGATATTAATATGCAAAGATAATTACTTTATCTTAGTATAGTACTTTGCTTATTCGATTTTATCTAATTTGACTAGCAAGATCTTTTTAACACTATAACTTACTTAACTTATTAAAAAGGGTTTTTCCTTGTATAGAAATATTATCTTATAAAATATGGCATGCTACCATTTATATTATATCTTTTGTCTTACTTCAACTTAATCATATAAACTTATCTTATGACAAAGATACCTTATCCATATTATATTCAAGTTTATAATATGATTTGGCAAGACATGTAAGTATTTTTCTATTAATAAAGTCTTAATTAAATAAATCCAATCATCTTGTTCTAATTCTTTTATTCATATTATAAACTTCAAGTAATGTACACATACTATTATTATATCCTTTCCAAGTATTTAAAATTAGTGATATTAACCCATTATTTTATCTATAAGGATTTTCATGGCATATGATTCATAAAAATACTATTTTCCATCAATTTACTCTTGTTTCTTTACTTATTCAAATAAACTCTAAATAATGTAATATTATTTATGTTATACTTTGACAAGCATAAACTCATATTTTAGTCCCATAAATTTATTTACAAAAAAATCCTTGTCTATAAGATTTATTTTGTATAGAATAAGCATGCAAGCTATTTAACTCCTTTTATGTATAAAAAAAATTATATATGCAAATAAATAAATTCTGATTTTTTCATTTTATATATTTCAGAAATTAACATGTAAAAACTGATTTTAATTAATATTTTGGGCCTAAAAATTTCAGCCCAAGTTTAATTAGAAGATTACCCAAAAATTAGGCCCAACTCCCCTTCTATCTCCCTCCTTTCTCCTTCTCTGTACGCCCAAACCAGAGAGCTTAAGACAGGACAATGACGACCATCGACTGGCGGTGGAGGGCGAGCTCCGGCGGTCTCCTGGGCAGGCAGGCGGCGCGCGCGAGGGGGCGGCGGTCCGGCAGGAGGTCCGACGGCCATAGGTGGAGGATTAAGGGTTTGTGGAATTTTAACCAAAAAAATCCAGATTTGTGAAAAAACAATTATAGGGATTTTTGGCTTGAAATTGGGATGAATTTGAAGAGGAGAATGAGAGGAATTGGTTGTGTGAATTTTTCCATGAATTTTAAGCCCTATTTATAGTGGAAGATGACCCCTCCATGGATCCACACCTCCATGGATGGACCAATGGTGGAGGAGGAACTCAATGGGGATAAGTTGGTAGTGTGCTTCTTTGGTGGTGACATAAGATGATGAAGCTTGTTTTGGTGGTCCATTGAAGCAACAATGGTGATTTGGAGGTCAATTCAAAGATATTTGATATACGTCAATTCAATCAGACTTTGCCTGATGTTCTCTTTGAAGAAGAAAAAGATTGTTTATAATTAAAAGGGTTGTATTATGAGTAATCAAGTTACAATAGTCTAGCGGATTGGAGTGGGTGTTATTATAGAAGAGGTGCAAGAGGTCACGGGTTCGAGTCCCGGCTCTTGACACCTTTTTATTTGCATCTCTTTTATTTTTGTTAGCTTTGTATTGATACATTAATTATAAAATCCGAAATTATTATAATCATATATGTTTGACACTTTATTTGTCACTTTAGTAATCCTTTATAATATTTTTTATAATCTATTACAAAAATTATAAAAAATATTTAAACTCTCTATTAAGAGAAAAATATTTAAATGCATAAAGTTTGCTTAATATATTTAAATGAATTCTTAATTGTCATTTATAATAAACTTTTTCAACCTCTTTATAATTTAATAACAAATTATAAATATTATTAATTTTCTCTACTTTAGAGAAAAAAAAGTTTTATTGGGATAAATATCCGTTTTATTATTTTTGAAATTTAGCGGTTATTACAATAGTACCCCCTTAAAATTAGTTTCGTCCCCGAAACTACGAAAGACTTAGGGCGGTACGAGGTTAACACGGAAATCTACTCACAACTGTGAGGAAATCATAAAGGGTCTAGTACCCCCTTAAAGAACATTTCGTTCTTTATTTAAGATGACTGTATGTTGACGGGCCTTTACTCAGGACAACAAATAAATTTATAAGTCAAGACCCCGCTGAGTATAAGGGAGTCAGATCGTTCCACGAGAAGCAAGGTTGTTTGTTTATCAACTCCTAATAAAAAAAATCAAACAAAAACAAGCAAAACACTCACAAACAGCCTCGTTAACGAACCACCGCAAACAAATGACCAAAAATAACGACCTA
Organism: Fallopia convolvulus; assembly: GCA_964016875.1. Lineage (NCBI taxonomy): Eukaryota > Viridiplantae > Streptophyta > Magnoliopsida > Caryophyllales > Polygonaceae > Fallopia > Fallopia convolvulus. The sequence continues at coordinate 32,949,584 of OZ024721.1, read as the reverse complement.
CACAGGTTCGGTACCGTGGCTATGAACTCAGTAACGAATATTACTTAAGAGAATTCAAATAAAAACAAAAGATCTAGGACAAGGGTACCACAACATAGTCATGCATAAAAACTTGTAAGAAAATGAGATCACGCCTTCAAATAGATAAATTCATCAACTTTCATTGACTAGTAAGCAAAATTAATCTACTTTCATAAACTAATTCACTCAATCGCTTGTTTCGGATCTAAAGCTTGAAACTCTCGTATTCAAACAATATCAACCTTTAAGTCTATAACTTTCTCTCTCAATCAAGTTAAAAACTCAAATCACCTTGACTTTCATCTAGGTCTAAGCACAACAAACAATCTCAAAAATAGATAGAAGGCTTTCAACACATAATCTCACTCACAAAACATGCATAACTATGCCGGGTTTAAACCCCGACTCTAAAAAAGAAGACTACTCACTACTCATAACTAAGAAACAATTAAATTCAACAAAAGAAATTATTGAAAACAAAACACTACTCAAATTAATAATAAATATCGTCTTACAGAAATTCAGAAGAAACCGAAAAAAACACAAAACACCAAACCGAAACTACGACTAACGACCTCGGTAACTCTCGTCCGCCGAGCTCTCGATCTTCGACTCGTCTCTCTCTCCTTCGGCTCTTCCTCTTCTCTCTACTACTTGCTTCCCCTCCTTTCTAGGCTAATAAGAAGGGTATTTATACTAATAAGGCTAGAAAATAAAAAGGCCAAAAAGATAAAAACTTTCTTAAAAAGATAGAAATAAAATCCTAAAAGATAGAAATAAAATCTAGAAAGATAACAAGACCTAAAATACATAATATAATAACCCTAAAATTCATAGAAAACACTCTACTGACATGGAAATAAATTCCCGCACAGGATCGATACGTCACAAAATCAGACTCTCGAAAAACTCTATCTCGTAACATCGTTAACGAGCCCTCACAACCTCGTTAACGAGCCTGGGCTTGGCTTCTTCAACACTTCTTCTTCAACACTCAGACTTCAACTTCTTTATCTTGTATTCCTCCGTCCTTTATTATAGCACTCCAAAATTCAGCTCCAAATAGCACCTTTCCTTGCTAAAACCTACAATAATACACAAAACGGAGTAGCTTCCATACTTTTCACAAAATATGCAAAACTATCCAAAAACACACAAAACTAACCCTAAATTTATCAAAACTAGTCCTAACAAACTAAGAAAATATACTAAAAACTATACTAAAAACACGAACATCAAAATACCCCATACTTAGACTTGCTTGTCCTCAAGCAATCACTAAACATAAATCAAAACCAAACAAACATACTTATCAAGACATAGCCATCTTCTAAAAAAAAAATATCAACACATAGAAAAATAACAAATGATTATTAATGTCATCACACATATATACACCAAATAAACATAAGAAAATACAATCCAACCTCACAAGGGATAATAATGTGTTTCACTTAACTCTCAAGTGTTTGGGCTTATAAAATCAATCTCTCAACTCATCTTATATACAAAAACTCATAGAAATTGGAACTTATATCACCAAACTCTCCACCCGAGATGTCAAAACATATAAAGATCATCAAGAAAACTTAGGCTCGATGAAAAACTTCATAGAAGCTTCCATTCGGCCGGGTTGTAACGGGGCTCGGTAAAAACTATAAGGCGTGGAAATATTTTGGTTATGTAGTGCTAATAATATCCGGGAATCAAAGACTCCTAAAAACTCACACATAAACAAAACACTCAAAACAACAATATACCAAACTCACTCTCATTATGCACTTGTTCTTCACTTACCCAATATATCCTAGAAAGTCTCATAAAAAAACAAAAAGAATCTCTGATATCCATCTAAATAAACACAAATGCACTTCAAACTTCTTCCTCTTTCTTCACTTTATTTTTTTTCCTCGCTGCCTCGTTAACGAACCACTTCAGGATCGTTAACGATTTCCATCGTGTATACTCCTCTTTTTTTAACAACTTTCTTTTGTGCATCTTTTTTCTATCAAGAGATCTTTCTTTTACGACTTAAAAATCAAGAGACTTCTAATCTACCCTTCCCAACAATCCCTTAATTTCAAACCAAACATAACATTGTACTCAACAAAACATACCTCTCCAATCTAAGTCCTAATCCCCAGATAGGGTCAAGCTTATCTCGGCTAGGGAACAATTTTTGTGGAGCTAAAAAATAAAAAGCTTCAGGCTCAAATTGGTTGTCAAAAAGAAGGATAATGTAAGGGCGGATATGGAATAATAATAAGGCTATAAAAAATAAGTTCTCTATCATCTGATTTTCACAAGTAATGAACTATAAATCTCATATAGGTCTCAAGTAATAGATAACCATCACAATTCCAAGAGATAATATGCATATAGAGAGTAAATCACACAAGAAAAGAAGAGGGATTTTTTATGTTCTCCCTTTAAGGCCAAAAATAACTCACAAGGCTAATTTTTGTTGGATTGCATCACTTATGCTATAAAGTATATGTGCTCAATTTCGTCAAATGCTATCTCTTCTAAAAAAACAATTTCATAACAAGAATCCGGCTATACTATCAAAGACATGTTTGCAAGGAATTATATGATCATGCTAGCAACTACTATCATAGAACCTAAGAAAGGGATATCTATCAATTCTAAAACTCCTTATTTTTTTAGATTTTTTCAATTTTTTCGATTTTTTTTCAAATTTTTTCAAATTTTTCATAGAACCAAGAACTACTTAAAACAACTACTTAAACAAAACACATAAGTCAACGAGACACAAGACAAACAAGTTTTTCTACTTTCTCCCACCCATACTTAAAATTACAGTGTCCCCATTGTAAGAAAAATAAGAAGAAGGAAAGAAATAGAAAAGAAAACAACAAAAATAAAACAAGAAAAGAAAAACATAAAACTTACAAAGTCTTAAAAGTGGAAAACAAAGAAAGTTCCTCTTCAAGCTGAATCAACGGTTTGGTGGAGGAAAGTAGTGCTCAAAGTTCCCCCATGAAGTCGTACATCGTCCTCCAGCGCTCTGCATCTTCCGTCTCTCTCTCTGACGATGCCTCTCGTCCTCCATCGACATGCGAGCGGAGTAGACAGTCTCCCATCTATCCATCCTCCTATGAATGTGGTCCTGTTGAAGGTTGAGCTGCTGCATCTGTGCAGAAAGGTCCTCGGCCCATGGTGGCGGCATACTCGATCCAGTGTACTCGGGCTGAGGAGGTGGTGGGTAGTGAGACTGGAAGTGGTCTTGGTAAAGCACCGGGTTGTATGGCATGAGTCCATAGGAATGAGGGTCGATAGGAGCTGGCGGAGGGTCGGTAGTTGTCCTCGGGGGGTCGTTAACGAAGCTGGGTGCCTCGTTAGGAGCATGTGTGGAAGCCTGAAAATGGTCGTTAACGAGTCTGGTAGGTTCGTCAACGAGGACGTTAGTGCCCAAAACTTCGGTATCGAGGTCTTCATCCTCGAAGTTAAGCTCCTCTGTGCCTCCCTCTCTGTCAGCCTCTTCAGTTTCTTCTCCAGCTACCTCGTTATCCTCATCTTCCTCTTCATCCATCGCTTCTCCTTCTCGCTTGAATCTTGTCTCACAAGGCCTAAGCGATAGTTCATCCTCCGGCTTGGGCTCTAACGGGAATGCATGATCCGTCCATGCCTCGTACTAATTTGGTACATAGAGTAGCTCCAACTTGTCAAGGGTGGGTACAACAATGTGGTCTTGAACTTTTGTCTTGAATCCTCCCTCGCCTTGAATGAAAATACCGGAGCTATACCAATAATTCTTGTTGAGGAGTTGGGCATGAGCCGGCGTGTAGCGAGTAAGGTCGACTCCAAGGTTTGTAGCCAAAAGACTAACCATGTTACCACACCATAATTCCTTGGACTTGGTTGATTTCTCTATATAGTAAAGCCACTCATACCCCAAATTCAAAGGGCCGGGCTCCTCAAAAAAGGATAGTGCGTAGACAAGCAACTTCCGTCCTTGTTGGCCTGTTCAGCTCTCTCTTAGGCCAGAATGTGGCGGCGAGCACTTGAAGGATGATCCTGAATATGGGGTTGATGATGCTTGCCCCAGATAATGCCGCTATGGAGGGCTCAACCTCCCCGGTGATGTAGCTCCAAGTCCTTGTCACCCTGTAGTCTTTCAAACTGTACTCTCTAGAAGGGTTTGGGAGCTCCAGAATAGCGTTGAACTCCGCTAAAGTGTACTCTCGGTTCACATTACCGAGCCTAAACCGGATGTGTCCCGCCGAAGTCTTCGTCGGGAAACTCGTCTCTAGAGTGGCCAAAAACTCGTATGTAAGAGCCGAAAAGTGTGGCAAATTCTCCTTCTTCAGCAAATGAGGCACACCGAGAATAACAAAGGCCTCTTTGATATCCACATAAATCCCCGTGGCTTTAGCACTTGACCTTGAAAACCACCGAGTGTTGTGGTCCTTGTGTAGGATGGCATTGTATCGATCCGCTTGCCCTTGAGTGCGCAAGATCACATTGTCCATGCGAGGTGGAGATGGGGACCTCTGATTCCTCCTCTTCTTCTGAGCTCGGGTAGCGGCTCTGCTTGAACTTGCCATGTGATCTACAAAACAATCATGATTTTCCAAGATAAGATCCACTCAAGATAGATAGGCAAGAGACCCCATACTTGGTCTCGAAATAACCCTCGGAATTATTCGTTAACTACCCGATTGGGTCGTTTACGAATCTGGACTGGTTTATAAACTTTAAGGTTACGCAGGGTCGTTAACGAGCCTGGGTGGGTCGTTAATGAGCTGTCGAGAGCCAGTTCACAGAATTCCGATGGTTATTAACTCAAAAATCAAGCCATGAATTAAGCATGCATCCTCTATAATCTTTCACTAGACTCATAATCGGGTATACACACCCCATACTTGCTCAATTACCCATCCCGAACATGCTAAATTTACCCAAAATTAATCATGGTGAAGATCAAACTCAACTCCAAGAACAAGAAAAATTCATTCTTTTCTTAATCAAGTTTTTGCAATGGAGAATCTAGCATGAATAACCTTCCCTAGATTGAGAATCAACTAAGCACAACCAAAATTCATGAGCAAAATTCAAACATGCAATTCGACCCTCTCTATAAACACAATCCAAATATGAAATTTCTACCCTAAAAACATGAATCATGCAATAAAGAGTTAGGGTTTAGAAATCATACCAAAAGATTGAAAAATTTGAAGAATAAAAGATCGGATTTGGGTGGTTAACGAGCTTGGATCTCGTCGGTGGGAAAAACGGGGTTCCGGGCTTCGGTAACGTGGGCGATTCCGACGGTCGGTGGAGTGGAGAATTCCGATCGGTGGTGAAGGTCTTCGGTAGAATTTTGAGGGATTTGGAGTTTGGGATTTGAGGGTAAGATTTTTTAGAGTTTAGAAGGGTTAAATAGAAGGGGGTAGAAATAGGAGGGGGGGGGGGTAGTGGCGGCGGCTAGGGTAAGTAGAAGGGGGTAGAAGATAGAAGATATACTAGGGTAGAAATAATACTTACCTGCCCGAGTCGGTTCGCCAAACCGGGTCGTTAACGACCCTGGGTGGGTCGTTAATGACCCTGGGTGGGTCGTTAACGAGCTGCCGTAGCCTCCTTAAGTGATTTTCGAGCCCCTTTTCTGCATCTTGTTAGTTCAAAATTTATCCTATATTTTTTCTATCCTAAAAACTACTAAAAAGAACTCCAAAAGAAAGCTAGGAAAAAGAATCTAAAAAGAAAAGAAAAATCTAGTCTATGGTAAGAGCGAGTTGCCTCCCGTAAGCGCTATTTTTAACGTCGTCAGCCCGACGTTCTTACCTTGGCTAGTCCGACGTTATGAGAGCCATAGTGACTCTAATCTCTTCATCCGGGTCGAGTTGCTCGTGAAACTTTTTCAGTCGGTGGCCGTTAACTTTGAAGATTACGCCGTGGTTATCGATCAACTCTACCGCACCGTGAGGATAGATGTGATGAACCACGAATGGCCCACTCCATCGTGTCCTAAGCTTCCCTGGGAATAATCGGAGTCTAGAGTTGAAAAGAAGTACCTTATCGCCAACCTCATAGGTTTTAGGCACTAATTTCTGATCATGCCACCGCTTGGTGCGCTCTTTGTAAATTTCAGCATTTTCATACGCCTTCAGCCTCAATTCTTCTAATGCTTGCAAGTCCATGAATCATTTGGCTCCTGCCGCGTCGAGGTTCATGTTGAGCTCCCTAAGGGCCCATAATGCTTTATGCTCCATCTCAACTGGTAAATGACATGCTTTGCCATACACTAGATTATAAGGAGTCGTGCGCAGAGACGTCTTGTATGTTGTCCTGTATGCCCATAGAGCGTCATCCAATTTGGAAGACCAATCCTTCCTAGAACGGGACACTGTTTTCTCCAATATGCTCTTTATTTGCCTGTTTGAAACTTCGACTTGGCCACTAGTTTGGGGATGATATGGTGTTGCCACCCGATGTGATACCCCATACTTAGCCAAAAGTGCTTCAAAACTCCGCTCAATGAAATGAGAACCACCATCACTAATGAGGACTCTTGGAACGCCGAACCTGGGGAAAATATTAGTCTTAATGAACTTAGCCACAGTTTTAGCGTCGTTAGTTCTTGTAGCAACGGCTTCTACCCACTTAGAGACATAATCGACTGCCACCAGGATGTACTTGTAGGGGCCTGATACGGGAAAAGGTCCCATGAAGTCGATGCCCCATACGTCGAATAACTCGACCTCTAATATCCCGGTTAGTGGATTCTCATGTCTCCAAGTGATGTTGCCTGAGCGTTGGAACTCATCACATGCTGTCACATAAGCTTGTACATCCTTGAACATGGTTGGCTAATAGAGACCACTTTGAAGGATCTTCGCCGTGGTTTTGAACCCTTTTGCATGACCTCCAGTGGGGAGTGTGTGACATTGACGGATCACGTTCTCTATCTCCTCTTCTGGGACACAATGTCTAAAGAGGTGATCACTTCCTTGCTTAAACAAGTAAGGATCATCCCAATAGTACTGTTTTACATCGTGGAGGAACTTCTTTATCTTTTGTGGGGATAGACCCTCGGGAATTAGGCCTCCTACAAGATAGTTAGCGAAATCCGCGAACCAAGGGGCTTTTGACCCTCTAACAGCATGGATTGATATTGAAGAAGTAGCAGGAGGAGATGGAATTGAATTGGATCGAGTAGGTTCTGGTTCAGAATTTTTACCTGACCTGGTCGTCACCGGAACTGAGTGGGTCGTTAATGACCCTGGAGATATAATATTATCCTCGGTAACGACCCTCCGTGTCTTGGTTACGGCCTGCCTGACTGATATGTCGATCCACCCTGGAGCTGTACCTTCGTGATCCATGCATTCCAGCCTCGGTGCCTCGTTAACAACCCTAAAGGGGTTGGTAACGAGGGTCTTTTTGAGTTCAACCTCGTTCAGCAGGAGGTGTTCGTCAGGTCTGGAATCGTTTATTGGCACCTCATTGTTGGATTCAGTGATGTGTTCAACCGGCAATCTGGATAAGTGATCCGCCACTAGGTTCTCTGCTCCCTTTTTGTCTCTTATTTCATGGTCAAATTCCTGCAGTAAGAGCATCCAACGAAGCAATCTAGGCTTGGCATCCTTTTTGGCCATTAGGTATCTAACGACCTCATGGTCAGTATAAACAATCACTTTGGATCCAACAAGGTAGGACCGGAATTTTTCAAAGGCAAATACCACAGCAAGGAACTCCTTCTCCGTTGTGGTATACTTATTATGCGCCTCATCCAGCGTCTTACTGGCGTAATAGATGGCGTGGAGTTTCTTGTCCTTCCGTTGTCCTAAGACTGCGCCAACTGCATAGTCACTAGCATCGCACATAATCTCAAAGGGTAATGTCCAATCCGGGGACTGCATAATGGGGGCGGACACAAGGGCAGCTCTTAACCTGTAAAATGCTTCAAGACATTCTGGAGACAACTCAAACACTACATCTTTCATTAGTAGGTTAGTCAAGGGTTTAGCTATCTTAGAAAAATCCTGAATAAATCGTCTGTAAAAGCCAACATGCCCTAGGAAACTCCTAATGTCTCTTACAGAAGAAGGAGGAGGTAGTTTTTCAATAAGCTCAATTTTTGCTTTATCTACCTCTATCCCTCTTTTAGAGACAAGATGTCCTAGTACTATCCCCTCTTGGACCATGAAATGGCACTTTTCCCAATTTAACACAAGATTGGTTTCTTCACATCTTTTAAGCACACGCGCAAGGTTAGCAAGACAAGCATCAAATGAAGAACCATAAACAGAAAAATCATCCATAAAAACCTCTACGATCTCCTCTATCATATCTGAAAAGATGGCCATCATACACCTTTGAAAGGTGGCAGGGGCATTGCAAAGCCCAAATGACATTCTTTTATAGGCAAAGGTTCCATAGGGACATGTAAAGGTAGTTTTCTCCTGGTCATCAGGATGAATGGGAATCTGCCAAAAACCGCTATAGCCATCTAAATAACAGAAATAATCATGCTGGGCTAAGCGTTCTAATACCTGATCAATGAAAGGAAGCGGAAAATGATCTTTTCTTGTAGCACTATTAAGCTTCCTATAATCAATGCACATCCTCCAACTGGTGGTGGTTCTAGTTGGAATAAGCTCTCCCTTTTCATTTTCTATGACAGTCATCCCCCCTTTTTTTGGGACTACATGGACCGGACTCACCCATTGGCTGTCCGATATAGGAAATATGATCCCAACATCAAGTAATTTAATGATTTCCTTTTTAACCACATCCTTCATGTTAGGATTTAACCTACGTTGATGCTCTATAGTGGGTTTATGATTATCCTCCATGTATATCCTATGCATGCAAAGGGAAGGGGATATGCCAGTTATATCATCTAGGGAGTAGCCTATAGCTTTCCTATGCATCCTAAGCACCTTCAGTAGTTTTTCTACTTCCTCATCTTTTAATTTAGCATTAATGATGACAGGCAATGTAGAATTAGGACCAAGGAATTCATACCTGAGGGAGTCCAGAAGAGGTTTGAGTGTTGGAGAAGGCTCAACTGGGATTAGCGGTTCTTCTGGCTCCGTCTTCAACACTTCTCCAAGATATTGAAATGCTGAAATTTCATTGTCTTCTTCCAGGGTCGTTAACGATGCTGATGGAGTCGTTAACAAGCTTGCTTCTTCTGCCGGGAGAGTCGGTAACGAGACTGGGGAGCTCTTTACTGAAACTGCAGGGGTTATTTCTGCCCATCTTTGACCTGAAAATTCATAATTTGACACCAATCTTCCAACGGGGTCTCCACATTCGATGATCTCATTGTGGGTGTAGAGCATCTTGACTTCGGCTTTATCGGTCTCTTTCATTGATTGTTTGAACCAGAATTTCGTCACCTCATCCCCAATTTCGAAAGTTAGGAGTCCCCTCCTAACATCAATTATGGATCCAGTTGTGGCGAGGAATGATCTCCCCAAGATAATAGGCACCACCGGATCTTCGGGCATTGCCATAACAATGAAATCGTTTGGAACAAAGAATTTGCCCACTTGAACCGGAAAGTCTTCCACCACCCCTATTGGTTTGATGCAAGAGCCATTGGCCATGTAAAGCCGCATGTTGATGGGCTCTAGTGGTCCCATATCGGCTTTAGACCAGATTGAGAGAGGGAGTAAACTGGCATTGGCTCCCAGATCACATAAAGCTTTGAACTTGTGGTCGCCTATGCCAATCGTTATTGCAAACCTCCCTGGATCTCCTAGCTTTTCTGGTAAGGCTATGGATCGGACTTCATCCTGCAACTTTGTAATGGATCTTTTCCTGCTAAGAATATCTTTCAAAAATTTTGTGTAAGCCGACATTTCGCTTAGGGCCTCAGCGAATGGGATGGAAATATTAATGCCCTGAAGAATCTTTACGAAAAGCTTGAACTTACTCTCAGTAGAGTCCACATATTTCTTAGTTGGAAATGGAAGAGATTTCACCATCCTCGGAACCAAGTTAGGCTCGAGAGGTGAAGCTACCGGGTCGACACTAGGGTCGTTAGGTATGCTTGGCGGGTCGTTACCGACCCTGATAGGGTCGTTAACTACCCTGGGATTGAGAGGAGGGCTCGGATTAGAAAACTTACCTGGGCCTGGGTCGTTAGGTACCCTCGGAGCCTCGTCACCATGGTACGCTGGTTCGGTAATTGCCCTCGCTGGCTCGTTACCGAGGGTAACCGTGGTGTCCTCTTCTGTCTTGTCCTTAGCTTGGACAGGCTCCGGTAGTGTCTTTCCGCTCCTAGGTGCACCGCTGCTATCTGTCCTTTAGGGTTCTCTTCGGGATGGCCCGGAAGTTGCCCTTGTGGCCTCGGAATCTGTGCAGCAAGGTTCCCTAGTTGGGAATCAACATTCTTTTTCCATACATCGAACTCTCCCCATCTTTTATTTTGGTAGTTGAGGTTAACTTGAACTTCATTAACCTTGTTGTGGACCCCATTGATGCTTTCCTGTAACCCTTGATGGCCTGGAGGTCGATAAGGCGCAGGTCGTCTATCCGGTGGAGGCGCGGCATAGCTTGGATTTGAATTTTGATTGCCCCACGTCTGATAGTTATTCGACCTGTCAAAATTGCTAGGTTGGTTCCTGTATGGGCCTCTCATGTAATTCATCTCAGCAATTGTCTCAGCGGCTCTTACCTGCTCTATGTTAGTGGAAGCAGAAGTACTATGGGCAGAAGAACCACACTCTTGACAGGATTGAGAGGACTTCAGAAAACTTACCTGCTTCTTCAGGCGGTTGACCTCATCTTGTAGAAATTGATTCTTAACGTCATGGTCAACTTCTTCTCGGTTAGGCACGTAGAGACGTTTCTGAGGCTGGGGGATCTGCTGGGTTCGATACATTGCATCATAATTGGACAGCTTATCCAACAATTCCCATGCAGCTGTAGGATCCATCTCTATAAAATCGCACGCTGTATGCGTGTTGATGCGGTTCTTGGTCTCCGCGTTGATACCCTGGAAAAAGATTTCTTGGAGAACATATAAAGGTTGCCCATGAGTGGGGCATTGTCTAAGCATCTCTTTAAATCTTTCCCATGTTTCAACGAAAGTCTCATTAGGCAGCTGATGATAGGAGGTGATGCGCTTCCTCAGCTTCGTTGTCTTGTCAGGAGGGAAAAACTTTGTAAGAAATTGATCATACAAGTTCTTCCAAGTCCTGATAGACTTAGGAGGTAAGCTCTCCAACCAGCTCAGGGCCTTTCCAGCAAGAGACCACCCGAAAGCTTTTAACAGAACATATTCAAGTGAGACACCTTCAGCAACTATGGTGTCACATAAATCTAGAAAATTTCTAATATGCTCCATAGGGCACTCAGTAGGTTTCCCTTCAAACTGAGCCCGTTTAATTAAGGATATAAATTGAGACTTGATCTCAAAAGGTTTCTCTATCTCCGGAAGCACGATTGGGGACTCTGGCACCCTCAGTTCTGGATGCATGTACTGTTTGGCATTCCTCGGATAGGCATTCAGCTCTTCCTGTAGACGAGCATTGTTAGCTCGCTGACGCTCAGCCTCAGCAGCAACGCCTTCCTTCTCAGTTTTCAATGCCTCCATCTGGTTTTGGAGGACTTCCAACTGACGAGCCATCTCTTCAGGTGTGGCCATGGCTCGGTTCTCTCGGCGTCTACGGTGCAGGGAACGTTCAGGTTCTGAATAATAACCAGCGTTGTCAAATTCGAGCCTTCGACGTCCTACCGGCATACGTTGAGAAAACAGACAAAGAAAACAAAAATTAAAAAAAAAACGGGGTCAGGCTATTCCCAGACCCACAGATAAACAAACAAACTCGTTGCTTCCCCGGCAACAGCGCCAATTTGTTGACGGGCCTTTACTCTGGACAACAAATAAATTTATAAGTCAAGACCCCGCTGAGTATAGGGGAGTCAGGATCGTTCCACGAGAAGCAAGGTTGTTTGTTTATCGACTCCTAATAACAAAAATCAAACAAAAACAAGCAAAACACTCACAAGCAGCCTCGTTAACGACGTTGTCAGGGTCGTTAACGAACCACCGCAAACAAATGACCAAAAATAACGACCTACACAGGTTCGGTACCGAGGCTATGAACTCAGTAACGAATATTACTTAAGAGAATTCAAATAAGAACAAAAGATCTAGGACAAGGGTACCACAACATAGTCATGCATAAAAACTTGTAAGAAAATGAGATCACGCCTTCAAATAGATAAATTCACCAACTTTCATTGACTAGTAAGCAAAATTAATCTACTTTCATAAACTAATTCACTCAATTGCTTGCTTCGGATCTAAAGCTTGAAACTCTCGTATTCAAACAATATCAACCTTTAAGTCTATAACTTTCTCTCTCAATCAAGTTAAAAACTCAAATCACCTTGACTTTCATCTAGGTCTAAGCACAACAAACAATCTCAAAAATAGATAAAAGGCTTTCAACACATAATCTCACTCACAAAACATGCATAACTATGCCGGGTTTAAACCCCGACCCTAGAAAAGAAGACTACTCACTACTCATAACTAAGAAACAATTAAATTCAACAAAAGAGATTATTGAAAACAAAACACTACTCAAATTAATAATAAATATCGTCTTACAGAAATTCAGAAGAAACCGAAAAAACACAAAACACCAAATCGAAACTACGACTAACGACCTCGGTAACTCTCGTCCACCGAGCTCTCGATCTTCGACTCGTCTCTCTCTCCTTCGGCTCTTCCTCTTCTCTCTACTACTTTCTTCCCCTCCTTTCTAGGCTAATAAGAAGGGTATTTATACTAATAAGGCTAGACAATAAAAAGGCCAAAAAGATAAAAACTTTCCTAAAAAGATAGAAATAAAATCCTAAAAGATAGAAATAAAATCTAGAAAGATAACAAGACCTAAAATACATAATATAATAACCCTAAAATTCATAGAAAACACTCTACCGACACAGAAATAAATTCCCGCACAGGATCGGTAAGTCACAAAATCAGACTCTCGAAAAACTCTATCTCGTAACCTCGTTAACGAGCCCTCACAGCCTCGTTAACGAGCCTGGGCTTGGCTTCTTCAACACTTCTTCTTCAACACTCAGACTTCAACTTCTTTATCTTGTATTCCTCCGTCCTTTATTATAGCACTCCAAAATTCCGCTCCAAATAGCACCTTTCCTTGCTAAAACCTACAAAAATACACAAAACAGAGTAGCTTCCATACTTTTCACAAAATATGCAAAACTATCCAAAAACACACAAAACTAACCCTAAATTTATCAAAACTAGTCCTAACAAACTAAGAAAATATACTAAAAACTATACTAAAAACTCGATCATCACTGTACAAGTAGAAGAATTACTATTGTACATTTTTCTTATGGAATTGTTACGTTAGTATTCCTTAGAAAGATTCCCACATTTGAACTTATGTGGTTTAACGAAATTAAGGAATAGGAAATGGAAATCCAATTGGTCTTGCTAGCGAAGGAGGCGGGGGTCAAGCGGTTTTATCCATTAGCTTGAGTCATACTTACCGAAGTTCTGGTTTGACCTTCCTAACATAAAAGTGGGACTGCTTATAGAATAAGCATCCTAATTGGAATGAGCACTTAAGTGCTTGTAGGAAGCGAGTACGAAAATGACTAATCCATTCTATTCTTCTAGAATAGAGTCATTGCCGAAGAATTCTTTTAAGATGAATATTCAATAATTGTCGAGATGAAAACAAGGTTTGAATATGTAAGGGCCATGCCTTAGAAGAAGAATTTCGAATTACGGTTTCTAAAGAAGTTACTATTGGGATAGGTGATGGTTATCTTGCAAGAGGGAGTAACCATCTTTACGATGTCGTGTTCGAATATATTATACTATCAAGAAGTGGTTCGAGCATCCTTCTATATTAAGCGTATTAGTTCTTATAAGAGCGTAATTTTCTTAAACAAGTTTAAATTCGAAAGATTAAGTGGTTTCATTCCACCAATGTGATCAGCATCGGGGAACTATTTCCAACATAACCCCTTAATATGCCTTCATAGGAATAAGACCTGAAATTCTACCTCAACCATGTGATCAAGATGGGAGATAGAAGTTCATCCTTATTCGTCACTGTGAACCATATGCAAAAGTAAATGTTTAATTATTTAAACCTATTATATTAACTGTCATAGTTTGACAATGCAAGACAATTGAAATTATTTCCCGCATAGGTAGGAGTAATTCGCATAAGAAAAGATGGACTGACTTACGTAACCTATTAATCGAAACTAAGCGTTTGAAACAGTGCTTTCGTGAAGAAAGTACCAACGAGCATCTTCCAGACGGCTATGATAGCATAGCAGAGTTCAAAGTATAACACTTTGCGAAAGAAGATAGTTGATAATAATATTAGAATTATTCAACTATGCTTTGATTATAACCGAGGTTAGAATTCTAATGACAGCCCTGTGATATATGTCACAAGCACCCTTATTTGGACATAATTAGATTACACGGGAAAGGATAAGCTATTCTATTCGCTCCTTGCGTCTATCGTTGAACTTCTCCATGGCTTGGGGGTTGAACTTATCCACTTATGACGGGATACTTTTCGGGTTAAGGGGAAACCTCATATCGTGCGTAATGCAATAATTGGTTAAACTGCGTGGCCTTCTTCTCGACATACTTAGTCCTTTAACCTTTAGGGTCTAAGAGATCATCAACTATCTCATCTTTCATAGAATAAGAGAGGAATGATTCATCATTTAGTCTTAACTTTTTCCCAACTCAGTATGACCTGTTTTGCTTGATTATAATTCTCTTGCTATTTGCTAACTCCTTTTCGAGTTGTAGAGTGACAATATGCACCCTTTTGCTTCGGTGCAATTAATACTCCTTAGATCTTTCCACTAGTAGTTGTTGTGGTCAATTTTTAGTTCCTTACTGACATCATCTTCTTTGACGCGAATGTCTTTAGTGTCCTTGTAAAGCTAGACACCTTTACTTGAGGTGAAATATGGCGTCATTTGCAATTCTATTTGCAGCTTGGTCAGTTCTAATTCTGCTTGCTTCTTTTGGTGGAACAGAAGAGATTGATTCTGGCATCACTTGTATTGCTGGACTTCTTAATGCAACTTTTGTCACATCATCCAACAATATCGGCGTACTAGGGTCCATTACACAGCGATTTTCTTGCTTTTTCTTTGGAAAATTTTGAACCATCATTCATGCCCGAACTTGAATACTATTCAGGGGAATTCTATTGTTGGTTCCTTGTGGTTTGACTATTGGAAATAAGAATCGACAATTTGTTCCCAAACAATTGTCAATTATTCATGGATAGAGTATGCACTTGGATTATCGAAACAGAAGATAACGCTCTTATTGAAATACCTTCAAAAGGTTGGTTCCACAACACAAGCTCGTTTAAGGAAGGAAAAACTTTTATAGTAAAGTGTAACGAACTAGGCAACCTAAGAATGGAATCAACGGTTGGAAATAACATCGAAGATGGCCTAGGTAACTACTTCAAATGCAACGAGTTGGGACACGTGTCCACAAGCTGTCTTAGTAATGAAGCAACCTTATGACCTATTAGGCCTACTGAGGCAACTTAGAGAACTTACAATCCATGTCCAAAAAGTCTTGGTCCTAACAACTTCCTTTCTAACTTCAACTTATCATCGAGTCGACTTATCAAAATAGAGGCGAAGAAAATTTCATGATGTGGCTTTTGTGTAGCCTTATTATGGTTTGTTTATTCGGTGACAAACGTCAATTGCCAAGATTCCATATGTTGAGTGAGCAAGTCATTTCTACTTGTAGGTAATTGCAGACGGATATGATAGTCTTTGGTCAGAGTTCGCGACCACTCCTTTATTACCAGACCATTGGTTGTCCCCACACATACCTCTCGATAATCTGTTTCGAGATCTGGCTAGGTGGAGACATGTTAGGTCCTTAGTTGACTAAGTCTTCCTCGGTGTCTTCTTTGGAATTTTCTATCTTCCCGTGCTTAGTCTGTTTAGCTCTATGGAAACATAAGTATTACCTTTAGATGGCATGACTTCTCCTAATTCCCAATGAGCATGAACTTAGATTTTATTACGACCATTTTCTGTAAATGGCTAACGATCGACATTCATATAGAATATCCGTAATTCTATATTTGAAGAAGGATATAGTTGTTTTTGTTAACTCACAAGTATTGGCAAGAGATGACGCGCAAGTTTAGAGAAGAGAGGAAACTTTTTATTAGAACTCTTATGGAAACGGATTATAAAGGCTTAATAAGCCATTATACTAAGGACGACAAGAAATACTACCAATTCGACTATTCTAGAACGAGATGGATAGTCAAGTGAAGTGGACTACTTAGAGTTTCACACTTCTTAATGATAACATCCGAATTTTAAGTCTATGGTGTGCTGGGGAAACAAAAGTTGTCTAAAAATCCTTCATCGAATAAACTTTCGTCGAGGGCTCCACCCTCGTGGTTCGACAACAATTGGGTCTGTTCGGTGTGTCTACGGGTTAAAGTTATATAGCCACGGTTGACGACAAGACGAGTATGGAATTGAGCGTCCCCGTTTTGGTAGGACCTTATTTCTTCCGACCACACTTCCTTTCATTGGAGGAGATGGTCGTAATTTGGCTGACGATCCCTCGTTGGTTTTGGACCACTGATTGTAGATGGGTTTCTTACTTGACCAATTGCTTGGGGATGGAATTACTCTCCTTGAGTCTAGTTAGTCCATCCACCCATTGGATAGACCACTGGGGTTTGACTTGATTGGTCATGAAGTGAGTTATCAACTCTCTTCTCGAGGTATTCCTTTTCGGGAATATCCTCCTTGAGATTCACCTTGGGTGCATTTTCATGCATTTTCTCTCGTAGTACTTGATGATGTCCAAAATGGTAAAATAGGAAGTGGGCATGGGATGCGAAGAATACACAAACCCGACGGGATTCCCAAGGTGGATTCTGGGGCCCACAACCGTACCCGTCATTTGATTAAACGAAGTTCCTATCTCCGCGAGGTCTTCCGAGACCTCGAAGTGAGGTCAAAACCTCACCACCGACTCTACTGACACGCCCGCCCACCCGGACCACTCAGCTGGCACCGCTTCCCCGAGCCAATCACCGACTGTCTCGCCTCCGGACCAATCAGAAGCCCTGATCTCGGGCGTCCCACATCGGATGATAGCCAAAACTCGATTCCTCAATTCTCTATAAATAGAGGAGAACCTCGTGAGAGGGGGTCGAAAAACATCTTGAACTCAAGAACTATCTTGCTCGTTGAAGATCGACGTGATAGAAACATCGTCAAAAGACCTCGCTATAGACAAGTGAAGTTCACAAAAAGACTTCAAGTCACACAGAGCCCTCGTTCACATCAAAGACCTCGCTACACAATCTCGCAAGCCATCTTCTCCACACTCTCAGCTCAGCCACGCGCCAAGATCAATCAAGTGACACCGAGGTGGTAGAATCGCATAGTAATTAGGAGATCTCGAACATTGTTAGATCGAGATCTCGAATACTCGTAGGAGGTCTAGGGTGTAAACCTCGTTGGCTTGTAACCTCGTTGTAAGGAAATAATAAATAAAGAGCAAGCGTTTGCACAATCGAATGAAATAATCTCGTTTCTTGTCATTAAGCGAACGGCTTATTTCGGGTTTCATCGCTGGCTCCGTCTGTGGGAACCTCTTCATCCTAAGCAGTTTCTCTATTTGTGCAAACCTTGGCTTCGATCCCCTCAAAATGGCTTGCCCAAACAATTTCTTCCCCCAACACCCCGATAACATGCCCGAAACCTCGTAGTGGATAGGCGCGGGGCCTCCGGGCTGCCCGTTCGTGGTCCCCCCGGGCTGGACGTACACCGCCCCACAAAACCCATACCCATTCCAAGGATACAAGCAGGGCGGCGCACCCCCGAACCCATACCCCTACCCGGGCTATGGGCAGTATCAGTAGGGCTTCGCCCCTTCATACGTCCCTGTTCCCCCCCGGGGGCTACCCCACTCTGAGTACGTACCCGCGTACGTCCCCGGACATGTGCCGAGACCCGAGACGTCCACCAATGGTTTGTCAACGGAAAGACCTCCCCGGGACCTAATGCAGATCTCGCGATCCCGTTCGCGATGTTCAAGGATGCGGGACACAGAGTTGTCCGAAACAGCAGGGAGTGCTATGCACCCTATGAAATTGAAGTCACGCCGCCAACCCATCGAGGTCGGGTGCCGTTCCTTTTTCGTAACCGAGATTCAAGAGGCACCTATGCCCAAAGGTTTCCATTGGCCACAAATGGGCCTCTACGACGGCACAGCTGACCCGGAGGACCACGTAAAGCACTTTGCTATCCAAATGAATGTCAACTCCTACAATGACGCCATATTCTGCCGGATCGTCCCAACCACCCTGGACAAGGCCGCGATGACGTGGTTCATAAGCCTCAAGTTGGAGTTTGTGGCCTCGTTCGCCCAATTGTGCGAATCCTTTCACACACTTCAACGGCTCCAGGAAGCGCAAGAAGAACATGTGGGATCTCCGCGGTATTGAGCAGGGACAGAGCGAGCTGTTGGGCACCTTCTTCACGAGCTTCACCACCGCGGTCGCAGAGATTGCACACATCGACGAGGCATCGGTGCGGGATATCCTCAAGGGCAACCTGTGTCCGGGTCCCTTCAAGAATTTCATTTTCTTGAAATGCCCAACAACGTACGATAGCTTGTGCGCCCGAATCATGGCCCAAGTATATGCCGAGGATGCCGCCAACCAGAGCTCGCGACCGAGGACCGACAATGAAATCGTCGTCGAGGCTAAGGGAAAGGCAAAAGTGGCCGCGCCGGCCACGAGGGATGCATATGTAACGCAGGCCCACAACCCCGTCAACAACAACAACAATAACAACAGCAACAGAAACAACAACAACAACAACTAGAACAACAACAACAACGACAACAGGAATAACCACTATAACAACCGCGGAGGCGACGGTGGGGGTTGGAGCTGCTTCAGCTGGAGACCACGAGGTTATAGAGGCAAGGGCGGCCCTACGTACAACCCGAATGAAAAGGGGCGCGCCAACCCCGCATCGGGAGCCAACACCGTACCACGAGGCCCGAGTCAGGCTCAGGCCAACAACGTCGAACAGCAGGCTCCCGCAAAGCAGGCACGGTCTGGGCAGGCGACAACACCCGATGGATATATCCATACCATCTCGGGCGGACCATCGCTGGCTGGATCAAGCCAGGCAGAAAGAAAGAGGTACGCGAGGGCAAGCCATCATGAGCCCTCGGTATTTAGCATCGCCCAAACCTCGCGGTCTCATGTAGGCTTGCCCTTCTCCTCCGAAGATGCCGAGGGGCTCCACATGCCACACTCTGACCCCTTGGTGGTGCACGCTCAAATGGGCTTGAAAATGGTGAAGCGAGTGCTGGTGGACACAGGGTCCTCCGTGGACATCATGTACTACGGCGCATTCGAGCAGTTGGGCATCTCCGAAACATCCTTGAAGCCCTACGCCGGGAAGGTCACCTCCTTAACGGGGGACGAGGTCGACGTGGCAGGTCTCATAGACCTTTGGATGACGTTGGGCACCGGCTCCACAAGGAGGACCGAGATGGTAGAGTTCACAATGGTACGCCTGCCTTCAGTGTGGAATGCTATCATCGGGAGGGTGTCCCTGATGAAATTTCAGGCGGTGGTGTCCATCTACCACCTCAAAATGAAATTCCCCGTCGACGACGGGGTCAGGGAGGTAAATGGAAACCAAGAAGAGGGACGCATTTGCTATGCGACCTCGGCAAAATAGAAGTGCTCATTGTTTATGGTGGAGTTCCCCGGCGAGGCCGACCTCGAAGTCCGGGACTTCACCATCCCCACCCTTGAGGTAGAAAGAAGGGCGATATCCCCCTTCAAGAGTGAGTCCGAGATGATCTACCTGGGAGAGTGTCTCTCCGGGACGTCAGCGACGTCACTAGAAGCCTTGCTTACCGGATCCCGCGACGTGTTCGCTTGGACCGCGAAGGACCTCCGCGGCGTCCCGCTGACCGTTGCCTAGCACTCCCTAAACCTCGATGTCACCACTTACCCTGTGGTGCAGCGACGAAGAAAAATGAATGAGGAGAGCGCAAACGCCGCAAAGGACAAGGTGGCGAAACTGCTGGCCGTGGGGTTCATTCGCGAAGTCCAGTACCCCCGATGGTTGTCCAACGTTGTGCTGGTAAAAAAGGCCAGCGGAAAGTGGAGGATGTGTGTGGACTTCAAGGATCTCAACAAAGTCTGTCCCAAAGACAGCTACCCCTTGCCCCTGATCGACGAACTGGTCGACTCAATCGCATGTCACGAGGTATTGAGCTTTCTCGATGCGTACTCAGGATACAACCAAGTCTTGATGAGCCCGCGTGACGAGGAGGAGACGTCCTTCATCACCCAGCGAGGCACTTATTGTTACAAGGTCATGCCGTTTGGTCTAAAGAACGCGGGGGCCACCTTTCAGCGCCTCGTCGACCGCATCTTTAAGAGTCATCTGGGAAGGAACGTGTCGACCTACGTCGACGATTTCGTGGTCCAGAGCAAGACCCCTGAAGAGCATCTGGTCGACCTCGCTGAGGTCTTCGCTACCCTTAAGCACAACCGCCTCAGCCTGAACCCCGAGAAGTGCGTCTTCAGCGTATCGTCAGGGAAGTTCTTAGGCTTCATGATCAGCGAGCGTGGGATCAACGTCAACCCCGCCAAGGTCGAGTCGATTCTCTCAATGAGGTCGCCGCGATCTCGAACTTAGGTGCAGCGGCTCAACGGCGCCGTAAACTATCTGGGGAGGTTTTGCTCCCGCTTGGCGGACAAGTCTCTCCCCTTTTTCGCTGCTCTCAAGAAAAACGATAAGTTCGTTTAGGATGAAGGCCTCGAGCTCGCTTTCTCTGAACTAAAGGTCTTCTTGTCGAAGCTCCCCACATTGTCCCCTCCAATGGCGGGTGAGGACTTGCAACTATATGTGGCAGTAAGTCCGGAGACGGTCAGCACGGTGCTAACCAGAAAGGCCATGCACCCAGTCTACTTCGTGAGTCGCGTGCTCCAACCTGCGGAGCAGCGATACTCCCCGACAGAGAAGATGGCACTGGCAGTGGTGACCGCCGCAAGGCGCCTGCGCCCTTACTTCCACGCGCACCCCAGACAGGTCCTCTCCGACCTCCCACTTCGGCAAATCCTACACCAGCCCGCCCTCTCCGGGCGAATGACGAAGTGGGAAATCGAGCTTTCCGAGTTCGACATCAGCTACCTCCCGAGGACTGCGATGAAGGGGCAGGCCCTCGCTGATTTCATGGTGGAGGTCACCTTCCATGAAACTGGCGCGAGCTCGGAAGAATGGAAGGTATTCGTTGATGGCTCACAGTGTGACGCCGGTGGCGGGGTTGACGTATTCCTCGCCGGTCCCTCAATTGAGACGGAGTATGCCCTTAACTTCGCCTTCGATGCCGCCAAAAATGAGGCCAAGTACGAGGCCATGATCGCCGGAATAGAGATGGCGCTCCTCAGTGGAGCCCGCAAAATCAGGGTCTACACCGACTCCGAGCTGGTTGCGCATCAGCTCAACGAGCAATACGACACCCGGACGGGGTTCTTGCCTGCGTACCGAGAGAAGGTTAAGGCCTTGGTGTCGTGCCTAGAAACCTTTGCAGTGGAATCCATCCCGCGAACCTCGAACACGAAGGCAGATGCTCTCGCGAGGTTGGGCTTTGCCCTCCCCTTGGAGGTAGGGAACCGCGTGATGGTGGAAAGAAAACTCTCACGGAGTGTAACCAACGAGGTTCTCTCCGTAACCACTGGGGATTGGAGGACCCCGATCACACGATACATGGAGAGCGGTGTCCTACCAAAGGACCCCGCGGAGGCTCGAAAATTGAAGATGCAAGCGGCGCGCTATTGCGTCATTGGTGGTTGTCTCTATCGCCGAGGCTACGCTGAACCCAACCTGTTGTGTGTACCGACCGAGTCTACGGAGCATATCCTCTATGAGGCACACGAGGGGGTCTATGGCGGTCACCCAGGGTGGCGATCCTTAGCACATAAAATCACCCATCTGGGGTACTTTTGGCCCACTCTCCGGCAAGACGCGAGGGCTTATGTCCAGCGATGTGACGGGTGTCAGAAGCACGACAACCTCCAGCACGCTCCTACCTCGCGTCTTCGCTCCATCCACGCGCCATGCCCCTTCGCGATGTGGAGGATGGACATCCTCGGCCCCTTTCCCAAGGTTGTTGGCCAGGTGCGGTATATCTTGGTCATCGTCGACTATTTCACGAAGTGGGTCGAGGCACAAGCAATGGCGAAGATCACGGGGGCAATGGTCTGTGACTTCCTATGGAAGAACCTCGTCTGCCGCTTTGGCGTTCCCATGACCATCATGACCGACCATGGCCCCCAATTCGACTGCGAAGAGACTCGGACCTTCTACTCGGACCTGGGCATAAACCTCAAGTTTTCCTCCGTGGCCCACCCCCAGTCCAACGGCCAGGTGGAGAACGTCAACGCCCGCATCTTGACCGACCTAAAGAAGCGCCTAGGCGTGGCGCAGGGTCGTTGGGCGGAAGTCCTCCCGCTCGTCCTATGGACGTATCGCACAACCTCGCGTCGCGCAACGGGAGAAACACCTTTCGCTCTAACCTACGGGGCGGAGGCACTAGTCCTAGTGAAAACCTTGGTCCCCTCGGCAAGAGTTTTCGATTTCAACGAGAAAGAGAACGAGGCCAACCTTAAGGTCGAGCTGCTATTTAGGGACGAGCTGTGCGAGGTAGCTGACCCGCGCTCCAGAGAATACAAACGGCGCGTGGCGGTATATCACGACAAGAAGGTCAGACCTCGGTTCTTGGCCACGGGTAGCCTCGTTTTGAGGCGTACCGAAGGTGGCAAGTTGGACCCTAACTGGGAGGGGCCATATCTCCTCGGCGAGGAGGTCGCGCCCGGCGCTTTCAAGCTCAAAGATTGCGAGGGACGTACCTTGAGCAAAACAAGGAACGTCGAACGGCTCAAAAAATATTATGTGTAAACCCTCTAAACTCCGCAATTCCCAACAAGTTTTATGAATAAAGGGTTGTGGAATTTTCAAATCTCTCTCAAAAATGAAAATCTCGTGTTTAAGTCCACCCTTTGCTTCCCGCTTGGGGTTGGAGAACCTCGTGTTTAAATCCACCTCTCGCTTCCCGCTTGGGGTTGGAGAACCTCGTGTTTAAGTCCACCCCTTGCTTCCCGCTTGGGGTTGGAGAACCTCATGTTTAAGTCCACCCCTCACTTCCCGCTTGGGGTTGGAGAACCTCGTGTTTAAGTCCACCCCTCGCTTCCCGCTTGGGGTTGGAGAACCTCGTGTTATAGTCCACCCCTCGCTTCCCGCTTGGGGTTGGAGAACCTCGTGTTTAAGTCCACCCCTCGCTTCCCACTTGGGGTTGGAGAACCTCGTGTTTAAATCCACCCCTCGCTTCCCGCTTGGGGTTGGAGAACCTCGTGTTTAAATCCACCCCTCGCTTCCCGCTTGGGGTTGGAGAACCTTGTATTTAAGTCTACCCATCGCTTCCCGCTTGGGGTTGGAGAACCTCGTGTTTAAATCCACCCCTCGCTTCCCTCTTGGGGTTGGAGAACCTCGTGTTTAAGTCCACCCCTCGCTTCCCGCTTGGGGTTGGAGAACCTCGTGTTTAAATCCACCCCTCGCTTCCCGCTTGGGGTTGGAGAACCCCGTGTTTAAATCCACCCCTCGCTTCCCGCATGGGGTTGGAGAACCTCGTGTTTAAGTCCACCCCTCGCTTCCCGCTTGGGGTCGGAGAACCTTGTGTTTAAGTCCACCCGTCGCTTCCCGCTTGGGGTTGGAGAACCTCGTGTTTAAGTCCACCCCTCGCTTCGCGCTTGGGGTTGGAGAACTTCGTGTTTAAATCCACCCCTCGCTTCCCGCTTGGGGTTGGAGAACCTCGTGTTTAAGTCCACCCGTCGCTTCCCGCTTGGGGTTGGAGAACCTCGTGTTTAAATCCACCCCTCGCTTCCCGCTTGGGGTTGGAGAACCTCGTGTTTAAGAGCCTCGAGCTTAGTTCCACCCCTCGCTTCCCGCTTGGGGTTGGAGAATCTCGTGTTTAGTTCCACCCCTCGCTTCCCGCTTGGGGTTGGAGAATCTCTTGTTTAAGTCCACCCCTCGCTTCCCGCTTGGGGTTGGAGAATCTCGTGTTTAAATCTACACCTCGCTTCCCGCTTGGGGTTGGAGAACCTCATGTTTAAGAGCCTCGGGCTTAGTTCCACCCCTCGCTTCCCGCTTGGGGTTGGAAACAAAAAAAATCATGCAAGGTCCGAGCGAGGCTCGTGATCTTGTCATAATGACCATCATGCAAGGTCCGGGCGAGGCTAGTGATCTTGGCATAATAACCATCATGCAAGGTCCGAGCGAGGCTCGTGGTCTTTGCGTTAGTTTTTAATTTTTAAATATTCACATTATTTTATTTCTATAACATCTACATAATTTATTTTAACGCTATATTGATCTGTTCATTAAAAGAGAGATGAGTTAGGTCTGAGCAGAAGAATCTCATCCCATCATGCGAGATCCAAGAAAAGCTCGTGATCTTGGCATAATAATCCTCATGCGAGACCCAAGCGAGGCTCGGGATCTCGGCATAAGAGCAAGCACCCGATGTGTACCGAAGGTGCCACAAGTATTGTGACACTCGGGTCATGGTGTTGGATCAGGATTATCTACACAAGTAAATTAAAGCAAGAAACACAAACACAACCATAAGATGAGAAAAAGTTGCATAAAATACGGCCACAAGGGCCGAAGTATTTGATTACAGACCCCGGTGGGGCCACCAAAATAGCAGAAATAAAAAAACATTAAAAGGTCGGAGGCATCCTTCATTCTTTTAGGGCGACGGTCGTGGGTTCTTCCGGGGCCTCGACGGTGGGTTCCGAAGGAGCTTGAGGGACGGCCGAGATCCTCTGCGGACTTTCCTGACCGAGATCCTCTGCGGAGGGCGCCTCGGTAGCCACGGTCCCATCTTCGTTAAGGAAGAACTCGCATTCTCCCTCGGGCTCCTCCTCGGTTTCCTCCCCCATAGTTTCTGTGTAGTTGGGGTTGAAGAAGGAAATACGAGGGTCAATGTGCCCATACTTCGCCACCGCCTGCTTGACCCCCATGCGGACGGCCTGGCGGAACATCTTTTGCACACTGCCCACCAACTCCTCCTTGTACATTGCAGACTCCACGTACTTGGGCCCCGCAGCCACCACCTCCTTGTTAAGCTCGCTGACGCCCTGTCGGAGGTTGGTGATCTCATCCTCGTCCTTCAGGAGCTCCGCCTCCTTCTCTTTAAAGAATTTGTGCTCTGCGGAGAGTTTGCCCTGAAGCTCCTCATTCTCGCTCCGTAAGACCCCGACCAGGGCCTTTGCCTTGTCCCCCTCCTCCTTCTCCTTCGCCGCCGCCTTGGCCTCATCCTTCGCCGCCACCTCTGTGGCCTTAATCCGCTTTCCGGCCTCGGCGAGCTCCTTCTCCTACTTCGCACACTCCTCTGTGCGAGCCTTGAGGACCGCCTCCATTTTATCCATCCTCGTCTGGAGAAGGGTGAGGTGGCTGCGGTTGTAGTTCTAAAAAAAGGTATGCTTAAAATTCACAAGGTTATTAAAAAAAAAAAGATGCACGAAATCCAAAACAGAAACGAGATTCATGAAAGCAGAACATACCATCGCCGAGTAGCGGGCGGCCTCGTCGTTAAGGGCCTCCTCGGTGAGATTGTTAGCCCACGAGACCTCTTCCTTCCAGTCGTCCCGACTCCATCTCGCAGAGACGCCCCGAGCCGGCCCGAGGCAGTGGAAATTTGTGGGGGAAGGGTCAGCGGCGTTGAGGGCTCGTCCCTCAAAATTGAAACTGGGGATGATCTCCTTCCCCGACGAACCGCGTTGGCCGTCCCCCTTGTGCTTCTTTTTCTCCCCGCGGGGGGACTCCGCGCCTTTCCTCTTTGACCCGGCTTTATCGTCGGATCCTCGGGAGGCTTGGGAGGACGTTCTCACAATATCCCCCTTAGTCGAGGTCCCCTCGCTTGTCTTCGCCCCGGACGCTTTCAGCGGCAGAGGTGTCGCCTTTGGCTGCGAGGTGGGCGGCCTCTCCAGCGTGGTCGGTTCCTTTATAACGACGCCCTTTTGGCTGCGAGGGGCCTGGGCGGTAGAAGTGGAAGTCACAGGTCTCTTTCCCTGCTTCTTCGAGGTTAGAGCGTTGAAAAGGTCCATTGTAAAAAAAAAAGAAAAAAAAGACATGGAAACAGGTTAGATAAAGAAACGAGACGTAACAACAAGTCAAGTTAGCATGACCCGGGCGAAGGCCCGTGGTCATCACTAGATAAGCGAGGTCTCAACCTCGTTTCATAAAACCAAGGGCAAATAATAAAAACAAACAGCAAGAAGGGAGTTAAGTACCCTCTTCGCCCTCGCGGGGTGGAAGGGTGAGGCTCAGGCCGGCCTGCTCAAGCCGGTTCTATGCTAAGTACTCCTGGAGCGATCCCTGACGGTCCGGGTTGTATCGTTCTTTGAGCTCCTTGAGTTCGGTGGCCTTATGTGCACCCTTGGGCCGAACGAAATTGTCCGGTGTCGTGGGAAAGTTGAGGTACCTCCCAGTAGGGTCTCGAACCATGAACCATGAAGGGGCAGTGGTGAGTTTAATACCAGCAAGCTAAGATTGATGAGGCAGGACTCGTGCTCCCTCCTCGCAAGAAATAGGCTCGACATGATGTCGAAATTCGGCCCATCCCCAAGCTCGCGGCTACGAACCGTGTAGGCACACAACAGCCTCCACGCGTTGGGAAACATCTGTGCAGGGCAGACACGCATGGCCCACAAGAGGTCAACAATGTGTTGGGCCAAGGGTAGCCTAAAGCCAGCCTGGAGACTGAATAGATGCACGACCACGCACCTTTCATAGAGCCCCAAGGAGCAGCCCTCTCCTTTGGGAAGCGCTAGCTCAACCCCCTCGGGCCAAGCGACGTCCTTGGCAGCATCTACGAGGTCTTTAAGCTTCAAGGTCGTGGGCTCCCCCTCGGATAGAAAGGCCTCGTTCGAGTCTGAGAACATGGGGATCTGCTCCTCAAGGACAGGCGGGACGCAGGACACGGCGTCAGTAATATACTCCGCAAAGAAGCTCGCGATCTCGTTGGAGTTGGACGACCTCGCAAAAACCTCGGCGACCTCATCGTCAAAAATCGAAGACGATTCCATTTCAACACCAGACGACGTGCGAAGACGGGAGAAGCAAGAGTTGATGGAAACAACAGAGTCGCTGGAAGAAGGGTCGCTGAAAACCAACGGGGGAGACCTCGGGTTCTGGGAATCACTAGCCTCTACACTCCCTACGGATTCGGAAACCTCCTCATAGAATCTCTCTTGAGCTTTGAACGCGAAGCCTGGTGGGGGGCTCAAAGAAGCTCTCCTAGGCATGAAAGAGCGACGTCCAGACCACGAAAGGCGAGCACCTGGAAAAGAAAAAAAGAGGGTTGAGACATTGGGCAAAGCAACCAAAGAAAGAAAACGCAAGGTCACAAAGGGAGAAGGCCACGTGGCACCCTAGGGCTACTCTGACATGATAGGACGGCGGGGGAGAGGTTGAAGCGCCAAAAAGAGGAGAGAGAGAGAGAAGAATGGAAGCCAGCGGTGGAAACCGAAGGTGGAAGCCCAAACGTCCCGTCAGTCGGGCATCATGACATTTGGGTTTCCAAGGGTTTCGAATTTCAAAACAACAAAGGGGGCGTAGAAGCATAACCGCCGATAGGCAGACGGAGGGTTTGAGGGCATGGCGGTCGCCACCCTCACCCCGCCGTTTCGCCGCCATGATGTTGGCACAAGCCGCCAAAGACAACTGTTGCCCATTAGGGCACGGAACCAAGAAAGAGAAAATGCAAAGAAAAGAGGGCAAGGGCACCGCGCAAAAGCACATGCCGCCCTCACCATCGCCGTTTCGCCGCCGTGATACCGGCGCGAAACACCAGGCGACACACCGTCACCCACCTGGAACACGAAACGAAGAAAGGACAAAAAGAAGAAAATCAAAGGCGTCGTGCGGACGCGAGCGCCGCCCTCACCCCCTCCGTTTCGCCACCATAACACCAACACGAAACGCCAGGGGGCATCCGTCTCCCGTTGAGAACAGAAGGTGGCGAGAGAAAGGCGAAGCACATCGAAAACGCGAGAGGGGAGTCGGGCACTTACTTGCTTAGAGTTGGTGTGGAAAAGGCGGCGGCGCTCTTGGAGAAAGTCGGAAGGTCGTCGGAAACCGTCTGGAAACCGCTCACCAAAAAATACAAAGACAAGGAAGAGAGAAGGAAAATGACCGGAGGAAGAAGATGAGAGTAAGGCGTCACGCCTCTTTATAAAAAGTAGGCTTGGGCCTCTCCTCGCTCCCGAAAGGCTTATTGGGCCTATCCTACCTGGGCGGCCTATTAACCAAAAAAAGGGGAGCGGGCCCAGGAAGCATCACCCATACAAGCAAGAGAAAAGCCTAAGTATTGGGCCTCGCAAGGAGAAAAACCTCGCAGTATGTCCTCCCAACCTCTAAAATCGAACACCTCGCAATATGTCCACTCAACCTCCAAAAACCTCGCATCTCGCAATCCTAAGGAGCATATGACCTGCGGCCCTCGGGACGAGGTCCCCAGGCCATGGGGTTGTGATGATGTCCAAAATGGTAAAATAGGAAGTGGGCCCGGGATGCGAAGAATACACAGACCCGACGGGATTCCCAAGGTGGATTCTGGGGCCCACAACCGTACCCGTCATTTGATTAAACGAAGTTCCTATCTCCGCGAGGTCTTCCGAGACCTTGAAGTGAGGTCAAAACCTCGCCACCGACTCTACTGACACGCCCGCCCACCCGGACCACTCAGTTGGAGCCGCATCCCCAAGCCAATCACCGGCTGCCTCGCCTCCGGACCAATCAGAAGCCCTGATCTTGGGCGTCCCACATTGGATGATAGCCAAAACTCGATTCCTCAATTCTCTATAAATAGAGGAGAACCTCATAAGTTAGAGGGGGTCGAAAAAATCTTGAACTCAAGAACTATCTTGCTCGTTGAAGATCGACGTGATAGAAACATCGTCAAAAGACCTCGCTATAGACAAGTGAAGTTCACAAAAAGACTTCAAGTCACACAGAGCCCTCGTTCACATCAAAGACCTCACTACACAATCTCGCAAGCCATCTTCACCACACTCTCAGTTCAGCCTCGCGCCAAGATCAATCAAGTGACACCGAGGTGGTAGAATCACATAGTAATTAGGAGATCTCGAACATTGTTAGATCGAGATCTCGAATACTCGTAGGAGGTCTAGGGTGTAAACCTCGTTGGCTTCTAACCTCGTTGTAAATAAACAATAAATAAAGAGCAAGCGTTTGCACAATCGAATGAAATAATCTCGTTTCTTGTCATTTAGCGAACGGTTTATTTCGGGTTTCATCAGTACTAGCTCGGGGTTATCCTCGGGGTTTCCATATGGCAAAAGCGGCCATTGAGAAAAAGTCTCATCAAGCCCTTGAGCAGCTTTTCTAGCTTCGTCCATGATTCGGGTTAGACTTCTAGTGAGTACCATTTATGTTGAGAAGAGAGAGGCGTTTGTATAGAATATCCTTGATTCTATGCGACGAAGATATTGGAAGGAAGTTTTGAAATTTGAAAACGAAATTTTTATTTTAAACACATGTACATCCTTAAAGAATTATAACGGTTTTAAAGTTTCTATTAAAAGCTCACTTTATATGACTTTGAATTAAAAGACAAACTTTTAAAGTATAGAAAATTTATTTCGTGTGTGATATAAAGTACTTCTAAACCTTTGAAGGAGAGGTTAAAGATTTTTAATTATAGCTTCTATCTCGGGTTTCGGGGAATTCCTATTATCATTTAAAGAAAAATTCTTCGAGTCTTAATTCTTTGATTATAAGAAAAATTGGTGAACTTATTTCAAAATAAAGTTTGTAGATAAGAAGTCTGTATGTTAACGCTTTAGTAGCACTTGGTTTTTAAAATTCTCGAATAAGACTTTCTAAATAAAACGATTCCGATTCTAGGAACTTATTGTCTTATAGTTTCTAGTTATGAGTTACTCTTATATGAGTTTTGATTTTAGACTTTCTATGGGTAACTTTAGAGTTTTCTTTTAAGTACTTGGAAGAAGTTTTTATTCTTGAGATCTACTTAATACTTGAACTCTTTTTGTTATTTAAGTTTTTAGAAGGTAGGAAGAAATTTCTTAAGGTTTACTTGGATAAAATTTTCTAACTTTTTAATTGTTTCTAGAATGGATTTAGACTTTGAAATTCTTCAATATAAGAAGGTGTTAATTTACAAAAGTTCCTAAGATGAAATCTACCCTAATACATTATGAAGCAGAGCCCAAGTCTATTGTAAAATTTGCGCCACGTGACATTTTTGACTAAATTAATGTGAAATTATATTTTAATAAATTTTGTAACAACTTATAGTATTCTTGCTATATATACTAAATAGATAACATGTTTATATAATTTTTTATGTATATAATTTTCTATTTATGGATTATGTATTAGCTTACTACAATAGATAACATATTTATATAATTTTTATATACATAAATTTCTGTGAGATGATATTTTCCATATTAATTTAATATTTTTATCTCTTAACATGATTTAGGGTCTTAATATATTTTTTTAATCTTTTAACAAGGCTTGAGCTCCAAGTATAAAATTTATATTTATATAATGATATAATTTTAAATAATAAATTTTGTTATGTTGATATATTTTTATCAAGCCCCACCTTAAATTTAAATTTTTTTAATCTCTATGTTTTTTTGTAATTTAATATGGATGATAGGTTGATTAATACATTGAATTTTGTAAATTTTCATATACACTAATTTCCTTTATATTTTATTTCTTCGTTATGTAAATTTAGTATGGAAACAATTTTATAGAATGATTGAATTTTGCAAAATAATACATAGATAATTTTCTCTATATTTTATCTCTTAAATCAAGGACAATGTTCTCTTATATATTAATCTTAATATTGTATTTTTCATATTTTAAAAGCATTCTTATTATTATAGAGTAAAAGATAAGAACCCTAATATATAATTTTAATAAATTAAATTTAAAAAAATATTTTAATAAATTATATTATTCTTTGTAGATAACCTATCCTAATTATTATTATCTTTATAAAAAAAACCAAGTATTTTATAATATTAGTCTCTAAAAAAATAAGAAGATATTATTTAAAAATATTCAATAAAAAGTAAAATTAATATTTTAATAATTTCAATCTAAATTTGGACAAGAACTCCACAAATAATAAAAAAATATTTATAAATATATTCAATTCAAATATGGAGTACAATCTAAAAAAATAATTTGTCGATTGCATATTTTA
Source organism: Fallopia convolvulus (assembly GCA_964016875.1). Taxonomy (NCBI): domain Eukaryota; kingdom Viridiplantae; phylum Streptophyta; class Magnoliopsida; order Caryophyllales; family Polygonaceae; genus Fallopia; species Fallopia convolvulus. The sequence continues at coordinate 32,918,182 of OZ024721.1, read as the reverse complement.
TTATGAAATTATATAAATATATTTAGTATTTTAAATTAATATCATAAAATTGTATAGTTTTTAGTAAAATTATCCCGTGAATATCACGGTACTTCAACTAGTTTTAAATTAAAAGGAAAATTCTAACCAAAGTGATTAAGTTAGAAAGTTCAAGGATTTCCAATACTTAAGTTTTTAGGAGGTAAAAGAAAGAAGTTTCTAAAATTAGAAGTCTTTGTTTGCGGAATTAAAACTTAGTGTTTTAAAAGTTCACGGGTTTTGAAAATTTTCGGTTTTGAAAGCTTTCGATTTTAAAACAAAACGTTTGGCTCTGATACCATAATTGTAACACCCCTATTTTACAATATTGGGTATTACCGCCAATGACCTCGGACTTTCCCGTCCAAAGTCACCCAAGACTTTTAGAATGATATTGAATTCATACAAATGCGGAAAATTAACATAAACGTTACATAAAAAAACGGATGCTCACGAATGAGACTTGATTCTTTAATTGAAGATGAAATTGACTAAAAGCGGAATTTCATTTATTGATAAGAACTTTCGCTCATTACATTGAGAGTCGTTTTACAAATGTAGCAGCGGAAAGTAAAACCATTTGGAAAGGGTTTAAAAGACGTAATTTAAAATTTACAAGTATGTTTTCCCAAGACAACTCATGTGATGATGATTTGCTTGGTTCTAAAAAGGAAAGAGTCGGTGCACTATCTTCGGAATGCCTTGCTCTTATGAGAATTCCTTCCTTCCTGCGATGTCGTCTTGCCTTGACCTTCAATCCTCGCCTAACGCTTCTTGAACCTTCTAGACTTCGTCTTCAAAACTTTGGTGTACACTCCTACAGTCTGGCATTTGTCGCGAAGGGCGAGAAATACTAGGCAAAAATGCAAAAGTGGGGAATTAGTCTAAGGAGACTAAGCAAGCGGGAACGGAACTTCCCAAGGGACGGTAATTTATCAATATCGAGAGAGATATTATCGGGTTGTGTTTAAGTTATGGCTTGTTTATGTGAGTTTTAATGGTACGAAGAAGAGCGTATGTCAAGCGGAGATAGCTCGATAATTGAGAGAAGAGCTACTAGATTGTAGACTTCTTTTAGAATAGATTAAAATATGTTGGGAACTTTATTCAATCAAACAAGTTTAAGAAAAAAAAACCTCTCGCGCCCTGAACGGACCGAGAGCCGGATCGATCATTTGAGAACGGTCCGGTTTTGATGTCTTTTAAATGTGCACGGGCACTTATCTTATATCGTGACGAAAAGATATTGATTACTTTTAATGATTTTTAAAGAGGGTGGGGGTTTGCATGGCCCGGTCCACCAAGGAAAAACTCAGTTCCCGACACTTAGCTAGAGTGTTACTCATCCCTCCTTGCAATCGGAGCGGACATGGATCATGATCCGTAAAGTTGTACTTTAAGCGCACAAGCATACGGCTTAGTAAGTTATATAGAGGCGCCGGGATAAACCCGCACCCCTCACTAGTATGTTCGATATCGTTCTCTTAACGAGAACGTAAACAATCAAGGCCACAACCAAACTAGCATAATAGTCCTATCAAATAATAGATAGCGGAATACGATAACAATGGGGTCATTATTTCTAACAATCGATATTCCTAGATTCATTTATTACTTAGCAAACAAGTTGTTCCCAACATCGAGAATTTCACGGAAATGAATATATAAGGTTACAAGGGGAATTTCCACTTGCCTTAGCTTTTACGATTGTGTACGAACGGAAATCGTTGACTTTACTCGGAACGGAGACTCGACCTATCGACACGAGAGGTACGAACGAACTTTAATAAGAATTTCTTTAATTCTTCTAAAGTTTTAAATATCTCTTATATTCTTTTTATAAGAGACTTAATTTCTAAATTATTATAATAATAATTTAGGTGGAGATGAATAAAATAATAATATTCCTTATTATTATAATATATTGGTAATATCCTTGTATTTCTTATAAATTCTTTATTTGAATTTAATTATTATTATCCTTTGAAGATCAAGGTTTAGTAATATTCAAATTATTAAATACTCATTAACTTAAGGTTAATATTCCTTTTAGATAAATTTATTATTTTCTTATTATAAGCAAGTATAATATCTTCATATAATCATTAAGATATAGTTTTCATAACTATATCAAATATTGTTTTTATAAAACTCATCTTAGGGTGTGAAAAGTCTAAAATACCCTTGTAGTTGAATATCTTTTATTTCTCTTATTATTATTTTAATATCCACCTTATCATTAAAGATCTTTTTAAATCTTATAATATTTTCTCAATATAATATCTTTCTTATTATACTTCTCATAAAAGACATGCAATAAAGATATTTAAATTAATATATCCTTTTCTAGTACTTTCCTTAAGTAGAGAGTTTGCAATTACTTAACCTAGTATACTGTCCAAGTATGAGAGATAATAATATAATATTATTATCTATTTAAATGGTTTTCCCAAATCTCTTAGGTTATTAGTTTATAGAAACATGCACTAATATAACTTTAGTAATATTATTTTCCATCTAGTATTATTTTAATAATATTTTCTCATTGTTATAGAATATCTTCTTAATATATCTTTTTCCAATAACAAGTGTCTTTTATATCATAATATCTTTAACTAGTGTTCTTATCATAAACTCATTAATATATGTATATACTATTGGTAATGAAGACTTATTTTATTTATATCAAAATCATGACACAAGATATTAATATGCAAAGATAATTACTTTATCTTAGTATAGTACTTTGCTTATTCGATTTTATCTAATTTGACTAGCAAGATCTTTTTAACAATATAACTTACTTAACTTATTAAAAAGGGTTTTTCCTTGTCTAGAAATATTATCTTATAAAATATGACATGCTACCATTTGTATTATATCTTCTGTCTTACTTCAACTTAATCATATAAACTTATCTTATGCCAAAGATACCTTATCCATATTATATTCAAGTTTCTAATATGATTTGGCAAGACATGTAAGTATTTTTCTATTAATAAAGTCTTAATTAAATAAATCCAATCATCTTGTTCTAATTCTTTTATTCATATAATAAAATTCAAGTAATGTACACATACTATTATTATATCCTTTCCAAGTATTTAAAATTAGTGATATTAACCCATTATTTTATCTATAAGAATTTCCATGGCATATGATTCATAAAAATACTATTTTCCATCAATTTACTCTTGTTTCTTTACTTATTCAAATAAACTCTAAATAATGTAATATTATTTATGTTATACTTTGACAAGCATAAACTCATATTTTAGTCCCATAAATTTATTTACAAAAAAATCCTTGTCTATAAGATTTATTTTATATAGAATAAGCATGCAAGCTATTTAACTCCTTTTATGTATAAAAAAATTATATATGCAAATAAATAAATTCTGATTTTTTTCATTTTATATATTTCAGAAATTAACATGTAAAAACTGATTTTAATTAATATTTTGGGCCTAAAAATTTCAGCCCAAGTTTAATTAGAAGATTACCCAAAAATTAGGCCCAACTCCCCTTCTATCTCCCTCCTTTCTCCTTCTCTGTACGCCCAAACCAGAGAGCTTAGGACAGGACAACGACGACCATCGACTGGCGGTGGAGGGCGAGCTCCGGCGGTTTCCTGGGCAGGCAGGCGGCGCGCGCGAGGGGGCGGCTGTCCGGCAGGAGGTCCGACGGCCATAGGTGGAGGATTAAGGGTTTGTGGAATTTTAACCAAAAAAATTCAGATTTGTGAAAAAAAAATTATAGGGATTTTTGGCTTGAAATTGGGATGAATTTGAAGAGGAGAATGAGAGGAATTGGTTGTGTGAATTTTTCCATGAATTTTAAGCCCTATTTATAGTGGAAGATGACCCCTCCATGGATCCACACTGATGCAGTGAAGCCTGCCATGTCTCCAACCAACGTCGATGAGTTGATTCGAGTGCCTTTTGATGGACCAATTACAAGAAGTCGAGCTAAGAAGATTGCTCAAGGCACAACAGCAATCTTGGTTCGATTGGCAGCGGTTCTTGAAGAGCCTAGCAAGACAAAGTGGGTCTCGTGCATTCGACATCAATTGAGCCGGATTCAATGGATTAACTCAAGGGGCCGAAAATCATCTATTTCCTTATTTAGAAACATGTATTAGTTTGTCTCACTTTAGGGCTGAATTTAGTAAGTGACCGGGTGAGATAAATTGGTATATGGGTCAAAGTCAAACCTTTGACTTGACCATTCTAAGTAAGAGAAAATATCTATTTTTATTTAATATAGGCGTGTGCTTTTTATTTAAATAATGTAGAGAAATCAGCCAATAGGCTTATGTTAGTTGGTTGATCTTCTCTCTCTTGGTTGTTAGAGATATTTTTAGTTTGTTTTGGATATTTTATAGTTGTTAAGATATTTTCCTTAAATAAATAAATCAGCCATGATTTATTTTATTTAAGGGGAATCTAGATAGATATTATTAGATATTTTATTATATCTTGGGAAGCAAGACAAGGAGGCCTATTCTATCTCCTAGGGTCGGCCACCTTCATCTCCTTGCTCCCCAAGTAATAGCTTTTTGTATTCTCTATTTATACTTTGCAATTTTCATTCAGTAAAATTAGCTTGAGATAAGATAAACCCTAAGAAAGGTTTATCTTGTCTTTGGGCTCCAAAAAGACTCGAGTTTGTTTGTGCTTGCTCGATCAACATCATCATCATCAATCGATCTCTCTCTCTCTTTGTTCGAATATGGTTTGTTAGTTTAATCAATTAGATTGTTCTAGTTGTGATTGTTAAAGATCAAACTAGTTAATCAATCGGATTTAGCGTTAGAGCCAATCCGTTTGAACTATCAAGTTGAACTATTCTATCAAATCTGATTGGTTCTCATTCAATCAATTCAATTCCGTTTGTTACTTGTTGTGCACGATTTCTCACATTGATAAGCAAATTCAGGTTGGATCGAGATTACTAGCAAGATCGGGACTTGTGTGGGTCATATACGAGGTTTCTACGAAGGATTCCGGGGCAATCACGTATCAAGTGGTATCATACTCCAGCGTCTCGCCAAGTAAAATTTTCTTTCCTTAATTTGCTTTCTAGTTGATTTAATTCAGTTTTTGATCCCAAAAATCCCACCTTTACCCAAAGATTGAATTTTTGAGACCATAATTGAATTTTTCTACCCTAATCCACCACATCTCCGCCACCCCACCACCACGAACCACCCACCACCACCCCGAACTGGTGTCACTCGACACAACCGCAGCACCCCTCACCCTTCTCCGAGCCTAACCCCACCAACCCCATCACCAACGGACCACCCTAACCCTAGATCGCCTACCCCACCCCACTCTCGAACCCTAACCCTAAATTGCGAGAAACCCTAACCCTAATTCTTGTAAACCCTAACCCTAATTTCGGTAAACCCTAAAACCGAAACCCTCACCCACCCCCATCAAACCCTAGAAGTCAAACCCTAAACCTTTCGAACCCTAGGCAGCCGAGAACACCAAACCCTAATTCCTTAGTTGATTACTTGCCCTCCAAGCAATTACCCAATTAGGAGATTTTTAAGGGATTTGTTGCATGCTTTTGGTTAAATTGGTTGCGTTTGATTGCAATATAGATTAGCTTTTGTCTTCCTACAATTTTTATGAGTTTTTATTGCATGTTGCATGATCAATAGAGATTCATATTGCATTGTTGATATTTGCTAATTATTGTCATTGCATTCCATAATTTCGACCTAGCCCTATCTTCTCGTGTTAATTTGGCTTCTGGTTGGTTTCATTGGTAGTGTAAAGTCACTTAGATTAAAAAAAATCAGATTAGCCTAGTTTCGTTTTTGCCCTATTTGCATTCCTTTGCATTGCTTTGTTATTCTTCATTCTAGCACAAGAGTAGTTTGTGCATAAAGTCAAAAAAAAAAAATCAGAAAAGCAAAAGTGATCTACCCCAACTACTTGTAAGCCACTTTTAACCCTAGTGACTACTTGCTTAAAAATAGTTAAGTAGAAATCACTTTGAAGAAAAAGAGTGACGAAACAAAAGTCACTTAGCCTACCATATTTCTGTCCTTGCATGATAAATTTGGCTTTATTAACTTGCATAGAGTCAATTGAGAGATTGCATGTGTTTTAGAGCTCATAGAGGGATTAATTGCATAGCTTGTCTTATTGCATACTTGCCATTTGCTTAAGCTGCATATTTCCTTTATTTATCATTAGTATACCATATCTACACCATATCTACCCATTTACTCCCTCAATTCAACCCAAAAAATTGAATTAAGTTGATTGAATTGCTTTGAGGTAAGTTTTGGCTTGATTAAGGTGTGGTATTGCTTGTTCTGATTTGCTTTAGAACACACTACTCTCTCTACTTTCTTGCTTGTTTCAGGAACAATGGTGGTCTCTAATGAGCCGAACTCGGCTGAATTGAATCTCACTAAGGAGGCAATCGACTTCATTAGGTTGTCCATTAATGAGAGTGTATGCGATGGTCAAGCTCGAGCTGTAGAGTTGGCCACGACTGCAATCAATCCACAATTGCGGCGTCTAGAGGAGCAACTTGCCACTTTGATTGAGTCATCTCAAGGAAGTCATAAGGTTGCCCCTGCAATAGAGCTTACAAGTGACCCAAATCAAGCCTCAATTAGCGACAAAGGCAAGCAACAAGCAATTGATGAAGAGCATGATGTGCTTGCTAGCTACAACAAAGATCAAGACCCCCCGGCTCATTTCTCACCCACGGCTGGCCGAGGCAGAGGTAGAGGTTTTGGGACGAGAATTCCACCGGTTACTCATCAACAGCTCTATAATCAGACAGCAAACCGGTATCCTCAAGTCACTCATCCACAACAACAACAATACAACAATCCTTTTGAAGATGTGACTTATGGTTATCCCGGGGAAGAAAGGCGCCCATGGCATCCTCCCCTTGATGATTTCTATAACCAAGCTGAGGTTGTAGAAGATTCCACCAACTTATGGAGTACAAAGGCCGAACAACAACAACAACGCTAACCAACAAATCAATCAGATTGGTAAGCGTGATATTAAGATCAAGATAGAGTCATTCAGTGGAGAGCTCAATCCAGAGAAGTATCTAGAGTGGGAACAAGCTACAAATTTCATCCTAGATCAGATGGGCTATGAAGAATGTGAGAAAGTTGTAGTTGTTGTTATTCACTTCGTTGGGACCGCTAGAAATTGGTGGTTCAGAATGAAGGAAGATAGAATGCGAAAGGCCTTACCACCTATTGAAACTTGAGGCCAGCTGAAGTTTGTCATGAGGAAGAAGTATGTGCCCGAAGAGCATACCGAGCACATGAGGCTGAAAGTAGTTACATGCAAACAAGGTACCAAGTCTCCAACCGAGTACTTCAATGAGCTAGAGGATTTGAGCTTCAAAGCGGGAATTCATCATTCCCAACGGTCTCTAAGGACCCAATTCATGGCTGGACTGAATCAAAGCATTAAAGACACATTGGAGATTCAACAAATCAAGGATCTCAATGCCTTAGTACATTCAGCCCAACTACTCTATGAGCAACAACAAAGGAAGAAGAAGGAAGCTTGGAATGCACCAAAAAGGTATGTTTCTAATCTTAGTTCAAATTCCAATTCTTATTCTTCTAACCCTTCTATGCAGCAAAAGGGAGCTTCTAGCTCACCTAAACCAACAGGTTTTCAAGGCCAAAGGCGTCCCAACAATGGACCTCCAAACTAGCCAAGGGCACGTGATTTAGTGTGCTACAAGTGTCAAGGAAGAGGTCATTATGCCAAGGATTGTCCAAATCAAAAGCAAGTGCTTCTCACCACCAATGGAGGATATGTGAGTGATGAAGATATACCTCCAAATCAAGTGGAGGAGGAGAGCAATGGACAAGAAGAGGAGGACGTAGAGGTCATTGAACCAGATTGCATCGAACAGCCTCTAACTTTGGTAACAATGCGTACTCTTACTTTACAAGAAACACCTAGGCTAGATCAAAGGGAAAATATTTTTCATACTAGGTGTACTGTGAAGAATCAAGTGTTATGCATGATAATTGATAGTGGTAGCTGCTGTAACATTATTAATGCTAAGGTAGTTGATCAATTGCAATTAAAAACCCAACCTAGGGCTACTAGTTATGGTCTAAATGGTATTAATGATTCTGATGGTCCTAACTTAGTTACTCATCAATGCTTAGTCCGTGTTTCCATAGGCAATTATGTGGATGATATCATGTGTGATGTGGTAAACATGGAATGCACTCATATCTTGTTAGGTAGACCATGGTTATTCGATAGGAGAGTTATATATGATGGCATGCTTAATACCTATTCGTTTAACTATGATGGGAGGAGAGTTTCTCTTCTACCACTGTCGCCCCAACAAGTTTTACAGGACCAGGTACGCAGAGACCAAGCTAGGGCACTTAGGCGTGCCAAGGAAGAGAAAGAAGAGGTTGAATCGGCGGCCAAGCTTGCGGCCCGGCGCTCGGCGCCCGACACACCAACAAAGCCTAGCGGCGTTTCCCAATCTCCACCCGGGCGTTCTGGCTCAAATTATAGGACAACATCTAGCACAGGTGGAGCTACTGTTTGGGACGAAAAACGCCCAGAAAATGTCCCTAAATCGTTCAAAGTGCCGAGCAACACTTCCAGCAGTGCACCAGAGACGAAAACGGGGCTATCTCCCAAACCACTTGAGCGTTTTGGCTCAAATTTTGGGAGCACTTCATAGACTCAGAGAGATACAGATCTGGAAAAAGAACGCCCACAGAAAGTGCCAAAAAACGGCATAAAGGGCAGTGTAGAAAAGCGCTCTCTATTGACTCAGTCTATAATATAGGCGTGTGCTTTTTATTTAAATAATGTAGAGAAATCAGCCAATAGGCTTATGTTAGTTGGTTGATCTTCTCTCTCTTGGTTGTTAGAGATATTTTTGGTTTGTTTTGGATATTTTATAGTTGTTAGGATATTTTCCTTAAATAAATAAATCAGCCATGATTTATTTTATTTAAGGGGAATCTAGATAGATATTATTAGATATTTTATTATATCTTGGGAAGCAAGACAAGGAGGCCTATTCTATCTCCTAGGGCCGGCCACCTTCATCTCCTTGCTCCCCAAGTAATAGCTTTTTGTATTCTCTATTTATACTTTGCAATTTTCATTCAATAAAATTAGCTTGAGATAAGATAAACCCTAAGAAAGGTTTATCTTGTCTTTGGGCTCCAAAAAGACTCGAGTTTGTTTGTGCTTGTTCGATCAACATCATCATCATCAATCGATCTCTCTCTCTCTTTGTTCGAATCTGGTTTGTTAGTTTAATCAATTAGATTGTTCTAGTTGTGATTGTTAAAGATCAAACTAGTTAATCAATCGGATTTAGCGTTAGAGCCAATCCGTTTGAACTATCAAGTTGAACTATTCTATCAAATCTGATTGGTTCTCATTCAATCAATTCAATTCCGTTTGTTACTTGTTGTGCACGATTTCTCACATTGATAAGCAAATTCAGGTTGGATCGAGATTACTGGCAAGATCGGGACTTGTGTGGGTCATATACGAGGTTTCTACGGAGGATTCCGGGGCAATCACGTATCACACACCTCCATGGATGGACCAATGGTGGAGGAGGAACTCAATGGGGATAAGTTGGTAGTGTGCTGCTTTGGTGGTGACATAAGATGATGAAGCTTGTTTTGGTGGTCAATTGAAGCAACAATGGTGATTTGGAGGTCAGTTCAAAGATATTTGATATACGTCAATTCAATCAGACTTTGCCTGATGTTCTCTTTGAAGAAGAAAAAGATTGTTTATAATTAAAAGGGTTGTATTATGAGTAATCAAGTTACCATAGTCTAGCGGATTGGAGTGGGTGTTATTATAGAAGAGGTGCAAGAGGTCTCGGGTTCGAGTCCCGGCTCTTGACACCTTTTTATTTGCATCTCTTTTATTTTTGTTAGCTTTGTATTGATACATTAATTATGAAATCCGAAATTATTATAATCATATATGTTTGACACTTTATTTGTCACTTTAGTAATCCTTTATAATATTTTTTATAATCTATTACAAAAATTATAAAAAATATTTAAACTCTCTATTAAGAGAAAAATATTTAAATGCATACCAAGTTTGCTTAATATATTTAAATGAATTCTTAATTGTCATTTGTAATAAAGTTTTTCAACCTCTTTATAATTTAATAAGAAATTATAAATATTATTAATTTTCTCTACTTTAGAGAAAAAAAATATATTGGGATAAATATCCATTTTATTATTTTTGAAATTTAGCGGATATTACAGATCTAGCCACCTTATTCGAAGTTTGGTGGTTTTGAGAAGCTGAGTTTGAACGGAATTGTCCTCCGTCGCTCCCTTTTTGTCTGCAATAGGTACGGATATGTCCCACCTTTCCACAGTTGTAGCACGTCGTTCGGCCTTTCGAGCAATCTCGATTTATGTGCCCTGGCTCTCCGCAGTTGTGACAAACTATAGAGCTCTTATTGGATTCCGAGCCTTGGAATGACTTAGACTTAGTTGGCTCGGACCCAGTCTTGCTCTTCTTTGACCAGCCTAAACCTTGTGGAGAGCCTGGCCTCTTAAATTTGCCATTCTCCTTTTTATGAGATTGTCCCCAATCTTCCATCCTTGGTGTGGGTCCCTCGAGCAAGGATTTTTCCATGTGTGTCGCATCCACGTATTCATCCAATGTCGTGCACTTGCGATCACTCATCAGAGCTTTGATTTTTGGGTTCAGTAATTCATGGAACCGTTGAATTCTCTCTGCCTTGGTGGAAATATTCTTTGTGGCATATCCCAATTGTGGTTTAAGCTTTATTGTCTCGGGTATGCTTGGCCCACCAATCTGTTGGTAAGGAACCTTATAAAGCTTCTCTTTTCCCCAAGTTGCCCAGAAGTGATCCAACATCTTCGCTTTGAACATTACCCAGTTCAACCTTGGTTGTTCTGACAAGTTTGAACTTTTCCACCATTTTGGTGCTTCTCCCCTTAGCTGAAGGGAGGCAAGGTGCACCTTTTCCACTTCTTTGCACTCGAGCGTGCTTAGGAGGCTCTCCATTTGTAAGAACCATCTGACTATCTCGTTGGTTTCTCCCGTACCATCATAAATGTCTGGCTTCAACGAGGAAAAAGTTCCCAGGTTTTTGTCACACTTTGAGCAAATTATTGATGAAGAAGTCTGAACGATATTAACCTTTGCATTGGTAGTTTGACCTCCTCCTGCTAACTTCTTCACGTTGGGCAATGTAGTTGGAACCATCTCAGGACTGAATTGTTCCACGTGGACTCTTGCAGCTTCGATCCTTAAAGGACCACTTTCTACCGTCCTTGGTGGGCAAAGGGACTTGTTGATGTGGGTCCTCTTGATTTTGACTAGAGCGCTTAGACCCTCCATCATTTTCTTGAGGCGGATTGCAAACAAAGGTGCTCCTATTGTTGTTCTCTTTAGCGTTCGCCATCTTTCGACGCTGAAATTTTGATGTTCTTCAAATGTCTACAAGGAAGGGATGGTTAAAAAGGTGCAAGAGGACTATCCGACCTAATAACGGAAAACAAAGGTTGGGAATAATAACGTCGAGTATGGAGAAGTTACTACTTTAATTGTGACGAAACGGAACACGTGTCCACTAATTGTCTAAATAATGAAGCAACTTTATGGCCCACTAGGCCTACAGGGCAACTTAGCGAACTTATAATCCATGTCAAAAATATCTTGGTCCTAGCAACTTCTTTTCTATCTTCATATGTCACCGTGTTGACTTATCAAAATGGAGATGAAGAAAGGTTTTTGATGTGGCTTTCACATAGCCTTGTTATGGTTTGTTCATTCGGTTGACAAATATCAAATATCACGCCAAGCTTCCATATGTTAACTGAGCAATTCCTAACTACTTATTGGTACGTCGGATTAATATATTGTTCATTGGTCGAAATTCTCTACCACTCCTTTATTGCTAGATCATTGTTTGCCCCTCACATACCTCTCGATAATCTGTTTCGAGATCAGGTTAAGTGGAGACATGTTAGATCTTTAGTCGACTAAGCCTTCCTTGGTGTCCTCTTTGGAAATTTCGATCTTCCCGTGAGTCACTGGCTCAGTAAGTTTGGCTCTATGGAAACATAAGTTTTACCTTTAGTTGGCATGACTTCTTCTCATTCCCGATGCGCATGAACTTAGTTTTTATTACAACCATTTTCTATAAATGGCTAACGATCGACGTTTAAATATAGAATATCTGTAATTCTATATTTGAAGAAGAAAATAGTGGAAGGAAGTTTTAAAATTTGAAAACAAAATTTTCATTTTAAACACATGTACATCCTTAAAGAATTATAATGGTTTTAAAATTTCTATTAAAGGCTCATTTTCTATGACCTTAAATTAAAAGACGAATTTTTAAAGTAGAAAAAAATTTATTTCATGTATGACATGAAGTAATTCTATCCTTGGAAGGAGAGTCCAAAGATTTTTAATTATATAACTTCTATCTCGGGTTTCGGGGAATTCCTATTATCATTTAAAGAAAATTCTTCGAATCTTAATTCTTTGATTATAGGAATTTTTGTGAACTTATTTTTAGAATAAATTTTATAAATAAGGATTTGGTATGATACTTTTTAGTAGGACTTGAAACTTGGGAAAAGAATTCTAACTTACATGTTGTACCTAAAAGATTTTTTTTTTTAGTTCTTAAGAAAAATGTCTAGTTCATGAACTTTCATTTAAAGACTTATTTCTTAAAGTTGAAAGAGAAAAAAAATTTAAGAAAGAAGTTTTTGATTTGAAAACAAAGACTTTCGGTTTAGAAAATTTTCGGTTTAGAAAATTTACGGTTTAGAAATTTTCGGTTTAGAAAACAAAACGTTCGGCTATGATACCATAATTGTAACACCCTTATTTTGCAACATTGGGTATTACCGCAAGTGACCTCGGATTTTACCGTCCAAAGTCACCTTAGGCTTTATAATGATATTAAAACTTATAGAAATATGGAAATTTACATAAACGTTACATAAATAAACGGATGCTCATGAATGAGACTTGGTTTTTTAATTGAAGATGAAATTGACTAAAAGCAGAATTTTATTTATTGATAAGAACTTTCGTTCATTACATTGAGAGTCGTTTTACAAATGTAACAGCGGAAAGTAAAGCCCATTTAGAAAGGGTTGAAAAGACGTAATTAAAAATACACTTATGTTTTCCAAGACAACTCATGTGATGATGAGTTGCTTGGTTTTAAAAAGGGAAGAGTTGGTGCACTATCTTCGAAACGCCTTGCTCTTATGAGAATTCCTTCCTTCCTTTAACGTCATCCTGCCTTGACCTTCGATTCTCGCCTTACGCTTCTCGAACCTGCTAGACTTCGTCTTCAACACTTCAGTGTACATTCCTACAGTCTGGCATTTGTCGCGAAGGGCGAGAAATACCAGGCAAAAATGCGTAAATAGTGGAATTAGTCTAAGGAGACTAAGCAAGTGAGAATGGAAATTCTCAAGGGTATTATGGTAATTTTATAATATTCGAGAAATATTATCGGGCTGTGTTTTAAGGTATAAGTCTTTATGCGGGGCTTATCGGGACGGAGAAGAGTGTATTTCGAGAGGAGATAACTCGCTAATTGAGAGAAGCACTACGAGATTGTAGACTTCTTAGAATAGAAAGTATGTTGGGAACGTTTATTAATTCATACAAGTTTTGAAAACCTCCCGCACTCTTGTCTGACCTCAAACAACCTCATCTTATTTGGTGCTACAGATAGGGGAGGTGGCCCGAAGGCGCTTAAGTACCCGCCCACCTTAGACAAGCCCGAATAAGCATTCAGATTGGAAAGACGATCTTTTCAAGAACCGGGAGCCGGGCGGTCTTTCCAAGCAAGTTGTACTATTCCGACCCGGTTTTAGTTTCTTTTAATTGTGCTTTGGCACTTATCTTATATCGTGATAAAACTTTTACTTACGTTGACTTGTTTTAAGAGTGTGGGGGGTCCTGCATAGGCCCGGACCACTGACAAGAACAAAGTTCCGACACTTAGCTAGAGTGCAAGCATCCCTCCGTTGCGTAGGAGCGGACATGGATCATGATTGAATGTCGTAATTTAGGCATGGTGGCAATACGACTTAGTTGGTTATATAGAGGTGTCGGGTTAGTCCCGCACCCCTTACTATTTCATCCAAACCGATCTCGAAAAGAGATCGTAAACAATCAAGGTCACAAACAAGACTAACATAATAGTCCTATTGAATATTTAAATAGCAGAATAACGATAACAGTGGGGTCATTATTTCTAGCAATTGATATTCCTAGGTTCGTTTATTATTAGCAAACAAGTTGTTCCCAACATCGAGAAATTTCACGAAACGAATTATTAAGGATACAAGGAGAAATTCCACTTGTCTTAGCTTGTACGATTGTGTACTAACGAATGAACGGAAAATGTTTTCCTCGAAATGGAACGGAGGCTCGACCTATCGACACGAAAGATACGAACTAACTTTATTAAGAATTTCTTTCATTCTTCTGAAGTTCTAAATATCTCTTATATTCTTTTTATAAGAGAATTAATTACGAAATTATAATAATAATAATAATAATAATTTAGGTGGAGATGTATAAAATAATAATATTCCTTATTATTATTTTATATTGGTAATATCTTTGTATTTCTTATAAATTCTTTATTTGAATTTAATTATTATTATCCTTTGAAGATCGAGGTTTAATAATATTCAAATTATTAAATACCCATTAACTTAAGGTTAATACTCCTTTTAGATTAATTTATTATTCTTTTATTATAATTCAAGCAAAGTGATAAATATATAAAGTCCATTAAATTATAGTTTCAATATTATATGAAATATTGACTATAAAAACTATTCTTATCATGTAAAAAGTCTGAAATGCCCTATCATAATATATCTTTATATTTTCTTTATAAATATCTTTTACCCATAACTTGATCATAAAATATCTTTTATGGCTTGTTATTATATTATTTTCATCTTAACATAAATCCTTATAAGAAGACATGCAATCCTTTTTATGTTATAAAAGGCATTAAGATAATATATTTATACTAGTCATTTACTTACATAGTAAGTTTCCCATATTATGTTAAAAGTAATCATATTATACTTTCCATATAATATTATCAAGAGAAATTCCTTATCTTATTAAAGAGGGTTTTCCATGTCACAAGATTTATAAATATTTTATTTATACAAATATTATAATAGAACAAATTTGGTCAAAACGCAAATATTGTCACCCTAATTAGCTGCTTATAACCGAAATCCATTTTTTAGTTTTTTGTTAAGTATAAAAGCCCTTTTATTTTTTTTTCTCCCACCTCCTTATCTCCTCTTATTGATTTTTCGCTCTCCCTCTCGCTCTCGCTCTCGTGGAGAACTCAGATCTTCTTCAATTCGCCGGCTGAATCAAACCCGCCAAATAATGGCAGCAATCATGGCGACGACGGTGGCGCCGTGCAACGCAGAGAAACAGCTGATGTAAGCGATCGGATAATGTATCCACCGCCCAACGAAGATGTCGTGTTTCACGACTTCGATGCTGGGGACAGACGATCCAAAGTGAAATCTGGAAGAAATCTGGAACTTCTCTCACCAGCTTTGCCTCGTTGATTCGTCTTTTAATGTCGCGTATTAGTTAGGCTTCCTCCAAAGTTTGTATCCTTAGCCTCTTTCTAAACCCTAGCTTCCACAGAAAGGGGATCTCGTGATTTCTATATGAGGCTTGTAGAGGTTACTACTTCTGTTTGATATTGTAGCCTTTTCCATTTATGCCACTGAAAGGTTGGATTTGATGTACCAAATTGTCTCTGTTAGTAATCCTTTTGGTTTTTTCATTGATGTTTATCATCTATAGGTGACATGGAATTCAAAAAGAACAAGTTCTTACCTGTGGAAAAGCAAATTGTGACAGCAAATCCAGATATAAATACTGTGTGTAAATTCCTTTCAATATGCATATAATAGTAGCTAAGCATTTAATGAAAACAAAGCAAATAAGGTTGTAGCAATGAACCTCAAAATTCAAGCATGACCTTGACTTGTTTATCATACTTGCTCTATGTACTGCTTTTAATTTGATATCAACTTTTTTCTCTTGTCCTCCTAAACAGGTTGAACTCTGTGATGATGATGACTTTATTGTGCTTGCGTGTGATGGCATATGGTTAGTAATTTGCTCCATGCCCTTTTTCTATCCTACTATCTTGCCAGCTTATGTAGCCTGTGTGAAGCTTGTCCATGTACTTTGTATATTTTTAATTCTCTTTATATCTGCTATTAAATTTGATTATATATGTTTGATGCAAACAACTTTTAAATGATTTTCTTATAGGGACTGCATGTCAAGCCAACAACTAGTGGATTTTATCCATGAGCAATTGAGAACGGTAAAAAACAAAGTTCCAGATTCCTCACCACAAAATTGGGTTTTGCAGTTACAAATTAACTGATTGATGTATTGAATTTGAATGATAATTCAGGAGAGCAAGCTTTCTGTAGTGTGTGAGAGAGTTCTTGACAGGTGTTTGGCTCCTTCAACAGTTGGTGGCGAAGGATGTGATAACATGACTATGATCTTGGTTCAGTTCAAGAAACCCATTAGGCAAAGTGAGCCTGCTGAGGCATCATCATCATCCTCTGACCCAAATCTGATGGAGCCAAAACCCGAGTCGGAGCCAGAGCCAGAGCCATCATCCAATAGCAACCCACAACTAGAAGGATCAACCTCTAGTTGATGTGAAGTTCTCCTTATCTTGCTCAGAGCTTTTTTGCAGTTAATTACAAATCTGTCAAGCTCCCAGAGGGTCTCTGTCTCTACAGTATCAATGTCCACTTCAATTTCATCATCATTTTGGCAGAGAGAGGGATTACGTTTCTTAATAACCCTAAGAACACCTTCCAAGTTTTCAGAAGGCAAGTTCTGTAGGTCTGAACTAAGTTTCTGTTTTTCCTCAAGTGTCATTTCCCTTTTATGCAGATCTTGTTGCCTTTGGCTTAGGGAGACGAGCTTTTGCAGATGCAATTACACTCGAGCTTTTTGCTTCAGGACTAGCAGTAACCGCTTCTGATCTATCGACTTTCATGGACATGTCGGGAGGAGGAGGCAGCAGGGGTGCAGCTAGAGGAGGTGGCAATGCCGGTGCATTGAAAGGAGACCTAGCTCGTACTGAAGTGGGCACTTGAGTTGGAAGGTCTACTTCTGAATTAGCAGATGTATATGATTGGCGTAAATATTCAGGTATTCATGTTGATGTTGTAGTGCCACTTATCTGATATTAGACATGGACAAATCCACACTTGTAAATTAGTATGATGGTCTGATTGTGTTCATTGAGCATAGGTGTCATTCCCCCTATAACAGTATGTTCTTTTCATATTGTGCTTCTGTTTTGATTGTGGTTGATTCTTTTGAAAAGTTTACTTATTACTACTAATCAACGAGTGGTAATGCTGGATTATTATTTTGAGTTCATTTATGCAAATTTCAAGCTGCAGTTTTAGTATTTAGAATAATAGATGAGCAGCCTTGTGATTTTCTTTTTATATGCAGATTTAGACCAAGTTGTTAGACCTGTATCTATAGCATATTTTTCTCAGTATAAATTAAGCACGTTACTGCTTAAAAGACTCGAAAATATTGGCTTCCATATTTGCAATTATGACAATGTATGAGATGTCAAACCTACTAGAGATAAGGATATATTAATGGGGCATGAATTGGTTTCCATTGGTGCTTCCGACCATTAACTTGAATGTGGATAAAATATAATATTCATAAGAGAGAGAATATGCATGTCTTTCTACCTGCTAGATCCTTTCTATGTCTTTGTTGTTTTTTTATATGATAATTCGTAATTAGGTTAGTTAGCCTCTTTGTTGTTTTTTTACCTAAAATCTGAAAGTAACTATTTTTTTTGTGATGATGATAAAAACGAGCAATTTTTAAGTGATGATCGTTGTTTGTCCTTAAGACCCTTTGATGACAAATAAATGAATGCCATTAAGGTCTTTTGATGACACTTGTTTGTCATCAAGGTCCTTTGATGACAGTTGATGACAATCGAACCGTCATCAAGTAGAGATGACATTTGTGATGATAATTGATGACAATCAAACCGTCATCAAGTAATGATGACAATTGATGACAATTTATGAGAAAATCGTACGTGATGACACATATTTGATGACACTTTGAATAGTGATACTAAAAATTATATGTGATGACACTAAAAAATTAAACGTGATGATATTTGATGACACTACAAAATTAAACGTGATGATAAATATTTGATGACAACTTTGTTTGTTTATTTGTGATGACAATTGTTTTTTATGCGGTGATGACAACTATTTTTATGTGGTGATGAGATTTGATGACAACTATTTTTTGTGATGATGATAAAAACGAACAAACTTTGAGTGATGACGGTTGTTTGTCTTCAAGACCGTTGTCATCAAGGCCCTTTTGATGACAAACTAGTTATACCCGTCGTGCCCTGCACGACTACATTGATTTAATACTTAATTTATTTAATGAATGACTGTAATTTAATATAAAAAATAAATAACTCATTTATTATAAATATGTTATATAAAAGTTTACATTTGTTATAATGGAAGACGAAGCCAAAATCATTAAAGTGAGCCCAATATAATTTTGATGGCTTAATGATAATTTTTTATGGAAAAGTATAAATATAAATTATTTTAATTACTTCTTTAAAAATAGATAAAACGAAAAAATAATGTAAATTGCTATAGTTTTTTAATTAAATTCAGTTAATTTAAAATCTTTTAAATAAAAAGATAAAATAATAGTTAATAAAAAAGATGAAAAATATGAATAAGGATTGAATTTTTTAGAGATAAAAAACTTCTATATTTACATGAATAAGCCAAAAAGGAAATTAAGAAAAATATAATATAATATTTTTTTTATCAAACTTCATTTTAGGTAAGTAATTATCTAGATATTGATTTTTTTTGTTTTGTTATCAAAAGTTGTTTTTAGATAAATCTTTTACAAAAATATATAAAAAGATAAAGATAGAATAATTTTCACCATTTTAATTAAATTTCGAATTTAAAAATTAGATAGAAAAAAGATATTAATTAAAAAGGCTAAATTAATATAAATAAAATTAATTATTAAAGTTAATGTGAGGCCAAAATTAACGTTTATACACGTAGTGTCATGCACGACTACATGAATTTAATCATATATTTTAAAGTGAAAATATTATAAAAACTTATGTATTAAATTTTTTTAAATTAGATTGATAATATTACATAAGAGTTATATTAACTTTAAAAGTGTTAATAATAATTCATAAATGAAATCACAATGTTAAATTACAGAGTTATACAAAATTTGAAAAATATGTAAATATTAAAAAAAAAAAAAGAAAAAAATATGATGGATGGTAGTGGGGTAGTGGAACATGAGTTATGAGAAGAAAAATAAATTTTAAATCATAAATTTACACGTCAGATACACAAAGTGTCAAGTGGCTAATTCTTTTGTGAAGACATTGCTGCTCTTTTAATATATAAGAGAGATTAATCGAATCGTCATCAAGTAGTGATGATAATTGATAACAATTGAACCGTCATCAAATAGCGATGACGGTTCATGAGAATCGAACCGTCATCAAGTAGAGATGACATTTATGATGATAGTTGATGACAATCAAACCGTCATCAAGTAGTGATGACAGTGATGATAGTGATGACAGATATTTGATGACGCTCAAGTGATGATAGTTTGATGACACTTGATGACACTTGTTTGTCATCAATGCCCTTTTGATGACAAATTAATCGAACCGCCATCAAGTAGAGATGATAGTTGATGACAATCAAACCGTCATCAAGTAACGATGACAAGTGATGACAGTTCGAACCATGTGATGACAGTTGTTTTTATATGGTTGAATGCCTTTGATGATACTTTTTGTTATCAAAAAGTTGTCATCAAGACATTTTGATGACACTTTTTGCCTTTTATTACACTTTTTGTCATTAAAAATTTTTGATGACGGTGAAATAAATTGTGATGACGGTTGTTTTTATGTGGTTGAATGCCTTTCATGATACTTTTTGTCATCAAAAAGTGTCATTAAGACATTTTAATGACACTTTTTAACTTTTATTACACTTTTTGTCATCAAAAAATTATGATGACGGTGAAAAAAATTATGATGACGGGGGATGACGGCTTTTTTATGTGGTTGAATGCCTTTAATGATACTTTTTATCATAAAAAATTGTCATCAAGACATTTTGATGACACTTTTTTACCTTTCATTACACCTTTTTTCATCAAAAAATTGTGATGACAATGAAATAAATTGTGATGACGGTGAAAAAATTGTGATGACGGTTTTGAAAATGATGATAATGATGATTGTGATGATGGTCAACGCCGGTCAACGGTCAGTCAACGCCGGCCAACGAGCGAGTCAACTCGGTCAATGGGCGAGTCAACTCGGTCAACGACCGAGTCAACTCGGTGGGAGTGGGGTTGGGGTGGGTGATGGGGGGTTTTACTATTTACCTAATTTTGACACCCTCCTTAATATCCACCTAATTAGCCTCTTTTTTTTTGCTATTTATTTAAATCATCCAATTATAATATTGCTAGTATATCTTTTCTAACAACTTAGGGCTTTTTGTTATAATATCTTTAAATAGAGTGTACTTATTACTTATATTATACTTTTCAAGTATATAAACTCATATTTTAAATCCCATGATTTTATTTACAATTTTCCCATGTTTAATATAATGTATTACTTTATATAAAAACACATGCAACTTATTTATTTAATTTAACTTTTTTTTAGTCTTCAACTTAATCATATAAAATTATCTTATGATAAGAATATCTCATCTATACTTTTTCCAAGTTTATAATAATATCAAGGAGATGCAAGGCAAATTCCTTTTTTAATATAGTCTTATTTTAATAACTCAATTTTATCTTAATCTATTTCTTTAATTATTAAAATAAAATACAACCAAGTAATATATTTTTAAATTCATCATTTAAATGCTAAAAAAACACTATTGTAATCCTTACAATTTATTAGGATTTATTTTATAATTTATAAAATTTATTTTCTCTTGAGTATTAAGCATGCATGTTTATTTTCATTAAAAATGTGTAGAAGCATATAAATTTGAAAAGTAAAATCTGATTTAATTAGATAGTTGGGCCCAAAATTTATATACCCAAGTTAGTTAGGATTACCCAAAAAATTAGGCCCAAACTTCTCCTTGCCTTCTTCTTCTTCTTCTGTTTTCACGTACGACAACCAGAGAGAACCAGGCGGACGAACGACGGACGACACCAGGCGGGGCACCAAACTACTCCGGTGTTTCCCTAGGAGGTCGGGCGGCGCGCGCACGGTGGCCGACGGTTTGGTCGGAGGGTGTGGTGGTCTGGCGCCCCAAAAGAGGTGAACAAGGGTTTTTGTGTGGGGTTTTGGAAAACAAATCAGCAATGGAGAATTTGCATTTAGGCTGAATTTTTGGAGGATTTGAAATTGCAAAGTTGCTACAAGAGAGAAGAGAAGTGTTTGTGTGAATTCTAATGAGGAAATCAGCCCTTTAAATAGGCAAGGAAAGCAATTTTGGTGATCCATGGCAATGGAATTTCACCAATGGACAATGGCTTAATTGATGAGAATTGAGTAGAGTTGTGCTTGTTTGATGATGATGTAAGCTTGATGATGTAATAGAGTTGGTCTTGCAAGCAAGAATGGGGAATGGAAGGCTCCATTGACATGTATTGGAGAAGTGTCAGATCAGTCAGGCAGAAATCTGACTTGTTTGAAGAAGAAGGAGATAGGAAGGTTTAATAATAAAAGGTTGGGTATTTGAGTAGATAAGTTACTATAGCATACCGGATTTGGAGTGTGTGTGTGTGTGCGTGTGTGAGGGGGGAGACGCAAGAGGTCTCGGGTTCAAGTCCCGGCTCTTGACTCCTTTTTATTTAAATTGCCTTGTACTTATTTTAAGTCTTGTACACACCATTATTAAAAAAATCGAAATTTATAAAAAGCCTTTTTTTTTGATTAGGAAAGGAATTAGAAACCCAAGTCATCTGCAAGTGGAACGCAAGATACACGTCGGAAAGAGCTAGCGATGAAGTCAGCTACAGAATTGTGCTCACGGTAGATGTGAGTAATACTCCAATCCTGGAACTGAGCCAACAAACAGTGGATGTCTGCACGCAACACTTCAATCTCCCACCGGCAGCGCCAGTCGCCGAGCACGGCCTTGACCAACTGCAAGTTATCGCCTTCAATCTGGATCCGGGGAATGCCATGACGAATGGCCTCGAGAAGTCCCTGGCGTAAGGAGATGGTCTCGGAGATCAAAACAGACTGTTGACCGATCAGTCCTCCGTCGAACGAGATGGGAGAGCCGTTGGAGTCCCTAAGTATGAACCCAAAAGTAGCCACGCCATCTGCACACACAACACCATCAAAGTTAAGTTTAATATAGTCGTTCTTGGGTTTTACCCACTTGGTATTTTTCCTCTCAGTTCTTACATGACCCTTATTAGGTTGTGGGTCAGTGGAGTCTAGTGCCCTAGCTAGTTTCCATTCTCTGATTTGTTTTTGGGTAAATTCACTAAGTTTGCTTGCATCGTCTAGGTTTGTTCCGGTGTTGTTATCAAACACTCTCTTATTCCTGGAGTACCAAATACACCACCAGGTGCTGGTAAAGGATTTCCATTTCCTCTTTATTTATTCTTGCCCTTATTTCCTCCAAGACCTCGTGTGGTTTTTTTCCATCGGAGGAGATAAGGTCGATCGTCCTCCGTAATTTGGGTCTTATGGTGTTAAGTGTTTCCTTTGTCAGGGGACATGAAATCAGAATATGGTTTGTGTCTTCGCACTGGTTATTACATGCAATACAACCTTGTGGTACCGGGATGTGGTTTTCAGCAAGTCTCGATTTGGTTGGCAGACCATTTATTGCCACCTTCCAAAGGAAATTGTGCATTCTAGGTGGGACATTGAGTTTGTTAATCCATTCTAGGTTGATTTTCGGTTCATTTTTAGCGAGGTTTATCCACTGCATAGTGGAGTGGGTGGAATACCAGCCGTTTTTGCTTGGTTGCCAGTAAAGCCTATCTTGGATTTTGTTAATTGGGTTAATTATTTTGGCTATATTATCTAGGTCATCGGGATTAACAACCTTGCTTAATTTTTCTATGTTCCATGAGTTGTCCTCTCGTAAGTACGATTCGACTCGTTCCTCCCAGTTAATGTGGGACTCATTTCCAGTTTTTGGTTGGATAGGGCCATACCCTATCCAGTTATCTTTCCAGAAACGAATGGTTTTCCCGTCCCCTACTTGCCAGATGAGTCCAGACAGAAAGAGATCTCTAAGACCCATAAGCTTGGACCATTGCCATGATGTATTACGTTTTTTCTTATAATTCAGGATGTTATCCGTTTTGAGGTATTTCTCTGAAACTATTTTGACCCAGAGGTTATTTGGTTCTGCTAAGATTTTCCATAACAGTTTCATTTGGAGAGCTTTATTCATTTCCTCCGCCTTAGCAATTCCAAGCCCCCATGCGCAGGGGGCCGACAGATGGAATTCCAGCTAATTAAAGGCTTGTAATTGTATTCTTTGTTCCAAAAGAAATTTTTGTTGATTTGGTCCAGTTCTTTTAGAGTTGTCTGGGGTAGCATGAAGGATTGCATTATATAGTTTGGTTGTGCAGAAAGGTTCGCTTTGATTAAGGTTTTTCGTCCCTCCTGTGATAAAGTGTTCGCTTTCCATTTTGATAATTGAGCTTTGGTTTTCATTATCAGGGGTTTAAATGTGTTTTGTGTTACTTTCCCATTGATTATCGGGCAGCCTAGATATTTGTCAAGAGATATTGTGTTTGTTATCTGTAGCAGTTGTTTTATCTGTTCTTTCGTGTTGTTGTTAGTATTTTTTGTGACTTGGAACGCAGATTTATGAAAATTGACTTTCTGGCCGGATATCTGGCAGTAGTCATCAATGATTTCTTTCATGTTTTTGCATGAATGGCAGTTAGCTTTAGCAAAGATGATAATGTCATCTGCAAATGCTAAGAATGGTATTTTTGTTCCATTTCTTGAGATTTGGATCCGGATACCGCTTTTTGGGTTGGTACTTACCAGATGGATCTGTCTAGCCAGAACTTCAGCAACAATGATGAACAGGTAGGGTGAAAGGGGGTCTCCCTGTCTAAGTCCCTGTTGGGGAAAAAATTGATTTGTTGGCCCGTTGTTCACGAGTACTGAGAAAGATACGGTTTCGACGCATTCTCGGATCCACCCAAGAAATTTCTCGTAGAAACCGAATTTTTGTAGAACTGCAGCTAGGAATTCCCAGCTTATGCGGTCATAGGCTTTTTCCATATCTAGTTTGACTGCGATCCACCCCTCCCGCCCTTGTTTGTTACGGAAGGAGTGGAAAATCTCATGTGCGATTAAGGTATTGTCATGGATACTTCGGTTTTGAATGAACGCACCTTGCATTGGGTGGATTAGTTTCTCTAAAACATTTTTTAGACGGTTTGTCAGTATTTTTGATATAATTTTATATATGGTGTTACATAAGCTGATTGGTCTGTAATGATTCGTAGAGTTGGGATTTTCACACTTTGGCAGTAGGGTGATGAATGTATGGTTTATTTGTTTTAGGATTTTGCCATTGTGAAAAAAGCTTTTAACAGCTTTAGTTACATCCGGGCCAACGATATGCCAGTATTTTTTGTAGAAACAAGCCGGCATTCCATCCGGACCGGGGGATTTGTCGTCCCCAATATCGAACACGGCGTTTTTGACTTCTGTATTAGAAACTGGTTTGATGAGTTCTAAGTTATCAGCCTCAGTTATTTCTTTTTGGACGGTTTTTGTCATGTTTTGGAGCTTATGGTGGTTTATTTCAAGAGCCCTAAATCGGTTCTGGAAATCGCGTTTGATTTCATTCCGGATGTTGTCAACACCAGTGATTTGTGTGCCCTCCGATGTGTGGATTTCTTTTATATTTGTTCTGTTTCTCCTACCGGAGGCAATGCGGTGGAAATATTTGGTATTTTTGTCATTTAGTTTTATGTGTGTGTTCTTTGCCCTTTGTTTCCAATAGGAATTGTGGAAGTTCAGTAGGCATTCTCGTTTTCTTGATAGTCTCTCTTGTTTCTGTATTAGGTTCATATTTGATTGTTCGATAATCTCTTTTTGCAATTTGATGATTTCTTCATCAATTTTCTTTATCTGTTCAAATATGTTTCCAAAAGTCTGCTTGTTCCATGCCTTCGCTTTCGTTTTGAGCATTTGAGTTTTCTTGGTAAGGTTATACATATGGGAGCCTCCAGCGTTGAAACGCCAAGCTTGTTTAATCACGTTTTGGAAGTCCTTTCTGGATGTCCACATCATTTCAAACTTGAAAGGTTGTGCTTTGAAATGTGTGCCAGTGGGTATTTCACATGATATAGGACAGTGATCTGAGGATGAGAACACATGATTTTTGGTTGCAATGGACGGGCACCATTGGATAATTTGGTTATGGACAAGGGTGCGGTCTATTTTTTCAAAGGTTGTATTCTCCAATTTCTTTGATTTTCTCCATGTAAATTTATTTCCAAACGATGGGATGTCACACAAGTCACATTCGTCTTTGAATTTTATGAGACGTTCATATCTAGATTGGGTGGGGTTAGCACCTCCCTGTTTTTCGTCTGGGTGTTGGATTTCGTTTAAGTCCCCCATTAGTAGGCAGGGAAGGTTGCAGTGCTGTATGAAGTCCTTCAATTTCATCCAGAAATGGTCTTTTTCTTGCGCCCTCGGTGGAGCATACGCAAAGATTAGGATCATTTCCCTATTATTTTCAAGGTCCGCGTAATGGAAACTAATAAAGCAATTATCTTTATGAATGGTTTTGATGGTTTCATTTGTAAGAGATGAGCCTTTCCAAAGGACGCATAATCCACCAGAGTACCCGTTAGCCGGGATGAACTCAATGGAGTCGAATCCAGCTTTTTGCCATTGTTTGCAGTCAGGAGGGTCTTGGGCTTTCGTTTCCATGAGGGTGATAAGGTTGATGTGTTCTAGGCGACAAAACGCATTCACCTCGGTCCAAAAGGACTTACGTTTAGTGCCTCGACAGTTCCAAGTGCAGACTTTCATAAGCAACTGGATGTGTTGTGGCTTTTGGCCAAAACGCCCTATCAACTGTCTCGTGAGCATAGATGTGCGATTTTAATTTGCGGTTTTGGCTTTGTTTGATCATGTTTCTGATTTTGAAGCCAAAAGACGAAGTTTAGAGGATTTCCTCAACATTCCATCCATATAAGGATCGTAATTTTTCAACTTTAGTAGCACCCTGATGATGCGCCAAAAGGCAACTCTAGTATGTATCACCCTTTTCCGTGCAGCAGATTTGGGATGCCTTTTTTCCTAATGGTTTTTGAGTTTGGCATATGAAAATGATTTGTAGTTCATCTTGTCAACTTTCCGGCAATATGTGGATCGTCTTATTCTGACCATCATCTTAGCTCTCAAATGGTTGGTTGAAAGTCTGCTTAGTAAATTCTTTAGGCGAAATGCACAACAACCTCTTGAGACGCGATTTTGACCCACTTTGGAAGGCTTTCTAGGCCTGATGTGCTAACGAAAGACGAAGTACACTTGATCTTCTTTTCGATTTCTTTTGAATCATCTCGATCTAACAATTGTGGCTCTTAAATGAGGCGTTGAAATATCATTAGACTACGCACTAATTCCTAGGGATGACCAAGTTGCTTGTTGTTTGATCCCAACTTTGTTTCCTCGGTCGTCCTCTTCTTTTTGCATGGCATATCGATCCACGAACCGCTCTTGATTAGGTTTAACTTGTTTGGCTTTGTGAATCTGCCCCTACATCCTTTCCAATATGTCTTAAAATGATGAATCTCGTCGCTTGACTTTGCCAACTCCCATTCTTGATATCGCTCTTTTGTTCCGCTCGACTCCTCTTGGTTGCGATCCGTCTGCATCGCCATAGGATCCGAAGTTGACACCCTCGTTGCTTTCGCTCTCGTTCTTGATCCCACATTTCGATCTCGACCTCAAAGTTTGTGGGCCAATTAATTAATTAACCTTGACTTATGACATATTATTTAATTGAAGAGAAATTTCTTTCTTAGGCTTTGGTTCTTTGTCGTCGACTCTGTAGACTTGTGCTATTGTGCGTCCATCATCACCATCATCCTCATCATGTATCATCATCGTCATGGTTCATCATCATTGAGTTGTTCAAGGGCATTTTATGCACTTTTGAATCTTTGGGGTCTTTTATAAAACTTGTATCGGAAGAAGAAGAACCTAGGGAAAACGTCACTTTTGGTTTATAAGGTTCATTTCATCTAGTTAGGTTGAATTTGGAGAAAACACTTGTCTTTGTTCTTGCTTTTCTTATTTCGTTCTTGTCAAAAACACAAAGGCCAATCTTCTAGGTTGGTGTGGTTGTTAGAATTCAGCCCCATTGGTTTGTTCTTGTGGGACTCGTTTTTGGTGAGTCATATCCAAATTCCGATCTCCTTTAGTTTGTACTTGGATTGGTGAGTTGTATCCAATGTTCTAAAAAACACTAGGCGGACGCTGGGCGGAGAGGGACCGCCTAGCGCCTAGATGACATGAACGGTGACTTAGGCGGTCCTAGACGGATGCCTAGGTGGTCTGGACGGTTAGGCGGGCTAGGACCTTCCAGCGCCTAGGTGGGGCCTAGAAGGGATTTTTAGAAAAGTGGTTGTATCCGAACCAAGTGCATCCAAATCCTTCGACTATCATCTTTCATCTACGCCTCCATTTCCACACCTCCATCTTGTTCTCAAGATCCTCCACGCCATTTAAGATCAAGGGAGTCGTCGGTCTAGCCAAGTCAAGCCTTGTTGTTGTTGCCTCGCACCAGTCCGCCATCAACAATCCTTATCACATCCACTTTGTGACCATCCATGGACCAAAATCCTCATGCATCTCCGGGTGGAGTTCTTTCATTTCCTCTTTGCTTTCAATTCCTTGATTTGCATTATTCTCTTTTTCCAGCTGAGGGCATCGGCTACCAACATGCCCAATTTTACCGCACTCAAAGAAGATCATCTTGAGCCCCTCGTATTGGATTTCCCATACTCTCCCATTCATGAAGAACTTCAATAGTAATGGTTTGGTCATATCAAGTTCACCGCGTAATCTTGTAAATCTTCCTCTTTTTACCGCCATTGTTGTTTTATCAATCTTTAACACTTTCCCTAATTTTGTTCCAATGGAGTTCAAAATTTTGGCATCGAAGTACTACATAGACAGGATGGGTATGTGCACTCAGGCAGCAACTAGACGAATTAGCTCCTCTTCTACAATGAAGTTTGGTCTCTATCTCTTAATAGTAAGGTAGTTATCTCCAATCAACCATGGTCCATCAATCTTGACGTGGTGGAGGTCCTCAACACTACTAAAACGAACAACATAGTATTCATTTCCGATGTTGATCATGGAAAATTCACCCTTTGGTTTGCATTTCTAAATCAGACTCTTCTTCATATACATAAATCCTATTGATTTGTCAAAGACCTTAACTATAATAGCATTCTTCCTTGGCTTTTTTATCCTCTTTTTCTCCTTTGCAGTTAACAGAACAACTAGGGACTTCCGGTCTTGCTCTAATAGCTCCATGTCATCTATAAGATCTTCCTCAAACTCCACATCATCCTAGAAGGGGTTATTGTATTCCATAATATCGCCATTCTGATTGGACCCAGATATCGTATCCTTGAATGATCGGCCTCTTGTTCTCTCCACCCAATTTGTCCTTGGCTTTCTTGTTGCATATTCTAAGGACGGGAATCCTTCTTCCATTCTCAGATCTTCACTCCAACCTTCTCCATTTTCTCTTCTTTTGATCTTTTTGTTCAATCTCTATAGATGTTCGTCTTCGTCATCCCAATTTCCCATGTATTATCCGCTCAAGTTACCACCACTCTCGCTGCTCATGATAGAGAGTTTAAGCAAATTGTTTCAAAATTTCAATCATAAATTTTCAATCTACTTTATTATGTCTTTTTCATATCTAATTTTATTGTTGCACAAAATGTTTCATGAATATGGGCGGTCTAATAGCAATGAAACATTCGATTTAAGAACATATCAATGAACCATGTAAATGTCATGTAATAATATTTTTTTTTATAAAACAACTATAATTGACCTTGTCGTAGTCCTTTCCTACCAAGTTGAAAACAATAGGTCACTGGCTAGCTGTAATCCTCTATTCCAATTCCGTATTCTACTTCTATGTTCGAATTAACTATAAAAATGTTAAATTAATATTAAAAAATCAAAAAAAAATTATATTTATATTATAAGCAACTATATGAATATGTGTACAAATTTTTATCTTAAAAAATATATTATAAAATTTTTAAAGATTAAGAGAATGATTTTTGTACAAAATAATATCCTTTTAATTTTTAAAAATTATATAATATCATTAAGTTAAAAATTTGCACACATATACATATAGTTGTTGGAAATATAAATATAATTGTTTAAAAAAAATTAATATCAATTTAGTATTTATATAGTTAATTGGAATATAGGATTATCACCGGCTCACCGCCCTTCTCTGTCATCCTCATCCTCATCCTCATCCTCATCTTCCTCTCTATGTGGGTCCAAAATCCTCAACGCTAAGAATATTGATACTTACGATTGAAGTTGTGGCTTTCTTTGGTCATCGTTGTGGCTTTCTCCGCTGTGAATATTGATCCTCATCCTCATCCAAATTTTCCTCCAAATATCTCAAAATGCTCGCTTTGGTCATCGTTGTGGCATTCTCCGCTGTGCCCTTGACGCTATTCATCCCTCCCATTCGGAAACTCAGCTTGCTTCTCGCCAACTTCCAAGATGCCTTCAGTCGTGAATTCCTCCCAACCCGAGTTTGAATTCCAATTTTTATCTGCTTCCATATATGTTCTTTCCGACTACTTTCTCT
This sequence comes from Fallopia convolvulus, assembly GCA_964016875.1. Lineage (NCBI taxonomy): Eukaryota > Viridiplantae > Streptophyta > Magnoliopsida > Caryophyllales > Polygonaceae > Fallopia > Fallopia convolvulus. The sequence goes on along the minus strand of OZ024721.1, from coordinate 32,888,103 downwards.
GGTTTCTTCCTTCTTTAATAATAGACTGCTAATTTTTTTTTTTTTTGAGGTATTGTAACGCCTTATCTGTGATTATGTTAGCTCCACCATGTGTTCCATTGTAACTAGCTAATATAACTAAAATGTCTCCTGTCAAGCAGCATACACTAGGCATGGGTCCGGTTCCGGTTCCGAGGCCGATTCCTCCCAGTTCCCGTTCCGGAAGCGGAAATAATAATAGTAAAAATTAAATTTCAGTTTTCTTACAAAATAGCCTAACAGCGATCGCGGCCCATTGGACCGCGACCGCGATTAGCCAAACCGCGACCGCGACCGCAGATAGGCTATTGGTTCCACCCGGTTCCAGAACCGCCGGCTCTCCGGTTCCGGGGGTGGAGGAACCGGAACTGGAACCGTAGTGGGAACCGGAACCAGAACCCGACCGGTTCCCTGGGACCGGTACCCATGTCTATGGCATACACCAAATTGCAACCAAAAACAAAAAATTTCTCCTAACATTGCTGGCTGTTTTCATGCAATGACAATATTAGAACTAATAGCAACAGAGTTTTTAAGCCGGTCATAGCATTGAATCCGTCACTGGCTTGAGAAGAGAATTGTGCCAGCAAAACAGATTCTATAACACTCTTGCCTGGAATATGTAGCGTTTGACAGTAAAACCTCTACTTGTAGATGAGGGCATCCCTTCCTGGACCAACACCGATGTAATGAATGGGCACTCCTACAAGTTCTTCTATCCTCTCCACGTAGAGACGTGCAGCCTTGGGAAGATCTGCATAGTTTCTGATGGTAGATATATCGCTTTTCCACCCGGGTAAGACTTCATATTCCACCTGAACAGAAGGGGAAAAAATAAATAAATCATAAAATTAATTTAATAGATGTCTACCTTTGCAAGAATAAGTCAAGAAATTCCACTCACCTTGAGACGCTCAAGAACACACAGATCTGAAGGGACTGATTTGATTGGAGTGCCATCAGTGTCTTTGTATGCAATGCCTAACTGAATTTCAGAGAGATCAGATAACACATCCAGTTTGGTCAGATTCAGAGATGAGAATCCATTTATCTGGCAGGAATACTTCAAAGCCACAACATCAAGCCAACCACAACGCCGTGGACGGCCAGTTGTTGTTCCAAACTCATGCCCAGCAGACCTCAGAAGATCACCACCTTGACCCAGTATTTCAGTTGGGAAGGGACCTGAACCAACTCTAGTAGTATAGGCTTTTACCTGCAATTTTTCAATGCATACAAAGATTTTGAACTACTTCTGAATAAACCAAAAGAATTGCAACTCCAAAACCCACACTGTGATGATAAAAAGCGAAGAAATTAGAGATTAAAATGATGTTCCACAATGTAACAAACTGTTCACTTACCACACCAACAAGATCACCAACAGTTCTTGGGGCAATTCCGAGACCTGTGCAAATCCCACCAGCTGATGGGCTAGATGAAGTAACAAAAGGATAAGTACCAAAGTCTATGTCCAACATTGTTGCTTGTCCACCTTCAACAAGAACTTTCTTCTTTTGCGAAATAGATTCATTTATGACATGGACTGTATCGGCAACAAAGGGCTCCAACCTCTCTGCAAACCTCTTGTACTCTTCAACTTCTTCTCTAAGCATTTCAGGACTATAGTTGAAGTCCTTGAATCTAGCAGCAGCATCCAACATTAGAACCTCAAGCTTTTCTGCAAACATATCCATGTGCCTCAAGTCACCAACTCTTATACCATTCCGGATCACTTTACTAGAGTAGCTAGGACCAATTCCTCGCTTGGTTGTTCCAATGAAAGATTTAGAGAGCTCGGCTTCCCTGAGACCATCAACAGTTTGATGAAAGTCAAATAACAAGTGAGCTCTATCAGACACCAAAATCCTGCCATTGCACGAGACTCCATTAGATTCAAGGCCATCGATTTCTTTAAAAAGTCCTGGCAGATGTACAACCACTCCATTTCCAATAACACATAGGGTCTCCTCATTGAGGATACCAGATGGAACTAAATGAAGAGCAAACTTTTTGCCCTCTGAGTTGTAGATGGTGTGCCCTGCATTTGCTCCGCCCTGGAAACAAGATGAAGTTAATGGTTCAGTCTTTGAAACATAACAAATTTTAAATGCAAACTTAAAAAACTAAAGCTAATACAGCGCATGCACCTAAGCAATCTCCAGGGGAGTACACTCCTCAATTAACAGAAACCAACCTACCAAAAAGAGGGGGAAGGGGACTCAATGCAATCTCAGGTTCACACACACTATTAGCTGATTGATGCATAATCTATCATGCACTCTCTCAAATGCATAATTATAGATGCATGCAGTTTTACATAGTGCAGAATTTATCAACAATCATTCAATTTGCAACCTCAAAAAAACTAGTTTGAATTGCACGAATACAACTCAATTTCTTTCTCATTTCAATTTTCAAATATATAAGCAACATCACAAAGTTCAAAGTATAAGCAACATCACAAATTGAGGACACAAAGAAGACAAACAAGAGACGAAAGAAAAAGAGGAGAGCAAACCTGGCAACGAGCGACGATGTCAAAATGCGGGGCCAAGATGTCGACGAGTTTCCCCTTACCTTCATCGCCCCACTGGCAACCGAGGACACCGGAAACCTGACTCAAGCCGTTGATTCGGATCGAATCCTCCGACGCCGCAACAGAGCACACCACCACCCTACTGGAAGCGGCGGGGCAGGGGAATTTGAGGCAGGGCCTGTTATCGGAGCCGGTGATAGACTTGATAGAGAGTCCATTGGAGCAGAGCATGCTCGAATCCAATCTCAGACTAGCAGAGTTCATGGGAAAAGAGGAATCGGAGGCTTGAGCGAGAGGGTCTGAGTTTAGCGTAAAGAGGAATCGGAGGCTTGGTCGGTGATGTAAGTTGTATGACAGTTGGGGCAAATATTGGTTGTCACAGCAACGAGCAACGACGAGTGACGGGATGGATTCGGCGCTGGGTGTCCCTTTTCGTTTAGGGTTTTTAGCTTTTTTAAAGACGCAAAAATGAATGAATCCACTTTGCCTTTGAGTGGCCGCTGCTAGTATACACAACAATCGATGATGCCGATCGATGCAGTGTCAGTCATAACGACGACCTTACTAAAATTCAAAGTTAGATTATATTTTATTTTAAGAAAATACTAATTCCGCTAAAAGAGGATTAACAAGATGATATATATATAGGATTGAGATCAAGTGAGGAGGGCTTTTACCGTAAATAATTAATAGGATCCTCAGCCTTTAGATTTAAAAAAAATTAATGGATAAGATTTTTTTAATTAAAAGAAAAACTAATAAATCTATCCATATCTTTTCTCTCTCCTATAATATCTCCCGCATCTATATATACGTTCATGCTAAACTTCCCCCTCATCTAATACGTATTGAACAATTAAGGTATTGCAAATGAACAAATAAGGTATTTATCATGAACAGTTATTATTTTATTATGGATGAAAAATAATTTACGCAAATAATTATGTCTCTCTACAGGTGAACAACTACTCATTAACAATTGAACAACAACAACAACAATGAACAACAAATACCTAACAATGAACAATTCATCTCTCGTGTCTATATAAGCGTTGATACTAAAATTTCTCTCTCATCTAATACATATTAAACAATTAAGAGATTGCAAATGAACAAGTAATATATTTATCATGAACAAATATTATCTAATATAATGATGAACAATATTCTAAACGCTAAACCCTAAAACCCAAAATACTAAACCCTAAACCCTAAATAATAAATCCATAACCTTAAATAATAAACCCTAACCCCTAAACTAAACCCTAAACCCTAAATAATAAACCTTAAACCATAAATAATAAACCCTAAACCTTAAATAATAAACCCTAACCTCTAAACTAAACCCTACAATCCTAAATACTAAACCCTAAATAATAAATCCTAAAACCCACACTACTAAACCCTAAACCCTAAACTAAACCCTAAAACATAAACCATAAACCCTAACCTATAAATAATGAACCCTAAATACTAAACCCTAAACCCTAAACCCTAAATAGCAAAAACTAAGATACTAAACCCTAAACCCTAACACTAAACTCTAAACCATACACCATAGGGTAGGGTTTAGGGTTTATGGTTTATAGTTTAGGTTTTAGGGATTAGGGTTTACTATTTAGGGTTTAGGGTTTATGATTTACTATTTAGGGATTAGGGTTTAGGGATTAGGGTTTACTATTTAGGGTTTAGGGTTTATTATTTAGGGTTTAGGGTTTATCATTTAGGATTTAGGGTTTAATATTTAGGGTTTAGGGTTTAGTATATTAGGGTTTAGGGTTTATTATTTTGGGTTTAGGGTTTAGAGCTTACTATTTAGGGTTTACTATTTAGGGTTTAGGGTTTAGTATTTTGGGTTTAGGGTTTAGTGTTTGTAGTTGTTCATTTATGAATAAGTAGTTGTAATTGTTCATGATCATTACATTACTTGTTCATTTACAATATCTTAGTTGTTCAATTTATATTAGAGGAGAGAGAAAGTTTAACATCGGCGCTTATATAGACGTGAATGATATTAAGGAGAGAGAAAATTAGATATGAATTGTTCATTATTATGGATTAGTTGTTCATTGTTGTAGTTGCTCAATTGTAAATGAGTAGTTGTTGAGATGTAGAGTGACGTAATTATTCAATATAATAGTATTTGTTCATGATAAATACATTAGTTGTTCATTTGCAATCTCTTAATTGTTCAATATGTATTAGATTAGAGAGAAAGTTTAGGATTAGCGCTTATATAGACGCGAGAGATGAATTGTTCATTGTTAGGTATTAGTTGTTCATTGTTGTAATTGTTCCATTGGTAATGAGTAGTTGTTCACTTGTAGAGTGACGTAATTATTTGCGTAAATTATTGTTCATCCATATATAATATAATAATACTTGTTCATGATAAATACCTGAATTGTTCATTTGCAATCTTAATTGTTCAATACGTATTAGATGAGGGGGGAGTTTAGCATCAGCGTATATATAGATGCGGGAGATATTATAGGAGAGAGAAAAGATATGGATAGATTTATTAGTTTTTCTTTTAATTAAAAAAAAATCTTATCCATTAATTTTGTTAAATCTAAAGGCTGAGGATCCTCCTAATTATCTACGGTAAAAGCCCTCCTCACTTGATCTCAATCTTATATATATATATATATATATATATATATATATATATATATATATATCATCTTATGGGCAAGTGGTATACAAGATTATATAGGGGGAGGTTCCGATAGAAAGCTAATTGTGGTAGAAAGTGAGTGTGAATATTAGGCGTTGGATTAAAGTGAATTGATGGTGAGATTTGAGAATGCAAAATAACTAAAATAGGGTGAATATTACTAGATTAGATGTCATTTGCCAAAAAAAACTCACATCCCTTAAAAGTAGCAAGCATACCATTTAAAAAAATAAAAAAAGGAAGGAATTAATATTAGGTAAATCAAATCAGATACACAATCTGAAAATTTATAGGAATATTGATTCTCTGTCCTATTTTTAAAATCAAAACAAATTATATTTTTAACATTGATTCTATCCTATTTTTAAAACATATTTAAAATTGACGTAATTTTGTATCTCTATTCTCGTAGCATACCAGATCATCGAATACCAACGTGGTGAACAATGAATATACATTCTTGTAGACTCCCGAGTGAATATCAATGTGATAAACAATGAATATGTACTTGTGTTACGATGAATATGATAAAAATAAATAGTTGTATAATCTTGATCATTATAATTTTATAAATGAATATATATTAAAAGGAAAATGAATACATACACTTGAACTGAAAATCTACATAAATATCATCATTTAATGATAAGAATATCACTATTCAGTTACATGAATATCATCAGCTTTATCGGTGAATATGTTCACTCGTTTAAATGACCATCACTAGCTAATATGGTGAATATGAATGCCTAGTTACATAAATATCACTAGCTAATATGATGAATATGATCTCCCAAGTACAAATCTCGAGAATAAAAAATGAAAAACGTGTAATTATAATTCATTGTCCTTATGTAGACTTGATCTTCCTCAACTTCCTTCGATATTTCCCGACCATTGGTACCTTCAAATAAAAAATAGAGTAGATAAATATTTGTAGCAATACATAAAATCTCTCAAATATTATTTTTGATAGCAATAATGTCATAATTCAATTACATGAATATTACTACATATTTTTGTGAATATCATTGCAGATTACAATGAATATCACCCACAAAATACCAAATATGAAAATTAATATACATAAAATATTAAAATATTTATGATTACATGTTAGCAATATCCGACCAACAATTGAAAAAAAATAACAAAACATATATGGTAATTATAACAAAGAGTAACAAATAAAATCTTCTAATATGCTAATGTTTATCACTTTAAAAATTCACGAATATAACAGAGAGGAATATTCACGAATATCTCTTAATAACTCAATGAATATCACTTTAAAAAAATGACGAATATTATACTTCTATTCTGTGTAAAGGAAAGACTGCAGCTCTTGTAATGCAATACCAAAAGATCGTCTTTGCTGAATTAATGACTACCTGTTGATATAGTATGCCCAACTTTTTAAGATTGAAAACAATTGCTGCATGTTAAGTGATTGAAACAAAATTTGAGATATCATTATAATATGTTTCAAAAGAAGAAGAAAGAAATGCCAAAGTCAATTTACCATCTTAATAGAGAAATCTTATATTGTTATTTACCATCTCAACCCCACCAGACTATTACTCAAACAATAATATATAAAAAATATATATAAATCTCAAACCTACCAGATTAATAACTGAATAGAGCAAATCGGGATTTGACAGACGAGAGGAGGAAAAGAAGGAGCGTCCTCGTCCTTTCACCATGGCAACATGTTCTCTTCTCCCACTTGTTAGATCTAGAGATCTAATCGTAGACGAACCAGCAGAGCTCTTCCTTATCTGAAGCGTTTGGAGCCGAAGACACTCAAATGCAGACGACGATTCTCCCGACTCTCCTTTCTTCCTTCCTTTTTTTAATTTTCAGAGCAGTTAATTATGGAGAGAAAAGATCTTGTATACCACTTGCCCATAAATCTCGCTTTTGTGGGTTAATCCAGTGCAATGCAAATTGAGTAATATTGTACACCCATTTTAAAAAAATCTGGACCATTAAAATCTTCCAATCTAATGGCCTAAAAACACACTCATTGTTTACCCTAAGAAGGCTTTCTACCAGATCCTTATACTATATATATATATAATGTTCTAGTGAGAGCAAGTAATAAGGTAAAGCGTGTGGTTAAAGAATGACCATTGTATATAGATAAATGGAGGGTGTGGATTTTGTTAAAATAGGGTGTAAAAAAGGTGGGATACGGTTGATTCATCGGATCAATTTTTTATCGGATTAAAAATAATTAAAAAACAAATAATAAGAGATCATGGCCTAAAATCTCGCGATAGCCCGGTTGCATTTCCATATTCAATTTACGCTCTCTCTCCTCTTCTCGCTCTTTGTATTTTCGAAGCCGACGTTTCAAAGGTTGAAGTCGGCGATAACCTCATCAATCATCGTCGGCGATAACCTGGTAAGTGAACATTCAATTACCTTTATTTATCGGTGAATTGAGTAGAAATCGAGTAACGAGGTGCGATTTTAGGTTGGGAAATCAGCATATCGGAATTAGGGTTTGATATTCGATTTTTATATAGAATTAGTTGAATTAGGTGAAATTGGAAGTGAGATTAGAGATATTGAGAACTAAAATTGCGTCTTTTTTATTTATCAATGTGTTTTTTTGAGGAATGCGGCTTGATATGTACGACCACATGCAAAATTTTAGAGTTCTTGTGTGTACAGAGGTGGTGCTAAGTTGCATTTTTGTTGAAATTGTTTTTTTTTGCTAAATAGGTAGAGTTATAGTTTGGTTTCAATGGTGAAGTTTGTTGTCATGTCGGGTTGTATACTTTTTAAAGAGAAAAACCAGCACAACTGAGTTCGTGCATTGCTTTTTGTTGAACAGTGTTTGAACATATTTAAGACATCAATTCCCCAGAAATTAGTGTTTTTTTTGATGTATGTTGTTTGTAATGAATATATACAATGGCGAGTTCTTCCAAGGTGAGGAAAGACAAAAAGCGCAAGCAAGAAAAAGGTATGGTTTTGTAGCAGTATTGTTCAACAGAATGTATGTGTTTTTTCATGACTAATAATGTTGTTGCTTCAGTTAAAAAATATTTTTCAAAAGATTTCTAATTGTTATTCAATATGACAATAATCCATTTCAATATAATCATATATAGTTATTCAAGACAAAGAATGTTATTATTCATCAATTTTCATATAGTTTTTCAATATAATTTTTATAGTAATGTGAATAAGAGAACCATATGAACATTTTTCATTTTAATCAACAATGTTTTTCATTAATATAATAGAGATTGTTCAGAACATGACCTTACACAAATGACTACATTTCTTACACTATGAATAAATGTTTTTCATAAGAATTGAATTAGTTTTTCAAAATTCATCTAAATAGACACAATGCATGATCATTTTTCATATTTTCATTATGAGTAATGATATTATTCAACAAGTAGCATTAACACTAAATTGCAATGTGATCAAATATTTTGCGTGTGTTAATAATTTGTGATTAACCTGTGTAAATATTGAATAGGTGGTAATGAACCGCAGTTGGATGTTCAAAAAAAGACAAAGCTCACAAAGGTGCAAATTAAAAGAATGCGCAACAAGGATAAGGTGACAGAGGATCACAATGATGATGTATTTGACCTCGGCCCAGAAAGTAGTGATGATACAACTGAGTTGTCGGATGATGATTCAGAATATTCACTTGCATAAGATGACAATGAACTGGGTAAGTTGATGATTAAGAAGATTACGTATAATTTATGTAAATTAGAGCTTGTATGAGTTCAGATTATTGATACAATTTTGCTAAATTAATGCAATCAATTAGGTATAATGTTATCATCAGAAGAGAACGCCGATGAAGATTCTGATGATGTTGTTATTGCAATGAGGAAGCCCAAGAAGAGTAAAGTGGATTTGAAGGATATGGAATCTAAGAAATCAAAAAAGAGTGAAGACTTACATAAGAGAGTGAAGAAGAAAAAGATGTCTTCTAAGGATATGGATGAAGTTATTGATCTTAAGACATCCTTGGATCGTGTATCTTTCCCTAGTATTGAGCACCATTCCATGCCTTTTTCTTTTGCTACGTAGTGGGCAAACTGGATAACGATGTACAAAAGGAAGCAATTAGGAAGATTATGTTTGGGAGTCTACTTGATCTTCCTCCAATGGATATTCCAAGGTATGTTACAACTTAGTATGTTATAGGTGTTGAAATACTTTGTTCAACAAAGTGATATTTACTAATCGAATTGATATTTTTTGGCATAAACATGTACAACACCAGTGGAAATATATGGAATATGTATGATTGGATGTTTGAATAACATATATACATACATTGAAAAACTTTGAGTTGGATCGTTTGATATGAATCTGTTGCATAATTATTATACAAGAAATTGGGACACTGGCTCGTTAGCAACTATGATCTTAGAAGGGGTGTTATGTTGTTAGAGTATGGTTAAACCATAGAAGTTAATGAAGAAGATGTGGAGTTTTGTCTTGGGATCCCATGAGGGCAAGTTGTGATTGAAAGGTCTCTTCCAAGGGAGAACAAGGCTGTTGTAATACCCGGGTTTATTTATGAGGACGTTGTAAAATTTTCCGAGCGTTAGAGACTACGTTTCTTTCCGCTTATTCAATTGCCTGTATATCCTCTTTCTCCTTTTATTTTAAGTTTGGGCCAAGACACAAGAATTGGGCCTTTAATCCTCTTCATTCAATTTTGGGCTAAGCCTTATCCGCTCACTTCTTATCCCTAATATTGGAGAGGACTGCTCATCTCTTTCAAAACCTCACCGCCGCTCTCTCTGGTTTCCATTTTCGTTTCTCCCTCACCTCCCTCCTCCATTCTTCCTCTCCTTGACTCGAACGCTCTAACCACCGGCGACGCCTCCCATCGGTGACCGAAGAAGCCAGTTGCAGTCGTAATCTCCTGGTGGTCGCCGAGCGCTCATCGCCTCCTCGAAAGCGTCGTCTTTTGCAACCGACGCCCTACCCTCCGACCGCCGTTCAAGCTCGACCTCGCAACGCTCAAGCGGTCGACCCCTCCTCTGAACGTCGTCAACCTCTGAGAATCCAATCGTCGTCGCGAGCCCCCGAAGCAAGTCGTCGTCTTCGGTAATTCCTCCTCTGTTCGAGTCGTCATCTCCTCTGTCGCTGTTCGCCATCATCGCTCATAATCAGGTCCACCACTTGCTGTTCGTCGTTCACTGTCGCTGCTCACCATCGTCGTGGACTGTCACCATCTTCGATAAGGTTGAGGTCGACTCGCGTTCCATCTGCTGAAATCAATCGAGGGTAGGAGGTTGTTCTTCTTGCCGATTTCAATTTTCTTTCCACGATATTCCTGTTGTTGCTGATGTGTAATATAGGGTTCAATCAATCACTATAAGAAAAATCACTTTGGGTGACAAAAAAATTTGTCGCCCAAAGGAGTTTTTTTCGTCGCAATAAACATATGACGACAAAAAAGATTTTGTCGCAAAGTCGTCGCTAAAGATTAGTCGTCCTTGGGTATGGGCATCAAAAGATAATTTTGTCGCTTAAGAAAACTTTAACGACAAAACCAGGTTTTGTCGTCCTACATGTACGGTGACAAAATAATGTTTTGTCGTCTTAGGACTTTAGGGACAAATTCCTTTTTCGTCGTCCTAGGTCTTTAGGGACAAATTCTCGTTTTGTCATCCTAGGTGTTTAGTGACAAAATTCTTGTTTTGTCGTCCTAGTGTTTCGGTGACAAAAGGTCATTTTGTCGCTCTATGTATAATATGAAAATAAATTTCTTCGCCCTGTATTTTTCATTGGCGCCTATTATTTTTCATTTCATAATTTTATTATTTTTATGTCCCATGTGCTCCTAAAACATACAACATCGACAAAATTCCAAAAAGTAATATCATATGCTTTGAATGTCGATAGTCACTACAGTTAAGTACTAGCTCTTCTAATGGTATCATAGACCAATATAGTTATCATATACCAAAAGCTATATCTTGTACTATATATAACAAAATGGCTATAGAATTCCAAAAGCTATAGCTATCTTCTACTAACTATACACCAAAATAGCCAAACCTTACCCCTAAATGCCTCTGGCATAACTTCTAAAACAGAAAAGACCAACATTCCACCACAAGTTCAAAAGCCTCCAAGATCTGCAAGAACCCATGAAATTATTATTAGAGTCTATAGATTGTTTATGCAAAGAAATAACAAGTTCAAGCAGTAGGAAACCACTCTTAATTTCATGTATTAATGTGGGACATCATCAAACAGAAGTTCAAGTGACGATTCCAAACAATATTAACAAACATGGTGTACCAGACCAAGCACCCAATATTAATGATGGCATGTTAGAAGATTAATAATGCACATATTATCAAAAGGAGTAGGCCTAGATAGTAGTAGAGAAGCCACATAGGAGAAATTGGGTGAAGTTATTAGAGCCTCTATCACAGAACTTTATACTCTTATAAAGTGCAAATAAACCTATGGTGGAATCATATATAGTATATATCTTTTAGTGAAAAGAGAAAATGAAAGAAAGACATAAAACACAAAAGAGAAACTAAAATATATACTGGTGCCATAGGTCTCAATTAGCTGAACTAAATCAGTCAAACAACAAGCCAATATCAGCAACTTCATTAATTGAACCCTAATCACTGTATTTTAGCACTCTTGCCAATTATCACTTAGTGGCAGTTGCCCAATTTTGACACTCATGAAGTACACCATAAACATCAAGCCTATCTTTCAAGCCATTCAATTAATATTAACCATATCTTATAACAACACAAACAAGCATACAACTCTGCAAATTTAACTCTAAAAAAATTGACACCAGCAAAAGACAACAACCAAGAACACCAATGCCGAGAAAACAAAAACCAAGAGCAAACAGAAAGACATCAACAAAATTCAAAACATGCAACAACAGCACACCAGCTAAGAACAACAACAACAACCAAAATTAACCCAGAATAGCACCAGTCATAACTACTAATTATATAAGAGTAATTGTATAAAAGTAATTACCTTACTTCTGGAGATTCATGGCAAACATAGCTGACACTTTTTCTTGCATTGCACAAAAATCCTTTTTCATCTTCTCTAGCTCTCCTAGCATTTCAACTTTGTCTTGTTTAAGTGTTTGAATTTCCACCTTCAGGCCAGCCTCTCATTCCTTTGATTCCTTTTCTAATTGCTCCTTCAGTTTAGCTTCTCTTTCCCTTGATTCTCTTTCTAATTGCTCCTTAAGTCCAGCTTCTCTTTCCCTTGAAGACCTTTCCATTTGCTCCATTTGTGTAGCCATTTGATGAGCAATTTCAATACCTCCTCCATTTGATCTCTCCTCCATAGTGCGTTTAGGTGCTTTAGGCCCAAACCCTAAACCATTTATATAACCCGAGGTTGTTCCTAAAACCTTCATATATGCTTCTTGCACTGTCAAATTGTCAACTCCATAAAGCTCAAGTTGTTGTTTATGAAGTTCTTTAAAATCCTGCAACCTTTGCTCAACAACCGTGTCCCACGAGTTATCCTTATGCCTAAACATTACAAGAAGAAAATTTATTATAAGCTCATTTCCAAGATAATATAAGTTGCTATTTAATTTGATGATATAAGATAGGTTATATTATGAAAACATTTCCAAGATGATAAAAGTAAAACAACTTCCATTTCCAAGATGATAAATTGATGTACAGCCACCCTAGTCAAAAGTTCTTTAATAATTCATACCTTTTTGTCTTTTGCCACAACCGAATATATTCTGGCTCGGGTGGTGGTAGAGGTGGAACCTCAGAAGATCCTACAGTGGTGTCATGAGAAACTTGAGTCGCATCTTCTATATTTTCATTGAGTTGATCAGACGGTTGAGACGAATTTTCAGCAGGAGGATTTTTTCTCTACAAAGTAAAGTTAATTAGTAAGTTATAATTCTAAAGAATAAACAATAAAAAAAATTGCAACATTAAAACCATCATCTCTAGAATTCTAGTTGTAGACTTTGATCCTTGAATACCCTTCACTTTTTGTTTTGACCTATTGCGTTTGTTTGCATTGCTAACACGCTATGTACACATATAATTGTAGCATAAAATCAGCTTTATCAAAAATCCGAAAAATCAAGACCTAGATAACAAGCATAATTTTCCTTTAAAGGTACCTTGTGATGCTCTGACCCCCAATATTTCTCGACAATCCATCTCCACTGATCAAGTTTAACATTCTCCGAACGGTTTTTTACTGCTTCAGCAATGCTGAAGCCATCAAAATATTTCTCTTTAAGCCTGTATCGCCACTGTCGGTAAAGTGTTTTGCACTGATTCTCCACAACTTGAACTACATGATCTCCTTCTGGCATATTCCATTTAGACTATATACATACATGTGTAAAGCAAATAAAATTGGTCTTATTTAGCTGAACTAAATCAGTCAACAGTTTCCCAGTTTAGGATCAAGTTTCAAAGGAATTGACAACTAATAATTTTACCTTGATTGTGTTTAGGATTCTTTTTTTTGGGTCTGATGGCATATCCTTCCAATTCCTACAAATATACCATGAAAATAAAAAAAATGTGAATGAGTACATTTATAAGAAAAATATTCTAAGAATGCATATGAATAAGGCATGATATATATCATGGATTGTTACAATACCTGCAATCTAATGGCAACATAGATCTAACCCAAGTACTAACTTCGGCAATAAACTGGTCTGCATTCTTACCAATAATTCTCTTCATTTCACCGGTTATGGTGAATGAAGGGTTAATACCAAGCCTATGTGATCTCTCATCATTCCACTTAACAGCTCGAGTTTCACCACGTGTCTTTTTCCCTTGTACAAATAAATAAAAATATAAGCATGAGCCCTAAGCATTTTCCATCGAATTGACTAAATACAAAACTAGGCATAAAACCATAAAATATACAGACCAACATAAATAAAAAAATCAGTCTTTGATTAAGTTTAATGTCAAATAAATATGCTCTAAATCACAAAAATGAGACAGCAGGCAGCTGAACAATGCTTCATAATATGTAGAGAACTTGTCTTTACTCAAGTATAAACAGAAAAGTACAATCTTCATTTCAAACAGACCGAAACATGTCCCAGCTATAGCACCCTATAATTTTTAATCTTAGGATCTACATGCTCGAAAATTCTACTATCTATCTAAGTCCATAATTCACTGTTTTTTTTTGTTTTGCTGGCACCTACAACTTTTCCTTCTTTCAACAACTCCTAAAAAACACTTGACTCTTTTCAATAACTCCTAAAAAAGGTGAAGATAGAAAGGAGAATAGGGGGACTGATGATTCATGCTTAGCATTTACCGCCCAAGCTGTAGCCATGTTATGACTAATCACCTAGAGGTTGCTGGCCAAATAGGGCACCCCCTTAATCTGACCAGTTGTTCTTTCAAGGACTTGGTACCATTATAAAATAGCCAGATTCTAAAATAGCCAGAATTGACTATTGAATTGAATATTCTATAATAGACAAAACAAAAAAAACAGCCAGAACAAAAAAATAGAAACAACATAAAACAGCCAGAATTGAATATTTATTAATATGTTAAGTTATGCCTACATGAAAAACAAACAACTAGAACAAAAAATGAAGTATACAAACCAGATTCTCGTTGTGATTGTTCAAGTCTGCGTTTTTTACGAGATGAAAGACAACTTTGTTGAGAATCTCTTCCTTGAGCAGAATCTTGCTGAACTACAGGTGCTTGTTGTTGCACAGACAATTGTTGTTGTACCAAACAAGGGTGACATTGTGATGTACTCATGAATCTTCCAGTAACATTAGTGAGCAGTTAGTATATAGGCAAAATATTTATTCCTTGAATCAGAGAAAAAGAATATTTCAAAAGCAAAACAAGCTATTACAGAAAAAGAAAAAGAGAAGAGAAGACAGTTGAAAGTAAAATATGAAACATGCATTAGGCATTGAATCAGAGAAAACGTTTAAAACATTGAGAAAACAACCTTGAATTATATTGGTTGAAGGAGTAGTATCCCGGTTGCTCGATTTTGACTTTAGATAAGGATCTTGTAAAATAAAGCATTGAAACAAACAAAAATGAGCAACAAGATTGACTGTAAGTATCCAAGAAGGCATGAACCAAAGCTTGTATTGAAAAACTTCATTACCATTTATTCCTTGTAAAGCATTCTTTCAAATTAACACATATACAAAAAGAGTAAAACATGAAGAGTGAAAATATATACACATATAAAAAGAAGAAAACATGAAGCTTCTTACATATATTTGGTGAGATATAGCATAATTAGTAAAAGGAGAGCTAGTTCTTATGTTTTTTAAAGGTTGAATATTCAGTCATAGTTTTTAAGCATACATGGTTATCTCATATATAACTCAAACTCCCAACTAGTTCACTAAAGTTTCTTTAATCAATAAAACTGAACATATATAAGCCTACATACTTATCTCAATTCTTTATCTCAAACTTCTACCCAAAAGCTGCATGATAGTACTAATTAAGCTTACTTAGAAATCCTAGTCAAGAGGTTGTACAAAAAAAAAATCAGCAATTAGATCAAATGCCATGAGATCAACAATTTTAACCATAAATTATATGTATTGTTAATAATGACTACAAATTCAACTGTACTAAAATCCTATTCAGAATTAGAAAGCAACACAGAATGATCGAATATTGAGAATTAGAAACCAATAGAGAATTAGAAACCCTTATTGAGAATTTTTACCGTACCACAAACAAAGACTACAATTTCAACCGTACCAAAACCCTAATAAAATGGAACTGAAGGATTCAACTACGTACAAAATTTCAAGTTCAATTAGAGGTTTGAGCATCAGTTAACTTATCAACTCAAAGCTCCATCACAAAGATCCAAACCACAACCAACCCAATGTCACTTGTTTGCTAGCCACCAAACAGTACACATTCAAATCCGAACACTAGATAAATCAGTAAATTAAAGACAAAAAAGAAAAGAAGATTAAAGGATTCAAACCTTCGAGTTGAGATGAGGGTTTAATTGCAAGTTCCTCGAGCTAGGGCACGCATCCAAGCACAACGGACAACAAATTGAGAAAGGAGGACGGATGAAAGTGGAGTAAGAGAGCACCAGCGAAAACCCTATACAATCGAGGGGAGAGAAGATCGAAGCTTGGCCATGGAGGGGACGAACAAAAAAGTGAAGGCAAGAGAGATGAGAAAAGAGTTGCTGAAAATCTGCCCGAGGGTTTAGTACGCGCATTTGGGATAAATTTTGGGATATTTTTAATTTTCCCACAAAAAAAATTTAGGGTCCCCGCCTAAATTTTGCACCCCCGCCTAAATCTTTAGACGACTATCAATTCTTGATATTTCATTTAAAAAACAAAAAAACCTAGGACGACAAATTTTGGATTTTTGTCGTAAAAAATCAGAAAATAGGGCGACATGTACTTTTTTTGTCGCCCAAATCCAACATTTAGCGACAAACCATATTTTTTGTCGTCAAAGGTTTTTTGGAGCGACAACTTCTATTTTTGTCGTGAAAAGTAAGTTTTGGGCGACGAAAAAAAATTCGACGCCTTTGTTCCGTTTTTTTGTCGCCCAAAACCCTTTTTCTTGTAGTGAATCTTGATTTAGTTAAAGACCAATGTTGATTTTTACATTAGACTATGGTCAAAATTTGTGGGATTATTGTTGAATTTGAGAAAGGCAATCAAGTTGAACTTGGGTCAGTTTTAGCGCCTGTAGTGGAGAGGATTAGTTCAATTTCGGTTGATTAATTCGGACAAGCTTTGTGATTGTAGGGTTGACCCATTTGTCAATTGTTGTTGAATGGTTATCATCATTGGATTTTGTGACCACCGAACTTGATATTATAATGTGGGCTGAATTGTGGTTGGATGTACTGATTTTGGTCTCAAATATATCTTGTCAATGAAATTGCTTAAGTTGCTCTCTTGGTATTGGGGGTTGAGTTGCTGTGAGTTGATTTGAATGTATTGACCTAGATTAGTAGGTTAAAATGCTATTATATTGTTTTAAGTAGATCCCTCTAGTAAAATATAAATGTAGCTTTAGAAGCACGCTAGTAACTAGTAACCTAGGTTGGAATCGAATGGGTGACATGAAGGGTTGGTTTGGAAATCGTAAGTGTTAACCGAAAATTGACAACGTCAATGAGCATCGCTTAGATAGAACTCTTAGCTTTTGGAGTGTTAAGTTTGTTTTCACTTCTCTTCGGGTGTTATAGTTTTGGTTATGGATTTGTTAGGAATCGATAACGTTCGTGTGTGACTTGTTCGAGCTACCTTCTTCCGCTACGTGGCTGTGTCTCGCCTTCGAGGTAAGTCGCTTGCCGACTTACATAGCTTACGACTCGTTATGCGTTGAATGAGTAAATTGAATGTGTAGCACTTATTTTGGAATGATTCCATATTACGTACTTATATATATATATTTGAATTATGGAAATCGCTTTTAAATGTTTTCGTTATGCGTGCACTGGGTTTCACCGGTATGATCATGGAGCATGGGATAAGTTTGAGACGAAGTGGCCCCCGGGCATGGTCATGCGGCTGGAAGGAACCCCCTTCTAAAAATAAACTAAATTGTTTTGGCAAACGCTCTAGTAGAGGTTTAGCCGGGGAAAGAAGGGTGAGCGGAGGAAATGGGCATGTGTTTAGTTATGCGCCCTGACTGTGCGCCATAGATGAGAGGCCGGAGGGTGCCATATATTGAGGATGACGTTGAATTGCTATTGTATTTGATGAATTTTGTTTGAAATGTCTAAAATGCTTGAGTGATGACCTAAGAGAATGTAAGTTGTGGTTATGTGTGCTTTGGTAATACACTTCTACTTGTTGCTAATATCCTTATTGACATTACTTTGGATGATTTCACATTTGACTATATTGTTTGGCTACTATCATACTTCTATTGTGACTGTAATTGTGTGTGTATCTTTAGGTATATGGATATATGCAAGTTTATTTTACTAAAAATATTTTGTTACATGTTTGATTTACTTGTTTGGCCCATACCGGGATCGTAGGCTAATGTGATCAACTTGTGGAGTTTTAGGTAAGGATTCCGGCTTGGGAAATGTGCCAAGAGATTGCATTCCAGGTGGTGGAGCTCGGTCTTGACGTGACGTGTTCTAGGAGAGTGATGTTAGCGTTTTAGTCTTTTTGTTTGTTAGACTTGAGTAATTATGCTTTGACAATGAACCTTTTTGGAGTATGTTGAGTTGTCTAATGTTTAGACTAGCTATAGAGTCCTTTGTCATGACTGTTGGATTTCTGGCTTTTAGCATGCATGAATTTTATGACATAAAATCTTGAACTTCTAGATTGGATGATTTTGTGAATTTACTCGCAGTGCTTTTGTTGCAAGGTCCGAAATAGTCGTTTGTTGTCAGTTTGTTCTGGTAGACCCATTGTGAGGTCTACAACCTTGTCACGCCCCAAGTATCCGCCAACGGGGTTTTACAGATTGGTATCAGAGCCAGGTTGGCAACAAGGGCACTAGGTCCTAACAAAAGAGCTCCTGAGGTCCAATTTATAGTTATGCGAAATTTAAAACCCTTTTTCTTAGGCATGCTGCATTTTAGATAGGAAAACACGTCGAGACCGCTACATCACCTGGGAAGAATTTCTGTAAGCATTTTGTTTGTTTAATTACAGTTAATACTTGTAAAAATCTAAGTGACTTATTATGTTTAGGTATCACTTAGTAATGGCAAGAGGTAGAGGTGGAGGAAGACCTAGAGGTAGAGGAAGAGGAGTTACTGTTGAGCCTCATGTTAATCCCTTGGCTGAAGGAACTGCAGAGATTTTGGGACCAGTCAGAAATGCTAATCCGGGGCTAGGTGTTGATCGATCCGATGTCGTGCTGAGTAATGCTAGATTTGGAGGCCAAGAGCCTGTAGGGCCTAGGTCTGAAGCTAATGTCAATGTTCAAGAGTCGCCAGTTGCTCCAGCTACAGAGGCACCTCCCGCTGGTCCACCTGGGCTACAGTCTTTGGTCCAAGAACAAGTTCTATCCTTTTTGCAAGTTCTTTTTGGGGGTGGTCGGGTACCAAACCCCGCCGCTGCTGCTTCCCATCTGTCTGGTTCAAGGGTACCAAACCCCCAAGGGTCCGCTATGAGAGCGTCCCATTCTAGGATGTCAGTTCCACCAGCACCCCTAGCTAGGGTGCCAAATATTCAGAGACTGCCCCAACCCGTTCAAGAAGTATCTGAAGAGTCAATTCGAGTTGAAAGGGGTCATCAAGACTCCGGACCTGACAAGTGGTTGCGTGAGTTCAGTTGTATGAAACTTCCGTTTTCACTGGAGCTCATGAGGAGGACGTGGAGTTGTGGTTGAGGCAAGTCACTTCATCTCTCAACACGATCAAGGCACCAGAGGATCGAAAGGTGTCATTAGCTCAGAGCTTGCTAAGAGATAATGCTATTGGTGGTCTCTACAGATTTTGGACCATGAAGTGAAATTTGAAGAATTTTCTAAGATGTTGATAGATGAATTCTGCCCTGCTGTTGTAAGGGACGCTCGAGCTCAAGAGTTTGCTGATAAAAAGCCCGAGAACATTTCAGTGGCAAAAGTTGTCCTCAAGTTTTAGAGATATTTAACTTATATGGCTGACATTGTGACCACAGAGAAGCAACACATCATGCTTTTGCTAAGAGGATGAGACCAGAGATTAGGCAGTATGTAGCTGGGTTCGAATGCTCTACCTTAAGAGATTACTAGAACAAGGCAATGGCTTACGAGATGGCACACCCAGCTTACAAGCGATCTGATGTCACTCAAGGTAGTGGCAAGAGGCAAAAGACCGCAACAGGATTCAAAGGTGATGGGAGGCCGAGTTTCATGCCTCAGGGAGGTAACAACTCAGGCATGAGGCAAAACCAACAAGGAAATCTCAACGGTCGAGTGGTGCAACGGGTCAGAAGCAGTGCTTCAATTGCGGAGGCTATGATCATCTGAAGAATGCTTGTACTCGACCATTGGTAACTTGCTTTACTTGCGGACAGAAGGGTCACCGTGCTGTCTTCTGTCGCAACAAAGGTGTTGCTCCATCTCAGGGATTCTCACCTGCTTCTAGGCCAACTGGAGGAATTCGATCACAACCTACCCCTCAGACTTATGTTACTCCAGGTCAAGGTCGTGGTAGAGGTCGTGGTAGCATGGTTAAGGGACCTGGAACCAACCACCCACCTCGTGTGTTCGAGATGAGAAGAGCTGAAGATCCAAATGCTCCGACAGCTACAGGTACGATTTGGATCCGATCTGAGCCTGTTAAGATTCTTTTTGATACTGGTGCTACTCATTCTTTTATTGCAACTGCATGCATAGATAGATTGCATTTAACTTGTTCTGTGGGTACTCCCTTTGTTGTGGGTTTGCCGGATGGTAGTAAGATAAGTGGGGATAAAGAGATCCTTCAATGTCCAATTCGCATTGGGGATAAGGACTGGCTTACAGATTTCATCGTCATGGCCTTGCCAAATGATGATGTAATTCTAGGAATGGATTGGATGACTAGGTACAAAGCTGTTCTAGATATCCATAGTCGTACAAGGACAGTAACCTCTAGTGATGAAACTCAGCACGTGTTTTGGGGGCATGACCCTAAGAAGTCTGGGACGGTGATTAGTGCTATGAAAGCTGTCAAGTTGTTGAATGAGGGCTGTGTAGGATATTGGTGCTATGCCCTTCAAGAAACCAAGGATAGTCCGAGACTCGAGGACATTCCTATTGTGCGAGAATTCAAGGATGTTTTTCCTGAGGAGTTGTCGAGGCTTCCGCCTCAGAGAGAGGTAGATTTCAGCATCGAGTTAGAGCCGGGAACAAGACCTGTTTCACGAGCTCCTTATCGTATGGCACCAGTAGAGATGCAAGAGTTGAAAAAGCAAGTTGAAGAGTTGGCAGAAAAAGGCTTCATTCGTCCTAGTGCATCGCCTTGGGGTGCTCCGGTACTTTTTGTAAGAAAGAAGGATGGATCAATGAGGTTGTACATTGATTACAAAGAACTCAACCGAATAACTATCAAGAACAAGTATCCACTTCCCCGTATCGATGATTTGCTAGACCAGTTGCAAGGAGCAGTAGTGTTTTCTAAAATTGACTTGAGGTCTGGCTATCATCAATTGAGAATCCGAGATGAAGACATCCCAAAGACGACATTTCGGACACGATATGGGCATTACAAGTTTGTAGTGATGCCGTTCGGTTTGACAAATGCTCCAGCAGTGTTCATGGAGTTGATGAACAAGATTTTTATTGAATACTTGGATCAATTCGTGGTAGTGTTCATTGATGACATCTTGGTTTACTCTCGGAGCCAAGATGAGCATGCTAATCATCTAAGTGTTGTGTTGGGAGTTTTAAGACAACCCGTTTGTTTGCCAAGCTTTCAAAGTGCGACTTCTGGTTGCCTGAGGTCACATTTCTAGGGCATGTCGTCTCTGCAGATGGGGTGAAAGTTGATCCAATGAAGATCGAAACTGTAGCATCGTGGCAACCTCCCAAGAATGTAAAGGAAGTACGTAGTTTCTTGGGACTCGCAGGATGTTATAGGAGGTTCGTCGAGGGTTTCTCAAAGATAGCTCAACCTTTGACAAATTTACTTCGGAAGACTACCAAGTTTACATGGACAGAGGCTTGCCAAAGAAGCTTTGAAGAATTGAAAAGAAGGCTAACTCTGCGCCCATCTTGGCACTTCCTCAAGGCTCAGAAGGGTATGTAGTCTACAGTGATGCGTCGAAACTTGGCTTGGGTTGTGTGTTAATGCAGAAGGATCGGGTAATTGCTTATACTTCTAGACAACTTAAGACTCATGAGCTAAATTACCCGACACATGACCTAGAGTTAGCGGCTGTGATCCACGCCTTGAAGATTTGGCGACACTATTTATATGGGACAACTTGCCAAATTTTGACAGATCACAAGAGCCTCAAGTACATTTTCACTCAGCGAGAATTCAATATGAGGCAACGCAGATGGCTTGAATTGATTAAGGTTATGATCTGGAGATCCTTTATCACCCAGGCAAGGCAAATGTCGTCGCTGACGCACTTAGTAGGAAATCATCCCAGGAGCAAATGTTATCTCACTTGACTGCTCAACTCGCTTTGCAAAGAGATTTGATAAGAAACGGGATTGAGGTATGGATTCAGAGATATCAAGGTCAGTTGTGTTCCTTGGACTATCAACCTAGTTTGTTAGAAGAGATCCGTCAAAAGCAAGGGACTTGCTCGATGATTCAAGAATTGTGTAAAAAGGTGCGTCAAGGGGAAGCACCCGGTTTTGAAATCCGAGATGGGATTTTGAGGTTGAATGGGAGAGTATGCGTACCCCGTGATCAAGAGCTGAGACAGAAAATCCTTCAAGAGGCACATGCTACGCTCTACTCAATACATCCAGGAGCAAGTAAGATGTACAAGGACCTCAAGCAACATTACTGGTGGGATGGCCTGAAACTTGATGTGGGTAAGTTTGTAGCACGATGCCAGATCTGTCAACATGTTAAGATAGAACACCAGAGACCGGGAGGGATGCTCCAACCCCTCTCTATTCCAGAATGGAAGTGGGAAGACATATCTATGGATTTCGTCACAGGTTTGCGCATCAGTCGAGGTCATGATGCCATTTGGGTAGTAGTGGACAGATTGACGAAAACGGCACGTTTCCTACCGATTAGGGAGACGTGGCCGGTTCCTAAACTAGTGGATGTGTTTGTAAAGAAGATAGTGAGACTACATGGAGTACCAAAAACAATTGTATCCGACCGAGATGGTCGCTTTACATCGAAATTTTGGCATCAGGTGCACCAAGCGTTGGGTACAAGACTGCATTTCATGACAGCTTACCACCCACAAGCAGATGGACAATCAGAGAGGACGATTCAAACTCTTGAAGATATGCTAAGAGCTTGTGTCCTCGACTAGGGTGGTGGTTGCTCAGAGAATTTAGAGTTGGTGGAATTCGCATACAATAACAGTTGGCATGCCTCGATTCAAATGGCCCCTTATGAGGCGTTGTATGGTCGAAAGTGTCGAACACCACTTTGTTGGGATGACCCCTCTGACAGAGTGGGTGAGATACCCCAAGTGATCCAAGAGACAGTTGATAAAGTTGCTTTGATAAGAGAACGCATGTTAGCCACTCAGAGTCGTCAGAAGTCCTATGCTAACAAACGAAGGCGACCCTTAGAATTTGATGTTGACGCACATGTGTGGTTGAGAGTGTCGCCTACTCGAGGGGTACGAAGATTTGGGATTAAAGGGAAGTTGAGTCCTCGCTACGTCGGACCTTTTGAGATCTTAGAAAGGGTCGGAGAGTTGGCCTATCGCTTGGCACTCCCTCCATCCTTAGAAGGAGTTCATCCCGTGTTTCATGTGTCGCAACTAAGGCAACACATTCCCGATCCCAACCACAAGCTTAGTTATGAAGAGTTGAGAATCGAGCCGGATCATACTTTTGTTGAACAACCGATAGCTATCTTGGATCGTCGAATGAAGAAACTACAAAACAAGGAGATTCCTTTAGTCCCAGTGCAATGGTCTAGGCGTGGAGTTGAGGAGGCTACTTGGGAGACCGAGGCAAGTATACAAGAGAGTTATCCCGAGTTATACTCTAAGTTGATAGAGTCCGCGGGGAATGGTTAGTACTTGAGCTTTTCTTGCATCGTATATAGTACCTTAAATTGTTTGGTTGTTAAATTTGCTTGGTTGCATGTTGCTTACTTGTGGATTGCTTGGGCGATCGTTTGTTTGTGCTTGATTACTTGGTTGATTATGTGGGTTCAATGATTCTTTTACATGTTAGAGTAGATATTATGCTGTCTAAATGCTCTGGAAGAACTTCGTTCATTTGATATAAACTTACGTTCGTTGTTGTGGTCGTTAGGAAATGGTTCGTGGACGAACCTACGTTAACGGGAGGGGATTGGTGAGACTCTAACCAATCTCCCATCCTTACTTGTTTACTAACTTATCTCTACTTGAGTTTCGAGGACGAAACGTTCTTAAAGTGGGGGTATATGTAATACCCGGGTTTATTTATGAGGACGTTGTAAAATTTTCCGAGCGTTAGAGACTACGTTTCTTTCCGCTTATTCAATTGCCTGTCTATCCTCTTTCTCCTTTTATTTTAAGTTTGGGCCAAGACACAAGAATTGGGCCTTTAATCCTCTTCATTCAATTTTGGGCCAAGCCTTATCCGCTCACTTCTTATCCCTAATATTGGAGAGGACTGCTCATCTCTTTCAAAACCTCACCGCCGCTCTCTCTCTGGTTTCCACTTCCGTTTCTCCCTCACCTCCCTCCTCCATTCTTCCTCTCCTTCACTCGAACGCTCTAAACACCGGCGACGCCTCCCACCGGTGACTCGAAGAAGCCAGTTGCAGTCGTAATCTCCTTTTGGTCGCCGAGCGCTCATCGCCTCCTCGAAAGCGTCGTCTTTTGCAACCGACGCCCTACCCTCCGACCGCCGTTCAAGCTCGACCTCGCAACGCTCAAGCGGTCGACCCCTCCTCTGAACGTCGTCAACCTCTGAGAATCCAATCGTCGTCGCGAGCCCCCGGAGCAAGTCGTCGTCGTCGGTAATTCCTCCTCTGTTCGAGTCGTCATCTCCTCTGTCGATGTTCGCCATCATCGCTCATAATCAGGTCCACCACTTGCTGTTCGTCGTTCACTGTCGCTGCTCACCGTCGCCGTGGACTGTCACCATCTTCGATCAGGTTGAGGTCGACCTGCGTTCCATCTGCTGAAATCAATCGAGGGCAGGAGGTTGTTCTTCTTGCCAATTTCCATTTTCTTTCCAAGATATTCCTGTTGTTGCTGATGTGTAATATAGGGTTCAATGAATCTTGATTTAGTTAAAGACCAATGTTGATTTTTACATTAGACTTTGGTCAAAATTTGTGGGATTATTGTTGAATTTGAGAAAGGCAATCAAGTTGAACTTGGGTCAGTTTTAGCGCCTGTAGTGGAGAGGATTAGTTCAATTTCGGTTGATTAATTCGGACAAGCTTTGTGATTGTAGGGTTGACCCGTTTGTCAATTGTTGTTGAATGGTTATCATCATTGGACTTTGTGACCACCGAACTTGATGTTATAATGTGGGCTGAATTGTGGTTGGATGTACTGATTTTGGTCTCAAATATATCTTGTCAATGAAATTGCTTAAGTTGCTCTCTTGGTATTGGGGGTTGAGTTGCTGTGAGTTGATTTGAATGTATTGACCTAGATTAGTAGGTTAAAATGCTATTATATTGTTTTAAGTAGATCCCTCTCGTAAAATATAAATGTAGCTTTAGAAGCACGCTAGTAACTAGTAACTAGGTTGGAATCGAATGGGTGACATGAAGGGTTGGTTTGGAAATCGTAAGTGTTAACCGAAAATTGACAACGTCAATGAGCATCGCTTAGATAGAACTCTTAGCTTTTGGAGCGTTAAGTTTGTTTTCACTTCTCTTCGGGTGTTATAGTTTTGGTTATGGATTTGTTAGGAATCGATAACCTTCGTGTGTGACTTGTTCGAGCTACCTTCTTCCGCTACGTGGTTGTGTCTCGCCTTCGAGGTAAGTCGCTTGCCGACTTACTTAGCTTACGACTCGTTATGCGTTGAATGAGTAAATTGAATGTGTAGCCCTTATTTTGGAATGATTCCATATTACGTACTTATATATATATATTTGAATTATGGAAATCGATTTTAAATGTTTTCTTTATACGTGCACTGGGTTCCACCCGTATGATCATGGAGCACGGGATAAGTTGGAGACGAAGTGGCCCCCGGGCATGGTCATGCGGCTGGAAGGAACCCCCTCCTAAAAATAAACTAAATTGTTTTGGCAAACGCTCTAGTAGAGGTTTAGCCGGGGAAAGAAGGGTGAGCGGAGGAAATGGGCACGTGTTTAGTTATGCGCCCTGACCGTGCGCCATAGATGAGAGGCCGGAGGGTGCCATATATTGAGGATGACGTTGAATATCTATTGTATTTGATGAATTTTGTTTGAAATGTCTAAAATGCTTGAGTGATGACCTAAGAGGATGTAAGTTGTGGTTACGTGTGCTTTGGTAATACACTTCTACTTGTGTTTAATATCCTTATTGACATTACTTTGGATGATTTCACATTTGACTATATTGTTTGGCTACTATCATACTTCTATTGTGACTGTAATTGTGTGTGTATCTTTAGGTATATGGATATATGCAAGTTTATTTTACTAAAAATATTTTGTTACATGTTTGATTTACTTGTTTGGCCCAAACCGCGATCGTAGGCTAATGTGATCAACTTGTGGCATTTTAGGTAAGGATTCTGGCTTGGGAAATGTGCCAAGAGATTGCATTCCAGGTGGTGGAGCTCGGTCTTGACGTGACGTGTTCTAGGAGAGTGATGTTAGCGTTTTAGTCTTTTTGTTTGTTAGACTTGAGTAATTATGCTTTGACAATGAACCTTTTTGGAGTATGTTGAGTTGTCTGATGTTTAGACTAGCTATAGAGTCCTTTGTCATGACTGTTGGATTTCTGGCTTTTGGCATGCATGAATTTTATGACATAAAATCTTGAACTTCTAGATTGGATGATTTTGTGAATTTACTCGCAGTGCTTTTGTTGCAAGGTCCAAAATAGTCGTTTGTTGTCAGTTTGTTCTGGTAGACCCATTGTGAGGTCTACAACCTTGTCACGCCCCAGGTATCCGCCAACGGGATGTTACAGCTGTTATATTAGAATGGAGAGAGCATCTCAACTTGGACCCTCAGAAGTCAAAACGATATGGTCATTTAATCAGAACCAGTGATGTTGAAGCTGCTATGGTCAAAGCATCAGATACCAATGTGTTCATTCAAGACTTTCTTGTGTTGTTTTACACATGTTTGGTTGAGTCAACTGGAAGTGGAGCCTGTAACCAAAACCTAGTCATGCCATTAGGAGATATCAGTAGGATGAGGAACTACAATTGGTGTCGCTTAGTTCTGCAAGTGTTGGATGAGCCTACTGATAAATGGTAAGCTAATCCCAAGACCCAATACACTGACCCTATCTTGTTTTTACTTCTAAGTATTTTTAATTTAATTTTTTATTTATTTGGTGATAAGTAATTATTAACAATTACATTGCAATTTATGATACATATGTTCACCATTTTATTCTTAAAACAGCTGATGTATCTTGATCGGGTTGTCAATTATCGCACTCGTCAAGTTATTCCTAGGGTCGTTCCTGTTTTCATTGGATGGTCTAATGAGTTAGTCCTTGCACGTGAATTTGTTGAAATTGCAAAAGGAGAATTTGGAAAGGGGAGGATTGAACCCCAACTAGAAAAAACAGGTTCTGTGTTTGGTATTGAGAACCCTATTCTGGAAAACTCAGATAGTGTCCCATTGAAAACTTTTAAAACAGCTCAGGTAATTTAAGTCATCACAATGTATAAACTTTTCCATATTTATTGTAATTTTTTCTAAGTTACTGATTTTGAATGTTATTGTTATAAGGATTTCAACACAACCATGGGAAAGCATTTGACTGGATTAGCTGAAATGATCATAACGATTTCCGAAGCTACAAGTAATGCCCCGGAAGAGTGCAAGGACAATCTGGTATCTAAAGCACTCATCCAGACAGCTAGGTCACTTCTTGTGTCAAATCAGGGCAGTCTCACACCGGCTAACGATGAAAATGGCAACGTTGTTCGGGATTCAGTAACTCAGTCAGAAGAACCACTATGGAGTGATGAGGAACTTAATAAAGTGATGGACCAGTTTGAGGAAGCTTTTAATAAGAAGAAGTACATAGTGGATTGGGGATTGGACAGTTTTCATACTGCATTTCCTGATATCACTACTTTGGATGCAGGAAAGTTCGATTCAGTTGTGCTGAATATGTTTGCTGCAGCTCAAGGTGGTAAAGATGACAACTTACATAATGCACGTGAATCGGTAAGAAACTTTAAATCATACATTCATATTTCGTAATTTGTAGAATTTAGATATATGAATCTCATATTGTTGTTGGCATAATAGAACAATGATACAACTGAGTTTGATGTTGGGAATATGAGTACGGATGAAATGCTTGTATCCGGCACTGTGAAACAGAATGAGGTGAAATTTTTAATATTATTATTGGTTTACACAAGTTAATGTGAACATATATCATTGGTGCAGTTGGTTGTACATATGTGAACTAACATATTTTGTAATTGTGTGTAAATAAATGTGCAGAAATTAGAACATAATGCAAGTGAAACCTTGGTGAACAATGACTCAGATAAACTAGAGGTTATAATTACTACTAATCAGGTGATAGTATATGTCTCTAAATTATTGAATGCTCGTCAATGATTGTTATATGCCATGAAAATTGATTTATAAAGTTTTATTTTTGAGTAAATAGGGTTATACATATTATTGAAAAAGTTATAATGAACTTATGAAAAACAGATGGGGTAGTGATATATATAGATCATTGTTGAAAAACATATTGAAAAACATAGTATATTTTAATGAAAAACATAGTATATGTTAATGTTATAAACTTACTTTGAATAACATATTATGACATTTGACTATTTTTCTACAAAATGCATGATTAAATAATATATACAATAGATTTGAAAACCATTACATTAGTTATTGAATAATTATCGCAGTCGTGTGACACAGATGAATAAAGTTGTATAATCAGTTGAAAAACAGATAATGAGTATTTGAATAATAACTTTTTTGGTCGAAATCATTACTGTTCTTTCCTTATTTTAAATAATTTACAGGGTGCGCCTGAAAGTTAATGTCACTTTTTCACATTAAATAGGTCACTTTTTCAACAACATTAGATTGAAAAATGCTTCAATTCATTTTGAAAAACATAACAATACGATTTGAAAAACATAACAACACGATTTGGAAAACTACAGGGTGCACCTGAAAGTTAATGTCACTTTTTCATATTATATAGGTCACTATTTCAACAGCAGTAGTTTGAAAAATGCTTCAATTCATTTTGAAAAACATAACAATACGATTTGAAAAACAGATAATGAGTGTTGCCATGTTAAGAAACGGTGGTTCACATATTGTATGCATAATATTTTAACATCATCGTTACTCTAATTATATTAATGCAGGTGGTGGAGTCACCAAAAAAGGTTCAACTAACTAGTCCGATTCAATTGGAGAGAACGTTAGACGAAATTGGTGATAATGTGGTTAGTTTAGATTTTCGACCTTTATATTTCATTAATGTCGTATAACATATGTAGCATTTTGAATATTAAAACCATATTAAATTTGATGTAAGACTCATATTTTTATAGGTTTTATCTCTTGGGAAGGTTGTTAATGCCGTCGTTAGTGAATTGGGGTTGGCTAATGATCCAAAAGGTAAATCTGTGGTACTAGAAGAAGCCACACCAAAAAATGTGGACGGATCAACACAATCTGACGTTGTTTCCAAGAAGCTTAAGAGAAAGGCAAAAAAACCTTTGGTAAGTGTTAGGAGGAGTGATCGTATCAGGCGACCTCGTGATTTATAGCTGTGATGGATGTAATATACATATTAATTCCTCTCGAAAATACGATCTCCATTAATTTTGGTTAGTATATGTATGAAGATCACTGATGCGCTTTTGAATACGTATGTAATACTGATGTTCTACGTATCAATCTGTAGCTTGAATACTCATGTTTTATGTGTGCTTTTTGGTATTTAGTTGTGTTTATGCTTCCTTATTTTAATTAAGCAGGTTGGTTCATGATATTCAAGCTCGCATTTTTTTTCTTAATTGGACTTGTTTAGGCCCGTGTTTTTCAGTTATATATTTTATCTTTTTCAAACCACACTTTAAACTTTTTCATCTACATAATCACAAGTTTTACATTGCATTGTTTCCGGTTATTCAAGTTGTATTTATTACATATATCGTGTCGTTTATGCGGTTTAACATTTTCATATTGTTTTTTATATTTAACACGAATGATATACGGTTTCTATATATTAATATAAAATTATTTTCATAGTATAACATTGACATTATTGTCATACTTTATGCCATTGCATTGAAAGGTTTATCTACCCACTAAAGAAGGTGATGAGTTTCAAACTCCAAATCCTTTGCCAGTCCCGAGGAGAGACGTCAAGATTGTTGAGTCAAAGAGAAGTCCATATTTTTTTAGAGCGATACGTGTAACTGTTCGTCCTACGAAAGAACAGAGGAATCTTTATAATTATGTCACTTGTTATATCGCGACTGAGTAAGTGTATTTTCCCTTAGTAATCTTTTACACTATTATAATTTGCATTCTCGATTCAAGTGATTTCAAAACTCTCGAGGAAGGTACTCATGTGTCAATAAATGTTGTTGACTTGTGGTGTCATTATTTGAATGACTCTGAAGGAAAAAGAAGCTTGTTTTCTCCAAAGCGTCTGTTTGTTCCCTCAAATGTGACGGTAGTAATATTATGATAAATTGATTTGCATTATATATGCATCAAAAATATTAACTTATTTATAAATTTATAGGTCGGTTCAATTGTAAATGCTGGGTCTCGTTCATATAATCAAAAATTCGAAATGTTCAAGCATGATATGGATGGTGTGGTTTCATCGACGCAGTTCACGAAATTGTATGATGCTGACTTGGTAAGAATAAGGAAATTATAATATGATACTAGTGAAGTAATATTAATATACACTGGTGATGCTATATCAGGTCTTTTTCCGATCCTTCACCACGCGCATTTTTATGTGATTTGCTTTAACTTCATTAAATCCACAATTGAGATTATTGATAATTCCACATCTGGTGATGCTGACACGAATGGGAAATATGGTTTCATGATGAACAACTTGGTAACATTTATACGCGTTTTTTGAATACCGCATTTATTTGAATTCGTTACTTACATCATATAATTATCATGCAGCCTAAAATGTTCCTCCAATATATGGAATCCAAGAACTTGAAGAACCGAGTTGCACGATTCACAAACAACAAGTTCGAACTTTTGAGGATGCATTGGCGCGATGACAAGAACAAAGTTGATTGTGGCATATATTGCATGCGTCACATGGAAACTTATTT
Source organism: Fallopia convolvulus (assembly GCA_964016875.1). Classification (NCBI taxonomy): domain Eukaryota; kingdom Viridiplantae; phylum Streptophyta; class Magnoliopsida; order Caryophyllales; family Polygonaceae; genus Fallopia; species Fallopia convolvulus. Next base: position 32,856,782 of record OZ024721.1, on the reverse strand, counting down.
TGGTGAAGACGTTAAACAGTGGGAATCTGGATTCAAAGCTTGCTCCGTCAAGGTTGTAAGATTGCTTAGGATAAAATATCTCCATAAGTTATTGTATACTTGTTTCAATGAGATGTTTGACCAATTCAAGATCAAAGCAACAGATGACATGGCAAGTATAAATGCTGGAACCTATGAGCAGGATAGTTATTAGGGTATTATATTCACTTTCAATTGATATTGGTCACATATTTGGTACATTGTTTGATTATATGTTTGTCTATTTCCGTATTTCAGTGGTATAACATTATTGAACATTTGGTAGTATGAGTTGAATGCATAACATGAAGTTTGGGATTTTTTTAATCTTTTGTGTCATTATTTATCAAAAATAATTTCTCCGTTTTTGACATCTCATATAGTATTGAAAAACAACATAATTATTTCGAAAAAGTTTTAAAGTATATTTGAAAAACATATGCTTGTAATTCTGAATCACAATCTCTACTAGGTAATTGATAAGAATCAATGTGTTTAAAAACACACATAACATATTTCCAAACATTATGCATTATGTGTAGTAATAATTGTGTGTTCGTATAAAATGTATACATAAATATGAAAAACAAATTTATAATGATTGAAAAATTACACATTATTAATTGAAAAAGTAAACTCAATACAACAAACATCAACAAGAGTGTGGGCTCTTTGTATTATGTCAAATAAAATATGACGAAGAAAAACACATGTAAATGAGTGAAAAACTACACATTACTTATTGAAAAAGTAAACTAAATACATCAAAATATGCATTATGATAAGCAAAACCTCAAGTTCAAAGGTAATTGAAATATGAATACGCTATTGTTTTCCGATATTCAAACAATAAGATGAATTGTCTATGCATTAAGTTTAGTAATCTAGTTCGAAAAAGTATAAATACTGAATTGAAAACTAAATCACACTATGTTCCATACACAAAATGAAATTTGATTACATCTCTTTGCAATTCCGGCTATCGTGTCCCGTTGCTTTCTCGCACTTTCTACACTTCCTCTTGCCTTTTACAACAGCTTTATTCTGAGCATCAATTGCTGCCTCTTTTCCACCTTTTATCCTACCACCTTTTGCACTGCCTTTGTTCTTAGCCTTTTCTGGGGGTAATACCTCAATTTCTTCTGGCACAGCTATTCCTACGAACTCCTCCATGTCAGCTCTGCTAGTATTTTTTGTTCTCAAACCATCTTCATTTCTCTCTAACATATTCTTCAATCCCTTCAATTGCTCTAACACCATATCTAACTTGGTCTCATAATTGTCTACAAGACTAATACAAGCATATATGGCTGACCACAACTCGCTCTTTTTAGATTCCATTCTTTCCATTTGAGCGCTTTGCTTAAACACATCACTCAATTCCGACGTTTTAAGGGTACGGCTAGCACCCTTAGCCCATCTTGGAATAATAAGCGAATTAGGAACCTTTTTACAGCCAATTCACTTCAAAGTTGTGAAGATGTGACAATAAGGCAAGCCAATTCTATTAAACATCATGCACGTACAAGTAGTGAAACCATCACGCACCATGTACTTGACGTCAAAAAGATCATTGCTTCCCTCCCTAATAGTGTAGTCAATGAAATTGTCACCTGTTACATTACATTATTCCAAAGAAAGGTATAAGATAATAATAAATTAGTTTTTCAACGATGTCAAGTTTGTTTTTCAAAACTTAAAAAAATGGTCGTACCTTTTTCTTCACTGATAACGCAACAATAGAAACATGCATCATTTATCTCCTCCTGAATTTGGGCAAATACACTCAAGGTGTATACATCGGCTGCATGTTTCTCAATATCTAATGGCGTCTTAAGCTCAAATGCTTTAGTGTCTGATTCTACATCATTTTTATTCTGAATGTACCTTTGTTTATCCAATGCACTATCAATGTGCAAAATCAGCTCAACTAGACTATATGTTTTGTTGGAATATTTACCAAAGAAGCTGTTTTGCGACTCTGAAATTGACGTAGTTCTAATCAGGCCACCAAGCACAATGTCTCTGAAGTAAGCTGGTATCCAATACGATCAAAGTTTGTACATTTCTGTAATCCATGGATTTTCACGCAAAATCTATTCAGTTGTAAACGTGTCCCAACCTTCTTCATATTGCTCTATGGTCAATTGATCGTTCCAAACCAGATTGCCCATATCCTGTCTGAACCTTGGCTCATTCACTTTTTTTGTACCAACCTTTGTAGGGACCTTCTCCGTGATGTGCCACATGCACAATCGATGTCTTGTTTGCTCAAAAACATTTTCGACCGCAATCTTCATAGCACAATCTTGGTCTGTCACTATAATCTTTGGTTCTGCTTTCATTGCCCTCTTGAATCGATCAAAAAGCCACGTGTATGATTCCACATCTTCTTTCACTAATAAACCAAAACCAAAAGTGACTGATTTTCTATGATTATCCAACCCAGTGAAGGGAGCAAATACCATACAGTACCTACATTCATATGTAAAAATATTATTAGATAAATCAGTACACGCCTATTTAGGAACCCATATTTGTATCATGAAAATTTGTTCATAATACGTTGAATAACACTTCCTACACCATTGAAAAAGGTTACCAACATGTCTTAATAACTTTATATATTAGTTTGAAAAACGCTTATTCTTCTATTGAATAAGGCTACCAACATTTATTAATACCTTTATATATTAGTTTGAAAAACACTTCATATATCATTGAAAAACGTTAGCAACATGTCTTAATGCCTTTATATTAGTTTGAAAAACAATTCGTCTGCCATTGAAAAACGTTACCAAAATGTCTTAATATGTTTATATATTAGTTTGAAGAACACTTCGTATGCCATTGACTAAGGTGTTCACTTTGGTTTACTCACAAATGTATAATGAACAAATAATTTAATCATATACATGTTTGTGCCATAAGTTGAGTCAAATGATACAACTTGTCCAAACGCAGCATAGTTGCGTCGTGCTATTGGATCACACCAAAACATCTTTGTAAGCTGGTTTGCTTCATTCATTGTATATTCGAAATACAACTCACTGCAAATCTCCTTACTCTTTTTCAACTTATTTATGGCCATTTGCGCATCGGCTCCCTTTATGTTCTCCATTAAGTCCCTTTTGTAGTTTCTGAACTTTGTGGCTGTTGTACGCAGGTTGCAATATCCACCAACAAGTTATTTCAATAAATTATGCGCTACAACTGGACCCAAATTTGCTCTTGCACAACTTAGCATAAACTTCTTATGACCGATTTTCATTTTCCGGTTACTCTTCAGCAAGGGCCTTGCGTTAGTTAGTATAAGCTCATGATTATGTTGTTCAAGAAAATTAGTAGCAATATATGTACCGTTCACACCGTATTTGAAGCTGATCCATGATTGACAACCCACCCTTTTAGACTTTGTAATACGCTGTCCAGTACTGTTCCCAGTGTTCTTGAACCCAGCTTTATTGCAGCATAGATACATCGAAGATATTTCATCTGAATTTCTAAACTTTCTTTTTGAACTTTTCCTTACATCAAACCCAGCTATTGATGCATATTTACAATAGAACGACTCAGCAGCATCAAGGTTATCAAATCTCATACCAACAACAGGTTTCATACTCATAGGACATCGAGGTATATAATGTTTTGTATTTGTATCATTCTCCTCAATGATGCAATCAAACCCGTACTTAAAATCATCTGTATCTTCAACAACGTCTTCTTCAACATTCTCCTCATTTTCTGAATCGGTAAATTCTGTTTCATCGTCGAACACATATTCTCTCCACTTGGTCGTACCAACTGGAAAAAATCAATTTATTATGATACATCTAATATAACTTTTTCAATAGCGCCATTACTAATTAATCATCGATAACAACTAAATATATTGTTAGCATGCATCAACATTTTTCACAAAATAACAGAATTATTTCCAAATAACAATTTATTATTGTACTGAATAATAATTTTTCATCAAACATCATTCACTTTTTCAAATGCTGATTAGTTCTTTTTACAACCTTTCGATATCAGATAGATAATGCGACTTTTTCAATGTTTCATGTCCATTTTTTCAACATACCTTAATTTTTTTGCGTATTATGCATAGTGTATCCAATATTCGATTTCTACACTTTCACATGTGTTACTGTGGTTTTTTTCAAAACAATCCAACCACTTATTGGGGATGTTAGTCATATGATATATGTAAATTTTTCAAATGTTTAAAAAGGATTTTTCAAACATTAATTATAATATATAATTACTACTCAGTACACATATATCATTCATTACATTAAACATAATTTTTCACGTTACAACAAATTGCTTTTCAATACACATTTCTGTACATAAAAAATTCTTAATCGTCTCTAAGATTTCCTGATTCAACACATGACTAACATATAACCATCTTAATGGTGAAGTTTAACCATTTCGTTTTGAATGTTCTCACCGAGTAGTATTATAATACATTCACAATACTAACAACTGTCAATAACCAATTACAGATTTATTGGACAATACTAATCGGAAATTATTTACTAACCTCTTTCAACGGCGGATCTTGAAACTACTCTCTTCGACATCTTCTAAACAAAATATCTCGATGTTGGGAATGTACAATCGAAGGGAGTTCTGTTCTTGTTTGATGAAAGACGGTTTAGGAGGTTTGATATTCAGTCGTGGATTACAAGATTTTCTATGATTCTGATATGGTTTTTTCAAATTAGTTGTTATTATCTCCCCCTAAATTTAAGCAACCTTCCATTTTAAATTAAACGTGTAAATCATCTTGTACATTCACCCTATTTTTCGACTTTTCCCTCTTTAATATTAACCTTTGATTTTGTTTAATCAAACGCACAATATGTAACCACACATTGCACCCTAAAACGTATTGTACCGGAGCGCTCCCCTATATATATATATAGTATTAAGTTCTGGTAGAAAGGCTTTTAAAGTGGAAAGTGAGGGTGAATATACACCTTTAGATGAAAATAATTAAGCGTTCTAGATTTAAAGGGAAAAGGTACACAATTAGAGTGTGTAAGCATATCAACCTATTATACCCATTAGGCTAATTTCACGGGATTTCCTTATTCACTTTATATTGCTCTCTTTTTCTATTATTCACCATTTTATCTCTTTCCTTCCAAAACTCACGTTCAGTGATTCAACGCACCAGTTCATCTTCTTTCCATTGAAGACCACGGTCCAATCTTAGGTTTTTTTTCATTCTTTGTTGTAATTTAATTGTTAAGAATTGTTTGTTTTTCGTTGTTTAGGGTTTAATCTTTACATATTTTTTGCTGAGCAGATTCTCCAAATACAGCAAAGTAAGATGTTGTCACAATTTTGAACCGGCCAATTGCTCCGCAATATACTTATTTTGTTATCTATCTACGTACACCAGCAATCCAGCATAAGCTAGATGCTATTTTTTGTATTCCTTTTTCATATCCCTGATTAATCAATATAATGGGACTGGCATGCGCGTAAGTTCAGTTTGGATATTTGGATGGGGAATTTTCCCAAATCTGTATATATTCAAAACAGAAGTTGTAGGGGTTTGGAGATCTCCATTGAAGACCTCCATTATAGCTTTGATTTTTGTATCCCCATATGGCCAACACCAAATATCCTAAAAGGTCAGACAAAGAGCTCATCAATTTTATATATTATTGGTTATTTTTGCAATTTTTTGCTTATTTTGATTATTTATGAGAATTCCGTAAGATTGAGAAGATGGAGATCCGTAAAATTGGAAAGATGACGATTGTGTGGTGATATTCACTATATCAGGTTGTGATATTCATGAAACTGGATACTGATATTCGCAATAGTAAGTGAGTATATTTATTAAATGTTAGAGTGACGATGCTTATTGTAATTTGACATTGGATTACATTTAAACGTAGAGCGACAATGTTTATACTTTTTTATTAATGTTGGTATTCATTAAAGTGTGCATTGATATTCATTTTGTAAATTGTTTTATTATATGTTTTTTTACTTTGAGTTTCTTGTTATATGTTTGTATTTATTTTGTGAATAACTATTAAGTAGTTGTCATTGATATTCATTATCTTTCACATTGATATTCCTTTTTGTCAAAGTTCATATTCTTTTTTTTCACATTTTAAACAACTAACGCAAAGAAGATTGTTGAAGAAGCCTTTGTACACGTAGGAAAATGAAGATCAAGGACCTACAATATTAAGTGGAGTATTAAAGATTTGGAAGATGAAGATTAAGAAGATGAAGATCGAGAGATGAAGATAGGGTGGTGATATTCATGAAATTAATTAGCGGTGATATTTATCCATTTTATGTAATTGGGTTGTGACAAGCTCATAGTATTCATGTAGTTGTATGATGATATTCATTTTCATTTTAATATATATTCAATAAAAACGGATGCATTCATTTCAAAAATTATAATGAGATTGTACAACTATTAATTTTAATCCTATTCATCGTAACACAAGTACATATTCATTGTTTATCACAATGGTATTCACCGTAACACAAGTACATATTCATTGTTTATCACGATGATATTCACTCGGTAGACTAGAATGATGCATATTCATTCTTCATCACGTTGGTATTCGATCATCTGACAGGTTATGAGAATAGCGATGAAAAATTACGTCAATGTCAATTAGTTTTGAAAATAAAATCTAATCAATATTGTTTTGATTTTAAAAAAAAGGAGAGATAATTAATATTCACAAAAGATTTCAGATTTTCTACTGATTTGTTTGACTGATAATAATTTCTTTTTTTAATCAATCACTCCTATTTTTTAGGAAACTACCCATATTCAAATCTACAAATTAATCTCATATTTCTCTCTCTATTTTTGTAATTATATACCCTCAAATCTGACCACTCATTTTATCCAATCTGACGTCCCAAATTTCCACTCACTTTCTACCACAATTACCTTTCTACCGAAATATATATATATTTATATAGGGGAGCGCTCCGGTACAATACGTTTTATGGTGCAATGTGTGGTTACATATTGTGCGTTGGATTAACCCAAATCAAAGGTTAATATTAAAGGGTGAGAAGTAGAAAAATAGGGGGAATGTACAGGATGATTTTCACGTGTAGTTTAAAAAGGAAAATTGCTTAAATTTAGGAGGAAAGAATAATAAATAGTTTGAAAAATTAAGAACAGAATCTTAGAAAATCTTGTAAACCCCACGATTTTTATATATGGTAGTTGCATAATTTTAGGGATTGATAAGAATGATAGAAAAATTAAATAATCGAATTTACAAATAAAAAAACTCTGCAGAATCATTGAATATCTATTAGTCGACGTTTGAAAAACTCAATATGATTGTTTGAATAATTATAGAATCATATAATTTATAGTCGATGTTTGAATAACTCGGTTTGATTGTTTGAAAAACTCAATATGATTGTTTGAATAATTACAAAATCGTATAATATTTATATCTGATGTTTGAATAACTCAGTTTGATTGTTTGAATAACTCATTTTGATTGTTTAAATAATTATAGAATCATAAAATATTTATAATCGAGGTTTGAATATCTCAATATAATTGTTTGAATAATTGTAGGATTGAACATGTTTTAACGTTTGCATTATTTAGGTTGAATAAGTATTCGTCTTACCATGAATAACTAAATAAAGGTAGTTGAAAAACAACATTGTTCATCCTGAATAACTAAACTTATTCAATGGTTTTCACTAGTTTTATTAGAATGTATTGACATAAATAATGTATACTATTGAATAACAATTACAGTGCTTCTGAAAAACAATCTTTAACATTATGAAAAATATGTGATTCTTTGTATTTTATGCTATCAATAATCATTACACTGCTTTTGAAATAACAATTACAATACTTATGAATTACATTTTTTTATGGACCGAGGTCAAATACATCAACATTATCATCATTTGGAACATGTTCCCTGGTGCGAAGTCTTTTCAATAGGACCTTGGTACGCTTTGACTTTTCTCCAATGTCCAACTGTTGATCATTACCACCTGTTCCATTTGAAAACTCGGTTAAACACAAATGATATCAGTGTTGCAAAACCATACCATCTATTGTGAAAAAGTATATTGTAAGACTTGAAAAACAATTGCAAAACTGTCATACACATATCAGTGTTGCAAAACCATACTATCCATATTGAAAAACACTCGTTTCATATGCTTATCTAGTTAATCTTTACTATTGAAAAACCATAGTATTTATTGTGAATAATATTGATCATTATCTCCTGTCGGCCATACGAAAAACAAAATATGTATATACGAAAAACAAAATACGTATATATGAATAACAAAGACCCCAAACAAAGTGAAAATCGTATTTAACCTATTCAATATAGTCTACCCAACAAAAACCCCAAATTCAAACCAATTCTATCGCCTACTAAAACATAGCTTCTACTTTCTTCATTCTTAACCTAATAACGCAAATTTCTGCTATAATTGACTCAGTTTTTTTGATAAATCTACTCGTATTTGAATGTTCACTTACCAATTTAGTGAAAGTCGATGATGGTTGTTGTTGTTTTCGCCGACGTCCTTCAACGATTTGGGAGAGTTCGTCATCTTCATCTAAAACAAACAAAAATTCGAATCAGTCAAAAAATCGACCTTAAAAATCCAAAAAGCACACGACATCGTGAAGATTATCGACTAATTACGAACTACAAAATCAAGATTGAATACTTACCAAGGTTTGAGAAGATCTCGTTGGAAGTTCTAGTCGATCCAAATCGTCGGAGGTTAGAGAAGAGAGTAAATCAGTTTACATATTGATAGAGAATGGGGTTTTGAATTATGGATAATTTTTCATGATGGAGAAAATCAAGGGATATTGCCAAAATTAAAAGATTTGTGAAATATTCTAGCGAGATATTAATTAAGGCTCATGTTATGAACCGCCCCATAAAATTAGTATGCAACATTCAATTTATTAAAAATTACAAAACTAGTCCAAACATATTTTTCCTTCCTTTTCCACATTCTCTAGTGTCTGCAACCCTAATTGAAATCTAAATTTCTCTATACTGTTATTTTTTAAAGAATGTCGAGTGACAACGAAAGAAGTTCTCAAGACGAATTACATAGTCGAGATTCAACGGTACGTGTACTATACTACGGTTATTCTACTAATTTTCGGAAGAATGTCGAGTGAATTCATATAATCGTTTCAGAATTGTATATGCACATGCGCAGATTGCGTGCAAAACCATTATGCACGCAATTAAGAGGTGTGCAAAAACGATTTGCACGTCGAAAACTGGCGTGTATAAAGAAGCAGATAATTTGACATAAAACACGTGCACGCAAATATTTTGTGTGCAAAGAAGCAACGCACGGCCGATTATTGTGTGCATATTAGATATGCACACAAAATTTATGCATGCAATATCTTTATTCCCCTAGATAATTTGTGTGCATCAGCAAACTACATACACTTTTATTGCGTGCACACACTTTTGATAGATGTGCACTTCCTGCTCCATTGAAATCATACGCTCGATGGGAAAAAAATATATATAGTGAAAAGTGCACCTTTTGCCCTTAAGGTTTGTATCTAGACCTTAGGTTATATTTGATTCAATGATACAGTCGATGTGGTGATCTTATGGATATTATCACTGAAACATTAATTTCTCCTTTGTTTATTATTTACAGAGTGCCGGGTATGAGATAATCATGATGAACATCAATCCTGAAACCGTGACTACAAATTATGACACAAGTGACATGCTCTATTTTGAACCTCTCACTGTCGAAGATGTTGTAAATATCATTGACATGGAGAGACTTGATGGAATTATTGTGCAGTTTGGTGGACAAACCCGCTTGGAGCTCTCTTTACCAATTCAACAATATTTAGATGAGCACAATCTCCTCTGCTTTAAGCATGTCTTCTCCACGCTTGGCTTCCACCATCGCCTTCTTTTCCTCTGCTGCCTTGTGAATCATCGCGATCTTGTTCTTCATTATCTCAATATACACTGCCTTCTTCTTCTCCAGCTTCTCCTGCTCCCATTTGTCACCAACTCAGACCTTGTTTGTAAAGTAGTGAGTTTTGGACGAAGACAAAAAGGACAAGCGATAATTTACCTCCATCTGCTTGAGCTCGGCCTCCAATGACGCTTTCTTGCTGTTTTCGCAGGCATCAATTGCCGACAGGTTCTTCTGACATGTGCATTACCATACAAGCATCAGACATACAAGTATCAGAAAGAAATAAATCAGTGGACGAATAAGGCAAAAATCAGAATTAAGTCAATTACAAACTTAACATCAATACAAAACATGATGAAAAAAGTAGGAAACTTGGACGAGTAAGGCAAAAATCAGTGGCTAATTTGTTCACTGCTTGTTCATAGCAAGCACCATATATCGCACAATTTGTGGAATAGCTAGTAATCAAGCTGATCCTAAGGATTTGATTCTTACTACTGGCAAGATCCATTGTTAGGGCTCTTGTAGAAGCAAGTACAAATCCTCAATCGCAAAAATTGAAGTCTAACAAACTCTTTCCATACACACAAACAACCAGTGCATTCTTGACACATAGTCATATAATCAACTCTAAAACAGAATTTGTTCTCAGCAAATCAGCTTACGCACCAGATAAGGGAGGAAATGTACAACACTCGGGGGTAATAAAACCCTAGAAATCAAATCAACTAATGTGTTGTAACCTAGGGTGCAAGTGGTGGATAACAGACCAACAATGGCTACTAACCAGATAAGGGAGGAAATGGACAGCAAGCGGGCTAATAAAACCCTAGAAATCAAATCAACTAATGTGTTGTAACCTAGGGTTCATGAAATCAAATCAACCAAGGAAAAGTACTCAATTGAAGAGTGAAACTCACCGGATTAATCGAACTGTTGTCGACTTATGGGTTGTGGACGGATGTCCAGATGAAGGACGGGAGAAGACTCGTCGCGCGGCCGTCGCCTTGGATGTTCGCAGGATTAAGAGGGAGGAGAGTCGGAGAATAGGAGAGGAGATGGGTTGGGCTTATTTTGTAATATTTTACAAATTAATAACTGCAAATTAATTTACAAGGTGCTGCATAGCTGGTATGTTAATTAATCAGGTGTATCACACCCATACAATCTATTTACACCCCATTTTTTTTTAATCTTCACCCTTCATTCATTTAAATCCAACGATGGGAGGTTAACCACATGATGTACTCTAAGAGGCTATTTCACTAGAGCACTATTCTATATATATATATAGGGTCGAGTTCAAGTAAATAGCCTTCTTACGGTAAATAATGAGGAACAATTAGAAGTGTCGGATCTTATATAATTAATGGTGTAGATTTAAAATAATAAATAACTTTTAAAAAATCAAAGAAAAATGGAGCGTAATTCTAGGGATTAGGGTTGATTTAATTTTGGAAAATAATTACTCTAATTTAAGCAAAAAATCAATCTGATTCTCTCTCTTATAGTTTTCATCGCTTCTATATATAAGCGTTGATGAAAAAATTTGCTCTCCTCCTATAGTACATATTGAACAACTAACATATCACAAATGAACAACTACTTTTTCTCGAATGAACAACTACAATCTCGCACCTATTAATAAAAAACAATGAACAACTACTTACTTATGAATGAACAATTATGTATAATCAGAAGAACAACTAGGGTAGTTAGATGTTCTTCTGATTATATCTAATTGTTCATTCATAAGTAAGTAGTTGTTCATTGGTTTTTTATTAATAGGTGTGAGATTGTAGTTGTTCATTCGAGAACAAGTAGTTGTTCATTTGAGAACAAGTAGTTGTTAATTTGTGATATGTTAGTTGTTCAATATGTACTATAGGAGGAGAGAGAGTTTTTTCATCAACGCTTATATATAGAAGCGATGAAAACTATAAGAGAGAGAAGCAAATTGATTTTTTGCATATATTAGAGTAATTATTTTCCAAAATTAAATCAACCCTAATATCGTGAACAACGAAAAAATTAGTTCTATGTATGTAAATTTTTTAATGAACAATTTCTTTATTGTAATGTACAACTTTAAATTAATTGATGAACAATAACTCAACATAATATACATAGTGAACAAGGAACAAATTAGTTCAATGTACGAAGATTTTTTTAATGAGCAATTTCTTTATTGTAATGAACAACTCTATGTTAATTCATGAACAACTTATAATACGATGCAAATGTACGCTACTATAAACTTTACGACGATAAAAAAGATTTTAAAAAAAGGTATAATTTTGGTAACCACCGTAATCTACGGGATAGGTTTTTATTATTCTTTTTTCTTTTAAATCATTAATTCTATCAAATCAGTACCATTCATCTTCCTACATCCAACGATCTTTATTTCTCCTAACTATTTACACTAAATAACCTCCTTACTTGAACTCAACCCTATATATATATACAGGGAGGTTCTGGTAGAAAGTCAATTCTGGTAGAAAGTGAGTGTGAATTTGAGACGTTGAATTAAGTAAATTGATGGTGAGATTTGAGAATGCAAAATAGTTAAAATAGGGTGAATATTACTAGATTAAATTTCATTTGCCTAAAAAAACTTACATCCCTTAAAAGTAGCAAACAAACCATTTAAAAAAATTAAAAAGTAAAGAATTAATATTAGGCAAATCAAATCACGTACAAAATTAAATAAACTTTTCAAGTTCATAAAAAAATGTCCCATATTCCTAGAAACGCTCTATGTACAACAGAAAAAAAACCATGCCTCCTTTCCCATCCGCCCCAAAAATCAAACCCTAGATCTACACCAGTCATTACCTCTTGCTATTAAAAATTACTTATCTCCTCCTCTTTAGATTTTCTATCTGGCTATCCACACAATCTAAAGCCCTAAATCTAAAAAAAAAACAGGTTATGATGTTTCGAATCAACCCAGCGGTGCTTTTAATCTAGAACATCGACGACAGTTTTGACGGATTCGGTGGCGGATCTTCATATGGGTGGTGGGGGTTCTGGAACTTGTGGTTCCGGTGAATCTTTGATTACCTGAATCGTCCACTCTTCTTCCTACTCTCATCCTTGTTTGCTTACATATTCTGATATTCATTTGAACATGGGTTTGTACCTAATCTGAAATTGATTTGAACAAAATCCAAAACATAACTATGGCTGCGGAAGCCACGATATGGGGGACCCCCAAAAGCTCTCTGTGTCGAGAAGGCCAAACACCAAAAATTTCTCTTCTGTGGAGATTAACCCAATTTATTTATATTAATTGGATCATTAAAAGGCAATGAAGCATCATTTATGCAAATCTAGTTCTTGTAGCTTAATCCTAATATTTGTTTATCATTTTTGAAGGTTAATCTAATTTGGATTTAACCTATTGTTCTCTTGTTGTTTGTCATGGATGGTAACTTGGTAAGATAAGAAAAAAAAACAAGAAAAATTTTGTGCTTGGGCCGCAAGTTTGATAAAAGGAAAAGAAAAAAACCAAGATAATTAAAAGGAAAAATTCCTTGGGTCGATAAGAAAAAAAAGAAGTAAAATTAATTAAATTAATGATATTAAATTAAGTCCTTGTAAGGCAAGTTAAATGATATCTCCTTGTTTTAAAATACTTGTCCTCCAAGGCAAGTTTGTGGGTTTCTTGTGTTACAAGTTTGGCTTCTTTCCTTGCGTGACAAGTTTTATTTACTTGTGCGGCAAGTTTTTTCTCTTACTTGCGGGTCAAGATTTTCTTGCGGAGCAGTTTTATGTCTATTTGCGTTGCAAGTAAAACGTTTTGTTTTACTTGCGAGGCAAGTTTGACTTCTTTTCTTGCAGGTTAGCTCAAGGCTTATTTAATGTACTATTTAGAACTGAGTTTGGCGTTGGACCGAGTTGTATTAGGCCAGGTCGCTTGGTGCTTTGAGGCTTCTGAAAATCCTTCATCTCGGAGGAGGGAACTTCAGTAGTCCGTTTCGCACGCCCAAGAGGGGTCGACCTGTTGCCTGCGACACTATTCTTATAGTGCTTTACTCACACCGATCTCAAACTCGTCTTATTTCTTATTTTTCGGAGTTTTGTACCTTTCATAGCTGTTCCTGCTTGTTTTTTACTCTCTTAGTCATTTCTCGGCTGCAGTTTTATTACGACCTCTCGGATTACCAAACTTGTTTGGTATTCCGAATTCTTACCTTATCAAAAAAAAATCACGTACAAAATTTGAAATCTCATATGAATATTGATTCTCTCATATTTTTAAAATAAAAACAAATCATATCTTTAATATTGATTCTATCTTATTTTTAAAACTAATTGATATTGACGTAATTTTGTAGCTCTATTATCGTAACGTACCAGCTGACTGAATATCAACGCGATGAACAATGAATATACATTCTCGCAGATTGTCGAGTGAATATCAATGTGATAAACAATGAATATGTACTTGTGTTACAATGAATATGGTTAAAATAAATAGTTGTATAATAATGACATAATTATTTTATTTTCATTATCGCATGCTGTCAAATTGAATACCAACGTAATACTCAATGAATATCTATATTCATTATAGTGAATATGATCATTAGTAATTATATAATGTCATTATAATTTCGACAACCATATCAACTTCAATGAATATTCCTATATATAATTGTGATTATCAATTTACAATATAATATATATATACATAGCACGAATCGAAAAGCTATATAAATATCACTATTTAATGATAAGAATATAAGTGATAAGAATATCACCAACTAATACAGAGAATATGGTCACCTAGTTACATGAATATCACTAGCTAATATAGTGAATATGACCACCCATTTGACATGACTATCACTAGTTAATATAGTGAATACGACTACCTAGTTATATGAATATCACTGCCTAATACGGTGAATATGATCGCCATCTTCCCTTTCGTCTCTAAGGAACGACTTTGGCTTCTATCGATACCCTTACAAAAGCAAACGAAAATTGTCAATAGTCGACAAACAAAATCAAAGCCTCCTAAACCAAACTCTTAAATCACCGATAAAAAAAAACTGACCTTCTAATATTACAAAAAACAATAATTTAATGTTTGTGAATAGAGATACCGATATTGAGCGAATATTCTCATACAAGCTATAATCAAAAAAGAAAATTTCCACATCAAGAGAATTCAATTCCTGATCCGGTTCAACTGCCACGAGCTAACGAGCCGGAACCAATCAAACACCCAGCTTTGAAAAATCAGAGGTTTCTTCCTCACACAAAAAAAAACTCCTCTCTTCTTCTTCCTCGGATTAATTTCACTTGCGTAATACCCACTAATCAAGAATTAACACCTCACGGAAGTTACAGAAATTAAAATACACCATAAATTCCCATATTTTGAAACTCATCTCTCTCTTTAATTTCTCCCTCTAGAAAAATCAAGAACCCCTCTTTGTTTCTCTTTTTCATCTTCAATCCAATCTCGATCTTCTCCATTAAAATGAAAAACACGAATGTTGCCGAAAAAGATCAAACCCAAACCCAAAATCAAGCCCTAACATTAAAGCTATTGCTCTCAAACATAAGCATCCTAAACATCCTGTGCCGATGAAGCAGTTGGTTGGTGGTTGTGGTTGCTGCTATTGTGTCGGGTAGGAAGAATCGATAAAAGTCGTTTCGTGTAAAAACTATATTATAATAAAGAAGGATGAATACCTGCAATCATATTGATTTCTTCAATGGAGAGAGAAAGAATCATCGAAATTGTTTATCGGAGATGTGGTTTTTGAAAGGAGAAAGAAAAGTGAACGGTGATATGATTTTGGAATGGAAAAGTTATTAAGGAAAAAGTCAAGATAAAAATCCCATAAAATCTGCTAAATTGATATGATATAGTGAGATGTGCCTATTCTACAAGAGTGCACCCATTTTCAATAAATCTGAAGCGTTCAATAAAATTCATCTAATGGTCCATAATAACACTCACTTTTCACCCTAAAGAGCTTTTCTACCAGATCCTGATAATATATATAGGGGACACTCCGGTACAATACTAAATAGGGTGCAATGTGTGGTTAGATATTGGGCGTTGGATCACCCTCAATCAAAGGTTAATAAATAATTATCATAATTAGAAAAATAGAGGAGGGAGTAGGGGATCATTCCCACGTAGATATGAAAAAGGAAGGTGACTGATTTTTAGGAGAAAGAAATAAAAAAGGTGAAAATCAAAATTAGAATCATAAAAAATCTGAATTTCCCAATTGAAAATCACATTCTTTAAACCGTAATTCATCAAGTACGAACTACACAACCTTCATTCGACATTCCAATTTGTTCGAGAAATTGTTGTTGAAGATTCTGATAGTTGTTTTCGAAGATGTCGAAGAGAGGTTTGTCAAGATCTACAATGGAAAGATGTTAGTGACTAGATTTCAAATATGTCGAAACAAGTTGGTCGTTGTTTCCTAATTGAATATTTGTTTTTATTATGTATGTATTTAATCTTATGTGAAAAAATATAAATAACGTTGACTATTAGGTTTTACATAACAATGATATAGTGTAATTGTATAACGCATGAATAATATTGTTTGTTGAAAAAGTATATGCTTAACCTTGAATAAATATGTTTCATATTATGAATAATATAACTGAAAGTGGATTGTAAGCTACATATACTAATATTAATGTTTGAATAAGCAATTTTAACTAATTGAAAAGATGACATTCCTATAATGAATAATATGTCGTCAATTAAATTGATAACGAATTATTCGAATAATATTGAATTATCAATCGAATAAGTGATCTGTATATGATGAATAATATGCGAATGTGTTTACACTTAGTGAACATAAGATAGCGTGACTTGAATAAGCATTTTTTAAGTTTTGAATAATTGTGAGGAATAATATACGAAACTATTAGGTTTTGAATAAAAACGAGATAGTGTAATTGTATAATGCAGGAATGTTGGTTGAAAAAGTATACGTTTGACCTTGAATAATTATGCTTCATATTCTGAATAATATACCGAGAATTGGATTGTAAGCTACAAATACTACTATTAATGTTTGAATAATCAGTTTTAAATAGTTGAAAAAGTGACATTCATGGAATGAATAATATGTCGTCAAACAAATTGAAACGAATTATTCGAATAAGATTGACGTAACAATCGAATAAGTGATCTGTATATGATGAATAATAGGCGAAAGTGTTTACACTTAGTGAACATAAGAAAGCGTTAGTTGAATAAGCATTTTTTAAATTTTGAATAATTGTGATGCATAATAAGATTTCTCTCATTTCCTTATCATCTTTTGAAATTGAATATTCTGAATCATCATTCGACGAATCGGTAGTATCATTACTCTTTTCTAGACCGAGGTCAAATACATCAACATTATCATCATTTGGAACATGTTCCCTGGTGCGAAGTCTTTTAAATTGGACCTTGGTGCGCTTTGACTTTCTCTAACGTCCAGTTGTTGATCATTAATTACCACCTATACCATTTGGAAACTTAGTTAAACACAAATGATAACACAAAAATTATTTGATACAATTACAATTCATATATGGATTAAATAATATCAATATAAATAACTAAATGAAACTAGCCAAAAAACAACATTGGTCATCCTGAATAACTAAACTTATTCAATGGTTTTCACTAGTAATATTAGCATGTATTGACATGAATAATGTATACTATTGAATAACAATTACAATGCTTCTGAAAAACAATTGTTAATGTTGTGAAAAAGATGTGATTCTTTGTATTAAGTTATACTATGAATAACCATTACACTGCTTATGAAAAACAATGATAAATACTCTAAAAAATGTTTGAATTTTTCTATATTGTTAAGCATCAGTCTGTGTAAAAACAATAGAATAACTCATTATAATGAATTGAATAATCCTAATGTTACGTGATTTGAACAACAATTTTCTTTCTCTTGAACAACAAAATACATTCTTTTGAGCAATAATGCTATTTTATAGTAAAGAAAACATACCTTTTTAATGCTTGTGTTTGTTGTTTTTCTTGACCTTGGGAGACCTTGCCATTCTTATCTATTCATTACATTTCACTTATATCAGCGAACACACTAATTGCATAACATAAATATGTTCAAAGTCGGTGACTGGCTAAAAGTCATCGTGCCAAATCAAAAATAAATCCCTAGTTACAAAACTAGTATAGCTGGTAAGTCGGGGTCGAACCCAAGAAACACTTGTAATTCAAAGTAATATTGTTATCAACTTAATAGTAATAAAAAGGGGGGATTTTGATTAATATTCTAAAACTAAGGAATTGAAACAAACAAAGCAAGCAATCAAACAAACCAAAAGTTAGATTTTTATCAATTAAGGAAAACTATCATATTCAAGCATCCACTTTCACCATCAAGTTATTGATCATAGATTCAAACAAGTTATTACTTTTGGTTATTCCTATCCTTATCATTTATAATAAACAAGCCAACGGGTCATGTAAATACTTAATATCAAAACAAACATGAAACGATCATGAATAATAATGATAATAGCAATAAGAACAAGGATAAACAGGATACATGCAAATTGAGTTCCAACGAGTCAAACAAAAAGCATGCAATCAAATCTCTTTCTCAATGGTTTTAGTCCAACAAGTCCTAAAACATTGAGTTGCTACAAAAATTAGGTTTTACTACGAGAAAACCTAGATCTAGCAATAGAGAGTATTAAACTCCAACAAGTTAGCTAGGCATGAAGGAATTAATACAATCAATATAAATTGTGCACAAGAGAATTGAAATAACCTGTATAAATAAACCTGAATGGAAGAATCTCACAATAAATTTGAATCTGAAAGCTTCAACTTGAATAGAATTAAGGGAGTTTAGTTCTCCATAGTAGAGAAAATACAAAAGTCTTGAATATTGAAAATTAGGTCTAAGAGAGGTCTCAAACAAAGGCTGAAAACTAAGCTTAAATAGTCTTGAACAACACGAAATAAAAAGATATAAAATATAAAATAATAAAACTAAGCGGAAGATATCGCGCGTGTCAACTTCAGCAGGGCCGCGATCGCGGCCATTCTTCAAACCGCGGCCTCACCAGCAACCATAAACCGCGATTGCCACCTGAATGTACCGTGATCGCGGCCTTCTCGTAATCGCGACCTTTCTCGGCGACGTGAACCGCGATCGCTCCTGGTGTAAACCGCGATCGCGGCCTTCAGTGATCTTCGACTTCTTCAAATTGTTGTAACTTCGAACCTTCGGCCTTCAAACCTATTCTTCAATAATGCTTCTAATAGGCCTAAAACTCTATAAAAAGATGTACTAAAAAGTCCTAGTTACGCTGTATAAAACACAACATATCAAATTCCCCCATACTTAGACCTTGCTCGTCCTCGAGTAAGCTCAAAATCAAATCAAGCAGGACAAATCAACAAAGGTCCACAGGAAGCAATGGGAGAAAATGATCTAAAAGTAAAAAGCACTCAACAATAAGCTCACAACTCGAACCCAAGTAAAAGAATGAAAGTGCATACAATACAGTCCTAGCACAATCTATCACTCAAAACATTATACATACATCAAAGAAAAGATAAAAACCCATAAACAATAATCCCCAAGCCCCAACAGAAATATTCATAGGCACTCATATATTTTTTTTCACTCATTCTACTTAGGCGCCCTTTTGGGTTTTCACCTAACCGCTCATTTCATTTTTCAATAGATGTGCTCACCAAGCTCACTTTCACTCTTTTTAACCTCTTATTACCCCAGCCTAATACCGGTCCGGGCCCCTGATTTTTGCTTGAGCCGCCCTTTGAGGTTTTGAACTCAGCACAGGATTTAATGTTTTTTTCTTTTTTTTTGAATCTGAAATGCAACTATACATATATATATATATAACAGCAAGTACTCCCTCCCCCATACTTAAATCTTTCATTGCCCTCAATGAAATAAAAGACAAATCAGATTAAAATAAAGGAAGGGAAAACAACAGACTCACTGTGGTGGGGCAGGTGGATGATATTGTGACCAATCAGGAAAGCCTGGCCACATGTGACTGAAAAACTCATGGTGCTGCCCATGCACCTGCTGAATGGACTGAACAGTGGATGCTAGAGCACTCTGTTGAGCTGCTAACTCTCTCTGCTGCTCTACAATATCTCTCTAGGTAGCAACTATCTCATTCTGGGACATATTAAGTCGTCCCATCTCCCAAAACATGAGGTTCTTCCAATCAAGATCAAAATGCACACCCCCAGAACCTCTATCCGCAGCAGCATCCCAAGCAGAGGTGTCTCCATAACCTCCATAACCACCTCTGTATGTAGCAGCTCCACCATCATCATAACCAGCATATCCTCATTTCGCCTAACTCGACGTACCAACAGGTACTGTACTAGAACTAGCACCCCATCCAGTAGACGAAGTACCAACATCGGCTCAGGTACCAGCACCACCTCCTCTAAAATCAGAACCACCAGCTCTAAGATCTCCTCCGTCATCACCATCAAGATCCTCCATCTCAACATCTGGAGCAGGCATCTCCTGCTGAGCAACGCCCCCACCCACAAAATCAGACGGTATATATAGATAAGCCAATGTAGGGCCAATGGGCATGTGCCTGGGAAGCCGTAAATAATCAACAGTTGGAGAACCCAAAGTCCATATGTACCCCTCTTCCACTGATCCTTTCAAACAATGCCCTCTTGAGCTGGTTCTCATTGAACACGTACTCACCACTGTCAGGTCGTCCAAGCACCTCATCTCTCACAAATACTCTGGCAATTAGAGTGATCATTCCACCTATAGCAATCTTGCCAGTGTCCTTCAAAATCTTCTTAACACTCATTAGAAACAAATCTACCCAATCAGGAATGACATCCTTCATAGGCATAAGACACCAGATCATACTCATGTCAAAACGAGGTGCCTTATTAACCTCCCCTTGCCCCGAAAAAGTCATAGACAACACCTTGTGACAATCTAATGCAGGGATGAGTAATGCAGTAGTTATATTCACCCTTCTTAGGCAAAAACCCAACACTTGTAATTGCCTCCCAAAAATCATTAAAACCTGAATCTTTACCAACTGTCTGCCAATTAGCAGAAGGAGCACCAGTAACACCAAAAACTCCTGCTAAACCCTCCCTGTCTATATAATATGGCTCATCCAAAATATGAAATTTGAACAAACCATTATCATCATGAAAAGTAGACAGAAACTCCAACACAATATTCTTATATGTAGGGGCATTCAGATCAATAAAACCCCCTAATCCACCCTCCATCAGAAACCTCAAAGTGCAATCATACATGCCTAGAGTCCTTAGCATCTCAACATCAAAAAATTTTGTACTAGTAAATTTCCTCTTAGCCAAAGAATCCGACTTCTTCTTTTGTGCAGCACTTAACTTCTTAACAGGATATGCCATTTGTAATGTAACTAATCAGCTCAACAACAAAGAGGCGAAGAAGCAACTTACAGAAACTGAAACGGAGAAATTTGGTGTACGGCCGCGATCGCCAAAAATATGGGCAGCGATCGCCGTTCTGGGGCAATGCCGCGATCACGGTTTTAGACGGCAGCGATCGCGGTTTATGACATTCGGCGATTCTTTGGCAGCAACGAACTCCGGTGTCACGGCTCCCTTTGTCACCGAGCTGCGGTCGCCGATCTAATTCGTCTACAAAAAAACCGAGGAAGAGACGAGTATGAAGGTGGTGGATTGAAAGTGATGGAATGAAATTTTTTTGGGGTTTTATAGATTTGATTTTGTGAGAAAAACAGAGGGGTAGAGGGATTTTTATGAATGGATTTGGATTTATGAGAGGGTGAGATTTATAGATCCGGGCTTTTCCCTTGGAAGAAATTTTTTGGTGGTTGAAGGTTGAAGGAAGGGTTTTAATGGAGGTTGAAGAAAGGAGTGAAAAAGATAGAAGAAGAAGAAGAGATGAGGCGTAGAGGAGTAGGGCCGGCGGTGGGAGTGGCCCTACTGCCTCGTCATTTGTATTTATTTATTTTTATTTTTTTATATCTCTAAGCGATCGCGACTAAGGACGGCCGCAATCGCGGTTTTTGCAATCTACCATCAAATTCTTCGAAAAACGTCCCGCGATTGCCCTTTTTTAAGGGGCGGTCGCGGTTTGTCCTCAGACATGTTCTTTCGAACCTAGTACCTGCATGTTAGCTCAAGAGATTGAAAAGAAAACTAAACAAATCAAAAACAGAAAAAGAAACAAGAAAACTTACCTCGGGTTGCCTCCCGAGCAACACCTTTGTTTAATGTCGTTGGCTCGACATTAGTGCTCTTTTAATCAGCAATTGGGGTTGGATCATCAAGACCCACCTCTTATAGAACTTCTTGGATGACTCCCTCATGGTATTTCTTCAATCTTTGACCATTTACTTTAAAAACCTTTTGGGAGTCCCCATCAAATAATTCCACAACCCCATGTGGAAAAACTCGAGCAACTGTATACGGTCCAGCCCACCTAGAACGGAGCTTCCCTAGGAAGAGTGTGAGATGAGACTGAAAAAAGAAGGACCTCTTCTCCAGCTTTGAATTCCTTCCTTAGGATGTTCTTTTCATGTCATGCTTTGGTTTTATTCTTGTAATTCACAGCATTGTCATAAGCATTCAATCGCAACTCTTCCAATTCTTGCAGTTGTAATTTTCTAAACTCTCCATTTTCTTTGATGTTGAAATTACATTTTTGGACCGCCCAATAAGCTTTGTGCTCGAGCTCAACTGGCAAGTGACAGCCTTTTCCATAAACCAATCTGAAAGGAGACATCCCGGTGGGTGTCTTATAAGCAGTACGGTACGCCCACAAAGCATCATTGAGTCTCAAACTCCAATCTTTCCTGTTGGGTGCCACCGTCTTCTCCAAAATTGATTTTATCTCCCTATTGGACACTTCAGCTTGTCCATTGGTCTGGGGGTGATAGGTTGTAGGGATCTTTTGAGTGACATGGTACTTCTTCAATAAAGCACTCACAGTTTTGTTGTAAAAAATGAGTACCCCTGTCACTTATCAAAGCTTTCGGAATCCCAAATCTGGAGAAAATGTTGTCTTTAAGGAAACCTGCAACTTCTTTTGAATCATCAGTTCTGGTGGCCTTTGCTACCACCCACTTGGAAACATAGTCCAACGCAAGTAAAATATACAGATTCCCATAAGAAGAGGGGAAAGGTCCCATGAAATTAATGCCCCAAACATAAAAAATTTCACAAAATATCATACGTGATTGAGGCATCTCATGTCTCTTAGAAATATTACCCACCCTCTGACAACGATCACATGATTTACAGAAAGCATAAGCATCCCTAAAGATATGAGGCCAATAAAAACCAACTTCTAGCACTTTCCTAGCCATTTTGTTAGTCCCAAAATGACCACCACATGAATAGGAATGACAAAAAGAAAGGATAGATTGTACCTCGGAATCCGGGACACAACGTCGAATTACCTGATATGTGCAGTGCTTCCATAAATACGGATCATCCCAGACATAGAATCGAGATTCATGACGCTGCTTGTCCTTCTGAGCCTTGGTAAAATTAGGAGGAAACTCTCCTGAGACGAGGTAGTTGACAAGATTCGTATACCATGGCTTGAAGGAATGGATTCCTAGAACGAATTCCTCGAGTCGCAGCTCGTTACCGCAGTCGCCATCCGGGCCGCGATCGCCATTGGATGGGGCCGCGATCACGGTTTCTTCAAATGCGATTGCGCCTTCTATTGGCAGCGATCGCGGTTTTCTGCCAGTTTCTTCGGAGCTCTCAGTTAACAAACCGCGATCGCCCCTTGCGGTGGCAGCGATCGCTGTTTCTTATTCAGCCTCGACTCCGAAAAGCGTGTCATCGAGGAATCGTCCTTGAATCTGCTCTTGACTTTCTGACTTGTCTTCCACATGTACAAGCTGGCTCAGGTGATCAGCCACAAGGTTTTCAGCTCCTTTTTTATCCCTTATCTCAATATCAAACTCACTTAGCAAGAGGATCCATCTTATCAATCTTGGCTTAGCCTCCTTTTTCGCCATTAAATAACGAAGTGTTGCATGGTCTGAATAAACTATCACTTTTGTCCCCAATAAATACTGCCTGAACTTCTCCAAAGCAAACACTACAGCAAGCATTTCCTTTTCAGTGGTGGAGTAGTTTCTTTGGGCATCATTCAAGGTCATGGAAGCGTAATGTATGACATGAGATGCTTTAGCTTCCTTTTGACCCAAAACAGCCCCAACAGCATAATCACTTGCATCACACATGATCTCAAAAGGTTGAGACCAATCCGGGGCTTGAATTATTGGTGCACAAGTAAGGCGAGTTTTCAGCTCATCAAACGCCTTTTTGCATGCCTCATTGAACTCATAAGGCACATCATTCTTCGGCAATTCACATAACGGGGCTAAGATCTTTGAAAAGTCTTTAATAAAAACCTGCGATAAAAACCTGCATGGCCTAGAAAAGAACGCACTTCACGCACATTAGTAGGATAAGGCAAGGACTGAATGATATCAATCTTTGCCTTATCGACCTCAATACCCCTGGATGACACTATGTGACCTAAACCTATGCCTTGCTCAACCATAAAGTGACACTTCTCAAAGTTTAGAACCAAATTGGTTTCTACACATCTTTGAAGGACTAAAGAGAGTTGGTTTAAACAGGCATCAAAGTCATCACCATGTACTGTAAAGTCATCCATAAAAACCTCCATAAAATTCTCAATATACTCAGAAAAGATGCTTACCATACACCTTTGGAACGTACCGGGTGTGTTACATAGTCCAAATGGCATTCTGCTGTATGCAAAAGTGCCAAAAGGACATGTAAATGTCGTCTTCTCTTGATCCTCTGGTGCAATAGCAATCTGAAAGTACCCTGAATAGCCATCTAAAAAGCAGTAATAGGAACGACCGGTAAGTCGCTCAAGCATTTGATCAATGAATGGCAAGGGAAAGTGATCTTTTCTGGTTACTGTGTTCAGCTTACGGTAATCAATACAGACTCTCCAACCAGTCTGAACTCGTGTGGGGACTAATTCCCCATGCACATTTTCTACCACTGTAATACCGCCCTTCTTGGGTACAACTTGGATTGGACTAACCCACTGACTATCAGAGATGGGATAGATCATACCTACCTGTAGGAGCTTCAACACCTCCTTTTTTACTACCTCCATCATAGGTAGGTTGAGCCATCTTTGTGGCTGCCTGGATGGCTTGGTGTTATCTTCTAGGAGGATCTTATGCATACATGTAGAGGGACTAATCCCTTTAATGTCAGCAATGGTCCAACCTAGGGCTGTCTTGTGCTCTTTCAGTACCTGCACCAATTTCTCTTCTTGTTCCTTGGAGAGTTTGTTAGAAATAATGACATGCAAAGTGTCACCATCTCCAAGGAAGGCATATTTCAAGTGATCAGGGAGCTGTTTAAGCTCAACTTCTGGTGCCTATACTACAGAAGGAAGCAATTTCTCGCTAGGGAGAGTTAGTGGTATGGGCCCAATGGCCAAAGCATCAGCAGGGGATTCACAACAAGCACTCAAATCAACAAGGATCTCATGATATCTATCAGGCAAATTATAATCCATGCATGAAATTTCAATGTCATTCTCTAAAACAGATTGTAACTCATCACCATAAGTAGTATCAAATACATCTTGCACAATGGGATCAATTACATCAATGGAACAAAGAGAATGATCATCTTGGGGGTATTTTATAGCATTGTCCATACTATATTCAAATATCTCCCCATCAAACTCCATAGTTAGGACACCTTTACACATATCAATTTTTGTTTTTGCAGTTTTCATGAAAGGTCTACCTAACAGAATGGGTGTAGCATGCACATCATGATCCATGTCAAGCACAAAGAAATCAGCAGGGAATATCAAGTTATCAACCATGACAAGGACATCCTCAACAACCCCTTTCGGGTAGACTGTAGACCTATCAACTAATTGAACAATAACACCAGTTTCATGCAAAGGTCCTAAGCCTAGTGAAGTGTAAACAGAATAAGGCATGAAATTAATAGAAGCACCTAAATCAAGCATGGCTTTATCAATTTTAGTGTCTCCTATTATACAGGGAATGGTAAACATGCCTGGATCATTGCACTTCTTAGGCATTAGCCTTTGAAATACAACAGAGACATGTTCACTAACCTTAACCTTTTGTTTCCTTTTAATATTTGGTTCCTTTTAATTGTGCACAACTCTTTTAGAAATTTAGCAAACCTAGGAATGCTTTTAATCATATTCAGCAAAGGGATGTTTACCTCACACTTAGAGAATGTCTCAAAGATCTCCTTGTCGTTCTCGGGCTTCCTTGTGTCTTTGAGTGCTTCAGGAAAGGGAGGGGGTGGCTTCTGAGAAACCATAGAAGGAAAATCCGGGAAAACATATTGATCTTCGGAATCTGGGGCCTGACCGGGATCGCGGTTCTTGAAGTTTTCGGAAATCATCGCCACCGCGATCGCGCCCCTGAATGGGAGCGATCGCTGTTTCACTCTTCTCAAATCCCGAGGCCTCAGTTAAGGGGCCGCGATCGCCATTGGTGGGGGCCGCGATCGCGGTCTCTTCAGCCGCGGTTGCGCCTTTTTGTGGCGGCGATCGCGGTTCTTCGAAACTCGCGTCAACTTTTGGCAATTCTTTTCCACTTTGTAATATAATCGCACTCACATTCTCCCTTGGATTTATGGGCTGAGCTGGTAATCTACCTGAATCTTTGGCCTCCAATTTGCTTACTGCAGTAGCCAGTTGACTGGTTTGAGTCTCATTATTCTTGATACTAGCTTGAGTGCTTTGGATACTCGTCTGTGTGTTTTGTCCCAACTGGTCTACTGTGTTAGAAAGCCTTGCAAACATCTCTTCAGCATTGAATGGAGTGTTTTGATTTTGAACTGGAGGTCTAGGAGCGTAAGGTTGCCTGAATTGTTGATTTCCTCCTTGTTGATTATATTGAGGTTGATTTTGATTCCCATATCTCAAATTTGGATGAGCTACCCAGCCTAGGTTGTATGTATTAGAATAAGGATCAAAACGAGGTCTAGGAGGTCCATAGCCTCCTATAGTATTAACCTCAGCCTGAGGTTCCTGGAGTTGTGGGCAGGCATCAATAGGGTGAAGTGTGTCAGCACAGATTTCACATGCCTTCAGTTGTTGAGGGGTTCCTTGCAGCATGAACCTCTTTATCATCTCATTTAACTCCGCCACCTCAGATCTTAAAGCAGAAGATGAGGAGTCTACAACATTGACTCCTTTAACGCCAGTTCTCTTGTTGAATTGCCTTGAGTTCTCAGATAGCTTAGAAAAGAGCTCAAGGGCATCCGCTAGTGTCTTGTTCATCAGGCTTCCACCACAAGCTGCATTCACCATTCTGCGCTCATCTTCCAATAATCCACCAAAGAAGTAAAGCACCAGGTCCTGATTAGAATACCCATGATATGGGCAACTAGAACACAACTAGTATAGCTGGTAAGTCGGGGTCGAACCCAAGAAACACTTGTAATTCAGAGTAATATTGTTATCAACTTAATAGTAATAAAAGGGGGGATTTTGATTAATGTTCTAAAACTAAGGAATTGAAACAAACAAAGCAAGCAATCAAACAAAGCAAAAGTTGGATTTTTATCAATTAAGGAAAACAATCCTATTCAAGCATCCACTTTCATCATCAAGTTATTGATCATAGATTCAAACAAGTTATTACTTTTGGTTATTCCTATCCTGATCATATATAATAAACAAGCCAACGGGTCATGTAAATACTTAATATCAAAACAAACATGAAACGATCATGAATAATAGTGATATTAGCAATAAGAACAAGGATCAACATGATACATGCAAATTGAGTTCCGACGAGTCAAACAAAAAGCATGCAATCAAATCTCTTTCTCAATGGTTTTAGTCCAACGAGTCCTAAAACATTGAGTTTCTATAAAGATTAGGTTTTACTACGAGAAACCTAGATCTAGCAATAGAGAGTATTGAACTCCAACAAGTTAGCTAGGCCTGAAGGAATCAATACAATCAATATAAATTGTGCACAAGAGAATTGAAATAACCTGTAGAAATAAACCCGAATGGAAGAATCTCACAATAAACTTGAATCTGAAAGCTTCAACTTGAATAGAATTAAGGGAGTTTAGTTCTCCATAGCAGAGAAAATACAAAAGTCTTGAATATTGAAAACAAGGTCTAAGAGAGGTCTCAAACAAAGGCTGAAAACTAAGCTTAAATAGTCTTGAATAGCACGAAATAAAAAGATATAAAAAATAAAATAATAAAACTAAGCGAAAGATATCGCGCGTGTCAACTTCAGCAGGGCCGCAATCGCCATAATGCATGGCCGCGATCACGACCATTCTTCAAACCGCGGCCTCACCATCAACCATAAACCGCGATCGCCACCTGAATATACCGCGATTGCGGCCTTCTCGTAATCGCGGCCTTTCTCGGCGATGTGAACCGCGATCGCTCCCGGTGTAAACCGTGATCGCGACCTTTAGTGATCTTCGACTTCTTGTTGTAACTTCGAACCTTCGGCCTTCAAACCTATTCTTCAATAATGCTTCTAATAGGCCTAAAACTCTATAAAAGGATGTACTAAAAATTCCTAGTTATGCTGTATAAAACACAGCATATCAATCGGCCCAAACAAAGTGAAAATCTGTTTTTAACCTTGTCAACATAGTCTCCCCAGAAAAATACCCAAATGCAAAACCAACTCAAACTAACACAAACTCTGTACCAACCAGAAATCTACATGTATCTACTAATTTGTACTTAACAAGCCAAATTTATCCAACACCCTCATTGTTTAATAAAAAAAACGCAAATTAAAGTATCAATATCTATAATTTCGATTCCAAATTTTCATAATAGAACGAATTCATACCAACTATCGCCTTCTAAAACCTAACTTCGAATTTCTTCATTCTTAACCTAATAACGCAAAATCATGCCCGATTCGACTCAGTTTTATCGATAAATTTACTCGAAACTGAAAGTTCACTTACCAATTTAGTGAAAATAGACGATGCTTGTTGTGGTTTTCGTCGGCCTCCTTCAGTGGTTTCCAAGTGTCACCGATAGAGAGAGCAAGAAAGGAACTGTAAAATAAGAAAGGAGAGAGAGCATTGAATATTTGAGGAAATAATAATTCAGATAGCAAAAATTTAGGAAACTGAAGCATATTAAACATCTGTAAATTATTTTCATTGGCTTAATTTTTCATCTGGTGTATCACCCCTGTAAAACCCCAGTGGTTTATAAGGAATTGAGGTGCTACCCATGTCAACAAGAGCTCTTCCTTTTCTAGGTTCGAGTGAGGACAAAGAACTTAGAAGTTAAGCGTGCAGGGGCGGGAGTAGTACTAGGATGGGTGACCTCCTAGGAAGTCCTCACGTTGGCATGGGATAGCGCTTCTCTAGGGCCTCGGGCCTTACAAATGGTATCAGAGCCGACTCTAGGGTACGAGTTGGCTTGGCCCGGTGGGCGGTCACTCAACCTAGAGGGTGGTGCTTGGGCATTGACGAGAACGTCAAGTGTTTAAGTGGGGGAGATTGTAACACCCTGGTGGTTTATAAGGATTTGAGGTGCTACCCATGTCAACAAGACCTCTTCCTTTTCTAGGTTCGAGTGAGGACAAAGAACTCAGAAGTTAAGCGTGCAGGGGTGAGAGTAGTACCAGGATGAGTGACCTCCTGGGAAGTCCTCGCGTTGGCATGGGATAGCGCTTCTCTAGGGCCTCGGGCCTTACAACCCCCATCACACCGGTTTACACCACATATTTATTCAATCCTCACCCTCCATTTATCTTAATTAACCATATGCTTTACCTTAATAATGGTTATCACTATAGCATTATTCTATAATATATATATATATATATATCTGTGTGTGTGTCTATTTTGTACGTTAATC
The DNA here is from genome assembly GCA_964016875.1 of Fallopia convolvulus. Classification (NCBI taxonomy): domain Eukaryota; kingdom Viridiplantae; phylum Streptophyta; class Magnoliopsida; order Caryophyllales; family Polygonaceae; genus Fallopia; species Fallopia convolvulus. The sequence continues at coordinate 32,826,816 of OZ024721.1, read as the reverse complement.
CGGAGAGACGGACAACACCATTTTTTCGCTTGTTTCCCAAATGTTATCGAGTTTACATCCAATTAATCAGATGGATAATTCTAACTTGCATCTCTAACATACAATCAATCGACCCATCCACCCCGCAACAAACTATTCTTTCCCCTACACGTGTTAGGACCTATACCACCTGCTTCTCATTGCCATACAACGTGTCACGTAGATCGAGGATAAAATGCATTGAGAATCATCATCGATATATTATTTGCTGCTCCTCACCAGTAAACTTGAGTTAATTTCTTCCCTAGCCCGAAAACCAGAAATGAAGGCTGCAAGAATGAACGCATTGGAGTCGGTAAAAGAGAATGTGGCGGACGTAGCGGACTCGGCGCGGTCAGGGCTGGAGAAGACGAAAGTCATCCTCCAGGAAAAGGAGGAAACCATGAGCGCCCATAACAACGCCGAGAGGGTGGCGGCCAAGGACCGCAAGGAAGAGCGCTTGGCCACCGCCGAGCTCAACAAGCAGCTAGCTATGGAGCAGAACGCCGTCCAAAGAGCCGCCACCACCACCCATATTTACACTACTAGCGGCTTGGGCTTGGGCCACCTGATTTCGGGTCCTTGACGGATGGGCCGAGCTACACCGCGGGTCCCCCTCAGATGTTTGCGCCACCGCCTCGGCCTACAACTCCAAGAGATGTTACCTAGCTACATGCTTAGTTAACATATATGTACAATGCTTACGGAACACATTTTGTTGAACGTTGGATAAAAAAAAATCTAATTCACATTCTCATGGGTTGATTATTGAACGTTGATTGTCATTGATTTATCCTAGTTTTATTTGTCAAAAGTCAGAACCACCAATAGACCCATAGGGGTGGCAACGGGTTAATGCATAGTAGAAAAAAAAATTATTTTATCCTTTATTATGCTAATCAGTGAGTCAAAAGTAAAATAGATATTTAGAAGGTGCAAATTTGTAATAACTCTGATAAATCCAGTAGTTTCATTTAATTTATTATGAAGAACAAAAAAAGTAGGCGAAATCGCCGAAAACCACCCTTATAATAGCCTATATTATTACAAACCACCCACTATGCTTGAAATTGTTGAGAACCACCCTTATAACTTAACCCGTTAAAAATCAGCCACCCAAACACGATTTTCCGTTTGTCTATCGTGAAAGGTAGAATTTTTTTTAATTCCATTTATTAAAAAAGATAATTCCATTTGTTTTTTAATTCCGTTTGCCTATTGTATTTCGTATTCTGTTCTCCTCCTCCTCCTTTCTCCACGCAGAACACTCCTTCTACAGACTACCGCTCTTCCACCGAACTCCGACTGTCGTCCGCTATTCTCTTACCAACCTCTATCACCGACATACCCTAATCGGGCTACGATATCACACTGGCAAGTTTGAGTTTGAAATACTAACTGAAAAAATGCATGTGCGTGTATTTTTTGTGTGGAGACGTAAATTAAATTGACTGAAATTGAAAGTCTTTGCTCTATATTCATTCATTCTAGGTCATATATATGGTGATCTTATCCAGTCTAGGTCAATGGGTTAGGTTTTGAATTTGGGGGTTTTGTTGAGATAGGTTAGTGTTTGAAAATTGGGTTTCAGGTGCAATGCCATGTTATTGAATTTTGATATTCACTTTTTGATATTTGGAAATTAAATGTGAGTTAGTGATTATTGATGCTTCTTTTTCATTTGGAGATTGGAATCACCCAAGCCAAAATGAGGCTAATAAACTCTTCTAGCTACTTGTGCAGACATAACAAACCTATATGAGTGAAGCTTTCTAATTTCTTCTTACTCTATTCAAGAACTTTGATATTTATTAATGGGTTCTAGATTTTATTTTGTTGCCTGAAACTGAATTTGAGATAAATTGCACTTTTATTGGCATTATCTATTTGTTGGGAATTGTATTTGTGGCTGCATAAAGAAAATCATAAGAAATTTGCATATTCCATTTGAATACTTGAAGTTGTGTTTTGTAATTGTTAGAGTGGTTTGTTGTGTCAAGTTTATAGGCTCTCTTATCTTTCTTAACAGCTTGTTAAATATGTGAAATCAGGAGATTGAGATCGAAGCTACGAATTTGCGTGTTGGAAGAACTTTTGCAGTTGCGAACATTAATATTCAAAAGTTATGTGTAAAATGATAGCACAGGGATGTCAAACCAAATACACTGTTGTGAGCAAAATGTAATAATAGGATTTTCATTATCTCACTATTGTTTCTTGAGATGAAATAACTTAATGTCAAGCTAAGGATGTGTAATTGCGAGATTCAAATAGCTGAATAAATGATACATGAAAACACTATGTAATATCTATCAAGTATTATTTATCGAAATCATTTAGATTTTGTATATTCTAATTCTGGAACCCTTGGAGTTAATTTTGTTGCGTCCGTGGCAACTTTTTTCAACCAGCCAAACTAAAGATGGGAATTGAAAAATGCATTGATCGTAGATTATAAAAAAATAGTAATAAATTGTACAAGAGAAGTGCTAGTATAGAAAGTAGGCAAAGGCTTGAACTATGTTCTCTTATCTCTCCACCCTGTTTAAATGCATGGTACCTACAAAACGCTTCAGCATCAGCTGGTTCTAATATGTTTCTCTTCTCCACATACTGTAACGAAGAATAAAGAGATGAAAAATATGATAAGATGTTATGGGGATGAAAACGGGTTCTTAGAAGAAAAAAAATTAGTCCTTTTCAGGCTCATTGAGCAAGGAGTAACCAAGCAATGTCTTATAGAATAAATTCACTACAAACATGTAGGATAAATTCAGTACAAAGCAAATACTATATAGGTTAAATTCAATAAAAAAGTTTAAGCATTTAGTTCAAAAGCACACAACTTGATAAGAAGTTGCAAAAACTCACACAAAAAGTTACTTAATTTAATCATCAGAACACACCACCACCTAAGCATATTAGCCACTTGAATGCCTAAGCACATTAGCCAATTGATCCTTCGTTCCAATCACCCTTTTTGTGGACTTTGGAAGAGGAAAATATGAGCTTGACGCGATTGCCTCATCTCCTCTCGATTGTGGTTGTTGTACATTTGATTGGTTGTATGGAACCTACATAATTTAGAGACATTTTAAGCTAATTCATAAAATGAATAGGAATATCATATCACAATTAGAGTATTTTTAGTACCTCCACAGAATTACTAGAAAATGGAGTAGCTGAAGATTGTGTTCCAGTATCTAAATTCCTAGAAAACTCCCCACTTTGGCACTACAAAAAAGGAGGCAAAGTTACTATATCATGAATACCAAAATTCATAGTTCACATAAATTACTAAAACACAAGTTTATATACCACATCATAGCTAGCTTGATTGGGATGGACAATTGTAGAACCTGGTACGTTGCTTCCAAGACGAGAAGAATCCTACAAAATAAAATTGTTGTAAGTTCATATGAAAAAGTAATAAACTTATCTTAATATAGAGATTAAAGGTCCATGACTACCTTTCTTGTGTACTTTCTTTTTTGAGAACCCATATAGACAATACTTGGGTTTTTAGGTCTTCCTCCAGTGTTAAGTTGCTTTCCCGGCAGAGGTGGTTTAGGTGGATTATTGCACTTGTTCTTGTAGTGACCAGATTGTCCACAATTAGAACATTTTGTTTGTCCTACAATTCTTATCCTTTTCTTCTTGCTTGGTATCTCTTCTCCAACCTCTCTTCTTCTAGCCTTCTTAGGCCTCCCGGGCTGTACAATATACTTTGGTGGTTCCGGTGCCTGGTGACCAATCCTTTCCCATTGGGCTTCTCCGGGCATTGGATTGATGATGTTGTTATAAGCCCTCAAGTAAGTCTCCTTAGTAAAAAAGAAGGGATGCACAAACTGTTCTAAGTTGTGCATGTACTTCATGATGCAACACATTGCATGAGGAAAGTGAATACCAGTAGGATCCCATCTATTACAGCCACAACTCCTTTGAGCCAAGTCTACAACATAAGTCTTTCCATAATGGTCAACCTCAAATCTGTCTCCACCCCCAAAATAAGGTGTACAACTCCTCAAACATTCTTCCTTGGCAAGTTCTATTCTTTTCTTAGTATGTGGTATAAACATACCCTCATACTTCATCATGCCTTCTCGCTTAGCTAAAAACTTCTTCATCAATTTCCTTCTAATCCACTAACACATGGACAATATAGGCAACTCTCTTGCAGGTAAAATTAGTGAATTAAAACTCTCACACACATTGTTCAGTAGCATATTGGATTTTGTGTGATGCTTGAATCCATGCCTAGACCATGAATTTGGATTTGCATCAATCAAGTATTTATATGCACCTTCGTCCAACTTCCTTACCTCATTCATCACACAATCAAAATCAAGAGTAGTGTATGCCCTGGCAGCTGCCCATACAGAATCCTTGAAAGTCTTACCGGGCCATCGTCCTTTGAAATTATTGTACATGTGTCTAACACATACCCTTGTTTCAGCCATCGGAGCAACATCACGTAATGCCTCAATTAGACCCTACAAAAATAGTGAATGTTTAATTTAAAAATGAAAATAAAATATTATTGATATTATCAAAATATGAAATAAAAATGGGATGGGAAAAAGTTATACCTTTTGTCGATCAAATATGAAGGTGGGGTTACTTTCCCCAATATCTCGAATTAGAATGTCTAAGAACCAACCCTATGTCTCCTTTCTCTCTGCCTCAACAACAGCATAAGCAATGGGATATATGTTCTCATTTCCATCCTTTCCAACTGCAACCAACACCTGACCGGTGTATGCACCCTTCAAATGACAACCATCCAATCCTATTATTGGTCTACAACCCATTAAAAACCTTGCTTGCAAGCATCAAAACAAGCATAAAGTCTCTGAAACAACGGCTTCTCTGGATTTTCTAAACACACCTTCACATAACTAGAGCTTCTTGGATTCCATTTCTTAATTGTTGTTGCATAATCCCAAAACCTACCATATTGTGCCCTAGCATCACCATGTGTTATCAACATTGCCCTAAACCTAGCATTCCATGCCTGGTTGTACATGATGTCGATGGTGTGGTCCCTTCTCACAACATTAATAAACCCTTCCAACTTCCATTGTGGATCATCTCTATAAAATTCTAGATATCTCTCTGCTAGCCATATCGATGTCAACTTAGAATTCTCATGTTGACATCCACAATCATGCTTTGCAACCTAGTTCTTTAATTGAAAACTCCCATCTGCACCCATCTTTCTAGCACATGCCTTAAACCCACACTTCACTTTCTTACGCACACATTTTTTTCTAGCATGCTTCATACCACATTCACACTTTAGCTTACAATAGGCAGATACCTTAGACTTGTCACTGCGCACATAGTAATAATCACCACCATTTTCTATGGAAACCTGCCTTAAAGCTCTTCTAAAAATGTCATTGGAACCAAATATCATGCCAACTTTCAGATTGATTTTTTTCTTAAAATCCATAAGTGGATTAAATTGAGGATACTTGACATGTCTCTCTCCATCAGAATCAGTCCCACTTACACTCTTCAATCCATCAGAATCGTCTAATGGTTTCTCATCATCCACATAAGCTACTCCATCATCCAATTCTAAAATTATATCATCAGCCCCAAATTCACCAACATCCTCATCAATATTTTCCTGAAACAGATCGTCATCTTCATTTTCATTGTCTATGAATTCAAAATCATTATCTGAGGATGAAGATTCTGACCCTAAAACCTCTTCATTAGCATCAACCGAACCATATGAACCTTCTTCTGTGTGACCTTTAGTTAGATTTGGAATTTCGGTTGGATAAGTGTACAAGGTTTTGGTTTTTTCATGGCTTGGCACACTTAATTGAGTTATAGGCTAAGATGTTGGGACTTGGCTTATCAATGGCCTAACCTCATTACTTTGGACAGCATATATATGAACAACTCTATCATAACCAACACATTCAACCATTTTCAATACATAAGTATCTCCACTAATATATTTAAGTCCATGGTGAATTGTTTTCCTGGTTGTGTGAACCACATCTCTACATTTATCAGCCCAACTTCTTCCCGTAGTAAAGCTTCCAAAACAACTTGCGATAGCATATCACAATCAACATCTCTATAGTAATAAACTTTTCCTTTCTTGTAACATAACTCATCCACCTTGGCAATGTAAAAACTACCCTCATACATAAATCTCAAATCTATATTCATATCTCCCATGAAAATTAAAATAATATATAAATCACATGTATTGTACATATACACTAAACACAACAAATAATGAAGGCATTGATCATGTTATCACTAGTGATATCATTTTTCACTATTACATGAATCGTCATTAATCACCTGTCAACTATTTTATGACACACAATCCCTAAGTTCACATTTAATATATATATACATAAATAGTTTTCAATTTTAATAAATAATGCCCACTAATGGAAAAGAATCTCTCTACCTATTCAATGCCATACTAATTGTTCAATATCATCTCTGAAATAAATGGACCAAAACCCGTTGCCTTACCACTTGGCCTTTAAAAATCAAAGAGTTAATACAGATACAACAACCTAATCATTTATATATCATTATCATAAAAAAGAGGATTGAGTAAAAGAAGTTATTGAGGATAAGGGTAGTTTGTATACTTTGTAATCTTTAGGGGTCTTTTGTGTAATATTGTTGTTTTGTATAAATAGCCCCTAGAGCAGCTTACTGTGCACGACAGTTGTAACAGATTTCCTTCTTCGCTCTTTGTGAACTCGAAGGTTGTGGTGAATGGAGATGATGATTGAGTATTTTGATCCTTATTTTGTGTAGTCTTTCATCAGATTACACATTTTATATGGTATCAGAGCGATATGGCTCAATTTCTCCATTTTTCTGTTACAATTTCGAAGTTTTCCTTAATTCTTGTTTTCTCGGCAATATGTCGATTTCACCGGTACGATCTTCTGATCTTGATTCACCTCGGAGGGGTGATGGTTACGAACACGATTGTAGAGTTGATGATTCACCAAGACGAGGTCGTCGTGTTGATAGGAGAGGTCATGATCGTGACAGAGATCTAGGTCATGCGTCGAGTGATCCCTTGGCGTTGTCAAGTTTCGATCAACCAGGTGCGCAATTGGTTCCGCAATGATTTGATGGCACGAATTTCTTGAGCTGGAGTCGCAATGTGAAGCTTGCTCTTGGAGCTAAGATCAAGATTGGCTTCTTTGATGGCACGTGTCGACGACCGCCACTGGGAACAATTGACTGTGCTAGATGGATTCATGCTGATCATATGGTTCGATGTTGGTTGCTCAACTCTATAGATAGTAAGCTTTCTAAGACTCTTATTTTTGTTGAATCTGCTAAGTTGTTATGGGATGAATTGGTTGAAAGATTTGGTCAAGCCAATGGTCCTTTGCTCTATCAACTTAAGCGAACCCTAGCTGATTTTGAGCAAGGATCCATGTCTATTAGTGATTATTACAACAAATTGAAACAACTGTGGGATGAATTGAAAGTTGTTCGTGTAGTGGTTGATTGTGATTGTGGTATCTGGACACACTGTGGATGTGACTATCTTGGTCGAAAGGAAGAACAAGAAGATAATGATAAATTGGTAGAGTTTCTGATGGGATTAAATGATGAATTTGATGGTAGTCGAGGATATCTTCTTGCCGTGGATCCTTTACCAAATGTTAACAAAGCTTATGGGCTTGTTCTTCGAGCATAAAAGCAAAAATCTGTCACCAATTCCTTTAGTACCAAGAATGAAGGAATTGCTTTCTCTGTTAACAGTATGTCTGGTCATGGCCAATAACAATATGGCAAGTATTTTCTTAGCAAGGAGGAAATGATGAACAGGGGATTATTACCTAAGGATGGTTATGGTAATAAGGATAACTTCAAGAAAGGGAAAGATAAATATGACAGGAAATGCGAACACTGTCATGTTCGAGGCTACTCTAAGGAGAAATGTTACAAGCTGATTGGTTATCCTGATAACTGGAAATTTTATGATAAGAGTGAAAGCAGAAAATCTGGTGATATGCGTGCTAATGTTGCAGAAATTGAGTTAGAAACTCCTTTTGAAGACTCAAATGATGGAAAAGAATTTGTTTTCGATCCCAAGATGGTTGCGACCATTTATCAAGAAATGTCTCGAAGGGTTAAAGGAAAAGCACTCGTTCAGATTCAGGGAAGTCTACTGGTTCTCTGGCTAATGCAGTTCACAAGAATTCATCTGGTGCGTCTTCTTCAGCTTCAAGTTCAGGATCTCAGAGGTATTCATGTATGATTTCTGATGCTTCAGTTATGGTCTCTAGTGTGACATCTAGTATTGTTTTTGTTGCCTCTGTTTGCTCAGACATAGACCTCTGGATAGTTGACACTGGAGCCACATATCATATGATTTTTTTATTCTAGTAAATTGATCAATAAAACAAAATTGCATAAACCTGTTAAGGTTGGATTGCCAGATGGAAGTGTCAAATTGGTTGAATATTCTGGTTCTGTTATGTTCAGCAATAAACTCCAACTTGACAAAGTGTTGCTTATAGATGGTTTCAAGCACAATTTGCTCTCTGTGACAAAACTTTTAGATGATAATGGTTTGGTAGGGAAAATAGAATCTGATCAGATTTGGTTTCAGGACCCTACCGCTGAGGAGGTTTTGTTTCAAGTTCAAAGAGTTGGAGGTCTTTTCATATCAAAGAATGCAAGAGTTTTAGAAGAGGAATCAGTTTCTCAAGTTCATAGTTGTACTGATTCTACTTTTGTTGACATAAATAAGGCTTGTAAGCCAGATGCTAGTCTTTTCCATAATAGACTAGGACATTGCTCACATAGCAAGATGAAGCATATGTCATTTTTGTTTCCTAATTCAGTTGCTCAGTTTCTTTGTCAAAGTTGTATTTTGGCAAAACAATGTAAAACTCCTTTTCCTAAGAGTGAATCTTTAGTTGTTCATCCATTTGATCTTGTTCATTTGGACATTTGGGGTCCATATCATATTCCAACTACTGCTGGTGCTCAGTATTTTCTTACTATATTGGATGACAACACGAGGTATACTTGGATTTATTTGATCAAGTCCAAGACTGTTGAAAGGGTTTCTTGACAACAAATAAATTTATAAGTCAAGACCCCGCTGTGTATAGCGAAGTCAAGTTTGTCCACAGGGAGAAATTTAGTGCAAAGTTTTGTTACTTGGGACGCAAGCAATCAATAAAGCAAGGGTTTTTATCAAGAGAAAGAGAAATCTAAGGTTTAGGGTTTCCCCATAACAACAATTATGCATGCCAAACGCTAATGAAACATAAAGATCATGCTTTTATCACATAAAGACGCTAACTTTCATTAACTAAAGCAAGTAAATTAATCAACTTTCGTCCTATCAATAAACTCACTATCTATCTCTTCTACTTCAACTAGGATAGATCTGCTTTCGCTTCAAAACCCTAATTTGACTATTCTGATTCAAGATTTCTGCTTTCGCTTCAACTATGAATGAGAAATTCCTTTCAACTTTCGTTTCAAGGATTAAGAACAAGAGAATAGATTCATGCAATAAAAACAATCAAGACATGATCATAAACAAGCATGCATAACCATTGTTGGGTTTAACCCCAATCTTAGAGAGAAGGACTACTCACAAAGCATGAAAAACATAAACAACTTATATTAAATAAAAGGAAAGCTTACAACTTTGAATCCAAACGATAGTTCTTCCCTACAAATCCCCCTCGTTGCTCCCTCTCACACGTCTCCTCCCCTCTCTTCTCTCCTCTAACTTCTCTCCACTCTCTCTAACTTGAATGATAAGAAAACTAAAGAGAGGACAAATGTATTTATAGAGAAACTATTCTATCTTAAATCTATCTCTAAGAAAATAATATCTTCTAATAAGATATATCTCTTCTATCTATCTAATAACATAAAAGGAAATAGGATAAAAGCCCATTAATAGCACCGACTCGGTCTTTGCTGCTCCTCGCGGTGCCTCGTTAACGACCTTGTCAGGGTCGTTAACGACCCTGTTCAGCACTTCGAACAACTTTGAGTAAAACTTGCGTAGAAGATTCGTTACAACTCCGTTTGACTCGATTCTTTTTCCTATGTTCTTGTAACGAATTTCTCTATCTCTTTCCAAGCTCAAACTTGATCTTCAATGACTTTATGAACTTCGTTCCTTGAGCTTTTCCTTAAGTGCTTCTCTTCGGTTTTGCTCTTTTCCTCAAAAGTGCTCCAAATAGCTTCTAAAAACCTACAAAACACCACCAAAGCTTATGTAGACTCCATATCTTAAGATAATACGAAAACCTACACAAATGACTCAAAACAAAACACAAAACTAAAGAAAAAGACTCAAACACACTAAAACATACCCTAAAAACAAGATTAAAAAGACAGACATCAAAATACCCCATACTTAGACTTGCTTGTCCTCAAGCAATAAACAAGACATTAACCAAAACCATCAACACATATATCAAGTCAATGCCCTTATTAAAAACAACATCAAAAGCACGAGCAGAAATAGATAGACAAGTGAATCTAACATCATCACACATATATGCAACCTCAACCAAAATCAACCAAGAATCCAACCTCACAAGGGTAATGTGTTTCACTCAACACTCAAGTGTTTAGGCATATAATAACAACTCTCAACTCAATCCAATATACAAAAATCAACATAGTCATTGTTATTTATATCACCAAACTCTCCACCAGAGATGTCAAAACACATAAAAATCATCAAGAGAACTTAGGCTCAATGAAAACTTCATAGAAGCTTCCATTCAGCCAGGTTGTAATGGGGCTTGGTAAAAACAATTAGGCGTGGAAATATTTTGGTCATGTGGTGCTAATAATATCCGGGAATCAAAGACTCCTAAGAACTCACATATACTCACCAAAACTCTCAAAAGATAACATCATACCAAACTCACTCAAACATTATGCTCAAACTCATCTCTTTAACCCTTTTAAATCCCATCTAATCTTGCTTACAAACACTTAGGAAGATTTGGCTCATGCACACTTTCACTATTCAGCTCTTTTTCTTTTTCTTTCTTCTTCCCTTATCATCTTCATTTTTTTTTTCTTAATTTTGGTGGGAAGTTCAATACCGATTTCTTTTTTTTTCTTTCTTTGCAAGTGCATTCAGGGAACCAAAATCCTTTTACATGACAAACTGCAAGATTCTCAAATACCCAACCCAAAATTACCCCACACTTGAACCAATACAACTCACTCAACAAAACCATCACAACAACCAATACTAAGTCCTAATCCCCGGATAGGGTCAAGCTATACTGGCTAGGGAATATTTTTGTGGAGCTAAAAATAAAAGGCTTTAAGGCTCAAATTGGCTATCAAAAGAGGATAACGATAAGGTAGGTAAAAAAAGAGGATAAAAAGTGGCTAAAACAAATAAGTTCTCCATCATCTGATTCTCACATGCAATGAACTAATATCTCATATAGGCCTCAAGAAATAGATAACCATATCAATGACAAGAGATAATATGCATAAGGAGAGTAAATCACACAAGAAAAGAAGAGGGATTCTTTGATGTTCTCCCTATAAGGCCAAAAACAACTCACAAGGGTAACAATTTTTGTTGGATTTAAGTCACTTCTACCTAAGATCATATGTGCTCAATTATATCACATGCTAAGTATCCCACATAAAAACAAATTTCAACATGATTCAGGCAAAGCTATCCAAACATGCTATGGAATTACATGATCAAGCAAGTTAAAGCATATCATAGGACATCTAAGTGAAATATCATCAATCCTAAAAACACAAACAAAGACTGACACAAAACTGAGTTACCTTTTCCCATACCCCATACTTAAACAAAACAGTGTCCTCACTTGTTTAAAACAAAGACATAAAAAAGAAAGAGGGAAAAGAAAAGGGAACTCACAAAATAAAACTGAAGCTACTTGAAACCATTGATCACTTGAGGAGTTGATTTTTTTCTTGGTTCTGTAGAGGTCGGTACCGACCCTGTGGAGGTCGGTAACGAGCTTGCTTGTATTGCCACCGAATCTTCGTTGTTGTTCCTTAGCACCGAGTATGTGTAGAACTTCGTTTTCATCTTGTTACCTGAGTCACTTTAGAAAAACTTCTATCCCTACTACACTAATCTAAGCTAAAAACAAGTCAAAAGAAAGCTAGCAAAAAGATCTAAGAAAACAAAAACTTAAAAAGTGAAAACTAAAAGCGGGTTGCCTCCCGTGAGCGCTATTTTTAACGTCGTTAGCCCGACGAACTTACCTTGCCGGACCAGGGCGGCTGCCATCCAGTATCGAAGGGATCATAAGAAACCCCATACTTAGCCTGAAAAACATCATAGCTTCTCTCAAAAATATTTGGTCCTCGATCATCAATAAGAATGCTTGGTAATCTTTGATCGAGCAGAAAAGGGCTCGTTACCGAGGCTATGTGGGTCGTTAACGACCCTGCTGGATCTGGAAGTGGCTCGATGTTGTGCCTGGATCCACCTCCCACCTCATTTTCCTTCAGATAAGGGTCGTTACCGACCCATGGGGGTCGGTAGGCTCCTCTATAGGCGTGTCTCCATTAATTTTGCTTGTTTTTGTACTCAGGGATGGGTCGTTACCGAGCCATAGTGGGTCGGTAGGCTCCTCAATACTACAACTAGCAACTTCGCTTATGGGTGAATTGAAATGAAATTCAACCTTCTCTTCTCCAATATCAAACGTGAGAAGTCCCTTCCTGACATCAACACGTGCTCCTGCGGTGGCTAAGAATGGTCTGCCCAGAATGATTGACACCACAGGGTCTTCAGGCATATCTAGAACAATGAAGTCGTTTGGGACAAAGAATTTGCCAACTTGAATGGATACATCCTCAACGACTCCGGTTGCTTTGACACATGATCCATTCGCCATGTAAAGATTCATATTAACATGCTCTAGTGGTCCCATGTTAGCCTTGGTCCAGATAAATAATGGTAATAAACTAGCACTGGCACCTAGATCACATAGAGCTTTAAAACGGTGAGTCCCAATACCAATTGAAATTGCAAACTTACCTGGATCACCGAGTTTTTCAGGAAGCTTTATGGAATGAACCTCATTATGCAGCTCTGAGATATATCTTTTCCTGCTCAAAATCTCTTTCAAAAATTTAGCGTAGGCAAGCATTTAATTAAGGGCATCAGTAAATGGAATTGAAATATTTAACCCTTGAAGAATTTTGACAAACCGTCTAAACTTTCCTTCCGTGACATCGTTAGCTTTCTTAATCGGGAACGGAAGAATTTTTTACGGACTCGGGATAGAGATAGGCTTGGATCGAGGCCCTACCGAATCGACAAGAGGGTCGATTGGTGTAGATAAGGGGTCGGTACCGACCCTGGTGGGGTCGGTAACGAACTGAGAGCTCGGTTCAGAAGACTTACCTGGCGTGGATGACTCGGTATCGAGCTGGGGAGCCTCGTTATCGACCCTGTTGGGGTCGGTAACGAGCCTGACCGGGGCATCATTTTTTGTTTTCGTGCTTAGTGTCTTTAGGCTTGGCTCGATCTGGAAATTCCTTGCCACTTCTGAGGTGTATGGCTGCAATTTGTCCTCTAGGGTTCTCTTCGGGTATGCCCGGAAGTTGCCCTTGAGGTCTTGAAATCCGTGCAGCTAGGTTACAAAGTTGTGAGTCAACGCTCTTTTTCCAGATCTCGAACTCGCCCCACCGTTCCATTTGATTGTTAAGGTTTGCTTGGACCCCATCAATTTCATTGTTCACTCCATTGATCCCTTCATAAAGTCCTTGCACCCAAGATGGTGGCTCTTGGTAGGTCGGGGATCTGTAGGGAGGAGCCCACTGTTCTTGCTGAGGAGGTTGGCTCCCTTGGCCGTATGAATAATTGCCCCAGGTGGGCTCATTGTAATTCCTCCCTGCATAAAAAGTACCACCTTGGTTCTTATATGGACCCCACATGTAATTAGCTTTTTCATATGCCTCAGCAGCTATGATTTCCCTTTCTCTCTGGATCTCCTCTATCTCTAAACTGAGTTCAGCAATCTGCTTAGCTAGTTCTTCATGTGTAGCCATGGCTTTGTTTGCTTGACGACCTTCAGCTGGCATACACTGTAAGCAAAAACAAAAAAAACGAAATCAAAAAGCAAAAACGGGGTCTCAGATAGGGTCGGTAACGAACCTGGGGGGTCATTAACGAGCCTAGAGTGATCTCGTAAAAACTGAAACTAAAAAGTAAGAAACAACTGCTTGTCGACAGGGTCGTTACCGAGCCTGGAGGGGTCGTTACTGTAATACTTGGGTTAATTGTTAGGGTCGGAAATCAAAATTTTCGTCTTGACACGCAAGTGAACTCGGGATGATAGAAAATTGCTAATATTAATATTAAATTTTTATTTCTTTGAATAGGAGATTAATTATATCTAACTAAATTAATTCTATCCAAATCTTCCCGTATCTATTTAACCTAATATTATTGAAACTTATCCTGTCGAAACCCTAATAAAAGCCTTAACCCTTTTTCTTTTAATCGACTCCTTCAAAACAATAATCGCCTTCGAATTTCTTTTCTCTCTCGCCACTTTCTTCTTTCCAAGCGTCGGCATACCAATCGGCCTTGTTCCTTTCCCCTGTTTTACGTGGAAGTCCGGAGAACCGACTCAAGCTTTTGGCGATCGTCAAGGCCGACCCGAGGGTATTCAGTCAAACACCACACCACCGCCAGTGGTATTCCGTCCTCGTGGGCAGTTTAGTACCCATAATCCCGGTGAGTTTTCGTCGGCTTAACTAAGTTCCAGTCCTCTGTTTTCTTTTCTTTCTTCGAGCATGGTCGGGAATGGGGTCCGAGTTATAGTGGCGTCGGGGTTAGATTCCGGGTCAAGGGGATGTACCGAACGGGGGAAACGACATCACCCTTCTGAAATCGGGAAGGCTGTCGTCGTGTTGGCTGACCGGAGATCGGTGGGGAAGCGAGATCGCCGGTGTCTCTTGTGGTTAGCAGGGGGGTTCGTCGCAGGACCGCCGACGAAGTGAAGTCGGGCCGAGAAGTCGGGGATGTGCGGGCGAGAGGTAGAAGAAGAGTTGACAAAAAAAAAAAAATATAAAAATGCCGAGAAGCCGTGGATGTGCAGGCGAGAGGTAGAAGAAGAGAAATTAAGGGGGTGGGGCCTTGTTAATTAGTTGGTGTGGTGGTGTTTGAACATTAAATTCGATTCCAGGTACAGGATTAATATATAGTTGGGCTTTTCTTTTCTTTTTTTTTTTTATAACTAGGCTCATCTTTTGGGCAAGGAGAGATGGGTATTTAGATGGTTTGGGTTTGTCTTTAATGGGCTGAGCGATTGGGCTTGAATTGAGTCTTGTACCGAGATTAATAAAAATTAATAGTTGCTAGATTAACATTTTGGGAATATATAAGATAGTGCTAGAATAGGAATTTTGATAAGTCAATATTACGTATAATTAGTAGTGTAGGTTAGTGAACAAATATATATGGATAAGTACTAGTGTTTATTAGAGCTTAAAATTTTAGTTGGATCATGTTTTAAATCGGATTTACAATATAAGGGATGAGCGTTCATATGTATTGTTAGAGTAAGTGTGGGTTGAACCTAATTCAACTTGTCATGTTAATATTTCCTCTAGGGAATTGTTTTTGCCACAAGCGTAATTTCCGTCTTCGTCAAAGATCCCACATTTGAGGTAAGTCGTTTTTCGACTTGCTCGGTTCTTTTCTCCCTTGTTAGACTGCGTATCGATATTGTAGGACGGGTTTTGGGAACTAGTCCCGAATACCTTTTAAATTGTTTTGAACTCCTTGTGTGTTGTGTGCGTTAATGATTTTAAATGTGATTTATCGGAAAATATTTTGGAACGTTTTCTCTGTGTTGGTACCGTTTCCGACACGGCCCATTGTAGCTGGTGTTGAGGAAGAGTTGGCTACTTTGACCCGTGTGACTGGGAAAATCGTACCCCTTCAAACGAAAATTATTATCTGGGTGTTTTTGGCAAGCGCTCCAGTGGAGGCTTAGCCCGGAGTTAGAAGGGAGATTGGGAAGTGGAGTGAGAGGGCCTGCCTCTGCACTCGGCGCGGTGATGAGCGCCTTGGAAGACGGATTGTGGACAAAGGAAGAATTGCATTGCTGTGTGATTGTGATTGTAAATGCGTGTGTGACTTGTGTGACTGATATAACTAATTTAGGTATTGGCCTTTAGAGTTATGTTTGCGGTTGTGGATTTGTATGCTGACTTTAGATAACTGATTTCAAAACGTCTACAATTTCCGTATTCTTTCTAGCTTGGTAGATTAGACGCTGACCCTTCGGGGAACATTTTTCAGTCCCAGGTATGAATCAGGGAGTCGTGCAGGAACCGAGGCACGATGGCGGGCCGGAGCGGTAAAGAGCGCGTGTCATAGTGGGATTGGTTATATTAGTTTATTTATATTAGTTAGAATATTGATTTTAATATTTGTTAGACGGAGTTGGTATTTTGTTTCGGATATTATCTTTTTGGTTCAGATAGTTCAGTTTCAGTAGGCGTTGTGACATATTTGATTATTTATAATTTTCGGGGATTCATGCATGATTACGTTTTCTAAGTTTTATTAAATAGAGGTTGGATGTTTTATTACGTTTTCTCGTCGTGCCCGAGTTGTAAGGTCCTACAGTGTAGTTGTCAACCTAAATAATAGTACCTTGTAAGGTCTATTCCCTAGTAGCGCCTCGTCGAAAGACGGGGTGTTACAGTTACCGAGCCTGGAGGGGTCGTTAACGACTCGACAGTGACCTAGAAAATAAACAGAAAAAGCACAAAAACTGGGTTACCCAACAGGGTCGGTACCGACCCTAGGGGGGTCGTTACCGACTCGGCCGAGTCCCGAAAAACGTAAAAGAACAAAACTTGGCACTATTGAAATCTCCCCGGCAACGGCGCCAATTTGTTGAAAGGGTTTCTTGACAACAAATAAATTTATAAGTCAAGACCCTGTTGTGTATAGCGAAGTCAGGTTCGTCCACAGGGAGAAAGTCAGTGCAAAGTTTTGTTACTTGGGACGCAAGCAATCAATAAAGCAAGGGTTTTTATCAAGAGAAAGAGAAATCTAAGGTTTAGGGTTTCCCCACAACAACAATTATGCATGCCAAACGCTAATGAAACATAAAGATCATGCTTTTATCACATAAAGACGCTAACTTTCATTAACTAAAGCACGTAAATTAATCAACTTTTGTCCTATCAATAAACTCACTATCTATCTCTTTTACTTCAACTAGGATAGATCTGCTTTCGCTTCAAAACCCTAATTTGACTATTCTGATTCAAGGTTTTTTCTTTCGCTTCAACTATGAATGAGAAATTCCTTTCAACTTTCGTTTCAAGGATTAAGAACAAGAGAATAGATTCATGCAATAAAAACAATCAAGACATGATCATAAACAAGCATGCATAACCATTGTTGGGTTTAACCCCAACCTTAGAGAGAAGGACTACTCATAAAGCATGAAAAACATAAACAACTTATATTAAATAAAAGGAAAGCTTACAACTTTGAATCCAAACGATAGTTCTTCCCTACAAATCCCCCTCGTTGCTCCCTCTCACATGTCTCCTCCCCTCTCTTCTCTCCTCTAACTTCTCTCCACTCTCTCTAACTTGAATGATAAGAAAACTAAAGAGAGGACAAGTGTATTTATAGAGAAACTATTCTATCTTAAATCTATCTCTAAGAAAATATTATCTTCTAATAAGATATATCCCTTCTATCTATCTAATAACATAAAAGGAAATAGGATAAAAGCCCATTAATAGCACCGACTCGGTCTTTGCTGCTCCTCGCGGTGCCTCGTTAACGACCTTGTCAGGGTCGTTAACGACCCTGTTCAGCACTTCGAACAGCTTTGAGTAAAACTTGCGTAGAAGATTCGTTACAACTCCGTTTGACTCGATTCTTTTTCCTATGTTCTTGTAACGAATTTCTCTATCTCTTTCCAAGCTCAAACTTGATCTTCAATGACTTTATGAACTTCGTTCCTTGAGCTTTTCCTTAAGTGCTTCTCTTCGGTTTTGCTCTTTTCCTCAAAAGTGCTCCAAATAGCTTCTAAAAACCTACAAAACACCACCAAAGCTTATGTAGACTCCATATCTTAAGATAATACGAAAACCTACACAAATGACTCAAAACAAAACACAAAACTAAAGAAAAAGACTCAAACACGCTAAAACATACCCTAAAAATAAGATTAAAGAGACAGACATCAAAGACACAGGTAAAAGAGATTATTTTCTCTTTCTTGGCATATGTGGAGAATCATTTCAGTACAATGGTCAAGATTTTTAGAAGTGATAATGGTGCTGAATTCATTCAGAAAAGCTGTCAGGATCAGTTTGCTCACAAGGGTATCATCATCAGAGAAGTGTACCATGGAATCCTCAACAAAATGGTCGTGTTGAGAGGAAACATAGACACATCATAGAAACTGCTAGAGCCATGAGAATCCATTCTGGTTTGCCAAAGAAGTTTTGGGGTGAATGTGTCATGGTGGCAGTTCATTTAGTCAATTTGCTTCCTAGCTCAGTTTTGCAATGGAAAATTCCATTTGAACAGTTGTTTCACAAGGCACCTGATTACAGTCATTTAAAAGTGCTTGGTTGTCTTTGCTTTGGAAGGCCTAGCACTCAATCTAAAGACAAATTTGAAGCCAAGACTCGTAGGTGTGTGTTTATGGGCTATCCACCTGGTCAAAAGGGTTATAAACTTTTTGATATAGAGGAAAAGTATTTCTTTGTCACTCGATATGTGACTTTCCAAGAAGATGTTTTTCCTTACAAGAATGCTTCTCTCAGTTTTCCTTCACAAGATATTTTCCAGCCGAGTTTGCCTTTAGTCAATCCTGCTCATGATGAAGAACTTTTCCAAACTGTTGATATACCTAATTCTGATGCTCGTGGTGATCATAATTCTGCTAAGCAATCCATTCCTCAACATGTAGTTCCTCCACCTGTAGTTCCTTCTATTTCTCAGCCTGTTGTGTTAAGAAGATCTGATAGACAGAAGCAGCCTTCGAGAAAGTTGCAGGATTATGTGTGTTCATTACAGGTTACTCAACTGTTTGATTTGACAGATTTTTCTGATGATTTTGTTGCCTCGTTCTGTAATATGTGTTTTGTTCCTGAACCATTATTATAAACAAGCCAAAGGTCAGGCTTGTTGGGAGGAAGCAATGGCAAAAGAAAATGCAGCTTTAGAACAGAATCACACTTGGGAATTGACATCATTACCATAAGGAAAGCTTGCTATTAGTTCTAAGTGGATATTCAAGACTAAATTCAAACCAGATGGTACGGTAGAAAGGTACAAGACAAGGCTTGTTGCCAAGGGTTATACTCAAGTCAAAGATAAAGACTTCAAGTTTACTTTCTCTCATGTTGCAAAGTTGACTTTTGTTAGAGTGTTGTTAGCACTAACTACTGTTCAAAAGTGGGACATTCATCAACTTGCTATCAATAATGCTTTTCTTCATGGATACATGGATGAAGAAGTCTACATGATTCCTCCACCATGGTATTCTAAGGCGAAGAAAAGACAGGTTTGTCATCTCAAAAGATCTCTATATGGTCTAAAACAAGCATCTAGACAGTGGAATTTGGAACTTACCAAATTTTTGCTCAAATTGGGGTATTCTCAATCACTACATGACTATTCAGTTTTTGTTAAGAAAACTGGTTCTAAGATTGCTATTGCTCTTGTTTATGTTGATGACCTTTTGTTTTCCAGGAGATGATCATGATGTTCTTATGCAAACCAAGAAAGGTTTAGATACTACCTTTACTATCAAAGACTTAGCCATGATCAGATTTTTTTCTCGGCATTGAAGTGGCCAGATCTTCTCAAGGTACTGTCATTAATTAGAGAAAATACATGCTTGATATTATGCTAGATGCAGGGATGCTAGATGCTAAAGATGTTGGTTTGTCTGTGGATGAAGGTGTTGTCTTAGAAGATCCTGAAGCTTATAGGAGATTGGTTGGTCGTCTTCTTTATTTGAATATCATTAGACCTGATTTGACTTACTCGGTTCAGCATTTAAGTCAGTTTGTTAGTTGCCCTCATGTACCACATATGCAAGCTGCTTTACATGTGGTTCGTTATTTGAAACACACACTCAATTGGGGTTTATTCTATTCTGCTGAATCTGATTTGATAGTATCTAGTTATAGTGATGTAGACTGGGCTGCTTGTAAGTTCACAACTCGTTCTCTAAGTGGTTATTGTGTGTTTCTTGGATCAAATTTAGTCTCTTGGAAGACTAAAAAGCAGAAAACCGTTTCAAAGTCCTCTGCTGAATCTGAGTACAGAAGTATGTCTTCAACAGCCAGTGAGGTAGTTTGGATACATGGTATTCTTCAGGATTTGGTTGTTTCAGTCTCTCATCCTATTACTTTGTATTGTGATAGCAAAGTTGCACAACATATTGCTTCCAATCCAGTATTCCATGAGTGCACGAAGCATATCAATAGTGATATCCATTATGTTCGAGAAAGGGTTTCTGAAGGCTTTCTCCAAACTTCTTATATGAGGTCTCAATCTCAATTGGCTGATATTTTTACCAAGCCCTTAGGCGAAGATCAACATAAGTTTTTAGCTTTCAAGTTGGGATTGGTTGATGTTCCCCCAATTCCAACTTGAGGAGGGGATATTGAGGATAAGGTTAGTTTGTATACTTTGTAATCTTTAAGGGTCTTTTGTGTAATATTGTTGTTTTGTATAAATAACCCCTAGAGCAGCTTAATGTGTACGACAGTTGTAATAGATTTCCTTCTTCGCTCTTTGTGAGCTCGAAGGTTGTGATGAATGGAAATGATGATTGAGTACTTCGATCCTTATTTTGTGTAGTTCTTTCATCAGATTATACATTTTATAGAAGTGGCTAAATAACTCCATATCCAATTATCCATGATCAGCTTGGTGGCCTGGTGGGTTGATCTTTAAGCGTTCATGTGATTCATTCTCTCGTTTCGCTTCCTCCTATATACACCAAAATACTGAGGCCAACATGTCATGACAGATTTGTTGAATCAAGATTTGAGTTTAGGCTGCTTTGTTCCATTTATTTCCATAGGAGATTATACTCGTTGGTTTTTAAACTCTAGTTCAACCTACACCATTTTCCAATGTAGAATTGATATGGGAATCCATACATAATTAATTTCAAATATATCATTCGCTTCTTTAGCCTCTGTGTTGATTTTTCTATGTACTAGATTAATACAGTAGCAATTTGAAGGCACTCATTAAATCCTGCAAACTGCATCCAACATTCTGCATGTGCTATTAATTCATACTAATAACATTTTTACGTCTGTTTTATAGAGTAACCCTAAATCAAATTACTTGCTTTAAGTCTCTAACACCATCGTTGCTACTATTATCGAAATCGCATATGATTAAAAAACAAGCAATATGTAGTGAAAAAACTCAACACGAAATAGTACAAAACCTCTTGAAAACTACAAATAATCACGATAAAGTAAAACATACCTCCTCAAAGGAACCACTTTATTAGAATTTTTTAGATTCTTCCAAAAGCATTTTCTTCAATAAGAGGAGGAGCACGATTCTTCCAAAACCCTAGTTCGAACGATGAATTGAATGAAGCAGCATGAGGAGTACGATTTTCTAATTTTTTTAGCGATATAATCTTCTAATTTGATTTGTTTTATTTTTTTAATTTTGTTCCTTTTTTTGCTTTTATTTATTATCCTCTTTTAAATAAATAGAATTAAAAATTATAAAAATTCTACCTTTCACGATAGACAAACGGAAAATAGGGTTTGGGTGGCTGATTTTTAACGGGTTAAATTATAAGGGTGGTTCTAAACAATTTTAAGTATAATGGGTGGTTTGTAGTAATATAGGCTATTATAAGGGTGGTTTTCAACGATTTCGCCAAAAAAAGTAATCTACTATATACATAAAAGCAATAAGGATTGGAGCCATTTTATTTTTATAAGGTAAGACCATAAAAGTATTATTTTTAATTAATTTTTTCGTAATTTTTAAAAAAATTTATTTGTCTTCTTTCGTAACATAAGAATCTAGAAGTTATTAATTTAAGTAATCATTTTTATAATAAAGCTATTTAATTGTGAAACTTATAATATAATAATTTTTTAATATAAAAGGTTAATAATATGTTCTATCCAAAAATTGTAACATCTCTCAAATAGTAATTTTATATTCGACATAAGAATTTTGAGTAATTTTTATAGATGAGGATGTAACCAATTTTTTCAAATTTTAGTTATTTACTAAATTCAATAATGTACATTTTTCGTAATTTTTAAATTTTTTATTTATATTCTTTCATAACATAAGAATATAAAATTTATTAATTCAATTTATCAATTTTTTAATAGAGCTATTTAATTACAAAAATTACGTTATAAAGCCTTTTTAATAGAAAAAGTTAAATAATTAGATTTATCCTTAAGTTTTACCATTTCTAAAATAGTAATTTCAAAATTCGACAAAAGAAATTAAATAACTTTAATTTCAATAATGTATATAGATGATGACGTATTTAAATTTTTTTAATATACTAAATCCAATGACTTATCTTCATTTTTAATAAAAATAACTAAAGTTAATTAATCTATAGTTATATATTAAAGTTGAACCTTTTCAAACCACTAGAATAATTATTACCCACCGCATATTTAAAAAAAAAATTATTACCCACCTCATATTTTCAACCAAATTATCCTTTCTCTTTTATAAAAACTATAATCTACTATATATATATATATGCAATAAGGATTGGAGCCATTCTATTGCGCCGCCACCTCAGCTTTTTTCACATGTCGTAACGAGAATACGCCACCTCGGATTTTGCCACATGGCATCTTTTCCTTAAACCATGTCATGATATTTTTTACATGTCATATGTCAAGTCATACTATATTCTGTCATGTCATTTACATGTCATATTTAAGCCTCTTTTATTTTTTGACAATTTTCAATAAAAATTATTTTTTACCAAATTTTTCATTGTGTAATCTTTTGAAATAAAAACCTTTTGAACACAAAAATCTTTTCCTCAACGAAAGAATTTTAAAACAAATTTTCTAAATAGATTTGCATACAAATCTTCCTCTCAAAAAAAATTATGTACAAATCTACTATATATAAAAGCAATAAGGTTTGGAGCCACCACATTGCGCCACATCATCTTTTGCCACATGTCATTCTTAAAATGCGCCACATGAGATTTTGACACATGTCATCTCCTCATTAATTCATATAAATTATACAAATAAATTGGTGGTTTTGGAAACAAATCTTATGAATTCAAATATTAGATTTGTAAGTTTTAATATCATCCAATATTTTAGAAAGAATCCAAATTGTAATTTTGGAAGTTTCTAGCATATTTAGGATTTGATATTTTGGTTCCTATTATTTTAATTTTTGTTATAAAATAGATAGCTTCAATAGCATTTTTTTATTTAAAATATGTAAAAGATTTTGGTGAAGATAATACCAAATTAAACTAAAATAAAAATACCAAACTAAAATCGTGGATTTCCAAATTACAAAATCGTGTTTTAAATATAAAAGAAATCTAAAACAAAAATATATAAAAAAAATATATACCAAAATGGAGAAGATATTACCAAACTAAAATATAGAAAATAATTTTTTTATAACATCTTACAAATAATGGAGATTCTTGGTTAATATTTAAACAAAGTATAATCATCCAATATGATATTGACAATTAATTATATTTTAAATGAAAGATGATATATAAGTTATAATTATTGTTTAATTTATAAAATCGTTAATTACACTATTTTAAATTACCAGTGTTTTGATTACAAGTTTAAAATTATGTTCAAATCGTTAAAAATTGAAATAATCTACAATATCAAGCTTGAGATTATAATTGCAAGATCTCTATTCAAACCTACACATATTCATATATACTTTATTTCATTTTGTACCAAGTTCTCAACCGTTAATTTTTTTTATTAATTAGTTACACATAACATTCACATTATTTTTTGTAATTTACTCGCCTTTGTTCATGTTAATATATTTTGTTACAATTAATGTTGATCCATTTTAATCAACTATGTAATATAATATTAAAGTTGTAACATATTATGCCACGTGGTGAATTCACATTCCACCTCATTTATAACATGTCACGTCATCTAGCGATATTGTATTTAAAACCAAAATTTTAGAACAAAAAATTATAAAATAAGAAAATGCTATATAATTTTCCATTTATTACGCAAGATATATATATATATATATATATTCATTTGCTCCGTGTAATATTTGGAAAGATAATTGGCTATATTAATATACTTTTTATTATTTTTTCAACTATTTTTTAAATTATATGAAGTATTATTTAAGTGTGATTTTTTTATTGGATATTTGCAACAAAAAATGTGACAAACATAAATGTCAATAACTAAGGGGTAAGAAATAGCAATCAAAATAATAACATATTATATATAAATTTGACTACTACTAGCTATAAGAGATATTACACGTATAGAGACCCATAATTAATGGCTGAATTTCTTATGTCATATATAACCTTTGTTATATGTATAAGAGATATGTAATCCAGTTAAGCTAGATGTTGATTGTTTGTATAAATAAAAATTATAATATTTATTATCATGTTGCATTAAAATCACACGTCTTTTTAATATATTCAAATATATGTATGAATAAGCCACTGTGTCTTCATCACATGTTTTGGGTAGGAAATAAAGCCGTCAAATTAAGTCGTCTCATGTTCACCACATGTCGTTCCCACGTTAATCCACCTAATTTTTGTCACATATCACAGCTAAGAGATAAGGACACCATATTAAGTCGCCTCATTTTTGCCATGTATCTTTGTCATGTTAATTCACCTCATTTTTTGTCACATGTATCGGGTAAGAAATAAGGTCACCACATTAAGTCATCTCATTTTTCCTGCCGCTCCTCCGTAAGCCACCTCATTTAAAATATTGGACCTTGCTTTACTTATAAAATTGAAAAAAAAAATATTTTAATTAAATACTAAAATTTACGTTCAAATATTTTATCAAATTTTGTTAAATGTTGGTTGATCATCATATTCAATTTGTAGTTCATACTTAATTCATTTTTGTATTTAATATTAGTATAGTATACGTATAAGGACATTTTATTTTGTATATTTAGTCTATTAACATAACTATGCATTGAATCAATATACAAATTAAATAATACATTTTTGATATAAAATTCAAATAAAACTTTAACAAGATCCACGCATGCGTGCGGGTACTCACGCTAGTCAACATTAAATCAACCTAATAAAATTTAATCTTCAATTGATTAAATCTTTAGTTTAGTTAGGTTCACTCAACAAAATATTAATTAAAAATATTTTTGATTTTTGATTTTTGATTTCTTCAATATTTTAAAGAAATATTAACGTTTTTTTTGTAAAAATAATATAAAAAAAAATTATAATAAGCTTTTAACTATTTGATGAATGTGGATAAATATTAACTTAATTTGAAAAAACAAAATCTCATTTATTCTCAAAAATATTTACATTTAAAAATATTAAAGAACAAATATAACGAAGATGTGTTTCCAAAAACTATGATATTTTTTGTGAATAAATACTAAGTCAATTTTAAACTACACTCTTATACAAAATATCATATTTTCTTTATTTACTTTTTTTAAAAAGAATCAATTTATAAATCTATTTAAGTAAATTTTAAAACAGATCATCCATGCAAGAATAAATTAATTTTTGATACAAATAGAGGCCATGAATCATGAATATATCTATTACTAATAACTAAAGCAGAAGCAATTTCTGTCACCATATTGCGCCACATCACCCCTTTATTAAAATAATAATTTTAAGTATTTAATTATACAAAAAAAGTTATCTCTAAGTAAACACAAAGATAAAATAATATGTGTAAAAATTTTGTCCCCAAATAAACATAAAGATAAAATAATATTAGTAGATTTGACCAATATAAATAAAAAAGCACATTATATTTATTATATTTATAAAAGATAAATTAAATAAAAAGATAAGAAAAAATATGTACACGTGATCACATATATATCTTTGAAATAAAAATAGTCATATCTATAATCTATCTATAACTATATCTATCTATTACTAATAACTAAACTCGAAGCAATTTCTACCACCAGATTGCGCCACATCACCCCTTTATTAAAATAATAGTTTTTTAATAGTTAATTATATAAAAAAGTTATCTTCAAGTAAACATAAAGATAAAATAATATTTGTAAAAATTTATCTCCAAATAAACATAAAGATAAAATAATATTAGTATATTTTACCAATATAGATAAAAAAGGACATTATATTTATTATATTTGTAAAAGATAAATTAAAAAATAAGAAAAAATATGTACATGTGGTCGCATATATGACATATATCTTTTTAAAAAAAATATCCATATAAATAATAATATCTTTTAAATATATATCTATCTATAACAATTCTAACCCCAACTTATATTTAAAAATAGTTTTGTATTCTTAATATTTATAATTTTTTCTTTTAAATTTTCTAAAAATCTATCTAATTTTTATAAAAAATAACGTTCTAATATATTTAATAAAAAATTAAAAGAAAGGAAAAATAAAATATAAGATTTTTTTAATATATAATGATAGATTGTTATCATAATAAGGTAGGAAAATATTTTTACTATTAACATTTTTTATCTAAAACTAACATTACACTATATTTTATATTTTGAAAAAATTAATTCGAATTTTACTTAAAAATAAAAAAATTATTTTTTCTTTATCATTTTATCTATTTATGTAAAAGATTTATCTTAAATCAAATTTAGATAAAAAAAAATAAAAAAAATTTAAATATGTATATAATTACTTGCCTAAATTAAATTTTGATAAAAATTATATTATCTTTTCCTTAATTTCCTTTTTGGATTATTTTTGTTAATATAAAAGATTTTTATCTTTAAAAAAATTCTATATTCATTCATTATTTTTTATCTTTTCTTATTAATTATCTTTTCTAACTTTTTATTGAAAAGATTTTTAAAGAATTGAATTTGATCAAAAAATTATAAGAATTTACATTATTTTTGGCTTTTTTATTATTTTTGTAAAACATTTATAAAATTTAATGATTCTAATTAAAATAATTTTTATTTATACTTTTTCATAAATAAATTATCATTAAGCTATCAAACTTATTGGACTCACCTTAACAACTTTGGTTGTGCTTCATATTATATTGGATCAACTTAATGATTTTTCTAATAAATAAATTAAGTATTAAATATAGTCGTGCACAGCACAACGGTTATAACGAGTTAAACCTGGTTATGAAATATTGTCAAGGAAAAAGAGCAATGTAGATTAATTTATCTAAATAATCTATGTTTATCTTCAATTTCAAAATTAATAATCTAGATTTAATTTCTTTTATTTGATTTCAAAACAAAATAACTTTTATACATATTATAGGCAATAAATTACTTACATTAAATTTTATATTATATTTTTCTTTATTAATATCTTTTTATAATATTTCAAAAAAATAAAGTCATAGTCGTGCAGGGCACGACGGGTACAACTAGTATCTTCTAAACCTGAAGCACTTTCGGGCAGATTCGTCATTAAGAATTTATATCCCAGCCAACCTATTTTTAATAATTATTTTTTAATAAATTATGTATTATGTAATTCAATCACCTTATGGAATTTCCAATTTTATCCAATCAATTTACTTAATAATTTTTTTTATCAATTTTATATGAGATTGGATAAATTTTTAATTCTACCCATTATTTTTATCTTTGTTCATGTTCATTATATTATAATATTTGATTATCTTATATCCATATAGTATAAATAAAATATATTATATAAGAACTAGTGTAATTCCCGTAAATTTACGGGTAGTTGTAAAAATTATACTATATAATATATTATCACAAATTAAAGAGAAAAAACAAAGATAATGTACATTTTAATAATTATTAATGATATTTATATAAAATTTAACATTTTTTTGTTTTCTAATCTTTAAGATAAAAACAAATAAATATGGAAAATATTTTTCTATATCAAACCTTCTACATTCACTTTAAAGTATAATAAATATAAATCAATAAATAAAATGAAAGAACATATTGGTTCCGTAAGTGCCATGTAGCGCGAATTTTATAGATAGTTTGTTTCTGTTTTATAATAAATTTGCGTAAATATAGATAGAAATTTATATCGTTAATTTTTTTTCAACAATCCGATAAAAATATTTTAGCATAATCTTAAGATAGCATATATATAATATTGCTTATCAATCAATATCAATAAACATAGATAGAAAATTATATAGATAAAAACTTATTTTGATACATTACTTATTTTATAAAATCTAAAATAGCCATTTTTTATATTTAGGATTTTTTAAAGGATAAAATCAATATTTACATAGATAGAAAATTTTATATATATATATATTATATATTTTATAGGATCTAAAATCTTACCCTAAAAAGCCTTCAATCTTTATAAATTCATTTTTTTATTTAGTAATGTTTGTTATTTAAATTTTTTTTTTAAAATATGTGTATATTAATTAAATTTTATTTTTTTAGTATGTGATACTATATGAAACAATCTCTACTCATACAATATGGTATCTATCCATTATCTGTTTTATAAAGTGGTTAAGATAAATCATGATTTCTAGAATTATTATTAGAGTATAATATGAAGGGGACTTTCTAGAATTATTATTTAGTTTTTTAAGTTGAAAAAAGTTTTTCCATTATTTTATACAGACTTGGTTTCTGCTTTATAATGTATTAGAGTAGATTTATATATTTTTTTCAATTTACTATGAGATTGGATAACTTTTTATCTCTACCATTCTTTTTATCTTTGTTCATGTTCATTATATTGTAATATTTAATTATCTTCTATCCATACAATATAGATAAACTATACTACATAATTGATCATATGGTTATTTTTTTCACGATTACGGTTTGTACGTACAATATTTATAAAAATTATACTATATGGATAACGAAATTTGCAAAAAGTATAGTTAAAATTGATCAATTTTAACGATTATGATTTGTCGTATAGATATAAACTTTATCTTGAATTTGTTTTATTATATTATAATATTTAATTATCAATTTGGTATGATTATCAATTTGAAAACTTGGTACGAGTTTTCATTATTTTTATCTTTGCACATGTTTATTATATTGTAATAGATAGTTTTTTGTAGATAAGATAGGTGTAATATTTTAGAAATATCCTTACATATATCAATTTAATCAAAATTTAACAAATACAAAGAAAATAATAAAATAATTCTATCCATATGTATGACACATAAAAATACTAATTTAATATAATAGAGTAAAATAGATAAGTTTTTTTATCCATAAATATGATAAATATAAAATCATTTTTATAGCTTTTCTATCTATAAATATTTTTAATATAAATTTTTTATCCATAAATATGACAAATATAAAATAGTAATTTAATATCCCAACTATCCTTTTTTACTTCAAAATCCAATATAAATTAATTTAATATCTCTAAATGAAATAGATAACTTTTATATCTATAAGTATAAAATATGGACTATATTTTAATTTACGGGTTTTCAATATTAAACTTTCAAATTATTTTATATTAACTTTTATTAGAAATTATACTAATGTTTTTAATTAGTATGAACCATATTTTTAATCATTTATTTTTATATCAATTTCAGATTTTTATATTAATTTTTTGTTTATAAGTATGTCGATGTTTTTAATGAATATTGACCATATTTTTCATATTAATGTGGAATTTTTCAATATTAATTTTCTATGCTTAAGAATGATAATTTTTTAAATTTTCATCCATAAATATGTCGGGTTTTGTATATTAATGTTCTATCTGTAAATATGATAGTGAAATACAATATTGACATTAAATTTTAATTTTAGTCACCATGGTTTTAGTTACGAAATTGTTTATATTAATATTACATCCATAACTATGCCCATGCTTTTTAATATGGACCATGTTTTTAATGCTAGAATTTATATTAACTTTTTAGATTTTTGTAGATTAATTTTTCATTCACAAATATGACAACTTTTTAAATTTTCTATCCATAAGCATGATGACTTTTTATACCATTTTTATATTAATAAGTATGACAATTTTTTAATTAATATCAATATAGATATGTTATGTTTTTCAATATATTAATTTTCTAATCATAAGTATGTTGATTTTTTATATTACGGATCTCTTAATAAATAAATAAAAAATTATTGAACCCTTAATGTTAAACCAGTTAATCGGGTCAGTTCAGTCAGGTTTAGGCACGGTCATTTCAGGTTCGGTTGAGTATAAGTTCATTTCATTAAAATTTACGGGTTAATTGGGTCAATTCATTGCGGTTTTTGTGAGGATTCGGGTCAACCCAATGAGTTAAGAACGTCAACTTTTGTATGATTATTACATAAATATTATAAATAACATTTTTAAGAATAAGATAATATTTGTATTCATTTTAGTAATAAAAGATATTATTATAATTAACTTAAATATTTATAATATTCCACCTCGGATTTTGCCATGTGCCATCTTTTCCTAAAGCCATGTCATTATATTTTTACATGTCATATGTCACATAATATTATATTAAGCCCATCATTTACATGACATGTTTTACTATTATAAATAGTAAATAATCTAAATCTAAATACATTAATTGGTTGTTTTATTTAATAAAAATAAAGATTAGATTAATACATTAATTAAAAATCATCTTTATGAGTTCTTTTAATATA
This sequence comes from Fallopia convolvulus, assembly GCA_964016875.1. Classification (NCBI taxonomy): domain Eukaryota; kingdom Viridiplantae; phylum Streptophyta; class Magnoliopsida; order Caryophyllales; family Polygonaceae; genus Fallopia; species Fallopia convolvulus. The sequence continues at coordinate 32,795,900 of OZ024721.1, read as the reverse complement.
TGTTCCTAAGGTTTCATTCTCCTTCTCCATCAAGAATCTAACGCTCATATATCCTTGCTAATTATAACCCTCTATTCTCCATGCCATCTTCCTTTGATTAGTTTGTCGTTGTTCTCCATTGCCCTTTCATTCTCCTTCTCCATCAATAAAAATACTTCATGACTAATTCTCCTTTGCCCTTTCATTCTCCACCACCCTCAAGCACACAACTGCATAATGGTTAATGGTGACATTCACGGATCAAAGATAACCTTCAATTAAAATTAGTATAATAAATTATAAGTAAATCACATGAGTAATTTTTTTTAAAACTAAAATCGTATCTTTTTTCTATTTATATAGAATTTTCAAATTTTAAATTTGATTCCATTTAAAAAACACGCATAATTGTAGAGGATTTATGAGTATATGGATTTGATTTTTAAATTAATTCATCATAGCCTACAATTAACTTAATTTGCTTATGTCAACTCAAAATTACCTTAATTTACAAAATATTTTACCTCATTTTGAGCAAAATTATTCTCCGTAGACTTTCCAAAAGTACTACTTGTAGTCATAGATATTAATATATTATGAACTTTCTTTAAATTTGAAGATTTTGGGTATAAGATTTTTTTAGTAATATTATTTTTGAAAAAAATGAAGATTTTGTTCAAATTTACAAAATCTTTTTCTATTTTTTATGAAGCATTTTTATCAATAGAGATATTTTATATCAAGATTCTATTCTGAAATAATTTGTTCAAACTACTTAAAAAATGATGACTTGGTTCAAATTTTCAATAGCGATAAGTAATACTTTCTAAAACTACTATATATTATGAAATTCTTGAAAATTGAAATTTTGGGATATTTAAAAAAATATCAAATGTATTTTTAAAATTGTGAAGATTTGGTTCAAACTATAAAATCTTTTGCTTCCATATTTTAATGATTTTTTAACAAAGGTATTTTTATAAAAATGAAGATTTGGTTCAAACTGTAAATATTTTGCTATCCTTTTATGGAAATATTTTTATCTTTGGAGATATTTTATAGAAATATTTTGTTCCTAAATAATTATTAGAATTATAAAAATTATATTCTTAGAAGATATCTATCAAAAATATTTTTACCAATAGTGATAATTTATACTAGAATTACCAATACCATTAATTTATGGTTTAAACTATAAAAATATGTAGTTTGAACCAACTCTTTTTTATTGATCAAACCTTTTCAATCGATTTTTCAAACTATTTTTTTATTATCTAAGAGATTTAGCTATTTAGTCACCTCTTTTTCTATTGATAAAAAGAATTTGGGTATAATACTAGAAATATATTTGTGGAAGATGAATTTATTAAATCAGTACTAAAATGATTATTTTTCATATAAAATCTAATTAAAAATTTTAAGAAAATTCGCGCAAGGTGCGGAAACTACGCTAGTGGGAACAAATTTGTTGAATCGAGCTCTAAGGAATGATAACTATTAATGGTCTCTTCGAGGCTTCAAACCTAATATAAGTTGATTTTTATGTTAATACTGATTTAACAAACGGACCCTAAGGCTAATTAACTACAGTAAGTCCTAACAACTAACGTAACTACCATTTTGCCATTGTACTCGATCCTTCATGCCAAACCTCTCACGAGTAGAAAATTTTCAAGTTTTGTTTTTTCGAATTATACTAATGAAAACACAAAACATTCAATTCAGCTCCATTTAGCTTGTTATCTTTCCACCTGAGGCAAACTTCTAAGCAATATTGCAAAAGCTGTTGTCAAATAGCATTGTGTTCAGGGTGCATTACTGAATGATTCACTTTTTTAACCAGATGCTTTGCGTTGCGCATCAGTGTTATCATAAATGGATTGTAGATTCAGTGGTAAGGCCTGTTGTTATAGAGCCCACATGCCCTTCAATCACAGGAGCGAAGATTGTACTGTTGTCATTGATTACAAGAAAGTTGAAACCTTCACAAGTCCATTTCTACAGAATGTCTTCAGCAGTGATTGGAATAAATTGTCTTAGGGGAGAGAGAATATTGCTCTAAAAGCAAATGGGTATCTCTACAAACCAATTCAATCCTGAAATATTCACAATCACAAACATGAATACATGATCACAGTGTACACATACCTCTTCAAGTTACTGATACAGTAAAAAGGTTAATATGCTTTCCACAACCCTTACGATGAATGTCAATTGATGCCTACCCATGAAAAAGTCCATCTGGAATTTTCTTGTACCTGTAAATGTTGCCTCTTCCGCAATAATCCAGGACTACTACTGTGCTATTGATGCAATTCTTGATCTCCATCTAAATGGAAGCAAAGAGAACAAAAAGTAGCAATAAGGATTTTGAGTACAGCAAGCAATGTACAGAAATCATACTTTTTAAAAACACAACATATTCAATGTTTGACACAGAAGCTAAGTAATTTGTGATCATGAACCTCGTAAACTTGTACTATAATAACACCATTCCACATGCATCTGGGAAATGCAGCCCACAATGCATTAGCCTTTTTCTACGCTAAGGTCACATTGAAAGCAACAAGACTAATTACAAGTTGAGATGAAATGCTTTCGTCAAATACGTATAAGGTCATTACCACTTTCACCATCAGAAACATATGCTAGCTTTGAAATTGCATATTGGAGTGCCTCCTCATGCTCCTGTTCAAAGTCAACATTCCATTCATTTTTAAGGCCGAACAAAGAAGTACACATAGGATTACTGGCAGATAAAAAGGTTCATCACCTTGAGCATTTTCTTTGCATTATCAATCTCGAAGCGATCAGGATTACTGGCAGCTATAACCTTTTCCACCTATCATACAAAATGGACGTAAAAATAAGCAGATAAAAAGCAATGCCAGTTGGATGAAGACTTGTAGCAATATGATATTTTGCAACTCTACACATGAGTACAGTCCAAAGTTAGAAACTATTGTAAAGCAATTTAAGCATTTCTAGTATTCAAAGCCTCCCATGTGTTTTTAACCAGTCATGCAAATACCTCTTTAATCAAGGTCTCTGTATGTAGTATTTCAAAATCCTCTGAATCCATGTTTCCAGTACCATTTCGAAACTGCGCCTTGTGACGATTCCTTGCCTGTGGCAGAATCGGGCCACCAGATCTCTTATCTCTAATCACTACTCGCTGAGAAATGCCTGGATCCTCACCCACCCACCTGATGTCATCCTGAGGAATCTGTATTTCAAGTCCATTTTGTCAGAATATGATAGGGTAAAAAGAATCACACAGAACAAATGCATACGGCATTAAGTAACAGGAAATCCCAAAATTGTGATTTCCTCCTAATTGGACACTGATAGTTCATGAATACACAAAACAAAACAAAATTTATGAAGACGAATAACAAAAGGTACATCCAGGTCTTAGGTCGTTTTCTAAGAGTTCAAGGTTTCATTCTTCCAAACAACAGGCATATTCAGCGCCACCCACATTTCATTTTTATTTGAATGATGCTCTTCCCTAAAAGAATATTTATCATATGATCATCAAGTTGACAACAACCACAGAGCAATCTCTATATCCGCCAATCCTTAACAACTTTAACATATAATTAGTAGCTCCATAATGCCTCACCTGTTTAAGATCAACCCATTCCCATGTCTCATCTGTTGTATTCATGTCATATACTAGAGCATGTCGGCCCTGGAAAATATGAAATTAGTCGAGCAACTATTTTCTTTTCAAAGTTTAACCAAATCAACATAAAATCCATTATCATAGCTCTACATACATCAAGTGGATTGAATTGAGTAATAACAGCCTCATAGAATTTATTGTCATCAGGCCATCTTGTCAAAACCTTTCGACCTATCAATTCCTTTCCCAGGCCAGCTGCTTCCTGACCAGTAACCACACCAGAAGAAGCATGATAGCTATATTGGCTCTTGCCATTTGGAACAGCAGATGAATTCTGCATGTGCACACGTGAAGGAAAAAAGAACAATATAACAGGTTATTTAAGAATTGAACTTCAAAGATAAACAGCATATAGAGCACAAAATTTTCAGCTATTACAAAATCGTAGTGGAATGTACCAGCTTAGACTTTCTCCCTTGGGACAAGACTGAAGGTGATGGTTGCACAGGTGTTGCAACTGAATGATGGTGTGTTCCCGATGAGGGCACAACAAGAGCTAAGGGCTGTGAATGTGAAATCCTCTGCTTCTTTCGAGATGCTGAAACAGTCGGACTTGGTACTATATCATGAACAGGGTGATGCATAGGAACCTGGTGTCCACCTGTCTGCCTCCACTCCCTACAAGCATTTACCAACCCATCACTCTACCAGAAAGAGATGTCTTTTGGAAATTTCAATTGCATGGTGCTACCCACCTTCAAGGTTGGTCGTATTTCAAGTTTCTAATCGTGATTATTCAACTTGCTATGTAAAAACAATAAGGAAATACAAAGATACCTAATACTACGGATTGAGTCATCATCATTGACCCTGCCAAGAACTTCTCTGTGTTCGTCATCTGAAACTCTCAACTCTCTTCTCAGTTCAGTTATCAAAGCTTCCTTATCCTAAAAATTTTTGGCCCAAATTGTCAATAAAGCATGAAATTTAAAGCTAACAGTCAAATCATATATGTGGCTAGTTTTGTGGTATACCCAGGTAATGGCATCTGATTGTGCTTTGAAAGCTCGAAGAACTGAAAAATAAGCTTCCTTTTCAAGGTAATGAATCTGGCCGTCCATTCTAGTGCATGAAATAGAGCTCGAAACAGGATTTGAATTTTCTAAAAAAGTGGGAACTTTTAGCTTAACTTGAAAGCCGTAGAAGAACTCCTCGTTGCCATCTGCACTTCTGTCAGTATCATCTTAACTATTTCAGAGAACAAATTCCATGATTTTTCCAATTTAAAACCCCCACCCGATAAAGTTTCTTACTAACAAATACAGTAACTTTGCATTATCTACTCATTCACATCAAGGCAATGGTAATTATTTCACATAAAATAATGTGTCTATTCTGGCCCAGCGAAAAATTTCATCAAATTTCAACCTAATTGCATATTTGCAACGAAGTATATTGTTGCAATGTGTGTCAGTTCGCTCTCCCCCAGAAGGAGAGCAGATTAGCACAGGGAAATCCAATAAACAAATCATTAATGATAACAGCTTCCTCCGCGTTCCAATCCCAGTGATCCAAGAGACAGTTCCTCCAAATTATAGTACAAAATAAAACTGCACAGCGATTGTAGCCATAGGTTCAGTAAAAATATTACAACTACTTCAGTTAAACCAATTATGCAGTAAAATACATCCGGGAAAGAAAGAACAAAGCAATCTATGTCGGGTTTGTTCTAATACACTGGAACCTTATTTCAAGCCCAAAATTGAATTTTCCACCGCTAATGCCCTAATTTATTCAAAAGGAGGGCCAGCTTCAATCCATTAAAATAAGGACGAGAGATTAGACAAATAACACATCACATTTCATTCAATTGCATAGTAAAATCAAATTCTAAGTTCAAATGGAAGCAAGAAACAGAAACCCCTAAAAAGCACAAAATATTAAGAGACAGGAAAAATGACGGGAAAGAGTGAAACCCAAGATAAAGGAAGGAAACTAAACATACAAGATATACCAGCAGTATTGCGAGGGTGGGGGTTCTCAGAATATAGCAGAACTGAATGGCACTGGAAGAAGAAGAAGAATCCTCTGGAAACGAAGTAGCAAAACCCTAGATATCCACGAAGCAATAACTCACTGTCAATAACAGGCGAACAATCGCGAAAATGATAACAGAGAGCCAGTAAAAGAGAAAGAAGGGAGTAGCAGTTTGAGCGGAGGGACGAAGCGAGAGAGATAGAGAAGGAGGGGGTTTTGCGCGAAATGCACAATCGGGGGGGAGAACAGCCAAACCGGTGTAAGATTTGATTGCACTTGCAGAAATTGAAAGAGGTATTTTATAGACTTTCTTACTCTCCGCAATCGGTTCGTCGTCTCTGTTAATACAGTTCCCAACCACTCCAAATTTGTAGGTCTTGGATGGGCTGATCTGACCCTTTTCAGCCCAAACAACTTGAGTCCTACAACGAAGCCCGTTAGTTTTGGGCGAATTTATTCATATGGGTGAATTTCACAAAACCACCCGCGAATTATAGGTTTGTGCACAAAACCTCCCGTAAAAATTGAAATTCCAGCAAACCACCCATAAAAATCTTTCGTTTGCAAAAAACCACCCGTAAAAATTGAAATTTCAGCAAACCACCCGTAAAAATATGCCGTTTGCAAAAAACCACCTGTAAAAATACCCCGTTTGCAAAAGACCACCTAGGTCAACAATTCCGTTAATTTTTCCGTTAAAATGAAATTTTATTATTTTTACTACTAACACACCAATTTTTATCATTCAAACGCAAAAACCCAAATCCTAGATTTTGAATTTGTGAATATTTTCTTACTTCGATTTTAAAGAACGAGATACCAAAACCTCTGATTCTTTCAACTAAAGTCCAAACACGAAATACCAATTCATCTCCTTGGATCGGAGAATTCGGATTGATTGAAGTTCATTTGTCCTCCTCGTTCATTTTCACGCGAAAAATAAAATTTGATTTTTTTTACGGTATTAATCAGATAAGAGCATCTTTGTAACTTTCTTAGTAGCTAACGGGAAATGTAATGAAAATATGGACTTGGTGGTATCTCATTCATCATATCTAGGTAAGAAAACATCCACAAAACATAAATTCAAAATCTAGGGTTTTAGTTTTTGTGTTGGAGTAGTAAAAAAATGGCGAAAATAATGAAATTCTAATTTTTTAATGGAAAAATTAACGGAATTGTTGACCTGGGTGGTCTTTTGCAAACTGAATATTTTTACGGGTGGTTTTTTGCAAACGGAATATTTTATGGGTGATTTGCTGAAATTTCAATTTTTGCGGGTGGTTTTTTGCAAACAAAATATTTTTACGGGTGGTTTGCTGGAATTCCAATTTTTACGGGTGGTTTAGTGAACAAACCCATAATTCGTGGGTAGTTTTGTGAAATTCACCCTATTCATATTTGTATTTCTAACTTTTTATTACTATTTTTTTGGGATGAAAGTAATTAGGGAGCCCCATAACTAGAAGAAAGTCGCACTCTAGAGCATCCTTACAGATGAGGTCCTAGAGACCCGAATCAACAACAAGCGAGACAGAAGAAACGCGACGGAAGAAACCAGTAATGTAGTCAGCAACAAAGTTGCCCTCCCGGAAGATATGACTGATACTCCAACTCTGAAAACGGGCTAACAAACAGTGGATATCTGTCCAAATCTGCTCGATCTCCCACGGACAACGCTAGTCACCAAGCACGGCATCGACCAACTGCAAATTATCGCCCTCGATAACGATATGGGGAATGCCACGTCAAATAGCCTCAAAGATCCCCCGAGGAAGAGCGATGGCCTCGGTGATTAGAACGACCTGTCGACCAATTAGTCCACCGTCAAAATGGATTGGCAAGCCTGAGTGATCACGTAGGACGAAACCGACCATGGAAACACTATCCGAGCTAACTACACCATCAAAGTTGAGTTTGATAAGATTTTGTTTAGGTTTGACCCACTTGGTTGTTGATCTTTTCCTTACTATTTTTGAGTGTCCATGATGAGGAGATATACATTCACTAGTATTTGCATTTAGCCATTCAAGCAATTGTTTGCGGATGAACTCAATTATGTTGTCGGGATTATTGGTGTTTTGGTTGTTTGTATTGTTAAAAACTTTCTTATTCCTGAAGTACCAGACGCACCACCAAGTGAAAGAAAGGGTTTCTAGCTTTGCTTTGGATATCAATGAACAAATATCCTTCAGGAATTGGTGTGGTTTTTTTATTATTTGGGTCAATTTGGCTAATAATTTGTGATAACTTTTGGTTTTTTGATTTTATGGTTTCCTTTGAGTATGGGCATTTTAGTAAGATGTGAGCAGTATATTCGTTCGTATTATTGCAAGCCACACAACCTTGTGAAATAGCAATATGATTCGTTGCAAGTAGGGAAGAGCATCGGTTCAAAACTGAACCGAACCGACAAAAATCGAACCGAAAGCCAAAATGTGAAAATTTGTGAACCGAAAACTGAACCAAACTTTTTCGGTTCGGTTCGGTTTAGGTTTTAGTCGGTTTGGTTAAGTGCAAAACCGAATTAAGGACTCTAATCACAAAGGCAAAGCGGAAAATCCAATGTCAATCACCCACAACATTTAAGCTTTTCACTCTTGAGTTACTTTTGAGCTTTATTTGTTCTTCATATTATTTAACCGATGGAGAAGTGAAAGAATGCACTTTATAATTTTATGCATCTTCTGTGTAATTTAGGTACCGCAAAAAAATTTTGGCTGCCAAACCAATTTCATTGATGACAGGATCATTCAAACGATTGAAAGACAAAGGTAAGTTGAGTCTCTCGGAACAACAATCTAAGGATTGAAACAATATTTAGACAGCCGGAATTTGCAAGTTCAAAGTTCGAACTTCGAACAACATCATTGAACTGAACGGGCGGAGAAGGAATGCAGCGCTCCTGCGGATTCAGCATCCGCGAGCTCCGACGGCGACGGCCGATGTGCACACGAACGTCGAGTCTTCTGGAGGCTGGAGAGGCGACGGTGATGAGTCTCTTGCCTAGAGAAGCGATCGTGATGAAGCGTCGACAACTAGGGTTTGTCACGTTGTTGTGATAAAGAAATTGAAGGGGATGTGCAGTGCGGCTACGGTTTTGTGGTTATTAAAGTTTAAACCCCTAACTTTGTCTAGTGAAGTGAACTAGTGGGCCTTGGTTTTTATATTTCGGTTTAACCGAATCGAACTGATTTAAATTGAACCGAAACCGAAATTCTTGAATTCATTAAACCAATAACCGAACCGAACATGTTCAGTTTCGGTCGGTTCGGTCCAAATTTTCGGTTTTGCCCGAACCGTGCTCAGCCCTAAAGTTGCAAGTCTATTTTTAGTAGGGAGTCCATCCCGAGTTGTTTTCCACATGAATTTTTTTATTTTAAGGGGGTATTTAGCTTTTCTATCCACTCCAAGTTAATTGAGGGTTCTCCTTTATTTTTATGGATCCATTGCATCATGGAGTGTGTTGAGTACCAACCGTTTTTGCTAGGTTTCCAATACAAGCTATCATGTATTTTGTTAAATGGTGTAATGGTATGAATGACGCATTTCACTACCTCAGAATCAAGAACTTGTTTTAGTTTAAGGATGTTCCGAGAATTGTCCTCACAAAGGTAGTTACCAATAAATTCATCCCAAGTAATATTGTGTTGGATATTAGTCTTGGATTTTAAGATCCCGAGGTTGGTCCATTTATCTTTCTAGAATCGAATAATTTGTCCGTCTCCCACTTGCTAAATGAGCCCAAAAAGGAAAAGCTTATGCAAACTCATTAGGTTAGACCATTGCCAAGAGGTATTTCTCTTTTTGTTGTAGTTAAATAGGTCATCCTTTTTAAAGTATTTTTTGTGATAAGTTTTACGCACATGTTTTGAGGTTCTGCAAGTATCTTCCATAGGAGTTTCATTTGGAGGGATTGATTCATTTCCTCGGCTTTTTCTATTCCAAGGGCCCCTTGGTTTAGGGGTCGGCAAATCGAGTTCCAGCTGAGCAATGGTTTATAGTTGTTGCTCTTATTCCACAAGAAGTATTTGTTTATTTTATCCAATTCTTTGATTATGGTTTTAGGTAGTAAAAAAGATTACATGAGATAGTTTGGTTGTGCCAATAGATTTTCTTTGATGAGGGTTTTCCGTCCTTCTTGGGATAGAGTATTTGCTTTTCACTTGGACAGTTGATCCCTTGTATGGAGAGTTTGTGGTTTAAAAGTTTTCTTCGTGATCCTTCCATTTATAATCGGGCATCCTAGATATTTGTCTAGGGCATTTGTATTTGTGATGTGGAGGATTTGTTTGAATTGCGCTTTTGTATTGTTGTTTGTGTTCTTTGTTACTTGAAACGGGGATTTATGAAAGTTAATTTTCTGTCCATATATTTGGCAATAATCCTCTATTATATTTTTGATGTTTTGGCAATTTTGGTCATTTTCTTTTGCAAAGATAATGATGTCATCAACAAAGACCAAGAAGAGAACTTTGGTCCCACCCTTAGAAATTTGAATTCCAATACCAATTTTAGGTTCGTTGCAGCGACCTTAGAGTTGCCTTGCAAGAACTTACCTTGTAGAATGAATAAGTAACTAAAGTAAGGGGATAAGGGAGCAACCTGGCGCAAACCTCTTTTAGGGGAAAATTAGTCAGTCAGGCCATTATTAACCAAAATTGTGAACGACACTGTTTCAATACGTTCGCATATCCAATTTATAAATTTATTAGCAAAATCGAACTTATTAAGAATATGGAAAAGAAATTTCCAACTTATTCGACCATATGCTTTTTCCATATCAAGTTTAATGGCAATCCACCCTTCTTTTCATTGTTTATACTGGAAAGAGTAAAAATGTTCATTTGCAATGAGGGTGTTTTCATGGATGCTTCTTATTGACAAAGGCACCTTGGAGGGGTGGATGAGTTTCCCCATTACTTTTTTGAGTCTTGCAATTATGATTTTGGATATTGATGGTGCACGAATTTAACATTGCGCAAACAAAAAAAATAGTTGATTCCAATCTTAAAACAAATTATGTCAGGCGCTCGAGCGGGCCCCGTAGAGCAAGGACTCCCAAGACGGATCCCGGGGAATTACCCACACCTATTAAAAACCCCGCATTCTAGGCATAATTATGAGTGAGAAGGGTCGCAAGACTGATGCGACTCTGCCCTAGCTCGGATCCAACTCCTACGGACCCAAGACGTCCTAGACCTTGGAGACCCCCTTGGATTAGGACTTAGTCTATTTATGTATTATTTATATTATTAGTTCTATTTTCGTCATTTACATTCCGTCTTTTCTATTTTGGGTGTGTGTTCTCTTATGCTTAAGACCGGCCCATTAAGCTATCATAAGGCCCATTAGGCCATTAGGGTTTGTTGCACCTTTCCTTTTATAGTAGTTACTATTAGTAGTATTTTGTGCTTGGATGTTGGGCCTAGCATGTTGCTAACCCTAGTCCACTCCCAACTAGCTTCTAGGGTTTCGTGTGGCCTCCTCTATATAAAGGAGCCACGCTCCCTTGTATTATTTACGTCCAAAATGAATTAAGCCAGAGTTTTGAGTCGAGTTTCTCCTCCCTTTGGCTCGGGCGTCACCCTATTCTTTTCCCGACCCCATATTCTCCTGGCCTACGTCAAACTAGGCCCCCTTCTCAATCATTTCACTTCTCACTCAAACCCAGTCTAGGCACCGGCCTCAAATCTATCCGGTTACTATTTGTCGGAGAAGATCCAAACGTTTCGAGCCTAGATCCGCCCCTTGTGACCCTAGGGTCGCATCAATTGGTATCAGAGCTTAGGCGGTTCGAACGGTTCCTTCTCCTTCTCCACAAAAAAAAACGTCTTAGACCTACTCGACTCTTTCAATTGATTTTGGTAAAATTGCATCTTTGTCTTGCTAGTTGCATGCTCTTAGTTGCTTTGTTTGTCGATTTCTTGCCCTGATTGTCTAGCTCCGTCTCCAAAAAAAACCCAACCCTATTCGACTTTTTCAATTGATTTTGGTGAAATTGCATCTTTGCTTGCTAGTTGCATGTTCATAGTTGCCTTGTTCGCTGATTTCTTGCCCTTGAATCAGTCGAGCATATCCTTTTGTCGACTTCTACCCAGATTTCGACCAAAAAAAATTATTTTTTCTGCAATTTTCTTCCAGAATATTGTAGATCTTTTCGATACGAGTCCGGGCACATAAAATTCGCCCAAATCGGACTTCGTTTGCCCCTCCAAAGGGCCAAAACATCACGGTCGCGCGCTAGGATCGAGTTCCAGCGTGCCAGGATCCGAGTCCTGGCACAGCAGAACCGTGCCACCAGTGTGCCAAGGTTGCAGCCCCCGTGTGCCAACCCGCGCCGAAGATGGAAACACAAGATCTCGGGATTATTTTTTCGAGATTGTGTGGTTTATTTTCGGTTAAAGCATATCTTTTATTTCCGATTTCTATGATTTTATGTTGTAAGGAATCTTGCTTAAAAAAGATCCTATATCTTTTTATTTTGTTTGTTTTGATTTTTTTCCCTTTTGTACGAGATCTTATCTTATAAAAGATCTCATTTTATTTTATTTATAGTTTAGTTTTATTACTTTCTTATTGTAAGAGAATCTTTCGGATTGTGGAAGATCTCGTAATATTGTAAAAAAAAAAAGAAAAAAAAACAAAAAAATGATGGGCCGAGCCATGCCTTGTCCGACCCACGTCGAAGCGAGGACGCTTCGAAGCTAAGCGGGGGAGAATGATGCGACTCTGCCCTAGCTCGGATCCAGCTCCTACGGACCCAAGACGTCCTAGACCTTGGAGACCCCCTTGGATTAGGACTTAGACTATTTATGTATTATTTATATTATTAGTTCTATTTTCGTCATTTACATTCCGTCTTTTCTATTTTGGGTGTGTGTTTTCTTATGCTTAAGAGACCGACTCATTAAGCTATCATAAGGCCCATTAGGCCATTAGGGTTTGTTGCACCTTTCCTTTTATAGTAGTTACTATTAGTAGTATTTTGTGCTTGGATGTTGGGCCTAGCATGTTGCTAACCCTAGTCCACTCCCAACTAGCTTCTAGGGTTTCGTGTGGCCTCCTCTATATAAAGGAGCCACGCCCCCTTGTATTATTTACGTCCAAAATGAATTAAGCCAGAGTTTTGAGTCGAGTTTCTCCTCCCTTTGGTCCGGGTGTCACCCTATTCTTTTCCCAACCCCGTATTCTCCTGGCCTACGTCAAACTAGGTCCCCTTCTCAATCATTTCACTTCTCACTCAAACCCAGTCTAGGCTTCGGCCTCAAATCTATCCGGTTACTATTTGTCGGAGAAGATCCGAACGTTTCGAGCCTAGATCCACCCCTTGTGACCCTAGGGTCGCATCAAAGACCAAACATCACGCACCATCAATGGTGAGGGAAAGAGCAGCTAGTAGTGAGTGAGTTACAAGGGTCGCAAGAACAAACATCATGCATATTCAACAATGAGGGAAAGAGAAAATAGTAGATAGTGAGTGAGAAGGGTTGCAAGACCAAACATCGCGCATATTCAACAGTGAGGAAAAGAGCAGCTAGTAGTAGGTGATTCTAAGTGAGAAAGGGTCTCAAGACAAAACTTTGTGCACATTCAACTGTAAGGGAAAGAACAACTAGGAGTAACTCTAAGGGTCACAAGACCAAACATCGCGTTCATGCCAAAGGGAAAGGAAAGGTAATCATCACGATGTTGCATCCCACATCGGTAAATTTAGGAACAACGCAACCACCTTGTTGACCAATCAAAGACCGCCCTTTCTTCAACCAATCAAATGGGGACATATCACTCATCCCATATCAAAATTACATGGAAATCATTCTCCTCAAATGTCTATAAATAGGAGAAGATGGCAAAGGTTGCAAGGGTCGAAAAATGCCTCTAGTTCAAGACTTATCTTGCTAATAGAGATCGACGTGTTGAAATATTCGTAGAGACCATGCTATAATCAAGGTAAGGTTGATAAATAAAAAAACCTTAAGTTGCAAAAGAACAATATGCACACATTTCCTGAAAAGAGGGTGCGAATAATCAAAAGTTGGAAACACAAATTTTGATCACTTTGGCATACCGTAATTAAATAGAAGTCTTATTTGTCCATTTAAATAACCTCGTGTCTTGATCCTAGCGCTTTTTTATTTCGGGTTTCAACATTGGCGTTGTTTGTGAGAATTTTTTCATCCTAAGTAGATATTCGGCAAACAAGGTCACCTTCATTTTGAATCTCAAATGGCTTGCCCCAATAACTTCTTCCCACTCCACCCAAACAACATGCCCGCGGATAATACACAAGATTGGGCCAATGACGCCCCCAACCAGGTTGGCCATATGGCATTCCCCTAGGATGGATGTACAACTTGCCACAAAATCTGCACCCCTTCCCAAGGTACGCGCAACACGGAGCGTGCAAGACCCCATCCTACCCAAACCCCTACAAGGGGTATGGGCAACCGTACTTAGAGTACGTCCCCACATACGTCTTAGGGTATGGGAAACCGCATCCAAAGTACGTTCCCAACATAATTATAAAATATTTTAAAACATATGAAAACATATAACATGATATGTGACATGCTTGATAAAACAAGTGATGTATGAAAGACATTATATGGAAATTGAACCCAAACCACTTAGCAGTTATCCTTTGCTACTTTTAATAATAAATAAGACTCATATTATTCATGTTAATATTTTATCATATTATAGTAATCATAAAAATTTTGTTGGTTCATAATTAATATTTTTAATATGAGAAAATAATTTTTGTAACCTTTTAATATGGTCTTAAACTTATAAACAAACTTATAACATTTACAATTTAATAAATTAATAATCTCATGAAAATAAAATATGAAAATATTTTATTATATTAAATGAAAAATGTAAAGTAAAATTACATTTTTACCTTTATAAAAATGAAGGATATTACAAGGGGGTCGGAGACTTTCCTCTTAACCCCACGCTCGTCTTCAAGGCCTATGCATTGGAGGTCGGAGGCTTCCGGGACCATTTAGGTCCCTCCTTTGCAATCGCGGAGGGTTGCAAATGCGCAACTTTGGTAGCAAGCAGAGGGTGTGAGCCCGATTCCCTAGCCGCGACACTCTTCTTCCTCGCCCTCTCGGCCATCACGGTGGCACTCATCTTTGAAAAAAAGCAAAAATCGAGTTAGTCAACAATAAAACAAAAACAGAAACGTGTAAAAAGAGCTAGTACCCCTCTTGCCATCATCTTGTGGTAAGCGAAGGCTCAACCCCGCGCGTTCAAGGCGGTCTTGCGTCAAAAGGTCTTTGTGCGACCTCATTTGATCTGCCTTGAAGCGTTTTTTATCCTTGCTTATTGCTTTCCAGGACGGCTTGTCAGGTGTCTTATAAGAAAGTGGCATGGTGTGAAAATTAAATAACGCCCCGGTAAGGTTGTGCACCAAAAACCATTTTCTCCTCCATGTTCCCAAGTTGGAGGGAGTAGTGATAAGGTCCACATTGGGTAGACTAAGGTTGAAAAAGTCACCATTTGGTTTCGCCAATAGAATTGTCATCATGGTGTCAAGCCCGGGCTCCTCGGACAGATCGAGACACCGAATCGTATAAGCATAGAGATACATCCACGCATTGGGAAACAGTTGGGCGATCGAGATGTTTAGTGTCCACAGGTAGTCGACAATGTACCCGGCAAGCGGAAGCCGAAAATCGGCCTGAAGGCTTCGGTAGTATACCACCATGCACCCTTCATAGCATACCATCGAGTTGCCCTCGGCCTCAGGTAATGCTAACTCTACTCCCTTGAGCCAGGGAAAGTCCATGGCTATCCGAAGAAGCTTTACGATGTTCATAGTTGATCTGACTCCATGGGGGAGAAACATCCGGGCTCCTCGTTCAGTCTCATTGGAACACGCTCTTCATTCACAAATGGTGTCTTCGAGATGCGATACTCGATGTATCGAGGGAAGAAGGTAGGTAGCGCGCTAGAATCGAAAGTGCGAGATTCGAGCTCGAGAAGCTCCTCGTTTGATACCTGGGGAGAAGTCACTTCAACTCTAGAAGAGATGAGTGCGCAAGCCATTCGCGAGGTCACGGAAACTTCAGAGGGGTCGAAGAGGGTTCACTAAAGAGTAAAGGGGGAGAAGGTGTATTTTGTAAGCCATTTGCCTCGCTGACAACTACTAGTTTGACTGACTCCTCGTAGTACTTATCTCGCTCTTTGAGTGTGAAACCATGTGGTGTTCTTGAAGACTGACTCTCGGACATAAAAAAAATAAGGATCCAGGGCGCGAAAGGCGAACAACTGGAAAAGAAGAGAGCTTTAAGACAAGAAATTTCTAGATAAAGACAAAAGTGAGAAAACACAATGCTAGAGTTATTTGAAGGAAGAAGGATCGCTCAAATAGTCCAAAAGCGAACAAACAAAAATTTCAAGACACACTCTGGGCCAAGGAGATCAAAAGGAAAAATTGATACATATCAAAGGAGGATCCAAGTCAATGATTCGTCAAAGATGAATAGAGGCCAAAACAAAAAGACCTTTACTAAGGTCCCGAGCATTCAAGTTCAAGAAGGTTTTCATGGATTCCATATTATCCTTTGATTATGTTCATCAATGGTGTCCAAGGCCACCAAGGAAGAGGATGAAGTCTTGAAAGTTCAAAAAGTAAAGAGACCCGTCAAATTAAAAACAGTGCTCAGTAAAATGGTCATAACATGGGCTAGAAAATGATCTCAAGTCCGTTCGAATTGCGTTGAATAGATAATTAAAATATCTACAACTTTGTAGTTTACGTCGAATCTAGAATCCAACAGCAAAGAGGCGAAAATTGCGATTTACTGAGAGGTGTTCAAGTCTTACGGAAATCTTATCTTTAGTTTTGATTCTATCTTTAAATAGATATTTTATTTATGAATAATTTCGGCCATAGGAGTTTGTTAGATGGATGAATTGTCTTGCTTTATTATAATTAATCTTTTTGAGTTTTAGGATTAGTTTTTTTTAGTTTCCTTATTTTAATAAGTTAGATAATTATTTATTTGATTTATTTAAAGTAAGGGAATCTAGATAGATGTTTTTCAATTATTATATGTTATCTTGGAAAACAAGTAAAGGGACAAAACTATCCCTCTAGTGTCGGCTACTCCCTTGACTTGTTCTCCAAGGAGAATCTTTTGTATTTTCTTTAAATAGCTTGTTATTTCATTGAATGATACAGATCAAAGGAGGATCCATGTCAATGATTCGTCAAAGATGAATAGAGCCCAAACACCAAGACCTTTACTAAGGTCCCGAGCATTCAAGTTCAAGAAGGTTTTCACGGATTCCATATTATCCTTTGATTATGTTCATCAATGGTGTCCAAGGCCACCAAGGAAGAGGATGAAGTCATGAAAGTTCGAAAAGTTAAGAGACCCGTCAAATTAAAAACAATGCTCAGTAAAATGGTCATAACATGGGCTAGAAAATTGATCTCAAGTCCGTTCGAATTGCGTTGGATAGATAATTAAAATATCTACAACTTTGTAGTTTACGTCGAATCTAGAACCCAAGAGCAAAGAGGCGAAAATATCAATTTACTGAGAGGTGTTCAGGTCTTACGGGAATCTTATCTTTAGTTTTAATTCTATCTTTAAATAGATATTTTATTTATGAATAATTTCGGCCATAGGAGTTTGTTAGATGGCTGAATTGTCTTGCTTTATTATAATTAATCTTTTTGAGTTTTAGGATTAGTTTTTTTTAGTTTCCTTATTTTAATAAGTCAGATAATTATTTATTTGATTTATTTAAAGTAAGGGAATCTAGATAGATGTTTTTCAATTATTATATGTTATCTTGGAAAACAAGTAAAGGGACAAAACTATCCCTCTAGGGCCGGCTACTCCCTTGACTTGTTCTCCAAGGAGACTCTTTTGTATTTTCTTTAAATAGCTTGTTATTTCATTGAATAAAAATCAGCTTGAGAGAGATTAAACCCCTATTGGCTTAATCTATCTCTTGGGCCCTTAAAAATCCAGATTTTGTGTTCTTAGTTCATTCAATCGTTCAAAGCTTTGTTTTTCATTAATTCAGATTTTCGAGTTTATAATATAATCAATTTGAGAGTTCTAGATTGATTGTAATAAATCATTCTAGTTAATCAATTAGAATTATCGTTCGAGCCATTCTAATTGAATAATCAGATTGAGAAGTCTTATCGACTCGTAATCATCACCAAAGTCCAGAATTTTCGTAACTTGTTCTACAAGCAATCAGTTGAGAGTGAATTTGGTTCGAAAAAAGGTTTACTAGGCAAGATCGGGATCATGTGTGGTTAAATACTTGATCAACGAGGAGTAATCCGAGGCGATCACGTATCAATTGGTATCAGAGCCACAGGTTAAGCCAAGATTAAGATGTATTGGTGTGATCTATATTATGATGTTTATCAAACTCCAAGGGTACAAAGACCTCCCAAGATTGAGCCTTTTTCTAGAGAGCATGGACCGGATGATTACTTGGCATGGGAGCGAGTTGTTGATTACTAGCTTGACTACTATGGTTATGATGAATGGGATATCCTTCCTTGGGTGACTAACTACCTTGTTTGTTCTGCCCGTTCCTTTTGGTTATGGATATGTCAATCTAGACGTCGTCAAGGCTTGATCCCAATTACAAACCGGGACCAACTGAAATTTGTAATACGAAAGATCTATGTTACATATGATGAAGAGTTGCATAGACGATATAGAGAGGCTTGTGCTCCTGCTTGCGAAAAGAGAGCTCCAATCCAATCCTTGATTCAAGCATGAGATCTTCATAGTTTCTTGTGTCAAGTAAGAGGACATCTTGATAATGTTTGTCCTAATCGCATGTACGAGTCTTTAGACATGTTTGAGGAATCTTTGCCTCAAGAGGAGCAAGAAGAGTTGTCCTTTCAAGATGAACCTATTGAAGACGTAGTGATTGCTTCTGATTGGTGTGGGGAACAGATAGTCTTAGAAGAAGTCTATCAAGAGAATCCTACTCTTGATGAAGATCCATTGGCCATCGACACCGCAACCAATTCAGTCATACAAGCTGTTGCAATACCTATCTTGGATACTTCCACGAGTCCGTCTATTTCTGATTTGAAATTATTAATTGATGAATCTCCCGTTGCATCTACATACAACGTCGAATCGAGGACAATTCAAGGCCAAGTGGGGGAGAATGATACAGATCAAAGGAGGATCCAAGTCAATGATTTGTCAAAGATGAATAGAGGCCAAACACCAAGACCTTTACTAAGGTCTTGAGCATTCAAGTTCAAGAAGGTTTTCATGGATTCCATATTATCCTTTGATTATGTTCATCAATGGAGTCCAAGGCCACCAAGGAAGAGGATGAGTCTTGAAAGTTCGAAAAGTTAAGAGACCCGTCAAATTAAAAACAATGCTCAATAAAATGGTCATAACATGGGCTAGAAAATGATCTCAAGTCCGTTCGAATTACGTTGGATAGATAATTAAAATATCTACAACTTTATAGTTTACGTCGAATCCAGAATCCAACAGCAAAGAGGCGAAATTGCGATTTACTGAGAGGTGTTCAAGTCTTACGGGAATCTTATCTTTAGTTTTAATTCTATCTTTAAATAGATATTTTATTTATGAATAATTTCGGCCATAGGAGTTTGTTAGATGGATGAATTGTCTTGCTTTATTATAATTAATCTTTTTGAGTTTTAGGATTAGTTTTTTTTAGTTTCCTTATTTTAATAAGTTAGATAATTATTTATTTGATTTATTTAAAGTAAGGGAATCTAGATAGATGTTTTTCAATTATTATATGTTATCTTGGAAAAAAAAAGTAAAAGGATAAAACTATCCCTCTAGGGTCGGCTACTCCCTTGACTTGTTCTTCAAGGAGACTCTTTTGTATTTTCTTTAAATAGCTTGTTATTTCATTGAATAAAAATCAGCTTGAGAGAGATTAAACCCCTATTGGTTTAATCTATCTCTTGGGCCCTTAAAAATCCAGATTTTGTGTTCTTAGTTCATTTAATCGTTCAAAGCTTTGTTCTTCATTAATTCAGATTTTCGAGTATATAATATAATCAATTTGAGAGTTCTAGATTGATTGTAATAAATCATTCTAGTTAATCAATTAGAATTAGCGTTCGAGCCATTCTAATTGAACAATCAGATTGAGAAGTCTTATCTACTCGTAATCATCACCAAAGTCTAGAATTTTCGTAACTTGTTCTACAAGCAATCAGTTGAGAGTGAATTTGGTTCGAAAAAAGGTTTACTAGGCAAGATCGAGATCCTGTGTGGTTAAATACTTGATCAACGAGGAGTAATCCGAGGCGATCACGTATCAAAAATGTCCCAATGCAAAAAGCAAAATGGTTGAGTTTCCTCAAGAACATTTAAAATTCAAAAGAACCTCCAAGAACTACCACCGCCTAAACGCCCCCGCTCCACCGCTAGGCAGTGCCCAGGATAACCAACGTCTCTAGAAAGTCGCCGGAGTTCTACGACCATATGGAGGCTAACCGCCATGCCAACAATGCATAACCTAGAAACCACCGCCATCCCCACCAACAACAAAACCCATAAAAACGAGCAAAAAGAAAATCGAAAGGAGAAGGTGAGACTTACCCGTAATTCAGAGCAGAAAGACGCGGAAGAAGATTGCTC
This sequence comes from Fallopia convolvulus, assembly GCA_964016875.1. Lineage (NCBI taxonomy): Eukaryota > Viridiplantae > Streptophyta > Magnoliopsida > Caryophyllales > Polygonaceae > Fallopia > Fallopia convolvulus. The sequence continues at coordinate 32,775,611 of OZ024721.1, read as the reverse complement.
GTTGAAGATCCGCACTGGCTTTTTCTAGCCGGAAAACCAAAACGTCACGTCGGAGAGAGAAAGGAAGAGGGTTTTCTGTTCTTTGGAGAAAATGAAGCGTAAGGATGAACTGCGCTAGCTTGCCACGGGTATTTATGGGCAAAAGGAAGTGGGTCGGCCCTCCACCTTCCTTTCTAGGCTCGACACTCAAGGGCCACTAAGACAATCTGAAAGCCCATGATGAACAAACGACAATGATCGAAGACCTCCAAAGTAAGGCATTGTGTGGTTGTCTCAAATTGATTACTTGCTTAAGGTTCTAGAAAGGTTTAAAATGATCAACTCTAAACCTACTTCATACCTTTAGGAGGGCATTTAGAGTTGTCTAAATGGTTTTGTCCTAGTACATTTGAGGAGAAAGCAAAGATGTATGATGTGCCTTATGATGTTGTTGTTGGGTCTGTTGTGTATGCTATGTTGTGTACTCGTCATGACTTGGCTTTTTTTGTTCGTGTGTTGAGTAGATTTATGTCTAATCCTGCTAAGTGTCATTGGAATGCTATGAAATATTGCTTGAGATACATGAATGGAACTAGAGGTTTCTGTCTTGTTTACTCTAAGCATGCTTCTACTAATGAGTTACATGGATTTTGTGACTTTGATTATGCAAGCAACAAGGACAACAAGAAATATACCTTTGCATGCTACTACACCTAGACATGCAATTGTATATCTTGGAAGGCACAACAACAATCTATTGTTGCTCTTTCATCAACTGAGGCTGAATATATTGCTACCACTAAAGTTGCAAAAGAAGCAATATGACTTACATGAATCTTGAAAGAAATCCAATCTACTCCACTTATACATGTACTCCATATGGATAGCCAAAGTGCCTTATATTTGTGCAAGGACCCCATGTTCCATGAAAGGTCCAAACACATACATGTGAGGCATCATTTCATCAGAATCTAGATTGAATAGAAGTCACTAGAGGTCAAGAAGGTGAAGGGAGATGAGAACCTTGCCGACTTTGGGACCAAGATTGTGGTAGCTGACAAGTTCCATTTCTATAGGAATTTCCAGCATATTTGGAACTCAACATGAGCTCTTTAGCTCATGGGCCGACGATGGACATGAGACAATGATAATTTCAATCCACTACTGGGGACTTAGGAACTATTCCAAATAAGGATTAGGAAGGCTCGTGCCTGAGATGCCATTGAACCACTAGACTCGAACCATGATCCTTCACTTGAGCCGCTTGAACTAGCCATGGTTAAAATATGGTTCTTGTGCTTGGAATAAGGTTGAGTCGGGCTGGTTCTATGCGTGACTATGGGCTTGAGCTCTCTAGATGATTATTGGGCCTAATCTGTTGTTGGACCATTCCACTTCAATCTCCGCTGATGGACTCATTAAGTCAAACGCTGCGTTAGGATTAAAGAGAGACGCATGATAGGGGAACGACATCGTCTTGTCTTTAGGACTCCTTTATAAGCTTACGAAGGAACCCTAGTGAGCTGTCTTCTTCATTCTGCACCACTTTGGAATTTCTAGGGTTTTGCTCTCTCTCGAGCTTATGCCCGGTGATTCCATTGTAGCTCATCGATGTTGATCCAAGTCCATTGGAGAAAGAAAGGGGAAGAGAGAAAAAGAGAGAGATGAGGGATATTGGTGCCTTGGTGGTCTGAGATCCTTGAGAGCTCGACTCTCTTTGCTTCTTGCTTTGTGCTTGCTTTCTCTTCTTCGCTTGTTTCTAGCCTTTGCTTCATGTTCTTGTGCTTGCTTGTAATCTTTTTGTGTTGGCCTTTGTTGCCTAGTGGATTGGGTGAGTCTCCCATCTTGAGGCTCCGCAGAGTAGAACTTTAGTCCAAACTACGTCAACAAGTTTGTGTGTCCACTTGCGTTTTGTTTTCAAAGTCGATTTCAAACTATTTGGAACAATCGAAGTGGATTCGATTAGATTTAGGTCTCAACAATACACTTGTTATAAGAGTATATATAAAACCAATATTGTATTTGTGAGCGGGTAAAAAAAACATAGCTACCATATTATTATTTTCTATATCACCATAAAGGTATTTTTTAATTATTACGTATTTATTATCTTTTATCTATTTTCCTATTAAATTAAATATGGTGGTTATGCAACTTAATGAGAGATTTTATCTTTCAAATAAGATAGAATTAAAGTTGGAGAAGGAGTGGAATATTCCTTGTTTGGGCTTTAAGGCAGTTGGCCAGCCCTAGGAAGATAGAATTTTCGGCCCTAATAGATAGAATTTCGGCTCCCCTGACTCTCCTTCTTCCATTAATAATACACGTCTTCGCCGTGTAGGGAAAGCCACATGTTGCATATCGGCACATATTGAGAGCTTGAATAGGCTAATACTCTCTTAGCTCGACCGTTCAAGGGGATTCATATTCGCTGGATCTTTAGCTTTCTTGTTGTACCTCAACGTTCAAATTTGACAGCAACTCTTTTGACTTAGGCATCAGAGGTGGATTAGGTGGTTTCCGCCCCCTGTGTCCATTGTTTTGCAGGTTACAGGTTGAAAGAATCAGTTAGGAGCAGAAGAGGAAAGGAGCATTCAATTAGTACATTGAAGACGGAATTTTTGTGCACTAACAATTGGCGCCGTCTGTGGGAACAAGGATTAAATTCATGAGTAATCATTCCTATAAGAAAAAGAAGTGATATTTCGAAACCCTAGGGCAATCGAGCGAAGCAAAATCATTCGCGAAAGCCCTCAGCGATGAATCTGCAAAACAACGAGCCGCGAACGCGGTTCAAAAGGCCGCGACCACGTTCACCAAACAGTGGGCGCGGGGCACCTAGCCGCGGGCACGGGTCGTCGGAGTGCGCCTCCTGAAATTCGCGATTCCGGATTTTTCGACCGGAGTGCCCCTCCGGAAACTTGTGCCTCCAGGAAATTTGTGTTTTTTGGATTTTTTCTAGCCTAAGGGCGTCTCCAAAAATTAACAAAAAAAGATCCGCCTTGAGACTTGTGCAAACCCTATGCAAAACAATGTTTGAACTATCACAACCAGTGCTGATCGTAGTACGCGTTGCAAAATCGACGACACTGGGGCAAGGAGCCCCTTGGCGAATTCAATCCCATCTAAGGTTGGTAGTCGACCACCAATTGACGGATTAGGCTCCGGGTTCGTGCCCGATAGCCCAAAGTTGAAAACTTGATTGTGAATCAACGTTCAAACCACAACCAAAGCGAAGAAAACCTAACAAGGGAAAAGTTGATAACTTTTTGGAGCCGACCCGGACCCGCACGAGCTGCGATGATCGATATTTGCTTGATCAGACGCGTGCAAGGACCGAAATTGACCGCCAGGAAGACCACGATCGCGGCCTGATAAGCTGCGACCGCGACCGCGGCACCCAAAACCGTGGTCGCGGGTCTCCCGAAAACGGAACCACGAGAGATTCGTCGTGCCGGAACGGACCGGAGTAGGCTCGGAATCCAACACAACGTCCATTGATTGAGATTCATGGGAGAAGACAAGCCCAAGAAAAAGTTGTTTGTGGCAAACCTGACGGGAAATAGGCTTTCAACAATCATATACCTATTGCGGGGTAATCGTGACCTCTTCGCATAGGGCCAATGCAATTTGCCTAGAATAGACTCAAATCTTACTTTCCATAGGCTGAACGTCCTCCTAAACGTGAAGCCGATCGTAAAAGCAAGCGAAACGATCCTCTATCTAGCAAACATAAGCCTTAATCGGTGACATAAGGAGATTAAAGAAAATCAGCGCCATTCAAGAGGTTTGGTGTCTAACTTGGCCATCAAACACCGTCATGGTCAAGAAGAAGTGGAGAGTCTGAGCAGACTTTACCAATCCCAAAAGAACGTGTCCAAAGACTTGTTCTCGCCTTCAAAGATCAACCAATCAGTGGATTCCAAGGCAAGTCACAAGCAAGTGAAGTTCTCAGAGGATGTAAACAATCGTTCCATGTAATCGTGATGCTAGAATCAATCTCTGATAACCAAGAAACGAGCTTTCTTGGCCTTGAAAAAACAATGAACTCACTAGCCCTAATCGCAAGCGAGTTTGAGCGCCACCGCGATCACGACCTCGTCAACCGCGACCGCAGTCCATACCACCGCGACCACGGACCAGGCGATAGCGATCGCCGTATGGTTTTTTAAGATCCAAAAACCCTAAAAGTGCTAGGGAAAACTCGGATCATCGCTCGGAGAATAATCAAGACTCACAGGGTGATCAAGCGAAACTCCGACATTCGCTCGGAGGATCAAACCCTAGAATGCACCAAGCAAGACAACTTGCTCAAAGATGATCAAATCTGTGACCCGACCTCACCCTCAAAGCATGGTTGCTCTTCATGCAAGCCAGCGAGGTTCGGATCAATCGACGGAATCAATGGTCATAGCGCTATGCAGTTTGATGAAATCAATCATCATTGGGAATCAGCGTTGCGCGTCGTTGAACCCGAAAGCAATTAAGGTAGTGGGTCATCGACCACTGCCAAGAATAAAGGCGAGATTGTGCTTATAACGCGCTCTAGCTTCCGCTTTAAAAGAGAACAAGCGGATTCAAAATAAAGCATAATCTAATGAAGTGTCGTTGCTATCAAGCCTTGGAAAAATCACTAGGCTAAAGCGCTCTTTATGAAGATCCAAGAAAAGCGCCTCATCAACGAATCAACGATCGAAGGGACCAATTGACGGCTCACTAGCGTTATTGGATTCGTTGATAACCGCCGCGGTCCCGAGCCGGTGAACATTGATGAGAAGATCGAAGGAATACAAGTCAACTACGAAACAAATGCTGAAATCGCGAAAATCCATCGATCAGCGAAGACCGCGATTGCGGCCAAAGAGGCCGTGATTGCGGCCCTATATTCCGCCGCCGCAGACGGTCCCTAGAAAGCGAAGAATTGCCTCTGATAACAAGGCCGCGGGTTGCAAAACTGCGACCGCGGTTCACCTAGTAAGTTGCACATCGAGTTAGATCCTTGAAATTATACGATGCGTGTCGGAATCAAGGATCCGAAGACTGAGTGTTGGGGCATTGTAAAACCGAAAGGTCAACAATGCTCAAATATGATTTCAAGTTGCTCAAGATTGGACATTGATCAAGCGATCAAAATGATTCCATTGATGCATTGGACACGTTAGCCACTCGTGCAAGAAGCTCACTTAAGACCTCGATGCGCGTCGAGGCATCGAGATGTCCAACAATTGGCATCTAAATCGAATTCGAAGCAATGATATGCTCGCAGTCGTAATCACGGGAAGCAAAACTGTGTAGGATCTCGAATGTCAAACACCCTTGATGCGCAACTTGGATGAGAACGTTTAGCCCTTGGATGTAGCCAAAGCATAAGAAGTTCTCTTAAGGGCTCATAGATTTTGTCTATCACCGGAAAAGATTCTATATTATCGTTCTTTTTCTGTTCCAAACTTGAGAAGCGTACCCCCAAGCAAGGTTGAGCCTACGTTGTACGAATTCCGTGAAAGCATACACGAAATGTACGCCGAAGATTGCATTTCGGCTCTTCGAGCTCCTTTGAAAAAAATATTGGTGGCCTTTCATGTGAAAAGAGCCTCGAGAAAACCAATAAAAGAATCGTCGCGCTCTTTCTGACCACCTCTTCTTTGCCGAGGATCGCCGAGACGCTGTCGCTGCATGAATCGCATCCTACCAACGAGCAGCCGTAGCCCTACGCGTGGAGGCCTATACGTCAGAAGGTCATGGAAAAACACACGCGTATGGTATAGCTCGGCCCGAATTGGAAGGGATCATATTAGGTGGATGCAGCGCAAAGTCGGAGAGCTCAATCGTTCAAGAGTTTCAACGGGAATTTCGTCCCTCGTACTTGGGATATTGCCCATTTTGAAAAGGCTCCTCACATGAATGTTAATAAAGCTTATTGGACAAGCACCTCGTTTTTGTTTTCTTTATTTTCTAAAACAAAATCCCCGGTCGGGAACCTTTTTAACTTTCTATTCTCCCTTCTCTATTGTGCTTGTTCCAATGGGTCTACCTTAAATCTCAACAAATGACATGCTTAAGAGTGAGCAAAATTTCTATGATATTCGCTCATAGAAATCAAATCTATGATATTCGCTCATAGATGTGTAAACTATGATATTCGCTCATAGGTAAATCTATGATATTCGTTCATAGATGTGTAAACTATGATATTCGCTCATAGGTAAATCCATGATATTCGCTCATAGATGTGTAAACTATGATATTCGCTCATAGGTATAAAATTTATGATATTCGCTCATAAATATAATAACTATGATATTCGCTCATAGATAAATTCATGATATTCGCTCATGAATGTCCATGATATTCGCTCATGGATGTACGAATAGGGGACTTGACATCGACCAATCCACATGGCCACTTCGATTAGAACACCTTTGTACCCTACGTCACTGTACATGAGAAAACGTATACAACGACGAAGGTGGGGCAATTGTGAGAGGGTAAAAAAAACATAGCTACCATATTATTATTTTCTCTATCTCCATAAAGGTATTGTTTAGTTATTACGTATTTATTATCTTCTATCTATTTTCCTATTAAATTAAATATTGTGGTTATGCAACTTAATGAGAGATTTTATCTTTCAAATAAGATAGAATTAAAGTTGGAGAAGAGGTGGAATATCTTTCAAATAAGAAAAGTGCACTACGAACTAGAAAAATGCATTCGTTTCAGGATAATAATTTGTTTCAAGATAAGAGCTTGTTCAGGATAAGAGTTTGTTTTATTTGAACCAAACTCTATAAGTATATTATAAATATCTTGCATTTGTATGTTTATAATTTTTTTGTAATGGTTGATGCTCTTTTTCATATGCACAGAGGGCTTGGCCAACAGAAAATGATTTTTTTTTGATAATACAAGACAAACATTAGGTTACTCGTACATTACAGGGCCAACCTAAATCATCAATTCGGATGATCTTGAGGAATTCCAAAACAATAGGACGCTGACTAACATTTAAGCTTAAGCGTTCTAACGAAATAGCATTACAAACTGACAACTCTTGCGCTGCAAGGATCATATATTGAAGAAGAGGCGTTAAGACCTGCGAATCTTCTTGCTATAAAACCCGCTGCATTATTACATTCCCTATAACAATGAAAAACTTGAATATTCGGAATAGAACCAAGCAAGGAATTAATATCTTGGACTAAAGAATGAATTTCCCAAGGAATTTTCCACCCTCTTTTAATCGAATTAATCAGAAAAAGATTATCTCCCTCAATAATGACATGAGAAAATTTAGACGCAACCACAAACTGAAGACCAAACAAAAGAGAAAAAGCTTCAGCTTGTAAGACGCTCATAGAAGGCAACTCTTTCCTATCCAAACCGAGAATATTACTTTTGTGGTCTCGTGCAATGAAACTTGCAAAAGTATTGGAATTTTGTTTTTTAGATGCATCAAAATTTAATTTTATCCAATTAGGAGGAGGCTTTAGCCACGCCGCATTATTATGTCTTTTCCTGACCGAGTTTTTCTTTAGAACAATAGGATTTGCAGAATTCTATTGAAAATGTTGTGAGAAGGCTAAATCATCTGGCAGGCGGTTAGAAGATACCCTAGACGGATTAAAAATAATCGCATTCCTATGACACCAAATATACCACCATAAAAAGCATAACTGATCAAAGTTAATATTTGATTTCATTGTTGCATTCAAATTGTCTAGGAAATCTCCCGAAGAATATAAAGAAAAAGCAAGATTTAACTTTAATCCGAAATTATCATTCTTTGAGAGAAAGGGTAATGGAAAAATAAATGGTTAACCGTTTTAATATGGTTTCGACACAACGCAAGCCAGTTAGGAAGAACCTGTTAAGAAATCTATTTAACCGTTCCGGGAGAGACAATCAGAACAAGATTGACTCAGTCGTAGACTGAATCAGTAGTCAGTACCACAAATTGTCATCAAATAAAAAGAATCAGAATTGAGAACCATGCCGCCATCCCTCTCTTCTCTCACCTTCTCTTCCATCTCAACTCTACCATACCAATTGACCACAGTTTCCACGAACTCAAACATGGCGAAACTCCGACTATCCAAACCGATCAATACAGACTCCGAAACCATAGATACAAGCTCCTCGAAACCCAGGACTCGTGGGTCCAAATCAAAGGTCGTCTTCAAGGTCAAACCCAAACCAGTCCTCCGGTTGCAAGCCGAGCGACCGATTGCAAATAGTCTTGAGTGCGATTCACGCAATTTGCGGATAATGAGCCCTGATTTCTTCCAAATCGACGCCCTAGAACTCGCCCCCCTCCTCCTTGGAAAGTTTCTCCGGAGAGACGACGTCGTTCTCCAGATTACGGAGGTGTTTCTCGCATTCGATCTCTAAACCTAACGTGTTCAATTGAATTAACTGCTCGTGTGTTTTGTATGCTTCCGCTGACTTGTCTTTGTGGCAGGTGGAAGCTTATAGGCCGAACGATTCAGCATGTCACGGCCGTTCTGGCATCACACCAAGAACAGCTCCAATTGTATGTATGACTCTGCTGCTTCTTAAAAGGGGGGAAAACGTTTATGAAGATTTGACTCTCTCTCTCTCTGCCTTCCAATATGAACATTGATCGATGTTTGTGGGATGTGATTTGTATAGTTTGGACCCGGAGGGCACGCGTATGTATATCTTTGCTACGGCCTTCATATGATGCTCAATGTGGTTGCTGACAAGGAAGGAAACGGCGCAGCTGTCTTGATTCGCTCTTCCGCTCCTGTTGCAGGTAACCTTATCATCATCCATTCATTCTTTGAGCATGTGGTTAGATTTACTATAGTCTATAGGAAAGGAACTATTAACGAGAAAGAGGAAATCAGAAAGTTAAGATTAATAAGTGAAGTTCTTGCTTCATTTCTCACTGCATAACTTGTGCAATTACAATAATGGAACTCATTATCATGTAGACCCAAGTAAAAATCCACTGAAATTGAGATTAATAGATCATCACACAACAAATTACAAAGAAACGGCTACTATGGAGATTGGAGTGATTTGAAATTGTGCCATTACAGGTTTAAAGACTATTCAGCAACGCCGTGGTCAGGTCACGGAGAAACCTGTTCTTCTTACTGGGCCAGGAAAGGTCAGTTGCTTCTTGCTTATTTATTGTTCAGAGTTGATGAATTCTCAATATTTTTCACTTGCTGCAGCCTGCAAGCAACCCTATTGCCAATAAATAACTTTACCTCATGTTAGTCAATAGAACACCTTCCTACTTGTGCTCCAATGTCTTTCATGGCAAGAAGCATGCGTTTAGAGAAATTGTTTCGATTTTGTACCCTTTTCACTCCAGGTTGGACAGGCGCTAGGGCTTACAACTGAATGGTCGAGTCATCCCTTGTACGAGCCTGGTGGTCTAGAACTTCTAGATGGCCCAAAGCCAGAAAACATATTGGTCGGTCCTCGTGTTGGGATTGATTACGCTTTGCCTGAGCATGTCAGTGCACTATGGAGATTTGCCATTGCTGGTAGCCCGTGGATAAGTGCTCCTAAGACTACTCTCAGGCCACCCTGATATTTCAATCCTTTCAAAACATCTATATATCTGTACAGATTGCCATTTGTCAACTCTGATTGTCAAGTCTGTAAGCTTGATCTTTCACGACTACGACAAGGTTATGATTTCAACTCCCCCGTTGCCTTGTGCCTCCTATGAACCCCCCAAAATTAAGTAATTTGCTTATTTTCAGTAATGTTCTCGGATATTCAAAATGTCGCCTTCTGGTTAGGCAATGTTAGTCTCAATTACAGTTTCCAATCATTGCTGATTATGGCCCATCAGATGCTGAGTAACACTGAAAATAAATTCTATATACTCCGTATTAAACATTGCACAAATCTTGTCATTTCAATTGATATGTATAAGAACCATCATTTATATAAGTTTAAAAAATAATCATCAGTCCAGGTGAGTATTACTACCTTGCAGGAGTATATATCATGCATTCATGTCACTCTTTCTGCAATCAACGATTGATCATATTAAGCATTGAAGTTTCAATATATTATATATGACAGCGATGCTTATGAAAACCATATATACTAGGGGAGCATCACATTATTTGGATTATTGAAGTCAAGATACAAATTGAGTAGAACTTTAAGCCTAATCGAGCAACTAATTAATCTCTATTGCTTTTACCACCTGTCAAAATTGAGTAGAACTTTAAGCAGCTCAATGCTTTCTTTGCTTAAAAACTCCTGGGATTTAACCTGAAACCCTAGATCTGAGCAAAAAAACCAAAATCAATTCAAAAAACAATTAAAATCAACACAAGGCAAATTAAAAACGATTAAAACCAAAATCAACCCTAGAAACTCCTAAGATTGCACCATGTTCCTTCCAAGCGAGCTCACCTCCATTTTTGTGAAGAATTTTTTTTAATCGAATGTCCTGGATTCATTTCTAGTGTTATAATCGGATGGTCCAGATTTAAGCCTCATTTTCATTTGATTCAATCTATTGAATTAATACCCCGTTATTTCACCCGAAAAATCCGACAGGTGACGGATAGGTTAAGCACGAGTGATAAATTTGCGGATAATAAATGGGATGGGGGTGGAATAATTGACATTACGGATCAAGTGATGAAAAGTGTACCCTACACGGGTTGCGGGTCGAGTGAGAGTAGTGATTAGTTTGAAAGTTTTGTTGATGAATTTACTAGAAATTTGATTAACCTCGGCCTTGTTCTTTTCTCCCCAAAAACCACTTTCTCTCCAAAACCTACTTTTAACAGTTTTGAAATTCGTGCAACTCTCTACTTCTTACGTTTTTCGAAACACAAAAAATAACTTTCACCCAAAACAACTTTTCATATACTAGTGAAACAAGGTGATCTATTTTTTGTTATTGGTGTGGTTTATTTGATTTCTCTTCGTTGGGCCCAATCAGCCCAATTTTACAGACGCGATGCGCACTCTCCCTCGCTCTACCTCATAACGGATAAGGCTGTGCTCAATTTCCCCTCTTTCTTCTTCTTCTTCTTCTGTGACTGTTCCTTCCATGGCCATGCCCGCTTTCGCCAGTTGCCCGCTCTTTACGCCTCCTTCATTGTCCTGCTCTGAGCTCTCCTTTCCTTCCACTCCTCCAATTCTCTCTTTATCCTCCACCGCCGAGACGAAGCTCTTTACCCTCCGCCTCTTCCACTACGCCGAATCCCACCACCGTATCCACTCCCTCTCATCCTCCTTCCGACGCCCGGTCTCCGCCAAATTCGCCGGAAAACGCTCCGACGAGGATGATGTTCTTGATGTTTCATCTATCAAGTATACTGCTCGCTATTTCAAATTAAACTGTACAGTCCCTCCGTTCATCCGAAAATTCTCCCCTTTCTGTGCTCACTGTTGGCGTTTGTAATTAGGTCAGACAACGTGAGGTTGATTGACGAGCAGCAGAATATGGTTGGAGTGGTTTCCAAGAGTAGGGCTTTGCAAATGGCCGAAGAAGCTGAACTTGATTTGGTATGCTTATTATCGTACTTGCAATTTCAGGTTTTCCAACATTTGGTATGCTAAATTTTTGCTGTGTAGGCAATTCTCCATATTCAGCTGGATTTGTATATTTTTGTAGTGTTTGGGTTGTGCAAGTACATGAAGAATTGAGTTTTATGTTTAGAAGTGAATCCCTAAATTTGTAGGGCATACTTTCCCCTAGAAAGAGCATAGAGGAAAAATAAGAAAGAGGGGACTAAGTCACGCAGGAATGTGATATGTAATAATGTGTTTGTCTGTGATAGTTATATATTCAGCAGTGAACAGGATTCCCTAGATCTTCACTGCAAAACTTGTCCATACAAATTTATGCAGGGATCTGATATATATGCAACATGTTTGTCTGTTGTAATTATATATCCAGAAGATTGTATATGAAGGCTTTGCCTATCAAGCTTTTTATGTACTAGACTCGCTAGTTAGATCCCTACTTGCATGTGCTAATTGAAGGTTGATGCTATAGGTGGTTGTTTCACCAGATGCAGACCCTCCTGTTGTGAGAATAATGGACTATGAGTAAGTTACTTGCTCTTTCCGTTCTTTCATCATCTTTTATTGTAAACTACACTTGAGTACTTTGCTCTAACATCATTATAAAGTTTAATCTGAAACAAATGCATTTCCCTACTTTCTTTTCATCCCAGCTTCAAAGTGTTTTTGTCAATTGTCATTCTACAATGTAAAGTTTTTTGGTAATAGTTGTCTATCTGTCATAATTTTGATCCTGGTATTTCGTTTTTTTTCCTTCAATGAGAAGAATGAGTTTGTTAGATTCCAATCATATGACATTAACTTGTCAGCCTCTCATGAAGACTCAACATCTTGTTCATTTTGTTTTTGTGAAATTAATTTTTGTTTACTTAAAACTTTTCCTATTCATGATTCAGTAAATATAGATATGAACAACAGAAGAAGAAAAGAGAACAACAGAAGAAAAGTGCTGGTGAATGTTTCTTCTGTGTACATTTGTTACTCTCTGATCCATCTATAACGTTTTCTGAGGGAGGAAGATACTAACTTAAGTCTTTTCTTCAATAATAGCCAGCCGCATGACCCTGAAAGAACTCAAAATGGGGTAAATGCTGAGCCTTTTCTTCTTTCCTATGCAGTTGGATTTATTGCACAAATTTTAGTGATTGATATTTTAATATTGTGGCTGCTTGCAGCTATAATATCGATTCACATGATTATTCTGTTCGTCTGAAAGCTGCAAAAAAGTTTTTGAACGATGGCGACAAGGTAAGCTTAGGATTATAAGCTCTATTTTTTTTTTTGAAAGGAGAAATATTATACAAGTATCGATTAGTATTTAGTAGTATATACTAGAAATTTGAAATGTCAAATTTGAAATTGAAAAAACCTCTCATAAAAGCTATGTTACCCGGAATATTTAGTAGTACATATATCGAAACTTTGAGATGTCAAACTTGAAATTGAAAACTTCTTATAAAAGCTTTGTTACCCGCAAACTCTAATCGGATAGTGTTTCCCATTTCCATTTCATGTCGGAAACCTGTTTCCTACTGTAAAATTATGAGATCTATACTTTTTCCTGTGTCTGTGTCCGTTTCTGTGTAAAATAGCATAAAAGAGCAATCTTCATAAAAAAAACCCTTTCATAAAAGAGAAACGACATATCCAATTGAAGGGAATTTTCACAAAATGGAGAGTTCACTGTTAAATTATACTAAAAACTTCCAAACTAGTTAATCTAAAATGTGTAGGACAATTGACAAGCCTTATATTTGCAACACAATTTGATTTCTGCTCCCTTACATTTGGTGGTTGATCTTGCAGGTAAAGATTATTGTGAACTTGAAAGGCCGTGAAAATCAGTTCAGAGATATTGCAATTGATCTTCTTAAGAAATTTCAAAATGACGTTGGCGAGGTAATACTGTAATAGTGATTTGAATTTCAATGCAGGCTGTTTTTTATAGCTGCGTACTGTCTTTAATTAACCTTCAATTGATTGACAGCAAAACTAAAGAAAAGAAAAATCATGATTGTGATTCTGTACCCCCTGTAAGAGCAAACCAATTCATTAGGTGACTAGATCAACAAGTTAGCTGTATGTTTTGTGTCAGAGACCATACTAGGACTTCCATTGCTATTTATCAAATAAATCACATAAATCAATTGCCAGGGATGAGTGTGTAAGAAATCAATGCATGAATGGAAAAAAGCCAATATCTGAGCATTAGTATATGCATTGTACATTTGTACCACCTACAAACCAGGTTTTTTAATTGAGAGTTGCCTACCTATTGATTATTGATCTTGCCTGTATAGACTATCTATGTTTCATGGTTTACAATATCATGCAGCTAGCAACCCAAGAAAGCAAGGATTTCAGAGAGAGAAATATATACATGGTTCTGATTCCAAACAAGGCTATTCTACAGAAGGCTCAGGAACCACCAAAGAAAAAGGAAAAATCAACAGCAAATGAAGTATCGGCTGGTGGAATGTGATTGTTAGCAGCCATTGCATGTTGCATAAGGATTTGTAGGACTGCATAGCTGTCAATCTTCCTCTGAATTGTAGCTTGATATTGGTAATGTATAGAGTTAGTATTGTACAGCATGTACCGTGCAATATCTTCCCCCTAATTATAATATATCAACCATTTCAGTTCAATTTTGTTTTTGAATGTCGAGTCGCAAGAAACTTTTGCCCATTTGGTTCAGTTAGCAAACGTTGGTGACCTTGTTTTACTACCCAAAGTTGGAAGTTCAAATATGAAAGTTCATTATGGCTTTCCCTTCTTAATTGTTGATTTGCAAGTTCCTTGTCACGTATCGTAAAAGAAGTTCTGGCCATTTACGGGTTATTTCATCATTAAAACAACTCTTATCTTGTTTCACCTTTTTTTTTAATTGAATATTAATAAGAGGAGTTATTTTACATTTTTAGAGTATACTCAATGGTAGACCATTTTAATTTGGTCATCAAATTAAAAAAATATCTCTCTCCTCCACTTTACTTTATGACCAATTTTATGCCCAAGTATAAATTTAAAAATCTCAATATTTGCCGAATTATTTTTGGGCAAACACAAACGTACAACACTACACTCCTCTATATTTATACTCTCCCTCTATCGAAATCCTCAACTGGCTGATATCCTGTCTTATATTATGTTGGAAGGATAATATAAGACAGGATGTCAGCTAGTTGGGGATTTCGATAGATCTGGCAGTTAGCAGAGATAGGTGGAGGGAGAAGATTCGAGTGGAGGACAACTAGGCACCCGAGCAGACCGGTTCACGGGGGCCTTTAGGCTTTGGCGCTTCTGTTTTGGTTTCATATTTTATTTTCACCTCGGTTTTGTTTTGCCTCTTCTTTGCCTTGTGGTTGCCTTGTTCTTTATGTGTTTCTTTTGGTTTTTATGTGTTCTATGGTCTTGTCGGGTCTATTGGTCGTTCCCCTGTCGCTTTAAGCCAGGGGTGCCCCCATCTTGACCCCCAGAGTTCCCGTAAGGGAAGTTCCACTGGGTAAATGTTGTTATTGTTGTTGTTGTCTCTTCTTTTAATTGTATTTTTTAACTTCTCTCTCCTAATGACCAATTTTATGACCTCCACTGGGGAACACTCTTTACTACTTTTTATGTACACGTTTTGAGTGAGATAAGAGTAGATCAACTATTGTATGTCTATTATGTTGCTGTCTGAACCTTGGCTATAAATTCAGTTAAGCATACCATTTTTGTGAATTTACAGTGACCAATCTCATATTACCATGTGTTTGGCAAGAGAATAGTATCTTTATTCAAAATGGAAGATTACTGCTATTGTGGGAAATATAACATTCAAAATGGAAGATTAGAAATATCGGGGACGTGTTGGGTTGAGTGCATACATGCGCGGACGGGTCTAGCACACAAGCCCATGGGGTTCCATGGTAAAATGGATTGGCAATAGGAGGAGTAACCCAGGGGTATATATGCTAGACAGTTTCTCTTTATATTTCAGATGTGGGACACATATTATATTCTCAGCAGTTTCTCTTTATATTTCAGATGTGGGACACATATTATATTCTCAACAAGCTTCATATGAAAGGCTCATTAAATTGGAGACCAAATGTTATAGATACATTTAACTTTTTGAAAGCTTGAGTGAATTTATTATATTTGTGTAATTGTGTGAACAAAGCCAATGTCAATTCAAATTTTCCATCAACCTATAGTAATGCAAGTCTTCTGCTTGTGCTTCCTTGGTAAATTGAGAGTGCAAATCTTACAAGTCACTGACTTGGTCCAGGGTTGGCATAGAGGATCCAGCAAGAAAGGCTTTGACGAGGGTGAGGGCGAGCTTTGGCCTATGGAGAGGGACTTCATGGCCAGCTCCTCTCACTACAACAAAGGTCAGACCTTCATATTCTTCAGTCCATCCACCTACCTACTTCCAATTCATCCTTACGAGTTGTTAGCAAAATAACCAACTAAACTTGAGTCATCTCAAATATAGTTAAGTGAAAGTTCAAGAAAATATCCTCCAAAGAAAAAATCAAGAAAATAAGATAGGGTGATATTGGGTTACAAAATTTTAAATTGGTAGATTACCTGTCCATCATCATACCAAGCATGCCAAGGCTTAGTAGTTGGAAGCTTGAGAGAGTCTATGGTGTACCTTGTAGAGGTAACAGGAATCACAGCATCTGTGTCACCACTGTCAATACAAACAAGTATTCAATCTTAGAACAACCTATCTATGTCAACAAAAGAAAAACAAGGGATTATCACATAACTATATAAGAACAGAAGAACAGAAGAAAAAAAGACAGCAACGGTTTGAGATGCAAACATTTCTTTTGTTTCTAGCTATAAACTAGACAAATAAAGAAGCAAGGAAGAAGAAAAAATAACGAAAGAAAGTAAGAAAGCACAAGGATATGATAAAGTAGTTATGGCATGGGGCAATTTAAAAAAAAACCTGAACATCCAAATCCGAATTCCTGACTGCATAAGCTCACGGTATACATCAAGGACTGACTTAGGAGAATCTTGCCAGTTGTTGTTTACAATATCACTGCCAATAACAGAAAAATACAGGTAACAATGTGAGAATAAACCTCTTTTAAGGGTTAAATTTTGCAAACAGTATATAATGTATAACCAAAGCTCAAGCTGATTATCCATTAAGTAGGAATTAAAATTACCTGCAGGTTTCCCATTTAGTAGGAGCATATTGAGCATTGACATGAAGTGCTCTTTGAACATCAACTTGGTTGAAGTATTTAACTGAATGCTTTTCAGTGCAGGGGTCATATGCTTCACTAACGTGGCCTGTCATCTAAAAACACACAGTAATCACCAGATGTCTTTGATCAGTACTCTTAGCACACATTAGTTATATTTTATACACACAGGGAGTGATTTTAGTCTTTACCCTCCTGTCTTGTACCATTTTTTAACAGTTATATTTCACGATGTACCCTCTTGACATAGTCAAAATGAACAACAATAAGGACGATTCCAATGATGCTGATGAATACAAATGTTAGAGGACCAAATCTTTCAGTTTTTAGAATTAAAATTAGTATAAGATGATCTTGGCATTTGACTTGATTTGATAATGAGTCCGAGACCAGTACATAGCAAGATCTAAGACATACCAATCTCTTTAGCAGCCTGTTTGTTGTTGTGGAATTGGTAGCACAAGAAGACGTGTAAATGCTGTACGGGTCAATATTCCCAAGTTCATTACTAGCAACTTCTAGAATATTATTGCATTCCTCAGACGAATGTACAAATGACTCCGAGTCGCAGTACTGATTTAGCCTCTTGTACGTTTGATCGGAAATCAAACCGGATGACCACATGAATTGGAAAACACCAAGGTGATCGTGGTAGTCGTCAGTCAGAGCATTCCCTACCTGCAATTCAGTTCAACATTCATAAGCTTCTTTGATGCCCTTGCATTATCAATTAAAAGCCTGAAAGGCATATATACATACCATGTACCCCTTCAAGTTAACTGATGTCGTGTTAGTTGCTTTGTTGTATCTTACAATTGCCTGGCTTAGCTGGGGAACGTAGTGTCCTGAAAGGCATGACTCATAAATCATAAATATCAGCAAACGCTGAGAACTCTATGTTCCCCCCTAATAAATACCATCCACTCGTAGAAAATTCAAAACAAAGGGATACCTCCATAGCTCTCTCCTGTGATATAGAACTCCCTTCCCTTGTACTGAGGAAATCGCTCAAACCACTTTAGTAAGAATATCAAGGAGTCCGCAGCTGCAGCGGCAAGGGAATGAAATGATTTTCAGCTCAATTTTGCATCATAGAACAGAAAGAGAGAAAGACAGAGGCGATACCACTTCTTTTATCTCCATTGGTGGTCAAATCAGATGAATTTTTGGAGTATGAGAAGCCGACTCCAACAGGGGAGTCGAGAAACAGTATGTTGGCAGCTGCAAAACAAGTTGGATTTTTTTTGTCAAGGTATCATAACACTAAAATGGACTAGATTCATTTCCATTCCGTTTACGTTTCCATGAATTGCAACCAAACGTGGACTTAAAGTATGGATCATTTACAGAATTAGGCATATCACATCATATGTATTGCCAAATCAATTTTACCCTTGTTCCAAGAGTAAGGGTTCAAGTAAAGAGATTTGCCATCCTTGTGGATGTGAAACGGTCCAATTTCCTCGGCTTCCCCATAGGCGATAGACGAACATCCAGGACCTGCGAATTCAAATCTCGGATCAGAAATCCTTGAGAGACATTTCATCGAACAGGTACGAGTCCCAAATTCAACCCCCTTTCCGTTTCCAATTAATCAATTAAATATTGAAAAAAGAAGAAACTTAAGTAGGGAAGAGAAGATGAGTGGACCTCCATTAAGCCAAAGCACAAGGGGCTTGGAAGCGGGGTCCTCCAGAGACTCGATGAACCAGTAGAAGAGATTCCTCCCAGAATCTTCGTTAACGGTTACATACCCAGAATAGTGGGAGAAGGCCACATCGAAGTTCTGGCCTGGAAGATACTCAATTCTGTCCAGCCGCTGTTGCACCTGCGGGGAGTTTGGATCGGAATAGGAAATTCCGACGTAAGGATTAACAAGGAGAAGAAAGGCGTGAAGAAGCAAACTCCTCCAACCAACTTGCGTCATCTTTGTCTCTCCGCAATGGGTGGTTGGCTGGTTGCATAGCAGTCAATCATGGTTTTATACTCAACACCCTGTCCATTGTCCAACGTAGCACGCCGCCTTTTTTTTTAATTAACTTTTGTTCTTTTTAAATGCGTCAATGCTATTTGCACGCTTTTTTTTACTAAATGCACCACACAAATTATTTGAGTGGAGTCCTTCACGCTGTTTGTGTGGAGTCCACTCAAACAGTTTGAGTGGAAAAATGTCCCCTTCTCGTACCCATTTTTAGTGTTTTACTGGCCCCCTTTTCGGTTATATATATACACAACTACACAAGCCTTAGCGCTCGTGCCCTACACCGGTTAATTTATACAATTATAGTATTATTTATTTATAAATTTGATTAAATTAATATTTAAAAAAACTATGCATATATTATTAAAAATATCATTTCTAAAAATAATTATTAAAAATTAATTATTTATATAAGCAAGGTTTTTTAAGAAACGATATGTATCTTATTTTAAATCTATCATATAAAAAAATTAATATATTAAAAATAATATGAAATAATTCAATTAAAAATAATCCAATTAATTTTCAACAAATCAAATTGCTTTAAAAAAGATGGGTGATGTAATTCAATGTGGAACCGTTTTAATTATTATTTTAACCTCCGCTTTAGTATATAGTAATGAACTAATGATATATGATTTAATATTGTAAATTAAGTATTAACAACGATTTCAAAATAATACAAATATAATAATTATGTTCCAAATATTTTAAAAAATAGTAAAATTATTTTCTTAATATTAAAAAATATTATATAATAAAGATTATGTTTCTATCACTTGTCAAATTTTAAGATCTCAAAATATAATTGTATATTAATAATATTATTGTATCTAAAAAATTATTTCATAATAAAGATTATGTTTCGAGAGTTTGGTTCAAATGAAACCAATCATTAACATAAAACGGAAGGAGAGTTGTCAGCCGTCGGATCACATGATCCAATGGCTCAGATTACTCCTGTAATTTTTGAAAAAAAAAAATAAAACAAATCAACAAGGTGGCAATTTTGTAAATACACCTAATTTCTATACCCTTAAGTTCACTCTCAAATATCAAAAATAAGCCCAATCGAATTCTCACGACTCGACTCGCCCAAATCGATCGAACTCTCCAAAGCAAACGAAGGACGACGACTCGACTCGCCCAAATCGAAGTCTCCAACGATCGAAGGCTCCAATCGATCGAACTCTCCAAAGCAAACGAAGGACGACGGACGATCGAAGGACGACGGACGATCTCACGTTCGCCTTCAATCTCTCCCACGTTACACGATGCCTCCAAAAACAAATCGAAAAGGTATAAGCCCTAATTTTCTTCACCTTATGCGATTGAAGAAGGAAATTTGCCAGATTCTGATATTTTTTTGTTCTTTTGTGTTTGGTGTTACGAAGTTAAGTGTGGATTTCAGAAAAATAAATTCGGCCAGCTTTTGTTTGATTGTCCATTCTTACTAATCCGGATCAAATTTGTTTACTGTATGTTGATTCGGCCGACTTTTTTCAGAATATGAATTTTGAATAGCTTTTGCTTGATTGTCCATTGGTATAGTGTGTTTTATGCCCTTAGCTGTTTGTGTTTCCAGATGTAATCGTGCCAAGGAGTTTTGCATAGTAAACACTAGAATCATTGCTAACTTTAGGACCGTGTATTTGGACTTTGGATTGAGTATTTCATCTGGACTCATGCTAAGGAATTTTGCTTAGTAAACACTGGATTCATTGCTAAATTTAAGATCGAGTCATTGAGTATTTGGACTCTGTATGTAAAAGTGCATTAAAAACATGTAAAAGTGCATTAAAACATGTAAAAGTGCATTAAAAACATGTAAAAGTGTACCAGAAACTTATAATAGTGCATAAGAAAGAAGTGAAAGTATAATGTCAAAAAGTGCATTAAAAACATGTAAAAGTGCATTAAAAACATGTAAAAGTGCATTAATTTAAGAAAAGCTTATTAGCTCAAATGGAAGAGCAATGTGCTTATGCACAAAGATGTGGGTTCGAATCCCATATAAGCTAATTTGATCATGATCTTCTTTGAAAAATAGTGGTTTATTAGTTATTTGACACACGATAAAATATAACTTCTTTTAGTACCTAGCTAGTTAGGTTAGGAATAAATGTGTTAAGAATTAATTTTTGTAAGATATCATATTAGCCCATGTAGGAATCGAACCTACATCTTTGTGCACAAAGCACACCGCTCTACCATTTGAGCTAATAGGCTACTTGTACTAAAACAAAAATTTGACCTTCATATGGTTTCAACTCGGATGGACATGTGGGCAAATAGTATGTTGTTCCCCCTTGAGATAGCTCAATGAAATATTCACCACTGTTTTTAGGTGATTCCTCATTCAGAATAGTAGTTGAAGAAGAGTTTGATGTCCCCACTACAACAACATAAAAGGGAAATATAAAGGTGTTAGTTTAAAATCAGTAAAAGTGCATTGAAAGTATAATAAAGTGCATTGTATACTAGAAAAAGTGCATTACTTAAATCAGTGAAAAGTAAAAGATATACAAAGTGCTATTAAGTAGAAAAAGTTCACTCTTAAGTGTAAAATGTGCATTATTAACTGTGAAAAGTGCAATAAAAATATGTTCTCTATAAGGTCAAATATATGTTCTCTAAACAAAAATAAAAAGTGCATTGTTAAGTATAAAAAGTGCACTAGTAAGGCTGAAAAGTGCTATGTCATATACTAGTAATACTCCTTTATGAAAAGTGCAAGTAAGTATGAAAAGTGCACTAGTAAGTATGTAAAGTGCATTATTAAGTCCTAAAAGTGCATTATCAACGAGAAGTGCAAAGTGCGTTATTTAAGTATGAAAAGTGCACTAGTAAGTCCTAAAAGTGCATTCTTAAGTCCGAAAAGTGCAGTATTAAGTCCGAAAAGTGCAACGTCGAATTTTGCAAGATTAGCCTAGTTTACAGGAAAATTTACACAGTTCAATCGATTCACACAGTAGTATTAAGTTCGATTCACACAGTTCAATCGAAATCTAACTAGATTCACACAGTTCGATTGACCAGTTCAATCGGTTCCGAAATTCACACAGTTCGATCTCGTTCGACGAGTTCAATTGACCAGTTCAACTGATTCCGAAAAATCACACAGTTTGATCTCATTCAATGGATTTGTGAATTCCTCTTACCACTTTCTGCCATGGTTGGAACGAGACTCGCATATTCAAACTCGTTAGATTTCGGATTTGGCGACGGCGACGGCGCGTTGGATTTCGGATTTTGCGACGGCGATGGCGATCTTATTCATTGCGATCTCCTTCCGTTTCAATTGAAGGGCACAATCTTCGATCTCGTTTGAACGAACCCTAGAACCCTAGAATTGCACAATCTACTCCCTTAACAACGAGATTGCAATCGATTCAATCGCACAATCGATTCCATAAAAAAATCGATTCAATCGATTCCATCAAAAAATCGATTCCATCATAAAATAGATTCAATCGATTGAGTCTTCAATTTACCCCTAAAAACAAAACAAAAAAGAGAAAAAGGATTATTAATTAGAGAGGAAAAAGACATAATTGCCCCCGCCTTTAATAAAAGGGGAAAGAAAATCAGCCCTTGGATCTCCTTGATCCAAGGGCCCAAAATTCTCCTTCCGTTTCATGTTAAGGGGATGTTTTATGGGAACCAAACTCTATGTTTCTATTACTTGCCAAATTTTAAGATATCTAAATATAATTGTATATTAATTAGAAAACCCTTCAATCTTCATAAATCCATTTTTAATTTAGTAACGTTAATCATTTAATTAAAACTTTTAAGATATGTGTATATTAATTGATTTTTTTTTATTTTTTAATGTGATATTATATGAAACAACACATACAATATGGTATCTACCCATTATCTATTACTAGACAAAGATAAAATTAACTGCCCTACTAAATAATGTCAATTGAAACCTTCACCATTTATCTTAACCTTAAACACTAACCCTAAATTAATTATAAACCCTCAACCCTAAAATCCTAATCATAAACCCTAATACTTACCCTAAAATCTATCATTACCCTAACCATAAACCTAAATCTCAAATCCTAATTTTAAATCCTAAATTTTAAACCCTAACCCTAATAATAAACTATAATCCTAACCTTAAACTCTAACCCTAACATTAAACCCTAACCAATAATCCTAAATCATAACTCTAACCTTAAATCCTAACACAAACATTAAACCCTAACCCATAACTCTAAATACATCCTAACCCTAAATTTTACTCCCGAACCCTAAATCATAATCCTAACCTTAAACCTTAACCTTAAATTCCAAACACTAAACCATAAAATCCTAATCATAAACCTTAATACTTACCTTATACTCTACCCTAAACCCTAATCATAAACCTAAACCTCAAATCCTAATCTTAATTCCTAAATCCTAATCCTAAATTTTAAACCCTAACCCTAATAATAATCTTAACCTTAAATTTAACCCGAAACATTAAACCCTAACCCATAAGCTTAAATCATAACTCTAACCCTAAATCCTAACCCGAACATTAAAACCTAACCCATAACCCTAAATCCTAATCCTAAACTCTAATCCTAACCCTAAATTTTTATGATAATTTATTTAAGTTATTTTTTCGATCACATTATAAGCTACATGCCACATACGATCTTTATTTCATACAAATCATTCTCACATTAATCCACCTAGGATTTTGCCACACATGATTTTGTATTTTTTGCAATTTACATATGTTGGAAAGATTCTGCTAAAATAAAATAAGCTATATGAACATTAATATTAATGCTAAATATTTTTATGATAATTTATTTAAGTTAAAAATATTATATCTAAAGTAAAATCAGCTATAGAAATATTAAATATTAAATATTAAATATTTTTTATAATAATTTATTTAAGTTATATTTTAAACTACACGCGTTATAGAATTTTGCCAAGTGAATAATTTTTTAATATACAAGTTGTTATAAAAATCCATCACTAAGCTATATATTAAAGTTGTACCTTTTTGAACTAGCACATTGAGTTTGAACCCACCTTATATTAAAAAATTAATTTTTATTTTTATTAATTTATATATATCTATTACTAATAACTAAAGCCGAAGCAATTTCTGCCACCACATTGCGCCACATCACCCCACTTTATTAAAATAATAGTTTTTATACTTAATTGAAATATAAAATTAATACAAAATAATTATGCAAAAAATTTATCCCAAATAGACATAAATAGATAAAAAAAAGGGACATTATATTTATTATATTGATAAAAAATAAATAAAAAAGATTCCTAAAATATGTACACGATATGAAATATATATGTTTGAAATAAAATAGTCATATAAATAATAAATAGATTATGTGTAAAATTCATAAAAGATAAAAAAGGATTAAATAACCACACAAGAAAACACACTTTTACACAAATTCGTAAACACTGAATTTAATATTATACCCTCTTTAATAGAAATATTATATATCAAAATATTATGAATTTCTATTATGATTTTTTTTAATATATCTTAAAATATATCCTATATCTTTTAACGTAGGAATATATGGTTAGGATTCTTTCACTTTAAATACACTAAAAATTATAGTTAAATTAAATGCATTATTGTCATCAAATTTTAATGTCTCAGTCATCATACTTTTAGTTATGAAATTGTTCATAATAATATTCTATCCATAACTATGACAACTTTTTTAGTTAATATAAACCATATTTTAATTTTATATTATATTAAATTTTAAATTCTCTTATATTAATTTTCTATTCATAAGTATGACAACTTTTAAAATTTTCTATCCAAAAATATGTTGATTTTTGTATACTAATTTTCTATTAATAAGTATAACTATTTTTTAACTGATGTCGATATAGATATGTTGTGTATTGGAATATATTAAATTGCCATTCATAAGTATGTTGAGTTTTTATATTACGGATTCCTTAATAAATAAATAAAATTTATTGGCCTACTAATGTTAAATTAGTTAATCGGGTCAATTCAATTGAGTTTCGATTCAATCATTTCGAGTTCGAGGTGAGTACGTGTTCATGTCATTAAAATATACGAGTTGATTGGGTTAAGTCATTGCAGTTTTTGTGCGAGTTCGATTCAACCCTATGAGTTAAGAGCGTCAACTTTTTTATGATTATTACATAAATATTACAAATAACATTTTTAAGAATAATATAATATTTGTATATAGTTTATAATATCATAAATTATTATAATTAACATAAATTACAAATATGTAATAATTAATTTTTTATAATATTATTTTTTGTTATATGAATTATAATACCTATATCATATTCAATTTAACATATTATAATTATAATACCCATATCTTCTAAACTTGAAGCACTTTTAGGCAGATTCATCATTAAGAATTTATATCACAATCGCCCTATTTTTAATAATATTTTTTCTAATTAATTATATATTATATAATTCAATTACCTTATGGAATTTCCAATTTTATGCACTCATCTTATTTAATAATTTTTCTTATCAATTTACTATGAGATTGAAATTTTTTTATCTCTACCCATTATTTTTATCTTTTTTCATGTTTATTATTTTATTATATTTAATTACCTTCTATTCATATAGTATAGAGAAAATATATTGTATAATAATTTATATATTTTTTTGAATTTACTATGAGATTGGATAAATTTTTATCTATACCCATTATTTTTATTTGTGTTCATGTTCATGTAATATTTAAATATCTTCTATGCATACAATATAGATAAAATATACTACATCTATAACTATATATTAAAGCTAAACCTTTCAAGCAACCACATTAAATCTGCCCCACCTTAAATTAAATATATTTAATTTTTATTTTTCAATTAAATTTCTTTTTAAATATGTCTATGAAAATAAATTTAAATTCGAATTTTTAAAAAATAATGAAAATTATTTTATCTTTATCATTTTATCTATTTATGTAAAAGATTTATCTTAAATCAAAATTTGATTAAAAAAAGTAAACATTTTCACCACATATATTATATATATATATATGTAACACCCCATTCTGGCATGAACCTAGGGTCACAAGGTGGTAGGCCTACCAGAACAAGCTGACAACAATAGACTGTATTGGACCTTGCAACAAAAGCACTGCGAGAAAATTCAAATAAACTGTCCAATCTAGAAGTTCAAAATTTTATGTCATAAAATCATGCAAGCAAGAGCCCAAAATCTGTAAAACATGACAACAAGATGTCAAGGCTAGTCTAAGGTCCAAACCCTCAACATATACTCCCAAAAAGACTCATAGTCCAAGCATCACTCACAATCTAAGAAAAACCAAAAGACTAAAATACTAAAGTCAATCTTCTAAGACTCAACACATCAAGACCGAGCTCCACCATCCGGTATGCAACCTCCTGGCACATTTTCCATGTCGGATTCCTTACCTAAAACGCCACAAGTTGATCACATTAGCCTACGGTCCCGGTATGGGCCAAACAAGTAAATCAAATATGTAACAAAACATTTTTAGCAAACTAAACTTGTATATATCCATACACTTAAAGATACACACACAATTACAGTCATAATAGAAGTATGATAGTAGCCAAACCAATATAGTCAAATGTGAAATCATCCAAAGTAATGTCAAAAGGATATTAACAACAAGTAAAAATATATTACCAAAGCACACATAATCACAACATACATTCTCTGAGGTCATCACTCAAGCATTTTAGACATTTCAAACAAAATCCATCGAATATAATAGCAATTCAACGTCATCCTCCATATATGGCACCCTCCGGCCTCTCATCGATGGCGCACGGTCAGGGCGCGTCCTATACACGTGCCCATTTTCCCCCATTCACCCTTCTTTCCCCGGCTAAACCTCTACTAGAGCGTTTGCCAAAACAATCTATTTATTTTTTTAGAAGGGGGTTCCTTCCAGCCGCATGACCATGCCCGGGGGCCACTTCTTCGTCAGCTTATCCCGTGCTCCATGATCATGCCGGTGGAACCCAGTGCACGCATAACGAAAACATTTAAAAGAGGTTTCCATGATTTCAAATATATATATATAAGCACGTAATATGGAATCATTCCAAAATAAGGGCTACACATTCAATTTACTCGTTTAACGCATAACGAGTCGTAAGCTAAGTAAGTCGGCAAGCGACTTACCTCGAAGGCGAGACACAACACGTAGCGGGAGAAAGGAAGCTCGAACAAGTCACACACGAACGTTATCGAATCCTAACAATTCAATAACCGAAACTATAATATTCGAAAAGAATCGAAGCAAAACTTAACACCCCAAAAGTTAAAAGCTCTTTCTAAGCAATGACTATTTGACATATTCGATATAAGGTTAACAATCTACCGAATTTTATAAACGGAAACTCATGAAGATAGTTAACCCAAAAAGATTGTGACTACTACTTGCCAAACAAGGTCTAACAATTGAATATGTCTTTTTAAATCCTCATTAAATGGCAAAGGCTACAATGGCCTTAATATATATATACACACCAACAGTTTGAACGTGGTCAACCAATTGATCCCAACAACTCTTACATTGAACCACTACTATTTATTACATGGAATTAAACAGCTCACGTGTTTGTTTAGCAATAAATTCTTCAAAGGAGGTGGCCACACAAAATTCCAAAGGAGGTTTGCTGGGACTCAACCCTCAACAGAACTCAGCCATATCTTTCAATCCAACGAAAAACAAATGCTAGAATCGGTAAGACGTTTCTTGACTCAGCATATTACCATACCAAAAGTTGATAAGAGCACAAAGTAATTATTCTATAGCTTACAATCCCCAACGGTGATCAAGGCATAAAAATTGAAGTGGGATGGAATATATATATACCGATTGGGAAAAGGAAGGGCCAAAGCAGGCTCTTCACCGTCAGCAACTCGTCGTTGTAGCTCGCTCCTTCCTTCCGTCAAATTCAGCGTCTTCCAAGGGTGAAAACTTGCTCCAGCGGTTACTTGGTGGTGGAGAGGTAATGACCCGGCAAGGCCAGCGATGGTGCTCGGCAACAGAGGACGACGACCTTGCTTGTGAGGTGGCGCACTCAAACCGGGAGGACTACCAATCGACGACAGCGACTTCTCTGGGCTCGCGACAACGACTATCAACGGGGAGGAGGTTCGTTGCAGCACTGGTCCTTTCCGAGTTCAGCAACGGTAGCCACCTTCGACAGCGGTGAGAAAAGAAACGCGGTGCAGAGAGTTGATCGGAGATGAAACGATGACGGGTAAAGGAGGAGGAGAGAAGTGGAGGCGTGAAGGTGAAAGTATTGACAAGGAGAGGGAGAAATCGAGCGAGTTGATGAGAGGAATTGAGAGGGGTGGTGTGCGGCGGTTCTCTCATGCGAGAAGATGATGAACAGTCTCCAAAAGATTAGGGATAGGAGTTAGAGGTAGCAAGGTGGGAAAAACTTGGGCCTTGTCTCAGAGTCCGGCCCAAAAGAACAAAGGAGAGGAATTAGCCCAAAGTTAAAATAATATAGGGAGAGGATAGATTGGCCCAACTTTAAATACCCGAACCAAAAGTAACCCTATAACGCTCAAAGATTATAACTAGACCTAACGAAACCCGGGTACTACAATATATATAACTATATATTAAAGATGTACATTTTGAAGTCACCACATTAAATCTGGTCCCATCTTATATTTAAAAAAATAATTTATTTATTTATTTATTCAGATAAATTCCTTTCTATCTATTTATATTAAAAATGTTTAATTCGAAATTTAAATAAAAACAATGAAAAATATTTTATCTTTATCCTTTTATTTATTTATGTAAGAGATTTATCTTAAATCAAATTTTGATTAAAAAAATTAAAAAATTTCACGATCTAGGTAATTACTTGCCTAAATTGAATTTAGATTAAAAAAATTACATTATCTTTTTCTTAATTATCTTTTTATCTTATTCATGTACAACTTTTTTAATATTAAGTTCTTATCCATATGTACGACAAATATAAAATAGTAATTTAATATCCCAAATACCTTTTTTTAATTTAATACCCCATTTAAATTGATTTTAGTATCTCTAATTGAAATAGATAACTTTTATATCTGTGAGTATGAAATATTGACCATATTTTAAATTATGAATTTTTATTATTAAAATTTATGATTCTTTTATATTAACTTTCAATTCAAAAGTATAATAAGTTTTTTAATTAGTATGAGACATATTTTTAATGATGTATTTTTATATTAATTTTAAGATTTTATATTAATTTAATTATTTATAAGTATGATGACGACTTTAATTACTATTCACCATGTTTTTCATAATAATTTTTTATTTTTCAATATTAATTTTCTATATATAAGAATAATAACTTTTAAATTTTCCATCTATAAATATATTGTGTTTTATATATTAGTTTTTTTTATCTATAAATATGATAGTTAAATGCAATATTGTCATAAAATCTTAATGTCTCAATCACCATATTTTTAGTTACTAAATTTCTTATAATAATATTTATATTCATAACTATGACGAGTTTTTTAATTAATATGGACCATATTTTTAATTGTAGATTTTATATTAAAATTTATATTTTCTTATATTAATTTTTAGTTTAAATTTTCTATCCATAAACATGTTGATTTTTTATACTAATTTTCTATTAATAAGTATGACAATTTTTTAATTAATTCAGTATGGATATATTGTGTCTTACAACAATATATTAAATTTCTATTCATAAGAATGTTAATTTTTTTTATTACGAATACGTACATAAATAAATAAAAATTATTGATCCCTTACTATTAAACCGATTAATCAGGTAAGTTCAATTGAGTTTAGGTATAGTCATTTCAAATTCGAGTTGAGTACGGGTTCATGTCGTTAAACTTTATAGATTGATTGAGTCAATTCATTGTGGTTTTACTTGTTACCAATATCCTTATTGACGTAAAATATATTGAAATCATCCAAAGAAACGTCAATACGTGCTTGAGTAAAATATATTGAAATCATCCAAAGAAACGTCAATAAGGATATTGGTAACAAGTAAAATATATTACCAAAGCACACATAATCACAACATGCATCCTCTTGGTCATCACTCAAGCATTCCAGACATTTCAAACAAAATCCATCGAATATAATAGCAATTCAACGTCATCCTCCATATATGGCACCCTCCGGCCTCTCATCGATGGCGCACGGTCAGGGCGCGTCCTATACACGTGCCCATTTTCCCCCATTCACCCTTCTTTCCCCGGCTAAACCTCTACTAGAGCGTTTGCCAAACAATCTATTTATTTTTTTAGAAGGGGGTTCCTTCCAGCCGCATGACCATGCCCGGGGGCCACTTCTTCATCAGCTTATCCCGTGCTCCATGATCATGCCGGTGGAACCCAGTGCACGCATAACGAAAACATTTAAAAGCGGTTTCCATGATTTCAAATATATATATAAGCACGTAATATGGAATCATTCCAAAATAAGGGCTACGCATTCAATTTACTCGTTTAACGCATAACGAGTCGTAAGCTAAGTAAGTCGGCAAGCGACTTACCTCGAAGGCGAGACACAAACACGTAGCGGGAGAAAGGAAGCTCGAACAAGTCACGCACGAACGTTATCGAATCCTAATCATTCAATAACCAAAACTATAACACCCGAAGAGAAATGAAATACAAAACTTAATGCCCAAACGCTAAAAGCTCTCTCTAAGCAATGCTCAAAGACATTATCGATTTTAGGTGAACACTTACAAATACCTACTCTTAATCAACTAGTTAAACAAGAATAGGTAGCTCAAGAACCGATTGAAAACAACACAACACAAATAGTATTTTAACCTACTAATCCAACCACCACTTACTTAATAACCCATTTCAAAGGCTAGCTGACTAACATTATTAAATAACCCATTACACAATTTCATTGACAACATTACTTATAAAATAATTAAACAAACTCCAGCACTTACAATTGATAAACCATAATCAGCCAAACAACATAGTAGCCACAAAATCAAATTCGACCAACAACAATTTGCAATTGCACTCTCCCCCTCTCCACTGTAACCGCTATTAATTTAGTCGAGCTTACCAAAGGGTTGACTCTTGACCACAATCAACAATTCTCTTACAACAATTATTCGATTATTCATGACCAAACCACTATTCGATTCAAACAACTCCCCAAATACAACAATGAATTAAGCACTTGTCCAAATTGACGTAATCACCAGTGTCAACCCTAACTATGCACAAAGACCAAACGGACGAACACAACATAGCTACTCAATTTCCTTCCTACAACAGCCCAAACAACTTGACCAAACCTTTTATTGTAAAAACTAACAACAAATCTATTCTAAACACATTGATTGAATCTTTTCACAACCAACAACACATAAATGGGATCCGAACGGAAAGGAAGTCGAGCAAGAGTCACAACCTCCTGATTTCTGTCGATTTCAAGGGGACGCGGATTGGTCTTGGACTCGATCGGAGATGGGGATGCTGAACGACGATGATGAGCGGCGCCGGGGACGAGAGCGACAACCTGCGATGGTGAACGAAAACTTGATCCTGGAGCACTCGACCCCTTCTTCTCTTCTTGACAGCTACGACCCTCGAGGTTGAGAAGGTGTCGTTGGTTAGGAGGCGACGACTTGTCGGTGGAAAGGACGAGACCACGCTGAATGACGGTGTGCAAGGAGGCGGCGAGCGCACAACAACGCCAGAGGAAGGAGCTCTTGGCTGCAACCGGGCTTATTCAAGGTCACCGGTGGTTGATGCGTTGAGCAGGGATCGAAGACGGAAAAAGAATGGAGATGGAACAAGATAATTGAGCGAGGAAGGGATCGAAAAGAACCAGAGAGATGCGGGTGGTGATGGGAGCAGTATGACGGCGCTCAACAAGAAGATCCACAGTATCTCCTTTCTAGAGTAATTAGGGCTAGAAGGACAAAACAATGGGCTTGGGCCCTTGTATAGACATTTGGCCCAAATTGAAATGAAAAGGGAAATGGGATTGCAAAGAAACGGATTGGCCCGGAATTTAAAAACCCGGAATGAATGTAAACTCTATAACGCTCGAAGATTATAACATCATCCAATAAAAGCTCGGGTATTACATATACCCCCACTTAAAGAAAGTTTCGTCCTCGAAACTTAAGTAGAGATAAGTTACTAAACGAATAAGGATAGTATCTACTCTAACATGTCAAAGAATCATTGAACTCACATAAGCAACCAAGCAAATGATCACCCAAGCAATCCAACAAGTAAGCAACAATCAACCAAGCGAATTAATAATCAAGCAATTTGAGGTACTAGATATAGTGCAAGAAAAAGCTCAAGTACTAACCATTATCTCACAGACTCTATCAACTTAGAGTATAACTCTGGGTAACTCTCTTGCATACTTGCTTCGGTTTCTCAAGTGGCCTCCTCAACTCCACGCTTAGACCACTGCACTAAGACTAAAGGTATCTCCTTGTTTCGTAGTTTCTTCATTCGACGATCCAAGATAGCTATCGATTGTTCAACAAAAGTATGATCTGGTTCGATTCTCAACTCTTCATAATTAAGCTTGTGGTTGGGATCGGGAATGTATTGTCTTAGCTGAGACACATGAAACACCGGATGAACTCCTTCCAAGGATGGAGGGAGTGCCAAGCGATAGGCCAACTCTCCGACCCTTTCTAAGATCTCAAAAGGTCCGACGTAGCGAGGACTCAACTTTCCTTTAATCCCAAATCTTCGTACTCCTCGAGTAGGCGAAACCCTCAACCACACGTGTGCACCAACATCAAATTCTAAGGGTCGCCTTCGTTTGTCAGCATAGGATTTCTGACGACTTTGAGCGGCTAGCATGCGTTCTCTTATCAAAGCAACTTTATCAACTGTCTCTTGGATCACTTGGGGTATCTCACCCACTCTGTCAGAGGGGTCATCCCAACAAAGTGGCGTTCGACACTTTCGACCATACAACGCCTCATAAGGAGCCATCTGAATCGAGGCGTGCCAACTATTATTGTATGTGAACTCCACTAACTCTAAATTTTCTGACCAACTACCACCCCAGTCTAGGACACAAGCTCTTAGCATATCTTCAAACGTTTGAATCGTCCTCTCTGACTGTCCATCTGCTTGCGGGTGGTAAGCTGTCGTGAAATGCAGTCTTGTACCCAACGCTTGGTGCACCTGATGCCCGAATTTCGATGTGAAGCGACCATCTCGGTCGGATACAATTGTTTTTGGTACTCCATGTAGTCTCACTATCTGTTTTACAAACACATCCACTAGTTTAGGAACCTGCCACGCCTCCCTAATCGGAAGGAAACGTGCCGTCTTCATCAATCTGTCCACTACTACCCAGATGGCATCATGACCTCGACTGATGTGCAAACCTGTGACGAAGTCCATGGATATGTCTTCCCACTTCCATTCTGGAATGGAGTGGGGTTGGAGCATCCCTCCCGGTCTCTGGTGTTCTATCTTAACTTGTTGACAGATCTGGCATCGTGCTACAAAC
This sequence comes from Fallopia convolvulus, assembly GCA_964016875.1. Lineage (NCBI taxonomy): Eukaryota > Viridiplantae > Streptophyta > Magnoliopsida > Caryophyllales > Polygonaceae > Fallopia > Fallopia convolvulus. Next base: position 32,742,348 of record OZ024721.1, on the reverse strand, counting down.
TTGGCCACATCAGGTTTCAGGCCATCCCACCAGTAATGTTGCTTGAGATCCTTGTACATCTTACTTGCTCCTGGATGTATTGAATAGAGCGTAGCATGGGCTTCTTGAAGGATTTTCTGTCTCAGCTCTTGATCTCGAGGAATGCATACTCTTCCATTCAACCTCAGGATCCCATCTTCTGGAATTTCAAACCCGGGTGCTTCACCTTGACGCACCTTTTTACACAAGTCTTGAATCATCGAGCAAGCCCCTTGCTTTTGACGAATCTCTTCTATCAAACTAGGTTGACAGTCCAAGGAACACAATTGGCCTTGATATCTCTGAATCCATACCTCAATCCCGTTTCTTATCAAATCTCTTTGCAAAGCGGGTTGAGCAGTCAGGTGAGTCAACATCTGCTCCTGGGATGATTTCCTACTGAGTGCGTCAACGACGACATTTGCCTTGCCTGGGTGATAAAGGATCTCCAGATCATAATCCTTAATCAGTTCAAGCCATCTGCGGGTCCTCATATTGAGTTCTCACCGAGTGAATATGTACTTGAGACTCTTATGGTCTGTCAAAATTTGGCAAGTTGTTCCATATAAATAGTGTCGCCAAATCTTCAAGGCGTGGATCACAACCGCTAACTCTAGGTCATGTGTCGGGTAATTTAGCTCATGAGTCTTAAGTTGTCTAGAAGCATAAGCAATCACCCGATCCTTCTGCATTAACACACACCCCAAGCCAAGTTTCGACGCATCACTGTAAACCACATACCCTTCCGAGCCTTGAGGAAGTGCTAAGATGGGCGCATAAGTTAGCCTTTTTTTCAGCTCTTCAAAGCTTCTCTGGCAAGCCTCTGTCCATGTAAACTTGGTAGTCTTCCTGAGTAAATTGGTCAACGGTTGAGCTATCTTTGAGAAACCTTCGACAAACCTCCTATAATATCCAGCTAGTCCCAAGAAACTGCGTACTTCCTTTACATTCTTGGGAGGTTGCCAAGAGGCTATGGTTTCAATCTTCATTGGATCAACTTTCACTCCATCTGCAGAGACCACATGCTCTAGAAATGTGACCTCAGGCAACCAGAATTCGCACTTTGAAAGCTTGGCAAATAAACGGTGTTGTCTTAAAACTCCCAACACAACCCTTAGATGATTAGCATGCTCATCTTGGCACTGAGAGTAAACCAAGATGTCATCAATGAACACTACCACAAATTGATCCAAGTATTCAATAAAAATCTTGTTCATCAACTCCATGAACACTGCTGGAGCATTTGTCAAACCGAACGGCATCACTACAAACTCGTAGTGCCCATATCGTGTCCGAAATGCCGTCTTTAGGATGTCTTCATCTCGAATTCTCAATTGATGATAGCCAGACCTCAAGTCAATTTTAGAAAACATTACTGCTCCTTGCAACTGGTCTAGCAAATCATCGATACGGGGAAGTGGATACTTGTTCTTGATAGTTATTCGGTTGAGTTCTCTATAATCAATGTACAACCTCATTGATCCATCCTTCTTTCTTACAAAAAGTACCGGAGCACCCCGAGGCGATGCACTAGGACGAATGAAGCCTTTCTCTTCCAACTCTTCTAGTTGCTTTTTCAACTCTTGCATCTCTATTGGCGCCATACGATAAGGAGCCCGAGAAACAGGTCTTGTTCCCGGCTCTAACTCGATGCTGAAATCTACCTCTCTGTGAGGCGGAAGCCCCGACAATTCCTCAGGAAAAACATCCTTGAATTCTCGCACAATAGGAATGTCCTCGAGTCTCGGACTATCCTTAGTTTCTTGAAGGGCGTAGCACCAATATCCTACACAGCCCTCATTCAACAACTTGGCAACTTTCATAGCACTAATCACTGTCCCAAACTTCTTAGGGTCATGCCCCCAAAACACGTGCTGAGTTCCATCACTAGCGGTTACTGTCACTGTACGACTATGGATATCTAGAACAGCTTTGTACCCAGTCATCCAATCCATTCCTAGAATTACGTCATCATTTGGCAAGGCCATGACGATGAAATCTGTAAGCCAGTCCTTATCCCCAATGCGAATTGGACATTGAAGGATCTCTTTCTCTCCACTTATCTTACTACCATCCGGCAAACCCACCACAAAAGGAGTACCCACAGAACATGACAAATGTAATCTATCTACGCATGCAGTTGCAATGAAAGAATGAGTAGCACCAGTATAAAAAAGAATCTTAACAGGCTCAGATCGGATCCAAATCGTACCTGTAGCTGTCGGAGCATTTGGATCTTCAGCTTTTCTCATCTCGAACACACGAGGTGGGTGGTTGATTCCAGGTCCTTTAACCGTGCTACCACGACCTCTACCACGGCCCTGACCTGGAGTAACATAAGTCTGAGGGGTAGGTTGTGATCGAATTCCTCCAGTTGGCCTAGAAGCAGGTGAGGATCCCTGAGATGGAGCAACACCTTCGTTGCGCAGAAGACAACACGGTGACCCTTCTGTCCGCAAGTAAAGCAAGTTACCAATGGTCGAGTGCAAGCATTCTTCAGATGATCATAGCCTCCGCAGTTGAAGCACTGTTTCTGACCCGTTGCACCACTCGACCGTTGAGATTGTCCTTGTTGGTTTGGTCTCATGCCTGAGTTGTTACCTCCCTGAGGCATGGAACTCGGCCTCCCGTCACCTTTGAATCCTGTTGTGGTCTTTTGCCTCTTGCCACTATCTTGAGTGACATCAGATCGCTTGTAAGCTGGGTGTGCCATCTCGTAAGCCATTACTTTGTTTTGGTACCCTCTCAAAGTGGAGCATTTGAACTCGGCTACATATTGTCAGATCTCTGATCTCATCCTCTTATCAAAAGCATGAATTCGTTGTTTCTTTATGGTCACAATGTCTTCCACGTAAATCTCTCAAAAACTTATGGACTACTTCTACCACTAAAATTTTCTCGTGCTTTGCATCAACAATTTCTAGAGCTCAAGCATCCCTTACAGCAGGACATAACTCATCTCTCAACATCTTAGAAAATTCTTCAAAGTTCACATTGTACTCACGAATCTGTAAAGACCACCAATCAAAAGCATTATCTCTAAGCAAGCTTTGAGCTAGCGACACCTTTCGATCCTCTAGTGCCATGATCGTGTTGAGAGCTGAAGCGACTTGCCTCAACCACAACTCCTCGTCTTTTCCATGAGCTCCAATGAAAAAAATGGAAGTTTCATGTAATTGAACTCACAAAGTCACTTGTCATGTCTGCGGTCTTGACGACCCCTTTTAACTCGACCTAACTCTTTAGAAACTTCTTGAACGGGTTGGGGCGGTCTCTGAATGTCGACATTAGCCCGGGATCTAGGCCCTTAGGGTCTTGGCCTCTAAATATAGCATTAATCTGCACTACATCGGGTTGATCATCTTCTTGACCCTGATTAGCATTTCTGACTTGTCCCTGACTCTCTGCAGTTCCCTCAGCCAATGGATTAATACGAAACTCGATAGTAACACCTCTTCCTCTACCTTTATGACTTCCTCTACCTCTAACTCTTACCATTACTAAGTGATACTTAACATAATAAATCATATAGATTTTACAAGTAATAACTGTAATTAAACAAACAAAATGCTTACAGAGATTCTTCCCAGATGATGTAGCGGTCTCGACGTGTTTCCCTACCTAAAATGCAGCATGCCTAAGTAAAAAAAAAAAGTTTTAAAGTTTTTATAACTATAAATTGGACCTCACGAGCTCTTTTGTTAGGACCTAGTGCTCTTGTTGCCAACCTGGCTCTGATACCAATCCGTAACACCCCATTCTGGCATGAACCTAGGGTCACAAGGTGGTAGGCCTCACAATGGGCCTACTAGAACAAGCTGACAACAATAGACTGTATTGGACCTTGCAACAAAAGCACTGCGAGTAAATCCAAATAAACCGTCCAATCTAGAAGTCCAAAATTTTATGTTATAAAATAATGCAAGCAAGAGCCTAAAATCTGTAAAAACATGACAACAAGATGTCAAGGCTAGTTTAAGGTCCAAACCCTCAACATATACTCCCAAAAAGACTCATAGTCCAAGCATCACTCACAATCTAAGAAAAACCAAAAGACTAAAATACTAAAGTCAATCTTCTAAGACTCAACACATCAAGACCGAGCTCCACCATCCGGTATGCAATCTCTTGGCACATTTTCCATGTCGGAATTCTTACCTAAAAACACCACAAGTTGATCACATTAGCCTACGGTCCCGGTATGGGCCAAACAAGTAAATCAAACGTGTAACAAAACATTTTTAGTAAACTAAACTTGCATATATCCATATACTTAAAGATACACACACAATTACAGTCACAATAGAAGTATGAAAGTAGACAAACAAATATAGTCAAATGTGAAATCATCCAAAGAAACGTCAATAAGGATATTGGTAACAAGTAAAATATATTACCAAAGCACACATAATCACAACATGCATCCTCTTGGTCATCACTCAAGCATTCCAGACATTTCAAACAAAATCCATCGAATATAATAGCAATTCAACGTCATCCTCCATATATGGCACCCTCCGGCCTCTCATCGATGGCGCACGGTCAGGGCGCGTCCTATACACGTGCCCATTTTCCCCCATTCACCCTTCTTTCCCCGGCTAAACCTCTACTAGAGCGTTTGCCAAACAATCTATTTATTTTTTTAGAAGGGGGTTCCTTCCAGCCGCATGACCATGCCCGGGGGCCACTTCTTCGTCAGCTTATCCCGTGCTCCATGATCATGCCGGTGGAACCCAGTGCACGCATAACGAAAACATTTAAAAGCGGTTTCCATGATTTCAAATATATATATAAGCACGTAATATGGAATCATTCCAAAATAAGGGCTACACATTCAATTTACTCGTTTAACGCATAACGAGTCGTAAGCTAAGTAAGTCGGCAAGCGACTTACCTCGAAGGCGAGACACAAACACGTAGCGGGAGAAAGGAAGCTCGAACAAGTCACGCACGAACGTTATTGAATCCTAATCATTCAATAACCAAAACTATAACACCCGAAGAGAAATGAAATACAAAACTTAATGCCCAAACGCTAAAAGCTCTCTCTAAGCAATGCTCAAAGACATTATCGATTTTAGGTGAACACTTACAAATACCTACTCTTAATCAACTAGTTAAACAAGAATAGGTAGCTCAAGAACCGATTGAAAACAACACAACACAAATAGTATTTTAACCTACTAATCCAACCACCACTTACTTAATAACCCATTTCAAAGGCTAGCTGACTAACATTATTAAATAACCCATTACACAATTTCAATGACAACATTACTTATAAAATAATTAAACAAACTCCAGCACTTACAATTGATAAACCATAATCAGCCAAACAACATAGTAGCCACAAAATCAAATTCGACCAACAACAATTTGCAATTGCACTCTCCCCCTCTCCACTGTAACCACTATTAATTTAGTCGAGCTTACCAAAGGGTTGACTCTTGACCACAATCAACAATTCTCTTACAACAATTTTTCGATTATTCATGACCAAACCACTATTCGATTCAAACAACTCCCCAAATACAACAATGAATTAAGCACTTGTCCAAATTGACGTAATCACCAGTGTCAACCCTAACTATGCACAAAGACCAAACGGACAAACACAACATAGCTACTCAATTTCCTTCCTACAACAGCCCAAACAACTTGACCAAACCTTTTATTGTAAAAACTAACAACAAATCTATTCTAAACACATTGATTGAATCTTTTCACAACCAACAACACATAAATGGGATCCGAACGGAAAGGAAGTCGAGCAAGAGTCACAACCTCCTGATTCTGTCGATTTCAAGGGGACGCGGATTGGTCTTGGACTCGATCGGAGATGGGGATGCTGAACGACGATGATGAGCGGCGCCGGCGACGAGAGCGACAACCTGCGATGGTGAACGAAAACTTGATCCTGGAGCACTCGACCCCTTCTTCTCTTCTTGACAGCTACGACCCTCGAGGTTGAGAAGGTGTCGTTGGTTAGGAGGCGACGACTTGTCGGTGGAAAGGACGAGACCACGCTGAACGACGGTGTGCAAGGAGGCGGCGAGCGTACAACAACGCCAGAGGAAGGAGCTCTTGGCTGCAACCGGGCTTATTCAAGGTCACCGGTGGTTGATGCGTTGAGCAGGGATCGAAGACGGAAAAAGAATGGAGATGGAACAAGAGAATTGAGCGAGGAAGGGATCGAAAAGAACCAGAGAGATGCGGGTGGTGAAGGGAGCAGTATGACGGCGCTCAACAAGAAGATCCACAGTGATCTCCTTTCTAGAGTAATTAGGGCTAGAAGGACAAAACAATGGGCTTGGGCCCTTGTATAGACATTTGGCCCAAATTGAAATGAAAAGGGAAATGGGATTGCAAAGAAACGGATTGGCCCGGAATTTAAAAACCCGGAATGAATGTAAACTCTATAACGCTCGAAAATTATAACATCATCCAATAAAAGCCCGGGTATTACAAAAAAATACTAATTTATTCTATTTTATTAAAATGGATAAGGGTTTTATCCATGAATATGATGAATATAAAAATCATTTTTTACTTTAACTTTTTTTTTCCGGAAGTATATTTTTAATTACAGAGTTTTAATATTAAGTTTTTATTCATAAGTATGTCATATATAAATTAGTAATTTAATATTGCAACTACCTTTTATAATTAGATATCCCATATATTAATTTTAATATCTCTAAATGAAGTAGATAACTTTTATATCCATGATGATCAAATATGGACCATATTTTAAATTACTAATTTTCATTAATAAATTTTCATATTCATTTATATTAACTTTCTGTTCAAAAGTATAAAACTTTTTAAATTAGTATGAACCCTATTTTAAATCATGTGTTTTTATATTAATCTTCGGGTTCTTATATTAATTTTATTATTTATAACGCATGACAATACTTTTAATTAATATTGAACCTTTAGTGTTAAACCAGTTAATTAGGTCAGTTCAATCGAGTTTAGTACATTCATTTTGGGTTCGAGTTGAGCATGGGTTCATGTCATTAAAATTTACGGATTGATTGAGTCAATTCATTGCGATTTTTGTACGGGTTTGAGTCAACCCTACTAAGAACATCAACTTTTTTATGATTATTACATAAAGTATATTTTTTTATAAGAGCGTCAACCCAACTATGTAGCATTTATAAGAGCGTCAACCCAACTATGTAGCATTTTTAAGAATAAGATATATTTTCATACATTTTGATAATAAAGTATATTATTATAATTAAAATAAATTATAAATATGTAAATTTTAATTTAGTTATTTGTAATATTTTTTTATTATATAAATTATAATACATAAATCATATTTGAATTAATATATTACAATTTTTATTTGTAAAAGCCCCCGGGCAAGGCCCGGGTCATCAACTAGTTTAGCATCTACAATCAAATTCCTTTCTATTTATTTATGTGAAAAAAATTAATTTCGAATTTTAATTAAAAATGATGAAAATTATTTATCTATTTAGGCAAAACATATATATTTTAAATCAATTTTGATAAAAAAAAAAGTAATAAATTTCAATATCTAGATAATTACTTGCCTAAACGCATTTCTCCACTCAAACTTTTTGTGTAGATTCCACTCAAACTGTTTGTGTGGACTCCATTCAAATAGATTGTGTGGTGCAATCAGCTATAATACCGTGTGCAAACAACATCAGCCTTTAAATGTCGGAGTGCATTATACTAAAAGATTCTCCATCCGAAAAAAAAGGAAAAATTACTTAAAATAATCTCAACTATTACTCATTTATTCAAAATAATACCAACTTTTACTTTTACTAATTTTAGTACCAACTCTTACTATATTTTTAAGGATTGATACGAAATTGTTTCCGTGGGATTATTGCTGATGTGGCAGTCGGAGTTATGACTAGGATTAATGAAAAACATATGTAAATTGATGACTAGGATTATGAGATTAAAAAAAAATGCTATTATATTTGACTGGAAAAGAAGAACGAAGCTTTCATGAAGTCGACTTTTCGAGTTTCGACTTCGCTCCCTGCAAGAAGAACAAACCCAAATCCTTCCCCTCCCCCTTCTCCCTCTACTCCACCGTCTCCGCCGCCCAATCGCCGCCGGCACCGAGCCTCCACGCTGGCCTGGAGCCGACGAAGCCGGATGAGAAGCCTCGGGTTGTGGTTCTGGGATCTGGCTGGACCGGGAGTCGGCATATGAAGGACATCGATACGAAAATATACAACGTCGTTTGCGTTTCACCTAGAAATCACATGGTTTTCACTCCTTTGTTGGCCTCTACATGCGTCGGGACTCTCGAATTTCGCTCCGTTGCAGAGCCGATCAGCAGGACTCAACCCGCCATTTCCACCGAGCCTGGCTCCTACTTCTTTCTTGCCAATTGTAGTCGATTGGATGCTCAGAATCATGTGGTGAGTTTCTTCATTCATTCCTCTTGATTGATTGATTAATTTTGTGCCTTTAATTTTTTGTTTGGATTACTCTGGATCATACGTGTGTTTAATTTCTGGATAAGAGCTCTGGATAGAGCATTACGATCCAGAAAAAATAGAAGCCAATTGTTTGGATTGTAGTGATCATCAATATTCAGGAATTTTAGAAAACTAGAGATGTTTCTATAATATACAATAATTCTCCTTGCATTAGATTCCAAATGTACCAATTGATTCTACTAAACACTTGGCATATAAAGGTGTAGGAGGGAGATTTGATCTCTTTCTATATTTCTCTTTCAAGGTGGATGTAGATAATTATGTATTTTGGCTGTATTTTAACACATTTAATGCCAATTGGACAAAATTCTATTACTATTCTGAAGTCTGCTTTGCCTGATCTTAATGGAGAACAACATTTTGTTAGTGGCATTGTGAGACAGTCAAAGAAGGAGCCACATCATTAGAGCCCTGGAAATTCAAGGTTCCCTATGACAAGCTTGTTATAGCATGTGGAGCTGAGGCCTCGACATTTGGAATCCGTGGTGTACAAGAGCATGCCATTTTCCTTAGAGAGGTGTATCATGCTCAAGAGATCCGTAGAAAGTTACTTTTGAACTTGATGTTGTCAGAAGTGCAATTGGCATTTGTGTAAGTGTGGTGGTAGTATTAGTGATAATAATGTTGTTAAAGTTGTGATCTTGTAGAGATTCCTTAGTTATTTGTGTAAGTTGAATGTTGTAAACTGACAGCAAAATGTTGTAAGCAAAATGTTGTTAAGTGTGTAATTTGAATGCTGCAAGTTAAATGCATTTTCAACAATGTGATTCCTTGAAAATTAACCTTTGCCATGTAGTAAAATGACATCAAAATGGTGTAAATTATGAATTTACAGCAAACTAAATTTACAACAAACTAAAGAGTTGTTATAGTAAACTGGTTTTTTACAGCAAATTGGTTTTTCAGCAAGGTTTTACAGCAATAACCTGATTTTTACAGTAAAAAACTGGTTTTTTACAGCAACAAACTGATTTTTACAGCAAAGAACTGGTTTTTACACTAAAAAACTGGTTTTTACAGCCAAAAAACTGGTTTTCACACCAAAAAACTGGTGTTTGCACCAAAAAACTGATTTTCACACCAAAAAACTGGTTTTTACAACAAAAAACTGATTTTTGCACCAAAAAACTGGTTTTTACAGCAAAAAACTGGTTTTTGCACCAAAAAACTGGTTTTTACACCAAAATACTGATTTTTACACCAAAAAACTGGTTTTTACAGCAAGTTGGATTTTGTGACAGCAAACAGATGCTGATTTTTCAGCACTGCAGACAGTACAACAGCATGACAAAAAAAATCCAGAAGTGCATACAGTAGATTCAAGCATGCTACTCAATCTCCATTCAAATTGAAGACAACATAAACCAAATGTGACAACAATAATTCTTATCTCCAAAAAACAGTAAACAAACTGATGACATAATATAATATGAGTTAACATTACTTCTGTAAAAAAAAAACAGTAGGTTTAAGCATCAACTTTGAGTTATCTCTAAAAATTTCATAAAACCAAAAAGTTCCATAGACTTGCAGCTTGACTATCCACTTGTTGGCTGAGTGCCCCAAGAAAGTGTAGTCTTGACTATCCACTTGTTGGCTGAGTGTCCCAAGAAAGTGTTTGTGAAATTTGAGATGATGCATCATATCCATAGCCATGTGCCTAAAAATCATAACAAGTATTAATTTATTGTATATTTCAAAGATCAAACCTTATACGAGTGAGTGATTTGGCTTTATATAATACCTGCAAATTCTCAAGAAAACCTTCTCCTCTTCCTCTTGCCCCTCCCCTTCCCCTTCCCCTTCCCCTTCCCCTTCCCCTTCCTCTTCCTCTTTCTTGACCCCTTCCATTTGTATGAGCAACTTGGCCTACCATTAGAAGTTTGCAAGAAATATTAGTAACAAAGGTAAATTAGCAAACGTTGATAAAAAAACATTAGATTGATATTACCATCAGATCCGGTACAATTGACATTTTGTATTGAATCCTTCCTAGGTCTACCACGAGGCCTTTTCTCAGTTGTAAGTGGTAAGTCATTGGTGTTTGGACACCTCTTCTTGTTATGGCCAGCTATTTTGCACCTACTGCATTTCATTTGCACACCATGTTTGGTAAGTTTACCAGGCCTCTTTGGATCTTCATGTGGGTCTTTCCTCCTATTTTTCTTAGGGCGTCCTGGTTGGGCTCTCACGGGTGGAGGGTCGAGAGGAAATTCCTTCTTTGGCCAAAATTTTTCGCTAACACATGGATTGATTTCTTTTCCATATGCTCTCATATAAGTTTCCTTCTTATAATAATCATGAACATACATCTCCACTCCCACTTTCATAAACCCACAACAAGCTGCAACATGACAACATGGTATGCATGTGATATCCCACTTCTTGCAAGTGCAACTTTGGTTTACCATATCCACTTTGAAAACATCCACATATTCTCTCACTTGAAAAACCGTAGTCGATGAAGGTATAACAGATAAATCCCATGCTTTGACCTTTTCTTCCTCCAATTTGAGTTTGATTCTAGGACAAATTCCAGCCTCATTCTCTCCTTGCATCAGCCCTTGTTTGACAACCAATCTTTCCATAAGTAAAGACCTAATGGTTTCAAGCATATCAATGAGATGTTTCCCCCTAGCCTTGAGAATGTAATTATTAAACGTCTCTGCCATGTTGTTCACAACCACATCACACTTGCTTATACTAGAGAAAAATGCCCTACAAAACACCATTGGATTTTGGCGTAAAAAATCTTCTACAGCCCGAGGAGACAACTTCTTGAGATCTTCTATAGCCTCTTCAAAATCAGCCATAGTATAAGCCTTAACTGCCCTCCAAAAACATATTTTCAATTCATCCCCTTTATGAGCCTTGTGCCAATTAGCATATATGTGCCTTGCACAATTTCTGTGGTCAGCCTTTGGGAAAAGAGATGCAGATGCTGCAAGGAGGCCTTATATACAAACATATGCCACCATTTTAATCAATAAGCATATACCAAACTGATTTATGATAGCAAGAAATAGTAAGAACATACAAAACTGATTTATGATAGCAAAAAACAATAGCCCAGCAAATAAAAAACAATAAGCACATAAAAAATTGATTTATGACATTAAAAAACAGTAAGCACATACCTTTTGTTGGTCAGACATGAAAGTCCAACCTTCTCCATTTGTCTCATTCAACTCAGATTTTAAAAGATTTAAAAACCATTCCCAACTATCTCTATTTTCCCCCTCAACAACAGCCCAACAAATAGGAAACATTTGATTGTTACCATCTCTTCCTATTGCAGAAAGTAGGATTCCACCAAGGAATGTTTTAAGAAAGCAACCATCCAAGCATATAAACCGTCTACAGCCGGCCATCAATCCAGTTTTCATCCCGAAAAAGCATACAAAGAATCTTTGAAATGTTGGAGGATTTGATGGGATAGTTAGTAGCTCAAATGTGCCTCCATTATTTCACCTTTTCAACTCTTCAATATACCTTCCAACTTTGTTGTAATGATCCTTCATAGAACCATGTAACATCTTATAAGCAACATACTTTGCCCTGTATGCTACCCATGGATTAATGATGACACCATATCTCCTCCTCACACTGTCAATAATCTCTGTTGCAGGCCAGTGAGGTTTGTCCTTGAAGCGAGCTAGGTATTGCCTTGCAAGCCATTTGGATGTAAGAAGACGATTTCTCTTCATATCTCTCACACAACTATGAGCATTATGAACACTTTTGACAAGCAAACAACCCTCATTTGCATGCCATGATGCATAAACTTTGAATGGACAACCTTTCTTACAAACCACACCAATTTTTTTCTTGATCTTGTCACACACCTCAAATTTCAACCTAAATCCATTCAAAATGCCATACATTCTTGTAGCTTCCTTAAACATATCAATATTTGGAAATCGCAGTCCAACTTTCCAACCTAATTTCTTGTAATCAGTTTTCCCATGAATGACCATGTTGCTCCTCCTTTTTTTCATCCTTACAAAGTCTTCATCTTCATTTTCAGAAATAACTTCCATATCTCCATCAGAATCTTCATATTCACTTAGTTGTTCTTGAATTTGCTTCTCAATTTCAGCCCTAAACTCCCGTACCCTTTCTCTTGTTGATTTAAATTCCTCATCAGACGTGAGCATCTCGGGTGCATTCAAGTGATTCTCATCCATCTCCTCTTCGGAAGAGATTTCTTCAAGTTCATATTGCACATGTTTTCCTTTCACGTTTGATAAGATTTGTTCCTCATCCACAAGTACATTTGATAAATCATCATCAACACTTAAAGGGCATTCACTAGGAGAGTAATCAGATTCATCTGACTCAAGTAATGATTCATCCCAGTTAATAGCCATAACTTGATCATTTTCGACCATGGTGACAGCCCTCTGTATCATTATGAAACATTGAAAAAAATCAAAACCCTAGCAAGAAATTCGACAAACAAACTTTACAAACCAGATTCTATAATCCATGCTTTCTTCTAGGTCATTAAAAAGCGTTACAATTAAACCCAAAATTTAAGAAGTTTAACAAACTAAGAACCATTTAAGAGAACATCCATACCTCAGTAGGGTTGCATCTTGGCTCCATCAATTCAGACTCGAACTCGTTCATCATGTTAGAGGCAAATCAACTCCACAAACTCTTCAATTTTTCAGGCGTGAATCATTCAATCTAAAGCGATATTGGAGAATGTTCTTCAACTTGCAGGGAGCGAAGTCGAAAAGTCGAGTTAATGAAAGCTTCGTTCTTTTTTCCCAGTCAAATATAATAGAAAAGTTTTTTATTTTATTTTTTTTAATCTCATAATCCTAGTCATCAATTTAAATATGCTTTTCATTAATCCTAGTCATAACTCCGACTGCCACATCAGCAATAATCCCACCGGAAACAATCTCGTATCAATCCTTAAAAATATAGTAAGAGTTGGTACCAAAATTAGTAAAAGTAAAAGTTGGTATTATTTTGAATAAATGAGTAAAAGTTGGGATTATTTTAAGTAATTTTTCCAAAAAAAACGATTCTCCATCCGATTAAAAAATATTACTTCCTCTAATCCATAACATTTGCAATTTCAACCTTGTTTTTTATTACAAAATATTTGTTATATAAATTAATTTTCCAACTTTTTTCAATTATATCATTATTTAATTTAAAGAAATGAGTGTATTAATATATGTGACCACAACATATTTCCATTAAACACCAATTAATATGGAGTAATCACAAAGATAATTTAGTCTACTTTTTATATTTCTTAAAAATTGTATCAAAGGCTAAAATGACAAACATTGTTAAACGGAGGGAGTATCATTTTTTAAATATTAATATTTTAGATTTTTTATTACCTAATTTATACTTATATTTTATATTTATTATCATTTAAATAAATGAAGGAAGAATAGTTAATGGTTATATTAAAAATAAAATAAAATAAATTAATAAGGACATATATATTTATTTTGAGCGAATTGCTCAAAATATCTCTTTTATCGAGATTTCCGCTTTTGGAACAGGAATTCTAACACTTTTAGGTGTTCACTAGCATCAGTCGGCGAGTGATGACTTCGAGGCGAGCACACTTTGATGTGGCCGACGATGATGGACATAGTTGGACTAGAGAATGGAGAGAAGCACTGGTTTGAAAGTTACCGGTCCAAATGGCCTCGATTCCCAAATCTAGCGTCCAGAGTGATGTAGTGAAGCCAACCATGTCTCCTACCGACGTCGATGAGTTGATTCGAGTGCCATTTGATGGACCAATTACTAGGAGTCGGGCTAAGAAGATTGCTCAAGGCACAACAACAATCTTAGTTCGGTTGGCAGCTATTGTTGAAGGGTCCATCAAGACAAGATGGGTCACTTACATTCGACATCAACTAAGCCCGGATTCAATGGATTAATTCAATGGGCCGAGTTTCACACCTCTATTTCCTTATTTAGAAACATGAAATAGCTTGTCTCACTTTAGGGCAGAATTTAGTAAGTGACCGGGTGAGATAAGTTGTTACATGGGTCAAAGTCAACCCTTTGACTTGACCAATCTAAATATGGAAAATATCTTTATTGTTTTAATTTATAAAACAATACTAGGTGGATGGCCCGTGCTATCGCACGGGTTCTCATTGATTATATTTATAGTATGTATAGATTGTTTTTTTCTTCACTTTACTCATTTCCAAGGGTTTCTTTATTGATTCTTATCTTTCAATAATTTGAGAGTTGTCTTTTATTTTTTGCTTTGTAGTGAATGGAATTGTGATGTGATCACGCAAAAGTGAAAATCTTATATACATTGAAAGGGAGTGGAATAGGAAATGTTATATTTTAAATTTGATCTTATCTTTTGTTTGGAATACCAAAGGTTGATCTTATCTTCTTTTATTTTTACCTTTATTTGTAATACCAATAGTTATAATTTAATGACTTTAAATTCATATTGTAATATCAAAGGTTGTGTCTTGTGTGTAATATACCAAAGGATACTATAAAAGTTGCTAAATAAATGATGTAATATTAAAGATTAATGCTAATTTTGTTATTTTTGTGTGTAATACCAAATGTTGCAAAATATACAATTAGTCTATTAGATAATACTTTATTTTTAGATTTTGTGAACTACTCACAAAATAGATAGAGAGATAGTTGTGTTGGAATATTTATTTTATTTGTTACTTTATTTTATTTGTTTAATTTTAAAGAATAATTTTTTAACTAATTGCACGGAAATTCATTGGCACACATTAATTATATTAGGACATATTTATTTTATTTATTTATTCTTTTATTTTTACTCTTTATCTTTCATTGATTGTATTGTCATTGATTGCCAATTTTTTCTTATATAAATAGTTATATAGATATAGATTTATTAAAATTTAATTATTTGATATAATAATAGTCATTAATCCAATTAATTTCAATATTGAAGGTCAATTATGGTTACAAATTTTCAACTTCTTATTTATTTTGATAGAATGATTCAAGGTGAAGTATGGTTACAACTTTTTAACTTTTTTTTAATATTCTTTTTTGATAGATATAATGGTGAATAATCTAATTTTAAAAAATTCAATAAAATTTGTTCCTTTTTTAATTTTTCTTTATATCTTATGTTGTCGACTAATGTTTATTTCTATATCATTCAATGAATATAGGGTAATTCATTTTTTCAATAATTTATCCTCTTATTAGTACTATGAATATTATGAGTTGTTATTTGATACAATATACTTGTATATTGAATATATATATATAATTAAATTATTTAGGCCATTGTTAAATTAATATTGTCAATTTTCAAAACTTTCATGTTGTATTGATTTTGGAAACTTTCATGTTATGTATTGAATATTGAAGAATGTTAGTTACATGACCATTTACTGCCACAAATTTAAATATTTATAATGTACAAATGTTTGTTAAAATGAAATTATTAAAAGTCATATTAATTACATGAAAATTAATTGTCATTTTTTAAGTTTATAGGTCTTTAGATCTACATATAGATGGATTAGATTAAAATTAGAAATAAATAATTTGGTTTTAAAAGTTAAATTTGTTTGATGTTGAAGAATTATGAAAGATGTGAATAACTCATTAGTTTGAAATATTTTATAATAGAAATACAAATCTCAAATTAAAAAAATTGGTTAGAGAAAATAAAAAATTAATGTAACTAAAATTCATTAGATTAAATTGACAGAAAAATTAGTTTAATTTATTATATATTTTTTACTTTAATGTCGCAATCATTGACTTAAAATCATTACTATAGAACAAAAAGAATAATGAAATAGAAATTGTAGAATTTTAACCCGAACGAAATAATTTTATTGCTGGAATGGTATGTACCCTTCACTGATCTAAAGATTATTGACTTTTTTTTACTTTACCCATCTCCGTGGGTTTCTTGATTGATCCTTATTTTTCAACAATTTGAGAGTTGCCTTTTATTTTTTGTTTTGTAGTGAATGAAATTGTGATGTGATAATGCAAAAATGAAAAACTTATATAGTGAGAAAGAGAGTAGAATATGAAATGTTATATTTTAAATTTAATCTTATCTTTTGTTTGGAATATCAAAGGTTGATCTTATCTTCTTTTATTTTTACTTTTATTTGTAATACCAATAGTTATAATTTAATGACTTTAAATTCATATTGTAATACTAAATGTTATGTGTAATACTAAAAGGTACTACAAAGGTTGCTAAATAATGTCAAAGGTCATATTTTAGGTTTGATCTTATCTTTTGTTTGGAATGCCAAAGGTTGATCTTATCTTCTTTTATTTTTACTTTTATTTGTAATATCAATAGTTATAATTTAATGGCTTTAAATTCATATTGTAATATCAAAGGTTGTGTTGTAATACCAAAGATTATTACAAAAGTTGCTAAATAAATGATGTAATATCAAATATTAATGCTCATTTTGTTATTTTTGTATGTAATACCAAATGTTGTAAAATACAAAATTAGTCTATTAGATAATACTTTATTAATAGATTTTGTAAACTACTAAAAAAATAGATAGAGAGATAGTTGTGTTTGAGTTGTTATTTTATTTGTTTAATTTTAAAGAATAATTCATTAATTAATTGCGCAAAACCCTTCACATAAATTAATCAAATTAATTTACCCTCAAATGATTACCCTAGCGCATAACCTTCTCTTCTTCACGTGATCATCAAATGATTCATGGTGATCCTCATCCACTTTGTCAAGCTTTCTGACACAAATGATATTAGATTTATTAAAATTTAATTATTTGATATAATAATAGTCATTAATCCAATTAATTTCAATATCGAAGGTCAATTATGGTTACAAATTTTCAACTTTTTATTTATTTTGATAGAATGATTCAAGGTGAAGTATGGTTGCAACTTTTTAACTTCTTTTTAATATTCTTTTTTGATAGATATAATGGTGAATAATCTAATTTTAAAAAATTCAATAAAATTTGTTCCTTTTTTAATTTTTCTTTATATCTTATGTTGTCGACTAATGTTTATTTCTATATATTTAATGAATATAGGGTAATTCATTTTTTCAATAATTTATCCTCTTATTAGTACTATGAATATTATGAGTTGTTATTTGATACAATATACTTGTATATTGAATATATATATATATATAATTAAATTTTTTAGGCCATTGTTAAATTAATATTGTCAATTTTCAAAACTTTCATGTTGTATTGATTTTGGAAACTTTCATGTTATATATTGAATATTGAAGAATGTTAATTAAATGACCATTTACTGCAACAAATTTAAATATTTACAATGTACAAATGTTTGTTAAAATGAAATTATTAAAAATCATATTAAGTACATGAAAATTAATTGTCATTTTTTAAGTTTATAGGTCTTTAGATCTACATATAGATGGATTAGATTAAAATTAGAAATAAAATACTTTGGTTTTAAAAGTTAAATTTGTTTGATGTTGAAGGATTATGAAAGATGTGAATAACTCATTAGTTTGAAATATTTTATAATAGAAATACAAATCTCAAATTAAAAAATTGGTTAAAGAAAAAAAAAATTAATGTAACTAAAATTCATTAGATTAAATTGACAGAAAAATTAGTTTAATTCATTATATATTTTTTACTTTAGTGTCGCAATCATGACTTAAAATCATTACTATAGAACAAAAAGAATAATGAAATAGAAATTGTAGAATTTTAACCCGAACGAAATAATTTTATTGCTGGAATGGTATGTACCCTTCACTGATTTAAAGATTATTGACTTTTTTTTTACTTTACCCATCTCCGTGGGTTTCTTGATTGATCCTTATTTTTCAACAATTTGAGAGTTGCCTTTTATTTTTTGTTTTGTAGTGAATGAAATTGTCATGTGATAATGCAAAAATGAAAAGCTTATATAGTGAGAAAGAGAGTGGAATATGAAAGGTTATATTTTAAATTTGATCTTATCTTTTGTTTGGAATATCAAAGGTTGATCTTATCTTCTTTTATTTTTACCTTTATTTGTAATACCAATAGTTATAATTTAATGACTTTAAATTCATATTGTAATACTAAATGTTATGTGTAATACTAAAAGTTACTACAAAGGTTGCTAAATAATGTCAAAGGTCATATTTTAGGTTTGACCTTATCTTTTGTTTGGAATACCAAAGGTTGATCTTATCTTCTTTTATTTTTACTTTTATTTGTAATATCAATAGTTATAATTTAATGGCTTTAAATTCATATTGTAATATCAAAGGTTGTGTTGTAATACCAAAGATTATTACAAAAGTTGCTAAATAAATGATGTAATATCAAATATTAATGCTCATTTTATTATTTTTGTATGTAATACCAAATGTTGTAAAATACAAAATTAGTCTATTAGATAATACTTTATTAATAGATTTTGTAAACTACTCACAAAATAGATAGAGAGATAGTTGTGTTTGAATTGTTATTTTATTTGTTTAATTTTAAAGAATAATTCATTAATTAATTGCGCAAAACCTTCACATAAATTAATCAAATTAATTTACCATCAAATGATTACCCTAGCGCATAACCTTCTCTTCTTCACGTGATCATCAAATGATTCATGGTGATCCTCATCCACTTTGCCAAGCTTTCTGACACAAATGATATTAGATTTATAAAAATTTAATTATTTGATATAATAATAGTCATTAATCCAATTAATTTCAATATCGAAGGTCAATTATGGTTACAAATTTTCAACTTTTTATTTATTTTGATAGAATGATTCAAGGTGAAGTATGGTTCCAACTTTTTAACTTCTTTTTAATATTCTTTTTGATAGATATAATGGTGAATAATCTAATTTTAAAAAATTCAATAAAATTTATTCCTTTTTTAATTTTTCTTTATATCTTATGTTGTCGACTAATATTTATTTCTATATCATTCAATGAATATAGGGTAATTCATTTTTTCAACAATTTATCCTCTTATTAGTACTATGAATATTATGAGTTGTTATTTGATACAATATACTTGTACATTGAATATATATATATATATATAATTAAATTATTTAGGCCATTGTTAAATTAATATTGTCAATTTTTAAAACTTTCATGTTGTATTGATTTTGGAAACTTTCATGTTATATATTGAATACCGAAGAATATTAATATTCAAAGTGTATCCAAATATAATAAAATACTCAAAGTGTATCCAAATAATAAAATACTCAAAGTGTATCCATATATAATGCTAGAAATCATATGAAACAAAGGGATTCAACAGAGAAAAAGTACCTCTATCGAATTGTTTAAATCATTTGCTTTTGCCCTTCAAGTAACAATCACCAAACATATCAACTATAAGATTTGGTTTGTAAATCATTTGCTTTTTTCCTTCAAGTGACAATCACCAAATACATCAACTATAAGAGAGTGATGTGATCATGCAAAAGTGAAAGACTTATATAGTGAGAAAGAGAGTGGAATAAGAAAAGTTATATTTTAAATTTGATCTTATCTTTTGTTTGGAATACCAAAGGTTGATCTTATCTTCTTTTATTTTTACTTTTATTTGTAATATCAATGGTCATAATTTAATGGCTTTAAATTCATATTATAATACCAAAGGTTGTATGTAATATCAAGGGTTACTACAAAACTTGCTAAATAAATGATGTAATATTAATGATTAATGTTATTTTTGTGTGTAATACCAAATGTTGTAAAATTAATCTTTTAAATTAAGATGATTTATTAGATTTATATTTGTGTGTCATTATTTTTTAATAATTTTGAATAAGACAATATTTTAATGTTAAAATATAAATATAATCATTTCATTGAACAAAATTTTATTTTAGAAATGCAAAAATCGTCATCTATTTATTTATAGTATGACAATTATTCATTAATTAATAAAAATAACATAAAATTTTTATTCATAATTTGTTTCTTATAGTTGCACTATTTATTGCAAAAAATGTAACATTTCAAATAGAATATAAAAAATTGTTTTTATGATGTAATTATTAATTAATTATTAAATACCTAAACACGTACATTGATTGAGAAAAATACAAATTTACATGTAGAAAAAATTTAGATAATTATATGGAATTAAGTAGATGATATATGTACATAATAAGTTTATATAGAACTATTATTAAATTAAATTAGATATATGTTTTAGGCCAATTGAACGAGTCATTAATTGCCCAAATTTTTCTATTTTATAGTATATAGATAGATAGATAATTTCAGTTTTAATAATGTAGAGAATCGACCCTAGGCTGATGTTAGTGGTTGATTATTCTCTCTCATATGTTTTATTTTATCTTCTAGATATTTTAAGTTTGTTAGGATATTTTCCTTAAATAAATAAATCATCCATGATTTATTTTATTTAAGGGAGATCTAGTTGATATGAGATATTTTATTATATCTTGGGAAGCAAGACATGGGGCCTAATTCTATCTACTAGGGCCGACCACATGTGTTTCTTGCTCTCCAAGTAAGACCCTTTTGTATGCACTATTTATACTTTGGTTTTTCATTAATAAAAATCATCTTGAGAGAGATTAAACCCAAATTGGTTTAATCTATCTCTTGGGCCAAAAATAATATACGTGTGTTTGCAATTGTGGAGAACTCCATTCGATCATCCTCATCATCTTCTTGCGATCTCTTTCTTTTGGTGTTCTCAAATCTAATTTGTAGTTTTGATCAATTAGATTGTTCTAAGTTGATTGTTAAAGATCAAACTTAGTTAATCACTCGGATTTAGCGTTAGAGCCAATCCGTTTGAACTATCAAGTTGATTGTCTCTAGAAGTCAGATCGGTCCTTTCAATCATCATTCGTTTCAGTTTGGTTACTTGTTCTACAAGACATTAACTTTGTTAGCAAATTCAGGTTGGAATGAGATTACAAGGCAAGATCGAGATCTTGTTGGGTTAAATACGAGGTTTCTAAGGAGTAATCCGAGGCAATCACGTATCAAGTGGTATCATTCATCCAACGTCTCGCCAAGTAATATTTTCTTTCCTCAATTTGCTTTCTAGTTGATTAATTCAGTTTTTTTAGCCTTAAAGTTCATACCTTTACCATGTTCCATAAACTTTGAGACCAAAGGCTGAATTTTTCCCCACCAAACCACCATATTCCGCCACCACTACCATCCACCACTGCCGGACCACCCACAACTGGTGTCGCTCATTGGCACCGCACCCTCCACCACCTTGGTCCGAACACAACCACACCAACCCCGTACCAATCGCACCACCCTAACCCTAAATCGCCACCACCAAACCCTCGAAACCCTAACCCTAGCTCTCCGCCGTGAGACTCCAAACCCTAATCCCCCTTGTTAAGTTGCTTGCCCCCCAAGTAATTAACCAACTAGGAGATATTTAAGGGATTTTGTGCATGTTTTTGGCTGATTGGTTGAGTTTATTTGCAATATAGATTAGCAATTGTTTTCCTCCAAGTTTTATGAGTTTTTCATTCATATTGCATGATTGATAGAGATTCATATTGCTTGTTTAATATTTGCTGATTTTTGTTATTGCATCCCATCAATTTCGACCATACCCTATTCTTCTCGTTTAATTTGGCTTATAGTTGATGGCATTGGTAGTTAAAGTCACTTAGTATAAAAAAAAATCAATTTCGTTCCTGCCCTTTGTTATTTGCTTTGCATTGCTTTGTTTTGTTCATTCTAGCACAAGAGTAGTTTGTGCATAAATCAAAAAAAAAGAAAAAGAAAAAGAAGTGATCTACCCCAGCTAGTTTCAAGCCACTTTCATCCCTAGTGATTGCTTGCTAGAAAAGTAGCTAAGTACATCACTTTGAAGAAAAATTAGTGACGAAATAAAAGTCACTTTAGCCTACCTTGTTTTTGTCCTTGCATGCTTAAATTGGCTTTATTAACTTGCATAGAGTCAATTGAGAGATTGCTTGTGTTTGAAAGCTTATAAAGGGATATATTGCATTGCTTGTCTTGTTGCATACTTGCTAATTGCTTGAACTGCATATTTCCTTTATTTATCATTAGAACACCATATCTACACCTTTACTCCCTCATTTCAACCCAAAAAACTGAATTAGTTGATTGGATTGCTTTGAGGCAAGTTTTGACTTGATTAAGGTGTGATATTGCTTGTTTTGATTTGTTGTAGAACACACTACTCTCTCTCGTTTTCTTGCTTGTTTCAGGATACAATGGTGATTCCAATTGATCCTAACCCGGCTGAACTGAATCTTACTAAGGAGGCAATCGATTTCATTAGTGAGAGCGTAAGAGAAGGGCAACAACGAGCTGCGGAAGTTGCAACAGCGGCGTTGACTCCGAGAATGCAGTGTATTGAAGAGCAACTTGCAACCTTAATAGAAGCCTCACAAGCAAGTCATAAAGTTGCCCCTTCAATCACACTTCCAGATGACCCGAATAATGCCTCAGCTAGCGACAAGGGCAAACAGCATGTAGTGGATGGAGAGCATGATGTGCTTGCTAGCTACAATAGAGAAAATGATCTACCGGGCCAATACTCTCCAAATGGTAGCCGAGGTAGAGGACGGGGCAACAGGACGAGGCAACCACCGGTTACACATCAACAACTCTATGCTCAGCAATCGGCACGGTTTCCTCAAGCCAATCATCATCAACAACAACAATACAACAATCCTTATGATGATGTGACATATGGCTATCCCGGGGAAGAAAGACGCCCATGGCATCCTCCCCTTGATGATTTTTACAACCAAGCTGAGGTTGTAGAAGAGATTCCACGGACTTATGGAGTACAAAGGCAAGCCAACAACAACAACGCCAATCAGAATGTCTCCCAAATTGGCAAGCGTGACATTAAGATCAAGATAGAGCCATTCAACGGAGATCTCAATCCGGAGAAGTATCTAGAATGGGAACAAGCTACAAACTTCATTCTAGATCATATGGGCTATGAAGAGTGGGAGAAAGTTGCTGTTGTTGTTATTCACTTTATTGGAACCGCTAGAAATTGGTGGTTCCGAATGAAGGAAGATAGAGTTCGAAAGGCCTTACAACCTATTGAAACTTGGGGCCAGTTGAAGTTTGCCATGAGAAAGAAGTATGTGCCAGAAGAACACACCGAGCACATGAGGCTTAAAGTTGTCACATGCAAACAAGGAACCAAGTCTCCAACTAAGTACTTCAATGAGCTTGAAGATTTGAGCTTCAAGGCTGGAATTCACCATTCCCAACGGTCCCTAAGGACCCAATTCATGGTTGGACTGAATCAATCTATTAAGGACCCAATTCATGGCTGGACTGAATCAATCTATTAAAGACACACTTGAGATTCAACAAATCAAGGATCTCAATGCATTAGTGCATTCAACCCAACTACTTTATGAGCAGCAGCAAAGGAAGAAGAAAGAAGCTTGGAACGCACCAAAAAGGTATACTCCTGACTCTAGTTTAAATTCCAGTTCTTATTCTTCTAACCTTTCTATGCAGCAAAAGGGAGCTTTTAGCTCACCTAAACCAGCAGGTTCTCAAGGCCAAAGACGTCCCACAAATGCACCTCAAACGCAGCAAAGGACTCGTGATATTTTGTGTTACAAATGCCAAGGAAGAGGTCATTATGCTAAGGATTGTCCAAACCAAAAGCAAGTGATCCTTACCACTAATGGTGGTTATGTGAATGATGAAGAAATACCTCCAAATCAAGTGGAGGAGGAGAGTAATGGACAAGAAGAGGAGGACGTGGAGGCCATAGAACCAAATTGCACCGAACAACCTTTAACCTTGGTTACCATGCGTACTCTTACGTTACAAGAAACATCTAGGCTAGATCAAAGGGAAAATATTTTTCGTACTAGGTGTACAGTAAAGAATCAAGTGTTATGCATGATAATTGATAGTGGTAGTTGCTGTAACATTATTAACGCTAAAGTAGTTGATCACTTACAATTAAAAACTCAACCTAGGGGTACTAGTTATGGTCTCAATGGCATAAATGATTCAGATGGTTCTAATCTTGTTACTCATCAGTGCTTAGTTCGTGTTTCCATTGGTAATTATGTTGATGGTATCATGTGTGATGTGGTAAACATGGAATGCACTCATATCTTGTTAGGTAGACCATGGTTATTCGATAGGAGAGTTATTTATGATGGCATGCTTAATACCTATTCGTTTAACTATGACGGGAGGAGAGTGTCTCTTCTACCATTGTCGCCCCAAAAAGTTTTACAGGACCAGGTACGTCGAGATCAAGCTAGGGCACTTAGGCGTGCCAAGGAAGAGAAGGAGGAGGCCGACGCATTGGCCAAGGCTGCGGCACACCGCTCGGCGCCCGGCGCATCTTCAAACAACTCCGGCGTTTCCCAGTCTCCACCCGGGCGTTCTGGCTCAAATTTTAGGACAACATCAAGAACACGTGGAGCTATTAAATGGGACAAAAAACGCCGAGAAAAGCCTCCTAATTCGTCAAAAGTGCCGAGCTCTACTTAAGACAGTGCAGCTGATACGAAAACGGGGCTATCTCCCAAACCACTCGGGCGTTTTGCCTAAAAGTTTGGGAGCAATTCAGAGACTAAGAGAGCTAAAAATAATAAAGAAGAAGGCCTGCAAAAAGAGCCAAAAATTGTCTTAAAAGGCAGTGTTGAAAAGCGCTCTCTAATTGCACAGTCTAGTACTTCTTTCCCTACTTCTTTTTGTTTACTTCTTATGAGGAAAGAAATACTAACCCTTAAGCAAGACATCTCTCATCTTCCAAAGTGTATTCAGGATCTTTTACAGGAATTTGAAGATGTTATGCCTGAAGAGTTGCCACAAGGCCTTCCACCAATTAGAGGCATTGAGCATCAAATTGATTTGGTGTCCGGAGCTTCTTTATCAAACCGTGCAACATATAGAGCAAGTCCAGAGGAAACTGCTGAGCTTCAAAGACAAGTACAAGATCTCATGGACAAAGGCTATGTTCGTGAATCCCTCAGTCCATGCGCAGTTCCGGTGATTTTGGTGCCAAAGAAGGATGGCACTTGGAGAATGTGTGTTGATTGCAGGGCAATCAACCAAATAACAGTTAAGTACCGCCATCCCATTCCTAGATTAGATGATATGCTTGATGAATTGCATGGTGCTGATTTCTTTTCAAAGATTGATTTAAGAAGTGGGTATCATCAAATTAGAATGAGGGAAGGGGATGAGTGGAAAACTACTTTTAAGACTAAGTATGGTTTATATGAATGGTTAGTAATGCCTTTTGGATTAACTAATGCACCTAGTACATTCATGTGGCTTATGAACCATGTTCTAAGAAGATACTTAGGGAAATTTATTGTTGTCTACTTTGATGATATCTTAGTTTATAGCAAAACTTTGCATGAACATGTAGATCATCTTAGGGCTGTTTTGGAAACTTTAAGATTAGAAAAGCTTTTTGTTAATTTAAAGAAGTGTTCTTTTTGCTCGGAGTCTACTGTTTTTCTCGGTTTTGTTGTTTCTAAAGGTGGATTGAAGGTAGATGAAGATAAAATCAAGGCTATCAAGGAGTGGCCACAGCCGACTACCCCTACAATGGTGCGCTCGTTCCTCGGCTTGGCTGGCTTCTATAGAAGGTTTGTGCGCGATTTTAGCACAATTGCAACCCCTCTCCATGAGCTTACAAAGAAGGATACATCATTCAAATGGAGAGAGCAACAAGAGAATGCCTTCAACACTTTAAAGGACAGGTTGTGCAACACCCCGGTGCTCCAGCTCCCTGATTTCTCCAAGGCATTTGAGATTGAGGTGGATGCATCATGCCATGGCATAGGAGGCGTCCTCTTGCAAGATAAGAAACCCATAGCTTATTTCAGTGAAAAGCTTAGTGGGGCTGAGTTGAATTACCCTACATATGATAAAGAACTTTATGCTTTAATTAGGGTTTTGAAAACTTGGTCTCATTATTTGTGGTCTAAAGAGTTTGTAATTCATTTTGATCATGAGGCCTTGAAGTATTTGAAGGGCCAATCCAGACTCAGTAGGAGACATGCAAGATGGGTTGAATTTATGGAGACCTTTCCTTATGTTGTAAAGCATAAGAAAGGCAAAGAGAATGTGGTAGCTGACGCGCTTTCTCGCAGGTACGTTCTCTTGAACCAATGTGATGTGAAAATCCTTGGATTTGCAATGATTAAGGAATTGTATGCTAGTGATCCTCACTTTGCTGAAATTTATAAGAATTGCATGTCTAGGGGAGAAGTTGATTTCTACTTTATTGATGATGGTTATTTGTTTAAACCTGGAAAATTATGCATACCTTCATCTAGTATTCGTAGGCTTTTAACTAAGGAGGTTCATGAATCAAGAGGACATAGAGGGTTAGAGAAAACTTTAGAAGGCTTAAAAGAACACTACTATTGGCCAAAAATGAGTAATTATGTGCTTAGATTTGTCAAAAGTTGTGTTGTGTGTGCTAAACCCTCATGGCTTGTACCAGCCCTTGCCTATTCCTAGTTCACCTTGTGATGTGACTACGCCTTCCAAGCCACATCATGGTTTTGACGCCCCCGGTACTGAGCCTCCCAACCTCGGTACCGAGCTGCCTACCAAGCTGCCTTATGATTCTTTTACCCCCGGTACCGAGCCTCCCAACCTCGGTACCGAGCTGCCTACCGAGCCACCTGGGCGCGCTAGCCGGGCTAGCGATATTGGGCCTTATTTAGGGCGGATAACAAGGGCTCGAGCTCATGTCTTGCAAGAAGAGCTTCAAGATGGTCTCTTGATCCATGGAGCGCCGGTCAAATATGAAGACGACATGGAGTGCACATTGCTTGTCACCAGGTGCGCCGAGGCCATGCCGGGCGCGTAGCTTGTGCCGAGTTGGCGCCTCTTTCTTGCCAAGTCAAGACACATTAAATGATGATCTTCCAAGGGTTTTTCATCTTCATTATTGTTTAATGGCTGGTTGGTGAAGGGTCTTGACGGATAGCTCTTTGTTCTTTAAAAGGGGCCGTGTGTATCCCTTGCAAACACACTTGAAGAATTCGAAAACTCTTGCATTGTTTTAAGTCATGTTTCGACTTTGGTTTTGGCGTTTTGCCTTTTAATAAAGTTTTTTGTTTCCTTTGTCTTTAATCTTGATTCGTGAGTAATATCGGATCACCCTTGAGATCCAAGAGCAAGGTGCGTCACATCCTTGTCCTTGAATCTCGTAGTTTGAGTTTCGAGTGTGGTGAGTCATATCCACGCCCTAAACTCATTCATATCCTTCTACCTTCATTTTCCATCATCCATTTCTGGTTTTCAAATCCATTCACACGTCCATCCACCTCATCACCGAGGCACAGTCATCCAATCCCTCGACAAGGAGAGAGCGTCGAAGTGACCTTGCACTGACTTCATCGATTCGATCCTTATCATGTGGTATCAGAGCCACGCAAGGTACACCTTCTTTCTCTCTTCTTAGATCTGAAATTTTCTTGAATTTTGCAAGTGTTTTCCCTCACAAAATTCGTGCCACAAACCCTCACGAGTCGTTACCGATCCTGAGTTTTGCCTTGTTTTGTGTCTTCGACTCTTGTGTGATTAATCCTACCTTTGGAGGACGACCAAAACTGAATTGTTAGGTTGTCCAAAGGTTGAAGAAGCGTTCACTCCTTGCTTGAATGAATTAAAGACAAAAATACCAAGAGCCACCCTTTGGCCTTTCACCTTTTAGTCGTCTTTAATACCACATTTGTGGCTGAATTTTTCGGCTTCTTTCATTGAAATTTCGAGCACGTTTGGCATGATATAAAACTGAATTCAAGCTTACAATATTGTGTTTTCACTCGGGTTAGGATACGGGAAAAGTACCAAGCCTTATATAAAAAAAAAGTACCACCGAGTAGAGGTGTAAGTCAAGTTTTGTGTTGTTGAAGCTTTGTATGCTTGATTGTAAAAGGCTGAAAATTGTGCCTTAAAAGTTAAAAATTCGGACTCGGAAAGAAAAAGAAGCGGGGCTAGAAAAACCTTGACGGCGGCCAAAAGGATAATAAGGGGCCGGACACAGAATAAGTCGGACCCCGTGAGAAAGAAATTCCGAAAAAGGTCCTATTTTGTTTAAGCTCTTTTGTTTATCTTTTTGTAACTTGGTACCTAGTAGCTTCCTAAATCCGAGTGATAGAAAAACTTGTTGCTTGTACTGCACTGCCGTTGCTTGTGCCTTTCTTTTGAGCCATTTCTTGTTCGTTTTACACCAAAGTCCCAATACTTGCAAGTTTGGCACTTTCGAGTCTAAGTTGAGAATTGGTTGTGTGTGGATTGAAGTACTACTTGCTTGTTGGATTTTAACTTGTTTGGTGAAGTTTGTGCAACATGTCGGATACATGGAATGATGGCTCACCTCGGGATCAGAATGCTAACTCCGATTCATCCGTGGCTGCTATGCTACAATCTATGCAACAAGATCTTCGTTCTTTTTGTTCTAGGTTTGATGACATTGAGCAAATATTGACAAGGCACGACGAACTCATCCAAGCTAGTGCCACCAATGCACAAAGCACCAACCGAGAACCACCTTTGACACTCGGTGTGAGCTCTCATCTAGAGCCAATCACCTCCACCACTGAAGGCGCGCCTCATATGCAAGCGGCCTATCGAGCTCCATTTCAAGAGGCGTGGCAACAACAACCCGCTTATGTTGATGGGCGCCAGCAAGGGGGGTGGGGGGAGTGCCACCAAGGAATCAAGCTACAAATCCAAACCTTCTCGGGAACCAATGGGGCCAATGCATGTCTCGATTGGATAGCCAAGACCGAGACCGTGTTTGACTATTATGGCTATGAGGATGAAAGAAGAATAGTCTTCGTGCCGTCCATTTCACCGACTTTGCGTACCATTGGTGGTTGCAAGACAAAGAAGCTAGGCGACGTGATGGGGCCCAACCCATCTGAACTTGGTGTGAGCTTAAGAGGGCACTTGAGGAACGCTTTGTTCCATCAGACTACGCCGAGAGGATTCATGCCAAACTTGAGCAGCGTCGACAAGGCGGTCGGACTCCCGACGAGTATTACAACGAGCTATGCACGCTCATTTTTCGCTCCAGGGTTCAATTCCCCGACGGGTATGTTATCTCCAAATTCATTCATGGACTTAATTCCGAGCTAAAATCTGTTGTGAATATGCATCATTTTCCTAGGGGTACAAAGATTGAACAAGTGTTGCATTACACAAATGATGGCGTCTAGCCCTGACCCAAGTCGAGCTCCGACGACTCCAAGGCGCCCTAGGCCATGGTGACCCCCTTGGTGCGCCCATGCCGGCGCAACCCTCTTGGCCTAGCCGAGCCACATCGGTGTCTATCTCCTTTATTATTATTTATGTTGCATGACTTTATTATTATATATGTTTCACGTATTTGTTATTTATATTATTATGATATTATATTTTATTGGGCGTGTATCTCGGTTTGCATATCGGGATTAGTCCAAGTGTGTTCTAGGAAGGAGTGCTCTATATAAAGCCCTCCTTGCCTCTCTTTGTACTCAGTTTCGGTTTTGTGTGGAATAGAGATTACTCTTCCACCTTAACCCTTACTCCCAAAGAAAAGTTCCCTTCTCTCTCTTGCTCTCCAATCTCAAATACCATAGATCTGTTTGCCTTGCTTGTGCGACTTGTCTACGAGACCGGATCCTTGGAGAATTGTGACCCGACCCCCTCGGATTGCTATCATTTGGTATCAGAGCCTATAGTCTTGTAAGTCGCTCGATTCCATTTGTTCACGCAATTTCTTGTCCTAATTGATCAATCCATGTTTATTGTGTGCGCTTACCCTTGATGAAAAAAAAAATTAAATTGAGTGAAAAAAACAGAGATCTGCATTGTCCTACTCGGTTCTACAAATCAAGTATTTGGCCGAATTGTTTTTTTTTTCTCTAGTCCCTGCAAAATTGTGGTGTGGTATTCAATTGCTATGAAATTGGACTAACCTCTTGATGATTACCGGCCATGTGAAATTTTGGATGTGTGTTCGTTTGATCTAGCATTGATAGACACGTTTGTTTGGCTAGATAATAAACATACAATCCCATTAACTACTCCAATTTAAGTTGGTTCCGATATTTTCCAAGAATAGTCCAATTTGATATGGTCTCGATTTTTGTGCCAAGAATAGTCCAAATTGATTTGGTTTCATTTTTTTTGGTGTGCTGTTAATTGGGATCAAATCCCATTAATTACTCTCATGTTGTTAATTTTTTTTTGTGCCAACAGGTTTGGTTATTATAAAAAAAATTATAGTGAGAGTGCGGTAAAAAAAAGTCGAGAGGTTCAGCAGTATTATATTTTTTTTTCCACCAAAAAAAAAATTGCCTCGTGCGCTCATCATTCTTGTAGTTCGCTTTCTCCTATATTATTTTGGTGATCTAAGATCGTGTTTAGCACTTGACTTTCACACCATAATTGTGCATAGTCGTAAGCCGCCCTCACGGCCGACCAAAATTAGCCAAACCCTTGCGTGAACTTTGGTTTCGTGTGCATTGATTTGTTAGTGTCTCTATATATTATTGGTTCGCTTTTACTCTCTTGTTATCATGTCTCATACAGGACTTCGACCATGGTACTTTGTCGGATATGACGACCCTGATATGTTCTTTAGGTGGACCAATCATATGGCATACTACTTCAGCCAGCGAGACTACGACATGTATGAGCAGTATGAATTCGCCATTAGTTGCTTTGACGGCTACGCACAAGACTGGTGGTCCTGCGTTGAAGATGATATATGGTGTTCTCGTCGACCTCCCGTTAAGACATGGGGACACCTAGTATTTCTCATGGCTCGACATTTTGCTCCACAGTTTGACGCTCAAGGTGTCTCAGATCGTACCTTAGCCATCATGGTCGGACATAGAAAGACTGACAGGCTGAGAGCCTTGGTGGCTCAGCGAGCAATGTCTCATACTAGCATGACATCGATCCCATTCAAACCCACAGTCGCACATCCTGTCGCGCCCACAACCGCCTCTAGTGCAATTAGTACTGTGTCTGCCCCTTTGTCTATCACGCCACTGATTGTGCCCATGCCCACTGTTTCCGTGCCTGTCGCCAAGGCCACCGCTGCGACTATAGTGCACATTGATCCACCTACCATGGCCATTGCTTCGGTCACCATCACACCTGTTGCGTCCCCTGTCTCACCTATTGACGCACCCAGTACCACTCCTACCGCGACCACCATCGTGCCCGTGCCTCCCCCTCCAATTTTGAGCGAGCCCGCTATTATGCTCGTTTCTGCACCAGTACCCGACATTGGGCCAGCTCCTGGACCCGAGTTTTCTTTGATCATCATGGATGTTCCAAGAGCAGTACCCGAGCCCGGCATTGTGATTCTGCTGACCATCGAGCATCATCTCTCCTTGGCCTTCCCTAGCTTGACGCGAGGACGCTTCGAATCTAAGGGGGGGAGAATGATGGCGTCTAGCCCTGACCCAAGTCGGGCTCCGACGACTCCAAGGCGCCCTAGGCCATGGCGACCCCCTTGGTGCGCCCATGCCGGCGTAACCCTTACTCCCAAAGCAAAGTTCCCTTCTCTCTCTTGCTCTCCAATCTCAAATACCATAGATCTGTTTGCCTTGCTTGTGCGACTTGTCTACGAGACCGGATCCTTGGAGAATTATGACCCGACCCCCTCGGGTTGCTATCAACAAACCAAGTCCATAAGAATCTTCCTCAAAGGCGCCAGCCCGCACCAACCTCGGTATCGAGCTCCAAGCCATCAGTACCGAGTACCAGACCCTCGATACCGAGCTCCAGACCGTCGGTACCGAGCTCCAGACCGTGGAATAACTCCTCGGTACCGAGTCAGTCTAAGGGGCCTGACTTTCGGCGCTACCAGCCGAGGGTCAAGCAAGAAGGGGAGAACCGAGCCGCCGAGTTCAAATGCTTCAAATGTCTCGAGCGTGGTCATTACGCTCGTGATTGTCCGAACGAGCACAAGGTTCTTCTTACTCCGCAAGGAGAATATGAATTTGAGGAGCTTGTTCAAGAGGAGGAAGAAAACTATGAGGAGCAAGAAGAAGAGCTCCATGTGGTGGTCGAAGAGGATGAATGCTTTGTTGTCCAACGCACTCTTTTCACCACCGAAAACAACACTACACCGAGCCAACATGAGGTGATCTGCCATACTCGATGTAAAATCCAAGATAAGGTATGTAGCCTAATTATTGATGGTGGTTCTTGTTGTAACATCATCAATGAGGAGGTTGTTTCTCGTTTTTCAATTCCTACTACTCCTCATCCCATGCCTTATCCATTGTGTTGGTTAAATTCTAAATCGCCTATCCAAGTGAAGGAAAGGCCTTTGATTTCTTTTGCTATAGGTCCCTATCAAGATGTGGTGGAATGTGATGTGGTACCCATGTCGGTGTGCCATCTTCTCTTAGGATGACCTTGGCAATATGATCGGGGCGTGATCCATGATGGGGTCTCCAATGAGTATTCTTTCCATCGTGAAGGCAAAAAGATCATGTTGCACCCAATGAAGCCTCACGAAATCATGCTTGATCACATGGCTAGGGAGCAAAAGCGAAGGCATGCTATTAAAGAAGGGAACAAGGGAAAAACATTGGCCATTGG
The DNA here is from genome assembly GCA_964016875.1 of Fallopia convolvulus. Taxonomy (NCBI): domain Eukaryota; kingdom Viridiplantae; phylum Streptophyta; class Magnoliopsida; order Caryophyllales; family Polygonaceae; genus Fallopia; species Fallopia convolvulus. The sequence continues at coordinate 32,709,249 of OZ024721.1, read as the reverse complement.
TGATAGCATGAGCACTTCCAAACCTCTTCTTTTAGCCAAACCGAGGGAAGTTGTTCATTCCATCGAGGAGAGTACCGAGCCACCTGGGCGCGCTAGCCGCGCCCTAAACCTAGGGCGGATAACAAGGGATCGAGCTCGTGTCTTGCAAGACGAGCTTCAAGATGCTCTCTTGATCCATGGAGCGCCGGTCAAATATGAAGACGACATGGAGTGCACATTGCTTGTCACCAGGCGCGCCGAGGCCATGCCGGGCGCCTAGCTTGTGCCGAGTTAGCGCCTCTTTCTTGCCAAGTCAAGACACATTAAATGATGGTCTTCCAAGAGTTTTTCATCTTCATTATTATTTAATGGCTGGTTGGTGAAGGGTCTTGACGGATGGCTCTTTGTTCTTTAAAAGGGGTCGTGTGTATCCCTTGCAAACACACTTGAAGAATTCGAAAACTCTTGATTTGTTTTAAGTCATGTTTCGACTTTGGTTTTGGCGTTTTGCCTTTTAATAAAGTTTTTTGTTTCCTTTGTTTTTAATCTTGATTCATGAGTAATATCGGATCACCCTTGAGATCCAAGAGCATGGTGCGTCACATCTTTGTCCTTGAATCTCGTAGTTTGAGTTTCGAGTGTGGTGAGTCATCATATCCACGCCCTAAACTCATTCATCTCCTTCTACCTTCATTTTCCATCATCCACTTCTGGTTTTCAAAGCCATTCACACGTCCATCCACCTCATCACCGAGGCGCAGTCATCCAATCCCTCGAGAAGGAGAGAGCGTCCAAGTGACCTTGCACTGACTTCATCGATTCGATCCTTATCACATTGGGAGGACATTTCTATGGACTTCATTGTTGGATTGCCTAGAACTAGGAAAGGTAGAGACTCTATTTTTGTGGTTGTAGACCGTTTTTCTAAAATGGCTCATTTTATTCCATGTCACACGACTGATGATGATGTGCATATTGCTGATTTGTTCTTTAGAGAAGTTGTTAGATTGCATGGCATTCCTTGTTCTATAGTTTCATATCGTGATGCTAAATTTTTGAGTTATTTTTGGAAAAGTTTATGGTATAAGATGGGAACTAAGCTGTTATTTTCTACCTCATGTCATCCACAAACTGATGGGCAAACTGAAGTTACTAATAGAACGTTAGGGGTTTTGTTAAGAACTATGCTTAAAGCTAACCTCAAACGTTGAGAAGATGTTTTTCCTTTTGTGGAATTTGCTTATAACAGGTCAATCCATTCAACTACAAAATGACCCCTTTTGAGGTTGTTTATGGGCTGAATCCGAAGACGCAAGTGGATTTGACGCCTCAGCCATACAAGGGAAAAGAGAGCTTTGAAGCTGAAAAGAGGGCTGAGTTTGTGAAGAAGCTACATGAGAGAACTAAGATGCACTTGGAGCGAAAATCCATGAAGTACAAGGCCCATGCTGACCAGGGGCGAAAACAAGTGATATTTGAAGAAGGTGATCTTGTTTGGGTGCATCTTAGGAAGGAGAGGTTCCCAAACCAAAGGAAGAACAAGTTGGATCAGCATGGAGATGGACCATTCAAGATACTCAGAAGAATCGGCCCTAACGCTTATCAAGTCGACATGCCTGGTGAGTATAGTGTCCATCCGACATTTAATGTGGTTGATCTATCTCTATATGTTCCAGATTTTAATTCCGACGTTGAATCAGAGACGATTCGAGCTCAAGTGGAGGAGAATGATGCAGTGAAGCCAACCATGTCTCCTACCGACGTCGATGAGTTGATTCGAGTGCCATTTGATGGACCAATTACTAGGAGTCGGGATAAGAAGATTTCTCAAGGCACAACAGCAATCTTAGTTCGGTTGGCAGCTATTGTTGAAGGGTCCACCAAGACAAGATGGGTCACTTGCATTCAGCATCAACTAAGCCCGGATTCAATGGATTAATTTAATGGGCCGAGTTTCACACCTCTATTTCCTTATTTAGAAACATGAAATAGGTTGTCTCACTTTAGGGCTGAATTTAGTAAGTGACCGGGTGAGATAAGTTGTTACATGGGTCAAAGTCAACCCTTTGACTTGACCAATCTAAATATGGAAAATATCTTTATTGTTTTTATTTATAGAACAATATAATTTCAGTTTTAATAATGTAGAGAATCGACCTTAGGCTGATGTTAGTGGTTGATTATTCTCTCTCATATGTTTTATTTTATCTTCTAGATATTTTAAGTTTGTTAGGATATTTTCCTTAAATAAATAAATCAGCCATGATTTATTTTATTTAAGGGAGATCTAGTTGATATAGCTTTAGATATTTTATTATATCTTGGGAAGCAAGACATGGGGCCTAATTCTATCTACTAGGGCCGACCACATGTGTTTCTTGCTCTCCAAGTAAGACTCTTTTGTATGCACTATTTATACTTTGGTTTTTCATTAATAAAAATCAGCTTGAGAGAGATTAAACCCAAATTGGTTTAATCCATCTCTTGGGCCAAAAATAATACACGTGTGTTTGCAATTGTGGAGAACTCCGTTCGATCATCCTCATCATCTTCTTGCGATCTCTTTCTTTTGGTGTTCTCAAATCTGATTTGTAGTTTTGATCAATTAGATTTTTCTAAGTTGATTGTTAAAGATCTAACTTAGTCTATCACTCGGATTTAGCGTTAGAGCCAATCCATTTGAACTATCAAGTTGATTGTCTCTAGAAGTCAGATCGGTCCTTTCAATCATCATTCGTTTCAGTTTGGTTACTTGTTCTACAAGACATTAACTTTGTTAGCAAATTCAGGTTGGAACGAGATTACAAGGAAAGATCGGGATCTTGTTGGGTTAAATACGAGGTTTCTAAGGAGTAATCCGAGGCAATCACGTATCACAGAGCAATTTTTCTTTGTCGTTAAGTAAAATGGAATTGAGATTGGAATTTTTTTTTGTCTTTGAATTTTATAATTTGATTTTTTAATGCTTTGATTACTTTTTTCATCTTGTCTCTCCCAAACCCTTTGTTTCTTCTCAACCTAGGGTTTCTCGTTTTCTTCTTATAGGTTTAAATGGAGACGGAGGAGATTGTTGCACCATTGGTGATGGATACGATGCCAACAGAGAAGAGGAATTCGGTGTTCACCAAGTGATTGAAACTGTTGTGTTATCCAACCACAGTTGCATATATTCAGGTTTCTTCATTCTCTAAATTTGTTTTTTCCATTTACGAATTTCTAGGATTTCTCACAAATCTTAGTAATTAATCTCTTGATTTCAATTGTATAAGAAGAAAAAAGAGGATAAGAAGGAGGAAAAGGACGATGGATTAGCAAGTCTCCCTCTTCAAGCTACATCTCTCGGAGCTCATTTATCTGATCCGGCATTCGGCGAAACAAAAGGGGAGAGAAAATTTTGATCTTATGTCTCTGAAGATGCTTTTCATATGAAGAAATCTTCTGTGCCACCAATGGCTTCAGTTCCAATAAATCAACTTCCCCTTATCCCCTTTGAATTAGCGAAAATCCTTTATGGGTTTTGCAATTGACGTGATTTCTGAAGTGGGTTTGGTCTCGTTTGTAGGTAAGCAGAGAATTTGGCGGGAAAGGAGGGTATGTAGAGGTGTATAGAGGAAAAGGGTATATACTGAATTATGAGTATAAAAGGTGATTATTTAGTGATTTTTCATTTGAGGATTATTGATCATGACATAAAAGCTTCTAACATAATGTAGTATGATGATTTTAAGCCCTTGGTATATACTAAATTATGAGCAATTTTTGTTCCTTTTTTAGTCAATGTGTAAAATAATCTTCTAATGTTGAGTTTTGGATAGATTTCTGATTTTAGGCTTGCAAAATGGCTTCTTACGCAATGGACTCACCATTCCATAGTTCCAATTGAAGGAACAGTAGGGTACTAATCAAAATTTGCTAATTAATCACCTTTTTTGTCTTAGTAATGAGTAATTTTGGTTGATACAAAACTTTTAAAATTTTCCATGGGTGCTTTTGTTTAGGTATTTAGCTCCAGAGTATTTCTCTCATAGGATAGATGATGAAAATACTGATGTTTATGCATTTGGAGTCTTTGATACGCATGATAACGAGTCTGCATGGTCGGTACTGGGGGCATCAGCCTCGGTAACTGAGGCTCCAGGCTTGGTAACGAGGCCTGTTCGTGAGCGTCGACTTCCGGCGCGTTTTAGGGATTAAAATTAATTAATGTAATATTTTTAGGCAGAATTTTATAATTCTCTTCTCGGGTTTTCTTTACGGTTCTTTCCCGGGATGCCTTTATTGAACCATTAGGGTTAGCTATAAATACTCCTTTTGTATCCTAGAAATGAATCAATCAGAAAGAATTATTCCCAAACCCTAATTCTCTATCTAACATCTCTCTAAACTTATCTCTGGTTCTCCCTTCGCGCCCACCAATCGCATTTATCGAGTAAATCCCACCTCGAGTGCGTCTCAACCCCTTGACCAACAAGGTTCCGATACGAATCCACATCGGGTCCGTATCAATTGGTGCTTTCATTTCGAACACCATGACTTCCGGCGATGGAGATACCACTAGGTCTATATCCACCGCCTTGGCTGAATTACGAGAGATGCTTCTCTAGTTAACAACGGACGTTCAAAACGTACATCGTGATCTGGAGAACACCGAAGGACGGATCGGTTGACTCAACATACCGATCAGATTTTGGACCTCTTGGGTGAGCGGGATCCCGCGCTTAATCCCGACGTCAATAACGCGATAGCGGATCAGCTTGCAGTTGTCCAACCGTCGATTTTGCCGAATCCCCCTACCGTGTTGCCCTTGCGCGAAATCCGGCCGCAGGACCCACCACACCAGCAGCCGCATGTCGTTCACGACCCACCGACGCAACCGCCTGAGCATCGCGTCGTCGTTCGCGATCCACCGGCTCACGTCCCTAACCCTAAAATTCGGGTTTACGCGCCCCGCTTCAATGGGTTAGATCCAGCGGGCTAGATTTTCAAGGTTCAAGCTTATTTTGATTATTTTCAATCGTCGGATCATGATCGCCTTCGGTTGGTCGGGTTGCTTATCGATCATCCGGCTTCCGATTGGTTTCATTATCAGTGAAGGAACAATTGTGGTGGCACGTGGGTTGCGTTCCTGGCAGATGTGCAACATCGTTTTGACTCGCATCACTACGAAGATTACGTACGCTTGCTTGCTAAACTTCAGCAGAAATCCTCAGTTTTGGATTACCAGACAGAGTTTGAGGCCCTACTGAACAAGGTTGAAGGGCTGTCCAAGGCTACGATGATATCCTTCTTCAAAGCAGGATTAAATCAACCCATCTAACGCGAGTTAAATTTGCGTAATCCGACGATGCTAGCCCAAGCGTTTTCCCTGCCCCGAGAACTCGAGGCGTCCTATGTTGATACGATGGCAAGCTTGACTACGACTAGCTCCCATCCGGGTAGCGCTAACAAGCCGACAGAGACATCGTCATTGATCACCCCCCCCCCCCCCCCGATTTCTGCTGTCAGTGGGCCTCTTCCGGGGACTAATGTCATGGATCTTCCGATCAAGCATTTGTCTACTGCGGAGCGTGACGATCGCGCAAAAAAGGGGCTCTGTTGGAATTGTGATGAGAAGTTTGCTCCCGGTCATCATTGCAAGCATCGTTTCTTAGCGTTGTTGGGTAGTGAGGACGAAGCTGCGCAAAACGTCAACGACGTCTCCAGTTGTCGTTTCATGGAAGGTGAGTGTTTTAGGTTGACACCTGTGCCTGTAGACAAGCCGCCACCGGAGAATGCTCTTGATTCACGGCTTGAGGACAAGCCGAATCTCATCGGGGGAGAGATTGATACGCACGATAACGAGTCTGTAGGATCGGTACCAGGGGCATCAACCTCGGTAACGGAGGCTCCAAGCTCGATAACGAGGCATGTTCGTGAGCGTCGACTTCCGGCGCGTTTTAGGGATTAAAATTAATTAATGTAATATTTTTAGGCAGAGTTTTATAATTCTCTTCTCGGATTTTCTTTACGGTTCTTTCCCGGGACACCTTTATTGAACCGTTAGGGTTAGCTATAAATACTCCTTTTGTATCCTAGAAATGAATCAATCAGAAAGAATTATTCCCAAACCCTAATTCTCTATCTAATATCTCTCTAAACTTATCTCTGGTTCTCCCTTCGCGCCTACCAATCGCGTTTATCGAGTCAATCTCACCTCAGGTGCGTCTCAACTCCTTGACCAACAAGGATCCGATACGAATCCACATCGGGTCCGTATTAGTCTTCCTCTTGGAGCTCATATATGGGAAGAGACCAGTTAATTCTTCCCATCAAAAGGAGAGAAGTTGGGTAAGTAAACCCTTCTAAGTCAATTTGTCAATGATTTAATTGAGAGGACTAATTAGTAGAGTAACCCACTTACTTAAAAATTGTTTCTTGCCAAGGATTTCTTGTGGAACTCAACTTAACCATTCTAATATTTGAATGTTAAGCTAATATAATTAGGTATGATTAATGCCAGGCTAAACCCTTATTTGTAGATTGTTTGTTATAACTACATGTTTCTGTGATTTTTTGCAAGAAAGGTTGCATATTATAGGTCTGGTAAAGGGAGGCTTAATGATGATATTAGCAATTTAGCATACTAAGTGCATTCTTCCTTTAATAGGAGAAGGGGTGCATTAAGTATTGAGAATCATTTTCAAACAACTAATTGCATTATTCCTTCCCTTATTTATACTAGAAAAGTAGTGTTGTAGGCTTATAACAATGCTCTGTCCATGATAGTTGCAAAACCCATTGTGTAGGTTTCTCAGCACAAAAGCATCTGCTTATGCCCTTTGTTTGTCCAAGATAGGCCACATTGTCGATTTCTTGATGTTTTGTCTTGAGAGGTTCCAAGTTGGGATTTGATCTTCTAGATCAATGTAGGTTTCTTCTTCAAGAACATTTAAATTACCTTTCTTGATGGCTTCTATCACCATGCTCAAGATCAGTGTTATTAAAATCGAGATCCGGATCTTAAAATCGTGAGATCCTACGATCTCATATGGGATTTTGATCCGGATCGTACATTAAAATCGAAATTTGTTAAAATCGTTATAGGATTGTGTAGAATCGTGTTAAAATCGTATAGAATCGTATAGGATCTCATGAGATCCTGTATAAAATCTTAAGATCCTACCCAGTTTTTTACTTTGAGCTTATAAAATTTATTTTAGCACCAATTGGCTTAATTATTAGTGAAATTACATTCCTTAAATGCTCATTTTGTCTCTTTTAACCTCATTTACCTCCCAATTTCCATCTTCCCGACTCCCAATTGTTGAATTTACAATATTTTTCCCCTAATAAAGACCCATAATCTTTCCTCGATTCTTATTATGTGAGCATATATATTTTTAAATGTGCTTCTTGTGCATATATAAGTTTGGAATGTCAATTTTTCGACATTATGATCATTAAATTTTAATAAAATTATATATTTTTTTGTTTTAGTGCCTATATTTTCTGTATCATATCTATATTATATTATTTTTAGTGATATTATAGGATCTTACGATCCTATGATCCGATTTTACGATCCGATCCACAAGACCTTCCGTGATCCGATCCTAGAATCTCGATTTTAATAACCTTGCTCAAGATATATAGAATCTCTTTTTACTAGAAGTTATGTTTCCTTATGTTATCTATTTTAAATTTTGATACACATGAAACTTGTGAGCAAGATCCTAACTTATTTGATTATGAAGCATGAAGAAAAGATTGGATTTTTGTTGAGTATATCCGTGTAATGACTAATGATGATGTAAATGTTATCACTTTATAAGTTGAGGGCTAAAGAGCTTATCTATCACTACACCTAAAACTTAAATTGTCTTGTAAATGGTAATGTTTCCTGTTTTGAGGTATTTCTATAATGACAAAACTATATAAGATTTAGTGTATGGTTTTTATTTTATATTTTTTATTTGCAGAGTGCAACCGTGATGTTACCATTTTTGTCGTCGGACTACACTAACACCAACTGATCATGCCTCACCCAGAAAGCTCCTCCTCTAATGCTTTCTATGAAGTAAAAAGACATCCCCCTACCGCAGTCACCAAGTGCTTCTCTAGAAAATCTCCGACGATATCCCGCCTATCGCAGTCACTTCCCCTAAAAAATCTCCGACGGTGTCGCCGACGGCCGCTCCTACAACTATCAGCACTCCACCTTCCTCCTTTCCGCTCTCATCTCCTCCCGCTCCTCCGACCTCTTCGGCTTCCTCTACAGCCGCGCCTCCTCTCCATCCTCCATCGGCACCGGTGAGCCTTCTCAATCAATCACCAGAAATCTCCTACCCGTCTCCCAACAGTGCTTCTGGATCGTTCGCCGTAGTTGCCTTGGTTTCAGCGGTTGTTCTGATTTTTCTTCTTTTGCTAATTTCATTCAATTTAGGGTTTTCGTTAACGTACTATACATTGACAATTTGTTTTAATCAATTTATATTAAGGCTTTCATATTAGTGAGAATGTTAAATATATATACTGTTAAATTGACAATTATTATTAACAAATTATATTTTTCTAAATTAAAAAAAATGGAATTATGAAAAAAATTTAAAGAAAAAAAATATAGTTTTGGGCATTGTTTTAATTATTTTGGGCATTTCCTTCATTTATTTGGATATTGATGTAAATTTAAAAAAATGAAGACATTTTTATAATTAGTAATTTTTTTTTGGGGTATAAATCACTATAAACACTTAGAAAAAGGCGAATTTATTGGACCCTGCAATCAGAAGTTTCAGGTTTCACCCTTGAGTGCAGAGAATGCCAAAGGCATCCTCCTTTCAAGTTGTCACTATTGTAAAAGTTGTTCTCTTGTGAAGATTCCATCTTTCTTTAGCTTTAGGCTTGGAATGAACACTACGCTTCTGAGAGTCAAATGCATATGGGAGTATGAGATCTCATTAAGGTGTGAATCATCCTTTGAAATTAGTTATATGTAATCGGGGCATTTCAAATAAGGGGTGAGTCCATGTATGTGTTTTGCAATTGTCGAACGGTTTCTCATCTCCTATATAAGCGATTGATTTACTTTTTAATTTTTCCCACCACACTGATTAAGCTATTTGGTTTGAGTGTATCTAATATGAGCAAAATAGGTTCTTAGTATTCAATATGTGTAGTTGCTTGGATTGTCAACTGGTCTGAATGTTTTTATCTCATGGTTGAAGTAAATCATCATTTTTGGTTAACTTGAAGTTGAAATCGAAGGATCATATATGATTATGTCGGTGTATATTACTTTATCATTATTTTATATTAAATAAAAATCAAATTATTGAGCTTATTGTTCAACCCTAATCCGTGCCTTAGGCATGGTACAAGCACACTAGTTATACTAAAAGATTCTCCATACGAAAAAAACTTCTACATCCATTTCAAAAATAAATTCTATCTTAGTTACATAATTGTTGTAACATTTGGTATCATCACAAAAATAACATAAACCTTTAGCTCTTCTTTCACTCGTTTCCTCTGCAGTCAATCTTTTTTGCCCTCATTCAACTTCTGATTTTCCACAGACACTTATGTCAAGGAGCCAGAGTTGATCTTGGAGATGAAAATGGTGAATCGTCAAGGGAGGGCAGCTACAAAAGTACTGGTTAAATGGAAAAATCAGTCTGAAGAGGAAGCAACATGGGAGTTTGACTATGACTTGCTCATGAAATTTCCAGATTTTCAAACTTGAGGTCAAGCGTTTTACAGCTGGGGAGATTTGTTATAGGAAAAGGGCACTTGGGTTAATAAAGTGTAGATGTGGGCTCAAATTGTAAATACTTTACACGTCAGTTTTTTTTTATTTAGAGAGAGAGAAAGGAGTTCGTTGTATAAACATAAAGGGGGAAGGTTGTTAGCATTCATTCAAAAACATATCTTGTATCCAAATTCTCTCTCTAATCAATGAAAGCTCGATATTGCCCGGTTCTTGTTCTTCATTCTCAGGAATCCGCGAATTGAGTATGTTGAATTGTTGTTCATACAACATTAGTCCTGTTTTTACAAATTCTATCTTAGTTACAGAATTGTTGTAACAAAATTGTCCTTCTCACCACTTTTATGTGGCCTTCTCGTGCGAGTCCGACTCCAGGAGTTCACACCTCCTCCTTCCTTATCTTCCATCTCTCTCAGTTGCTTGAAGTTCTTGAAGGTGATAATGAGGAGGTGGGATAAGACGGAAGTACTCGAAAATCGCCAATGTTTTGACCTAATACTCACCCGAACTTCTAACCTCGAGTTCTCCTTAGTTTCTCAACCAAAAATCGTGATTCAATTTGCTAATGTCAAGGATGAAGTGATCTACAAAATCCCTAAATTAATTTGGGAGAAATCCGTCAATAATCGGGTTGAAATCCACCAAAACAGATCGATAATGAATTTTCTAAAATTTTAAGGCCGTCGTTGAGCTATTTTCTCGGGCTTATAGTGTCGTCATCCGACCACTAATCTCGGAGATGTTGCCAACAATTTGAAGGAGGAAACGTGGGATTTCAAATGTTAGCAATAGTTGTGCCACTTCACGCATGGTGTCGACGCCAATCGCCGGCGAAACTAGCTCGATGAACCTGGTTTTCAGCTTTAGTTTTTCTGGCTGCCCATGAGCTGTTTTTGCCACTTCCGTAAGCCGCCTTCCGGCCACCTATCTGGTGGCCACCGAAGAACGTAGATAGAGGAATTATAGTTCATATTTCATCGTTTCCTTCGCCTCCCCGACCCTGGTGTCGCCTCCATGAGTCGGTGAACAGGAGTTCGCAACCTGCTTTGCTGCTGTTTTATTTTGAGCAAAAATTCAGTTTCGGCGAGTGTTTTTCGTCGCCTCTGTTCTACGTCGTCCCTTAGTGAATTAAAGATCAATTGTCGACAATAGAAAGAAGGTGATGAGGACTTCCAACTGTAGCTGGAATCGCCCAAAACAAATGTCAGACGAAGCCACTAGCCATCGATGAAGTTGGCTCATCGCTCACATTATTTCCAGACTTTTGTGGTGTGAAGTGAGAAAAAGGAAAAGAGAGGTGTATGGGCCGGATTTGCCTCAGTGTGCGTGCCATGGATGAGCTCGACTTTGTAATAGCCGCTATTTTTATGACTGAATAATTTTTTTTAACTAGTTTTATTCTTTAATTATTTATTAAATAAAATAATCTCCTAAAATTTCTTTTGCACTCAAAATCTATTTCTAAAGTAAACAGATTATAATATTCTTATGAAATATTTATTCGAGTAAATGAATTTATTAAAGACGGAATTTAATAAATTCATAACTAATAGAATTTCTATTCGTAAAACGCGATCGTTCCGATGCACGTTTCAAACCGACTTTCGGTCCGTTTGCAAACACATCGGGTCATTTAATGGGGAGGATTTAATGAGATTTGAGTAGAGATTTCCCACTCATTCTTTTTGGATTATTTAATTAAAACCAATCCTCCCATCTTCCACTCCCATTTCCTTATTAATAAAAATTCAAATGCTAGTCTTCCACCATCATGAGGAGATATTTGAATCATCATTACAAGATTTGATTCTCTACAATCTCCCCTAACAAATTCTCTATTTAAAGGCCTAAGGCTTGTGAGAAAACACTCACCAAAGACATACCTCTCTAGCTCTCTTTTCTTGTCTATCTTTAATTTCTTCCACTTAAACCACCAAGGATGCTTTCCTTGTGTCTTCCAAACACCACACCACCACTTCCGGCAGCCACCAGCTGGCCACCAGCAGCACCACCAGGCCGCCGCCAGACCCGGGCTGCCGCCCCTCTTTCCCCTTTGCTCCCTTGGGTATTTTCCTGCTATGATCCAACACTTTTAAGGGTAATTTTTCTTGGCCTTTTAAATTATTTTGAGCTTATTTTTAACACCTTTAACTTGTTATGATGATCATATTTTTTTTTTTGAAAAAAAATCAGATTATAAAGTTATAAAAAAAATTGGAATATCTTTCACAATTTGCACATGCATACAAGATTTTGTTAAAGAGGAATTTTCCTACAAATTATGAGAAAGTTGTACTAAAATTCTACACTTTTAATGGGTGATTTTTACTTATTATATTCTGATTTTTATTTAAATTAAAAGGGCCTAGAATGTCTTCTTTTGTCTTCTTATATACTCTTGCATGTAACTTTAAATGGATTTTTATGAAATGAAATCACCTTGCATGTCTTAGTAAACCTTAAAATAGTTTTAATTAAACTTTTGATCAAAGAAAAGATTAATAAGAGGAAGACATGTTTAAAGGAATTTTTGTGTTCTTGCATGTAATCTTAAAAGGATTTTTATTGAATAAAATCCCCTTGCATGTCTTGTTAAAACTTTAGGAGATTTTTAAGATGAAGTTTTATTTATGAAAATTCTTTTTGAGAATAAAATATGATCAACTAGATTACTTATGCCTTGCATGGATTTTTAAAAGGAATATTATGGATTAAATCCTATTGCATGAACTTTTCCTAAAATCTTTAACACTTGAATAAATGGTTTATGATTTTAAAGAACCAAAAATAATTTATAAAAATTACTAGACACTTAAATAAATTCTATAAGTTATGCATGTAGAGGTTATGGAGTTTCTAGAATAAATCTTATCTTGCATGTGTTCTAGAATTACTAAGATAGTGATTTTACTATATCTTTTAATAAAAAGAAATATTTTTAAGCATAAGTTATTTTAAATCATTTAAAGTATTGCATGTGTGAATAAAAAATATTTTTATAAGGTGTTATACACATGCATGACAATTCTACAAATTTTCTATAAATTTACATTAAGTAAATCAAGATTTTTAAGAATATTGGTTATAAAGATAATTTTTAATAAAGAAGCTTTGCATAAAAATGATGCATGCAAACCATATATATAGTTTATGTTTAAATATATATATTTTTGCATGTGGTTAAAAAGGTCTCATTTGAATAAATAAAACTTTGTATATTTCTTAAAATAAGTACTTTTAAGTTATAAAATCCTTACAAAGTCTCACCTTGAAAATAATAATAAAGAATTATTATTTTGACATCTCCTATCTAAATTATTAAATTAAATAATTTAGATTTACATCCTTTCTCTTAAAAGAGGAAAATAAGAAAAAGGATTATTTGAGAAATAAAATAAGAATTTTAATATAAATTCATTCGTTATCTTATTTCGAATGGCTAGGTCAAAGCTTTCGAATTTCACTAAGTCGTTCTAATTCCCGAGCTTCGTAAGCATACGAAATAAATCCAAGGCAAGTGGATTTTTCTCTCTTGCATCTGTTTAAACGTGAATGTTCCTTTCCGTTTAATATTCCTTTCTGCCAATAATAATTATTGTTATAAGTCTATTTATGCTTTGTAGAAATTACTGCTAAATAAACGAATCTAAGTTTATTTATGCAATAGAATTAACGACATTATGCTATATTAATTACTATATGCGCATACTCGTTAGAAATAAACTAATAGGTCTAATGAGAATGACTCTATCTGTTTCAAATATACCGGGTCATGACCTTGCCCTCTTGAATTTTTGGGCTATGCGCTCTAGCTAAGTGCAAAAAGTCCGTATACACGAGCATTGAACATTGCCTCTTGTATTTTCGGCATTAGTTGCTTACCAAACTAAAAATCTTTAAAAATGAAATCGTACTATTGAGAATTATAGTACAAAGTAATATTTGGAAATTCTGCTTCCTCTATTATTTTGGCATAGTCTCCTTTGAGTTGCCAAATTTAATAGTCATCAACTAAATTAAGTAGTTGTTTGACTAATCAATAAAGACTTCTCGAATTATGTTGTGATAACAATAAAGTTATCACAAACATTATTTCTTTCGACAGAACCCCATTATCGTGCTGTCCTATTTCTAAAGAATTCTCATAATTCTTTTCCTTTTCAAGAGAATCACACTCTTTGATTTTCCTTATATCTTGGAAGTTTGTATTCCTTTTTACTCTGATGAGATCACACTCTTTAAGATGATTTCTCTAGCTTTAGATTCTCATATCCCTTTCTCTTGATGGATGTACTAACCATTGGATGATCGCCTTACTATAATTCGGAGTTCGGTGCCACAAAGTTTAGCTACAACCATGGAGACCTTTTCGTGCTCCACTTGCTAGTCTTCTTAGATTAATCCGTTCACCTTTCTTTTTCTTCTGCACTTTTTCCTGGTGTCTTCCATCTCTTTCTTTTTGGAAACATCAGACATCAGAGGAGTGTTGCTTAGGAACTGAAGATGAAGATCAGACGAAGCGAAGGAAGGAAGGATTCACCTCAGAGTGACGTATCAAAAGGTGGTACCTACGCTCATGTGAAGACTATAGAGGAGATGTCGAATTGAAGGAAGAATTTTATAACATTTTGGCGTTTTACACCACGTACTTATTTGGGTCACTTGTATCATTAAAATTATATTCCGCTGTCGTTTTCTTTTGTAAACAATCACTTTGTAATCAAAGATAATTCTAATATGAATAAATGAATGTTTCATATTTTTATCGTTTTTAAATTGTGTTGTGTTGCCTTTGCCTCGGGTGGCTTTGGATGGTAAAATCCGAGGTCATTGGCGGTAATACCCTTGGTTAGAAATTGGGGGTGTTACAGACTTATATTTTAGAATGTTTTTTAGGATAAGATCATTCGAAGTTGGGTTTTCGTATTAAATCTCGTAAAGCGTGATTTGTTGAATCTTGTAACTTGTTAAGTTATATAGCCGGATTAAGTCAAGCAAGTACTTAACAAATTATTATAAGGACATAATAATTTGTAGTAATAAATTTTAAAAACGGAAAAAAATTGATTATAATTTATTTCTCTATTCTTTTCCGGTACAACCCGAGCTCGAGTCTTGGATGCACATCATTTGAGACACAACTAATCGCCTTAAGAGGAGATATCTCAAACAAGGCAAGTGGAATGTTCTCTCTTGCACTATTTTTATTAAATGAGAAATTGAATCTCATTTAATATTTGTGTTGGGAACAACTTGAGTGCTTAATAAAATATGATAGATTGTTATATTTGTTAGAAATAATGACCATATTGTTATTTATTCAGTTTCGCGCTAGAACTGGATTTAGGTCCGTTGTGTGTGACCTTATGTATTTAGTTGTCTCATGTTGAAACATTATTGTGAAGTAGAGTAGTTCAAGGATAGAGGATCATGGATGAAATAGGCCATCTGATCTTGGTTATTGGCCGAATCTCGGTTGTTGGCTGAGTATATGTAAATGATCATGGATGAAATAGGCCCTCTTATCTCGGTTGTTGGCCGAACTACGTAAATCTAGATATTATATGGCGCGGGTGCATGTTTTGAAAGTAATGAAAGATAAGTGCGTTAGGCACATTAATGTACCAAGATGGTTAGTCCATTTGATAACCATTCTTGCTCCCGGTTATGAATGATTCTTAATCAAACTTTGATTAAGTCAATTTGATTAGTCGACGGAGACTTTTCAAAATTTTATGTGATTAATATAAGTTCCCAAAAATTGTTCATGTTTCGTAAAGGAACCACAAGTTGTGGTGTCATTTGTCTTGAATATGCATGCCTCATTCTTATATTCTATGGGACTGCTAACTGAGGTTATTATTCGGATTACGATGCCAATATGTTGAGTCACTACCATAAGAACCAGTCAATTTCTTCACTTGCTTAGTCTTTCATTAGACTAACCCGGCCATTTTATTCAATTGCATGGCCGACTGGTGTCCACCATCTGTATATGACACATCAGATGTTCTTGAAAGTTGAATTGAGAAGTAGATCCAAAGAATGGAAGTTTGAGAAGTTGAAGAAAGGTTTCCAAAAGTTGTACTTAAATGAAGACAATTGTTTGGGCCAATGCGAAGCTTAAACCAAGACAGAAGAAGCTGAGAGTTTGTGGATTCTCTTTCAGTGAAGACTTTGTTTATATAGAAGTTTGTTCTATCATCTTGTATAAAAGCTAAGGTCTTTATAAGTTCCTTGGTATTTCATTCCACTGCAATGTTTTTGAAACTTTATAAAGGTGAATTATTAATTAATAAAGATTAATTTCTTTTATAACATTTTGTGGTCTTCCACTTTCATACTTCTTATTTAAATGAATCCATCTTTCGGATTTTTAGTTTGTTCAGTTAGTTTAAAGCTTTGGGTAACTTCGGTTTAGTCTTAATCGGGGTTACTGGCGGTAATACCTCCAGGGTAGGAAGGGGGTGTTACAAAAAGATGATCACCGAGTTATCCTATTGATGAATTCCCTTCCTTCTCAATTTGATGTGCTAAAAGATGTTGTCCAATTTGGTCGTGATGAATTAACTGTTGCTAAGCTGTCTGAATATATCATTCAAAAGAATGAGACCCTTAAGGTCTTTAAAATTAGAAATACAATTGGAAACACTAAAAACATTGAATAAAATGGTCGGGTTAGTCTAATGAAAGACTAAGCAAGTGAAGAGTTCAAATTCATTTACCTCTTGGGATGATTTGTCCTCAATGGCCATTCAACAGTTTCCTCTTGGCGACGACACCTCGTCATCATCGTCTGACATATCCCAAGTCGCCATCATCACTTTGCCAACTTCTCCAGTTTTTCTTTTAGGACATTGCTTAGCAAAATGTCTCTTAGCCTGACATTGATAGCAAATCACTTCCTTCATGTCCTTTCCTTGCTTGCTTGACTTAGGAGCTTTGACATGAGCTTTATTGCGGTTTCATAACCTCTTCATAGCCTTTGAAATGAGAGCAAAATCCTCATCTACTCCTTCGGTGTCATCATCTCCCTGAGCTAAGTCAAAAGCTCTTTCGACTTTGAGAGCAATGTTCTTGACTTTCTCCGAGTCATGGTGATCCTCTCTTCTTTGTTGAATACCTCCATACATGGTGAGTTGTCCAACAAGATCTTCCAAGGTCAGCGACTTGGTTTCCTTCTGAGTGAGTAGAGACGAAGCAATGGTGTCCCAACTATTGTTTAATCCCAAGATCAACATGTTGGTTTGCTTCCATTGAGGAAGCTTCTCACCTAGAAACTCTAGTTGATTGACAAGTGCGAAATCTGGAGTGGTAGTCACGAAGAGACTCTCCTTTTCCTTGAAAGATATTCTCATATTCTCTTTCAAGACTTACGACCCTATCTCCCTTTACATCCTCATTGCCTTGATGAAGTCTTTTTAGAGCATCCGAGATCTCCTTAGTTGTCTTGTATCCGATCACCTTTTTAAGGTCACCGTCAGTGAGAGCATGATGGAGGACCTTCTTTGCTCTAGCATTCTTTTCCAGCTTCTTGAAGTCGACATCATCGTACTCAGTTGTGGTCTTTTTCGTCTTCCCATCTTTGCCAAGAAAGGTTTCCGGACCAATTTCGATAAGTTTCCACAATTGACCATCTAGAGAGCAGATGTGGGTCTTCATTTGTTCAACCCACTAGTCATACTCTCCAACCTTGAGGATTGGAGGCTTCTAGAAAGAGTCATTGATAGCAGTGTTGGTTGAATACATTTTCTTGTAAGAAAAGTACTAAAAACACAATCTAGAACATTGGCCCTGATACCAATTGTAGGATCGTTAGTACTTAAACTAGTCGGCAACTCCTGCGAAGTCGTCGAGTTTGAGTTATAATGCATCAGAATAAGCAAACAGGAAGAACGTTACCAAACATTAAAAAACTAAAGATGTATAGTGGAAACTCTTCGTAAACCAACTAGTTTACTTAGAGAAAAACCACTCCCTTCCAAGCTTCTCACTTGGTCGGATTTCAAGAGTCCTTAGACTCGCTCTATTGATTTCTTGAGTGTTACAAAGCTCTCTTGTGTACAAGTTTGATTCCCACAACCTTGATCCACGCTCTACCTTTGCACTTACATTCTCAATCTCATGTTATGCCTAAGAACACTCGATCACACCACTTGCATGAATCCTACACACAAGTTCTCTCTTTCTTTCACACAAGATTACAAGTTATGCTCAACGTCTTACCTTCTATCCTAAACATTGAAGTATTTAAGCTAGAGTAAGAGAGATGTCATGTGATATTATTTCCCATTCGATTAGGGAAGTGACATACACTCAATCTTTACAAATCTTTCCTAATATAACATGTACGCACATATAAAATATAATAAGAGAATCATTTCATATTCTTCTGATTTTTGCACTCTTTTGTGATGATTTTCTCCATAAATAAACGCCAGTTGTCCTGCAAACAATCGCACACGATATGTGCGTTCCTTCCATAAATAGTTTTCCTGCCAGCGGACCGTGTTAGTGACTTTGTCGAGGAAGTCACTGACATCTTGGAACCATCAAAACTCAGACTTCTAACAATAGTTTTTTAGTGGTTGCCTCAATACCCAATTATCTTCCCAAAATTTGATTGTTTGCCCATTTCCCACTTGCCATATAAGTCCTTTTTCAAATTATTTTCTCAAATTTAGGAGTTTTTTCCATTTCCATGAGGTGTGTTTTGGATAAAAATTTGATAACCGAACTCTTGTCCTAGATTGGGGCAACGATCGAAACAATGCTCAAAGGATCGTGAAAAGAACAGTTGGATTGATGTAATCGAGAATTACAAGGGTTTTTTCAGAGATAGTCGTTATGTCTTTTTTGTGTACAACCGAATGAATCATAAAAATCTAGCCTATAACCTCTTAAACTAGCCGTTTCTCCCCATGTCCCACGATTTCCACGTTCCTAGGGCATATCTTTAACCGTCAACCATTCCGCGTGCATATCGGAGCAGGTAGCTGCCGCTAGTGACCGGCTATGAGTACGCATCTTCCTCTCTCGACCGCAACCTTCTTCCTTCTCTGAACGACCATTGATTTCTTTCCACCTTTCCGAGACTTCTGCCTTCTCACTATTATGCAAATCCACTACCGCTCTTGGGCTAATGTCATCAATTGGGCTGACTTGATTTCGGGCCTAACAAGGTGTTTTCTTTAAGTTTGTGTAACACCCCGATAATTTATAAGGGATTGAGGTACTCCCCGTGTCAACAAGAGCTCTTCTTTTTCTGGGTTCAAGTGAGGACAAAAAACTCAAAAGTTAAGCGTGCAGGGGTGAGAGTAGTACCAGGATGGGTGACCTCTTGGGAAGTCCTCGGGTTGGCATGGGATAGCGCTTATAAGGCCTTGGGCCTTACAGTTTGTAGGAGAAGAATGTGTCATTTATATATATATATTTTTCCTTTAATTACCCTTACCCAAATATTGTCAGGTTCAATAAGTATTTTCCATAAAAATTTCATTTTTAGTGCTTTATTCATATGTTCTGTTTTCCTTATACCTAGGCCTCCATGGAACTTTGGTTTACATATTTTATCCCACCCTATAAGTGGCTTGTAGTGTTGAATTTTATTCCAAAAGAAACTTCTATTTATTTTGTCAAAATCTCCATGTATTTTCTTTGGTAATATGAAGCTTTGCATCACATAATTTGGTTTCATAACAAGGTTTTCTCTGATTAATGTTGTGCATCCTTCTTGGGAAAGGGCATTAGCCTTCCATTTTGAGAGTTGACATTGTGCTTTCTCAATTGATTCGTTAAAAGTCTCTCTATTTACTTTCTCGTTGATAATTGGGCATCCAGATATTTTTCAAGATTGGTCATGGTTGTTATGCCAAGTGCTTGTTGTATTCGTTGCCTTTGTTGGTTGTTAGTATTTTTTGATGGTTGAAATGTTGATTTATGATAGTTCACTTTTTGTCCAGATATTTCATTATATTCCTCAATAATTCTTTTAACCTTGGAGCATGCTACTTGATTTGCTTTAGAAAAAATAATTATGTCGTCTGCAAAGGCTAAGAAGGAATTCTAATTCCCCCACGAGCAACGGGAAAACCAGCCGAGCATCGATCATTTTCACATTCCAATTGTAATTTCCTTGCAAGGAATCTGTTCCCATGACAAATAGGAATGGGGATAACGGGTCACCTTATCTAATGCCCATTTCTGGAAAGAAGGGGCCCGTAGATCCATTGTTAACTAAGACTGAAAAGGAGGTTGTGCAAACACATTCTCGAATCCATCCTATAAATTTCTCATTAAATCCAAAATTTACCAAGACCAAGAAAAGAAATTTTCAATGTAATAGGTCATACGCTTTCTCCATATCCAATTTATTACAACCCATCCGTCTTTGGCATTACTCCCTCTAAAGGAGTGGAATATCTCATGTGCGATAAGAACATTGTCTTGGATTACTCTGTTGCTGACAAAGGCCCTTCAAAGCGGGTGGATGATCTTGCTTATAATTCTTTTCAATCTTTCAGTTATGTTTTTTGAGATGATTTTGTAGATTGTGGAGCATAAGCTTATTGGTCTATAGTGATTGGTCGACGAGGGGTTGTCCACTTTTGGGATGAGGGCTATGATTGTGTGGTTGATCTGTTTTAGGATTTTTCCTGAGTGGAAGAAACTTTTAACTGCCTTTGTGACTGATGGTCCCACAATATCCCAATACTTTTTATAAAATTTCGTCGTCATTCCGTCAGGCCCAGGTGCCTTGTTTGATCCAATTTGCATTAGCGCTATTCTAATTTCTTCATTTGTGATTGGTTTGTAAGTTTGGCACTTGGTTAATAGGCTTTCTCATATATCTTTGTTTAAAGTCCTTCCTAATTTCCTCTCTAATATTGTCGGTACCTACAATAAGTGTGCCATTACTAGTGCGTATTTCCATTATATATGTTCCTTCTATTATTTCTTTTTCCACTTGCTATCTTATGGAAGTATCCTTTGTTAGTATCAGCTAGCTTAATGTGTTTAGTTTTTGTTGTTTGTTTCCAATAAAATTTATGGAAGGTGAGAATACTTAATCTGACTCTCTTTTATAACTAGTTTGTGGTCCGTGCTTCGCACGGAGGCGTTAGATGGCTAAGAGTATATTACTGGGCATGGCTGTTTAGGTCTTTGCACTGTTGGAAATTGGCATACAATGTGCACAGGTGAAGTTATTTGTGATGTATGTGGTGTTTTATATCACGGTGTTTGATATGAGATATTTTAAACATGAAAGGGAGTACAACATGATATTAGAGATATACATGTTGCACATAAGATTCACACAAGGAAATTATTTGTCCACTTTTCGGTGGCTAAATAAGAACAATCACATATTAAGTTGTATGCACATGGTACGCCCAAAAAAAACTTTCAGATCGTATTTAGATAAATACCAAATGTAGTCTGATTTGACATCTACAATGATAGAGATGATGAAAAATTAAGAAACAAGAGTAATTTCCATGGACGTGGGTCTGCAATATCAACTAAACCAAAGCCCATGACAGTAGATATTATAAATGAAGCCAGAGCAAATTGTCAAATAGACATGGTATAGTACATTAAGAGTGTTTTTACACATACACTGACAATTGGATGAAGATCAAATATAGTATGATTTGAGATCAGCATGTGTATGGAAAAGGACTAAAAGGTGATGGTTTAATAAGGTAGTTGATATATGTTTATCAAACCTGAGGTATGTCTTCAAATAAAGAACTTACGAACAAAAGAGCACATCCAATTATCATTCTATGAGAACGCCAGAAAAAGACCGTTTTCACTCTTCTAATTGTTCACAACTGATCTAGGGAAGGAACCTGAATATACAAAAAAAGTCATTTTCATAATGGAATACAAAAGTGAGAGCAATTAAAAACATTTCATTGATCAAGTTTACATATTTAACCATCGAACTAATCAAAAGTTGTCAAGTTGATGATAATCCAAATCTAACCTAAGCCCATGATCAAGCACACAAGAAAGATAACTAAATCTTTCATTAAGTGATTGTTCAAATTAGTGGCAATAGAAGTCAAATAACTAAAGGCATTATAAAAGAACTTTCCATCCTAGTTTCTTAGACCACTGATCAAATCTACAACTTATTGCAAAAATGTGGGTTCTTGAATGAGATTCAAAAGAAGAATCAACAATATACATATTACATCCGCAATGAATTGAAAGTGTTTGTATAGGAGCCTCATTATGTATTCATGTAATATTGCCCATTTAATTATTGCACTCAATGTGCAATTTGTATTCATGTTGGTTTTTATCTTGTCCCACCAAAACTGTATTCCACTCAAAGAGATCTTATTTGGAATAAAGAAGTTATTAATTGTTCTGTTTCAATACAATTCAACTACAGTAATTGCTCACCTCCAATATTCCACTTCAAAGTCTTTGCATATAAGTTTCTAATTTCTTTTTTTATTTATTAGATTGGAAATGGATATAACGTCAATTTTCACTTATTAATGAGTAAAATTAGACATATGAAGAACATATTTTGATGTTATGTAGCACTTTTTAACCATGCTAACTCATTTTACAAGTCACGTAATTAATGTGAGGAGGGAAAATCTCTTTAAGACTTAGCACTACACTAAGAAAATGAGAACCTAATTAGTGTGAGGAGGGAAAATCTCTTTTAGTATGACCCTTCACCACTTTCTGACCATACATGTGCCATATGTATTCATCATCTAGAAGATGAACATAGCTTCTTGTATGCACAATGGTTTTAGGATCAGTCACCTTTTCTGAGACAGCCTGCCAACATAAGATTTCATCGTCTTCTTCTTTTGGCTAACTAGTTGAGTGCCCCGTCCCATGGAAGGGGGTTAGATGTTCGGTTAGTCTAAAAATGATGTAGGCGTAATATGGGTGTGTTACTGTTAATGAACAAATCAAAAGAGGGAAGAAGTGTTGAGGATGTTGTTCCTTGATCCATCATTTATCCTCAAATTGAAGTGGATAGGTATAGTAGAGAACGCTAAAATTTATGAAGACATCCAAAGGTGTGAAATATAAAGTAGGAGGATTTGGTTTATAAGGATGAGTGGGAGATAATATGTAACAACCGTCTGTTTTTAGGATGACAGTACAAGTTTACAAAACAAGCCTAGTGATGCAAATCTAGATGTTTTTAAACATTCATAGCGCTGTAATATTTCACAAAGCTTATATCAGGTGTATATAGTTAAGAGCTGAACCTGCGTTGAGTGAAATCCCTGCATGTAGAAGCATGTGTGTATTTAGATAAATTGAGGCATTTAACATGAACTGATGCGAAGGTATAAAATCATGTTTTATAAATATTTGCATAATTATGTGGTGTCAATTAGATGCAGTTTCCTACTATATAAGTAGTTCGTTGTATGCTTAATAAATTTAATGGGCATTATGCAGAGCTTTCTAGTACACGGTTATTAGGTTGTGTGGTGGACATGATGCATGGAGTATTTTGTCTAATGCAGCATACTTAATTGTTGTATTTTAACATGGAATGTAAGAGGGATTGTACTCACTTTGGAAGCGAGGAAATAAACCTGGTCTATTGGATCCAGTAGCTCGAGGTAGAGGTAATCGCCAATGCGCACATCAAACATTTCAACAATGGATTTCCATTCTGAGCCTAACTCTGCACGCATCTTTCCCTTTTCTAGATGGTATGATACATATAGTTCTACAAAATTATCTCCAATCAATAAGTGCAATTGTCTTTTTCGATTGAAGGGATGCATGTAATTGCAAACAAAGTCTGCTGGAAAGCATTGCAATTGTTTATTTTGTTAAAGGACTTGCCTGCTTTGTAGATATGCGTACAGTGGTTGGCTAAATATATTTTGAGCTTATCGGTCCCTTGGATTTGTTAATATTTCTCTTTTGTACCACAAGCTCAAAGCTTTGATTCCAATGCGAGGTTGCAGCGGCATCATAGCCCTTGTATCCTTGGACTTGAACATAGAGCAGGCATTTGATTAGGTTTATGCTATTTTGGTCCAGCAATATTGAATACTATAACTAACTCAAACATGCAAAATGAATTTTTAGTGAAGCTACAAGTATGTAAGATATTGTTGACGGATCTAATATAACTGCGGGGCTTGAGCCTGAGTGCTAGGTTAAAAAAATGCAGTCAGCTATCAGAGTAGATTTGGCTAAAATAATATAGAAATTGAGGTTGAAGCACGAGCATTGTTGTGCGTTTTAGGACATGCAAGTTAGACAGATGGGAAAATCAAGGTAAGTGAGAATACTATGGATTTGTAACCGGTAAATTTGAAGGGCCAAGACAAGATCGTAGAAGAAATAACCTACTATGCCGTGTATTTAATGAAGCGTTTATAGACATGGAAGGTCATCAAATGGGAAGATCAATGTGTACTCATAATAGGCGGTGCTAGTGAGTTGGTAACTTGGAAATTGAACAGATATTGTGCTTAGATTTGTACCTGGTCTCTTGAGGACGCGACGACGGGCCATGGTGAGGCAGGTAGCCTGCAAACAATTGAATCGGAAAAAGAAATTTTTTTCTTTATAAACATCTTCACATGTTAATCACGAATAATACAAGCAACTGGAACAACAGAGCAAGTACAACTCACCTGTTTCCGGAAATTGGGAGGAGGGAGAAAGCAGGAGTAGGTGGATCGGAGAACAACAATGAGGCGAGCGGAGAGTGCAATTGTAGTTTGGGGCTACAAATATAAGCCCTATTTTTTACCCTAGTTTGTAATGGGCTAGTACGATGTATGTGCTTTTTCTATATGGACTTCAATTGAACACTATGGTTATAACGGATAATGGACTTTCATTTCACGTCAGTTCAATATAAAATAGTTTTGCATACTCGGTGTTGCTAACGGACATAGAACAAGAGCATGGGCCCAAAACCAGTGGTTGTTGTTCCGAGATGGCTGATGCAATTTATTTATTTTAAGCAAATGCAAATATTTCATTTAGTAATAGGGATTCTACACAGGTTTAGAATGGTTTGCAGACTAAACTTAAAACCAAAATGCATACAAATTAGGCACCAAATAACAAATAGTACGAGGGTGATTTTGTATACAACCATAATGCTTGTAGAAAGAGATTGCCTGATGCAATCTTGCAGAATTTTCATGTCGGCAGTTTTATAAATTTCTCATGATTTAGAAATTTTATAGGTAAGTATACTTACAAATTAAAATGTCGATTTAAATATATTGTAATATTATGCATATAACTGTGTAAGGTGAAATGATATCATTCAATTTTGATGAAAAACAAAGGTGGCATTTGTATAAATTAGTAAATGATCTTGAATTACAAATTTGAATGAAAGTAGAAAAAGAGTCGTGTGCGAATGGGCGCCTGTGTGAGAAATAAGAATAAATCTCGCTCGTTCAATCCAAAAAAATCAACGTCCTTGATTAAACATTCATTAAAAAAAATAAAAAACGGCACGGGCGAATTTTTCCCGTATTATTCGCGTATTTTTCAATAAAATACGACACGGACGAATTTTTCCCGTATTATTCACGATTTTTTCGAAAAATACGTTTTTATGAGACGCGCCCAGTTTGTTCATCAGAAATAGCGATTTGTTCATCAATATTCACCAATTGTTCATCAATACTAACTAATTGTGCATTGAGTTTTTTTATAACATTGTTCATCGATTTCGAACTTTTTTAATTTTTAATTTTATTTTTTAACCCTATTTATGTGTAGGAAAACAATATTATGAAGTTTTTTATGCACATATAATTAGTTTTTATATACCCATATTTGTTCATTGATATACTCGTATTTGTTCATTGATATACCCCTATTTGTTCATTGATATACCCATGGTATACCATTATTTGTTCATTAGTATACTTCTTTTTTGTTCATTGGTATACCATTATTTGTTCATTGATATACCCTATTTGTTCATGGATATACCCTTATTTGTTCATTCATATAACCTTATTTGTTCATTATTATACCCTTATTTGTGAATTGAAATAAACTTATGTTTTATGTGTCAATGCTATCAACTTGTACATTTAGGACTATTAATACCATCAACTTATACATTTAGGACTATCTATTTGTGCATTTTTTGCATTTATTTTGTGCTTTAAGGCTATCTTGAATTCAAAGTATAATACGAATGAAGTGCTTTAAGACTAACTTTGTCAATACGAATGAAGTGCTCAAAAAATACCAAAATAAGATAAGTTTGATGTAGAAACTTGAATGCAAAAGATAATAGATAAAGAAGTTGACTTTGCAATAATATGGTGTATGCTAAGAGAACAAGATAGCAACAAATCGAAGAGGAGTGCTTGTGCCTTATTTAGCTATGAACAAATTGATGTTATTAATGAACAAATATGCATATAGAAATGAACAAATTGAGGTTACCAGTGAACAAATATGCATCTAGTAATGAACAATTATATGAAAAAGGCAATGAACAAATATGCATAAACCAGTGAACAAATTGATGTTACTAATGAACAAATATGCACAAACCGATGAACAAATATGCCAAAACCAATGAATAAACATTTTTCGTTTTTTATGAACAAAATCACAATGTTGATGAACATATTGCATGTAATTTTGATACACATTTGTTCATTTTTTATGTACAAACAATAGAATTTTGATGCACAAGCAATATTTTATTTATGCACAAAATCACAGTTTTGATGAACAAAATCACAGTTTTGATGAACAAATCCACATTATTGATGAACAAATCCACAATACTGATGAACAATCTAGGCGCGTGTCCTATTTCCGTTTTTTTCAAAAATACGCGAATAATTCGCCCGTGCCGTTTTTTCCCCATTTTAAGTGAAATGATCAGTGCCTTTGATTTTTCTTGATCCAACGACTTCTATTCTTTCTTATTTCGCACCTGGGCGCCCATTCGCACCGGAATCGGACTCATGAAAGTATTAGATTTTAAAATGTAGTCTGAACTATCGTTTGCATATTTATACATTAAAGTGCAACTGATAACATAATATATATACATATATTAAATTTAAAAGCTTTAATTTTTAAATTTACGTAGTCATAATACCAAGCACTTGAGAACCCACCACAATACTGATGCAAGAGCAAAAGAAGAAACATTTATATTTTATCGTATTGGAGATGCTTTAAAAGTAAAAGACTATAGTGATAAATAAAGATAAAAGTATATTTTCTTATTAAATCATTTTCTATCAACATATTTGCCATTTGTAACAACCCATTTTTTGACAACACTCAGACGGTAATTGTAAATGGCATAAAAACACAATAGGTTGAATCTTTTATTGGAGAGAGGAATGGCATAAAGGACGTGTATGGCTGAGGATCTAGAGCGAGATACAACAAAGATGTAAGACGAAAGAGATTGGTAAGGCAATTTATAATGTATTTATTTGGTCACAAGACATTTGATTATATAATAGAGGTTTAATTCAGCAAAAAACCGAAACAAAAAATCGAGTAAAATTGTGTAATATATTGGGCCTTGGTATTTGGGAGTATGATATATTTTGGATTGGGCTTTTGAAAGTTACTGCTATCCGATGTACAAATTTGAGAATCGTTTTTTACAGAGAAATATATTATGCCACCTGGGAAATGATTTAACTAATCCAACTATAGATTTGATTAACAACCTATGAGTATATATAATACTTCAAATTCATTTTTTTAGAGTTAATCACATATATGAAAACAGATCGACATAAGCACAAAACGTCCTTAATCATATATCTATTTCATACAACCAAAATGTAAGAATTAGCAAATTTAGGTCAAGTTTTCAATAAATGTAAGGATCAAAGCATAAAAACCACATCAACATGTACACAAAATAGTCCAGTATTTACAAGAACATAGTTTTGAAATACAACATTGACAAAGTCACTTAAGCTTAACTGGCATAGAAGTAAAGTAACAGAACAAGCACAAACTTTATAAAAGGAAAAATAGTTATTCAGCACATGTACTATAAGCGTAATAAAAAAAGGCTGTATTATCTTCATGAAGGTGTTAACGTTAGGCCTATGTTTGATCCTGATGAAGTGGCTGCTGACAAATAAACTTGATCTGTCAAAAATCTATCTCCTGAAGATGTTAGGTGGGCCTGCAAACACCGAGTAAACGAATAAGCAGTATAAGGTACAAGATGTATCCTGTGTAATTAAATATATAACAATATGTTGTTTAAAAGGCAGAATGTATAGTGCATTAGAAGAGCATTGATAGCAAGAGTATAAAACTCATAACTTTGTTAGTAGGTATCAATTTAGAATGCAGAGATGAAGGTAGTAAAATAATGTGAATTGAATTACCCAACTGATATCATCCTGAGGAAAAGTGTAGAAGTGCAAGGGTCTGGATGTACGTGCATATGTGATGGAAATAGTTATATAGCTTCGAATACAAGACAAGATTCGTTGTTCTGTTTGTCTGAAGACAGTAATGTAGGGCAACGACACAATAATAGTGATGCCTGGTTGTTGTATTCTGAGTGTAAGGACAAGGCCCTTCAATGCAAGACAGCATGATCTTGTTATTCACTAATAATCGTGTGTGGTATGTAAAAGGGAGATCAAAGTTGTATGCTTTGTACCATACATGGCACTCATTAGGCATGCTGTGATTTTCAAGAGACCACACAGATGTCATGAAGTCAAAAATACCTAGAATTGATCTGTTGTTCAGCTGCACTGGCTCAAACTGATTCACAGGGGTATATGTGTCATACACAATTTTTGAGCAGGGGAATGCGGTCAGGACACTGGTATTCAAGTCAACAAAGACGAGTTCTGCTACCAGATCAAGTTCGTTATAAGCAACAAAATGCATTTTATTGTCATGGCTTACACCAACTGTCTTCAGAAACTCCGGTCTCCAAAAGAAGGGTTCATGTTTGTAGAGATGCCGAGTCCATTGTAATGTTTTGATAGTGAAGAAGGTGATCTCATATAGTAATGGCCCATGGAAAATCAATTGGACAGTTTTGTAGGTTTGCAGCGGTTCTACAGGCTACGCCTAAGTCAAGAATTGTTAATATGCGCCAATGCTCCCTCTTTATCTCAAGATTTGGTAGTCTAAATTTCTTTCGTATGGAAGGATTCCAAAGTAATATGTTGGTGTAATCGCCTGTGTAATTTTGATCGGAATGTTGGATCTGTTGTGTCAGCATCACAAGACCATCGGAAGATTGGTGATAGTCCCACCTATCACATATGTTATGCTGACCCAAACTGTTTATACCAGCTTCTCTCTGCTCAAGTGTTGTTGAAGAGCGTATGATACAATCTTATTCTAGGCCTTGTATAACGAGGATATCTTTTCTAGGATTGTGTTGCTGGAAATTTGTGAAGTGGAGTTGGGAAAAAGCAGTATGTAAGGTAAGTTGTTGTCAGGACTTATTAACTAATTGAAACCTGACGATGTTTTTACAGGGCAAGTAACTGAGTATGTGGGATACCAATGAATCCGGTATGAACGGCATGGATAAACGTACACCTGATATCAAAGTCATACATATTAGTTATTGTACATAATAGTGCTAGAGGGAAAAACACAGAACTTTGTTAATAAAGGAATTGTACTACGATTGCATATATATATATATATATATATATATATATATATATATATATATATATACATAAGTACGATTATGTGAACACAAAGGAGTGAAAACACCAATAGATAAAACATATATATTACATTGATTGTAAAAGTAGGCATGTTCACAGGCTCATAGTCACACAAAATGTGAAGCACACAATCACCTAAAGTACGGACGCAGAAGAGTGTACAGATTGGCAATTTATTAGGGTGCAGTATATGAGGCATGTAAACACAAAGTTCAGATCAAATCTGAATGTTGGAAGACAGCTTTAGCATTGATAGATTCTGCATGAAGGGGCATATTGCTTGAAAGTAGTTGAATGTGTCTGTAGGCATATAGATTCTGTAGATTGTTTCTGTCGGCAGGTGTGCTCGTAGTGCAATCTCTTTATGTTCAATGAGGGACTCATCGTGGGGGACGCTGCAAGGTTCTGATTGTTGCCACGTTTGCAGGACTAGTTTATTTGATAGTTTCATGTGCTTTGCAGTTGCAAAAGGAAGGTTGAAGGCATATCTCTTCGACCATGTGCTGCCTTGAGAGTACAGTGTCCAAACAGAAGTTTCAAAGTCAGATATGGCTAGCGTGTCTCCCTCCTCCATGACCACAGTATTGTATGTTTTGAATTCGATTTGAGTCTCATATATGCCTGGTGGGCATGGTGTCGAAGTGACAATTCCCGTATATAAATTACAGCGAATGAGTTGAGCATAGGAATCGGTGTGGTTGTAGAAAACAGCAGCCAGATCTCCGTTATAAGGCGTCCCTTTTGTTTTGCGGACATGATGAGTAAATCTGAATTTGAAACCTTGGTGAGGAACAGTGTTCCAGGATTGGGTTTGCAGGGTGTAGAGGGCTATTGAATGAAGTTGATTATTGAAGAACAGGAGTTTAGCGACTCTGTATGATCCTGCAAGGTGTGTATAGCCAACTCCAAGGTCCATGTAGTCGGTGTGAATTTGATGGCTCTGGGGAGGTAAATTTGTGTTTGATAGGAGGACTGTCTTGTTCATGGAGGGGTTCCAGAGGCAAAGAGGTTTAGATCCGAGGAATAAGGTTTCTTGTTGCAGTAGAATCAGGCCTTCGCATGAGCTGTGGTATGACCAGTGTTTGGGTATGTGTGATGGGCCTGGGTGGTCAGGGGGAGTGTCATTTGACAAAGGGTAGCTGATGAACGGAGTACACACTGCTGGTCATTACCTTGTACTATAAATAGGAGTTACTCTCTGCTGTTATCAGGGAAGTTGAGCAGGTGTATTCTACAGAAGTGAGGGCTACGTATTATGAAGCGCCATTTCTTGCAAATGAGTTGGTGCCTGATGAGATCTTTGGTTGGCAAATTAAGAAGTATTTGAACCAAGATTTGCTCTGATAGGTATTGCATGTTGGCTAATGGAATTTTGCTGTAGAGGTCAGCATAGAATTCAATATATGTAATTTATGCGGTGCATGCTTTAATTTAAAAATCAGATTAAGAGCTTAGATAAAGGGTCAGAGTTTGTTAAAGTAAATGCAAAAGGTGCTACTTATTTTGTGGTAGACCTAATGATTTGTGTAGTTCCGACTGTAGTATCTATAATGTTGTTAAATGCTGTAGAAGACGAGATGAATGCCATACAATATGGGAATTGAACAAGTTTTGATGACTGATGGTTATACAAAAAAAGAAGTTAGACATGAGTATCATATAAGGGATAGCAATGGTAGGCAGGCAGTCATGATGATTGAAATGCGTGTGTCGTAAGAGACTGGTTGACAAAGTAAGGGCCGGAAGCAGTGCCATAGGTAAGTATAGAAAACTGAATCTAAATTAAGAAACTGGAGGACTATTTTATTTGGTATTTTAGATAATCTATGAATCAACAACAGTGTGCATGTAAAGATGAAAGAAGCAGTGTAGTAGCTAAAGTATGCAAAGATATAATTGAACAAAGTGGCGATTGTTTTGTAAAATAAGAATTTCTCCGATCTTCTGCATATTCCTATTCATTTGTGCCTCTCGGACGAGTAATGGGGTGTATAATTTGTAGTAGTATTCACATAAATCCCTAATCAGAATAGCAAATCAAGCACCTCACTTAGTTCAGATTGAAGATCAAGACACGACAATTTAGATAGGGTCTAAATTACGCATATAGGTTTTTTAAGTTCAACACAAACCTAAATAGTTTTGCCTAATTCCAGGTGTACATCATACTTGTTATGCACGGGCCACCGCAGGGCAAGAGACGAGAATGGATGCCAGTGGCGGAGAAGGGACCAGGGTCGGCCGGATTGATGAAATCGACGGAGGTGCGCCGTGAGTGGATTCTGAACAGAGCTGTTTTTGCGTGGTGCAAGTAGTGGCCGAGAACTGGAAAGGGGTTAACAAATGAAGATTGATGAAGCAAGGGTTAAATCTAGCAGAAGGCGATGGACGTGGTCGATGCCGTCTGGGCCGAGGCCATATTGTCGAGGGGATTTAATTTTTGGGTGTGGGCCGAGCCCATATTGTAGAGTGGATTTAATTTTGGATCCACAAAAGTCGAAGGTTCTATCAGCATGACCAGATTACATTGCTCATGAATTGTCGACGCAGCTTAAATTTCCTAGTGTGAGGATTTCATGTGTTTCTGTATATATATATATGTTGGGTACTCTATTTGCGATCTTTCAGCATTACCTTTCGTGCAAAACAATGGTATACTCGAATCACAATTAGTGCAGTTGGTGGAAACATGTTTTTTGAGCTAACAATAATTTGCGGAAAAGGAAAAACAAATAGTTGTCAGGCAAATTAGAGTTGATGAGGCAAAACAGCAACAAGTGTTGTGCAATGAAAGAGTAAAATCCAAGACACATAATAAAAATTATATGTAGGTATTAGTGCACAGAACGGGAAGTACTAAGATAAGATAACAGTAGTTGTTAGGATAAGGATCTAGTAATAGTAGTTTGGAGGCATGCTGTGTTTGGGAATTCTGCTAAGGCAATCGGTAGTCGCAGAAGGGGCATCTAGTAGGAATAAGCTTTGGATGTGAGGTGCAATATTTCTTAAATCTGCATATGATGCAGTGGGATGCATTATGCTAAGAGTTGTCTCGGCTTGAAGACTGTAACGTTGTGCAATCTGTGTATATTGAATGAGGGTGTTTCCCTCCGGGATGTGACACGGAGGTGTAGTGTCTTGTGGCTGTTGAGAGATTGCATCATTCCCAATCAAGTGTGATGCACAAGGGCGAGGCAGTGTGAAGGTATATTTGAGTTTCCACGAGCGCAGGTGCAAGGGCGTTGTGGTTGGTTCCAATGTCCAAATGCAGGTTTGGAAATCTGTTATGGCAAGGGTTTTGTTGCTCTCCAGTAGAACAACTGAAAAGTAGCGACGTTGCTGGATTGCTTCATAGGTTCCTTGTGGACAGGGTATGACGGTGATTGTGCAAGTCTGAGTGCGGCAGGTCAGTAAGCAAAGAGTGTTGTCAATTGTGTTGTAATACATGCAAACGAGGAGTTGTTGGTACATCGTGCCTGTTCTAACTGCAAGTGAAGCATCCCAGCGAACAAAGGGGCCCAGATGTGATCTTGTTGTCCATTCTCTTGTGCTTAGTGAAAAAAAAGCTATATCAGACAAATGTAGGTTGTAGAATACCAGTCTGACCACTCTGTGTGTTTGGTCTGAACAGACATAGGCTAGACCAAGGTTTGCATATGCGATTCCATCAATGTTAATGTGAGGTGGAAGAGGTGTGTCAGGCAGCAGTAGGGTTTTATGTAGTGGCGGATTCCACAGCAGCAGGGGATGCAGATTCAGATGCTAAATGTATTGAATCAGTAGTAGTAGGCCATCGGAGAACACAATCGTGGTTTTTTCCCTGTATAATTAATAGCTCTGACTGTAACCGGTTTGCTGCAAAGGCTGTAAGGTGCCGACGCGCAAAATGTTTGTTGTAGATGATGGGCTGCAATGACTTTGCAACAAGCTGATTTCTAATAAGATTTTTGACCGGTAATAGGCTCAGGATATGTAGTAGTGTGGAGTCCGGAAGGCAATTCATTATCGAGCTGAAAAACAGAAATCTGACATCTATTAACAGAGTAGGAAACCACGTAGGTGAGCTATTGTTATAGTTTGTGTCACTCTCACAGAAGGATAATAGCAAAGTTTACAGGCATTTGAATGTATGCTTACAAGTAAACGGATTGTGCAGCACCGAAAGAAAACAAATCAAATAGTACCATGGAATTTGTCTATAATAACAAAAAAAACCAATTACTGTTGACACTCCTGTTATATTCAGAGTGAGGTTAAGCGTTATATTGACAGCGTGGGCAAATCAAAGGCTCTATGAATTACACTAATGTTTACTTCGCTCGTGCTGTGCTTAATGAACAGCTAAAGCGGCACAAAGATTTAAACCCTAGAGTCGCGTGTTAAGCCTGCGGGGGCCAAAGAAGAAAAAATTGACCAGAGTCACCTAGAGAATTTGAGTGTCGTGGTGGCGCAAAAGAAGAAGGGAGAAGGGTGGCGTGTCCGGGAGAGCAAGCAGGCCAAATTCGTCGGTGATAGGAAGGAGGAGGGAGCTAGAAGGCGGGAAGCGGCGGAGCAATGAGGCGGCTGCTGATGTTGTGGTGCTTTGGAAATTATAGGCGAGTGGAGAGGGCGGTAGCGGGGCTGATTAAGAGGTAGAAGGTGGACTGGGCCGGTTGGAAGAAGTTGGGTTGGGCCTTGATATGTAGTTGTGAATATAATCCAATAAAATGATAGTAATCTGTATCATTGTTTTTTTTTTGGTGGAAATCTGTATCATTGTTTTGGTTGTATTGGTTTGCATAAATATCGAATTAGGATGGTGTGATTGCCGCAATATAAAAATTGCTTTTATTTTATATTAAAATTACATAATCGGAAATTGAAAAATAGGAAAGTAACAAATATAGAGTCATTTGAAATAGCTACAGAAGAATCGTGATTCATATTCACAAGTGCAGTTTGTGCAGAAGAGTGTGTCGTCTTCATTTTCGGCTAAGTAGGCGCGTTCCACCCAACCACACTTCCTCCGGCAATTTGCATGATCTTGAGGTTGGTCCTTGTTAAACCGAATTGGTTCGTAAGGGTTGCAGAGTTCAGGGGTTCACCATATGCGGTGGATATATGTGTGCAGTTTTTTACAATGGGCAACAATTTCTTTTCCAGTGCAAGCTTTGACTCCCCATATTAGTTCTACACCTCTGTGCTTCTTAGTTTCAGACATGGAACACAGTATGATGAGGCCCAACACATAGGATGCAGTTTTGTGTCCGAAGTATGCTGCCTTGTGAAGGTATTTGATTCCTTCTGGTTCTTGCATTTCCTTAAAGTATTGAATCTGCATAGAAAAACAAAAGATTAGATTAAAGCGTTATATGTACGAAATAGTCGTGAAATTGCCGCAGGGAAAAGAATGGGAAAAACGATATTTCCATACCATTCCTTGGTGGAATAATGCGCCAGGATTGTCTGAGTTGGCACATTGTTGTGTGTAGGCCAAGGCAGATTGCAAGTTCTGATTACGATAGGGGTAGCGGATAATGAAGTTATCTATGTCGACTTGACGAAGCACGGATTTGTCGTTACTAATATCACGTAAAGCATTACAACTGTAAAACCAGTGAATAGGGGAAACATATGAATTTACATCTGTAAACCGTAATCCCTAAACGAAAAGATGAGGCAACTGTAAACAATATCTTCTGCAGGGTCACCTAAAACAAAAAGAGTAAACAATTAGGCATTGTATTGTGATGAAATATGGAATGCTAATTTACTTGAGTTTGCAACTGCTTAAATCAGTTACGGATGAAGAGGCGAGTTTACAAACTACTTCAACAATCATTTCACGCGGCAGAGCTTGTAAGAAATTAGGTTTCTTCCTTTCGAGAAGGCAGATTTTTTTTGCCTTTGTTGTAGCTCTCTTTGCGATTCTTGTAGAAGGCTTACCCATTGCTATTGGACGAGAGGATAGAGAAGACAAACAGAATTTTTCAGAGGGGAAACACGCTATTGGCAATGCTTAGAGGTTTGAGCGAGTTTCACTTTATTTTATAGTAGAGTTGGAATTAAACTCACGCGGGAGAAACGAAGAGTCTCGAGTTGCCGACATGAATGCATACAATGGATAGGGCTGTTCAAGTCTTCCAGTCTTTCGATTTGCGCGTCATCAATAATTGTAAGATAAATCGCATGCTTTGAATGCAACTCTGTCGCGTTTTGCCTAGCCTATATATAGTCTGTTCGTTTGCATGTATTATCTGAACTGGTCTACTAAAAGGTATTGCAGTCTCAATTAGTGGCTCTCTCATGTGATTTTAAATGTATATCCTGATCTTCCACTGTTACTTATATGTTTGTTTTTTCAATTGCCAGTTTCATGTTGTCGAGATTCTGTTCACGGGATGTAATCATGAAATAGAAGGTGTATTCAATCTCTCATGTTGGTATATATATGTGACTATATGGCTATATTTTGTATGTTAAGAATTACGAACTTATTATGTAGTTGGTCTGATGATTATATAGTGAATAGAAGGGTATCGGATTTGAGTTAATATAACGTTTTTAAGTTCAATTTTGGAATCACGTATCAGTCCAATAATGCATCTATAATTTCTGCAGGTTGGTACCATATCAAGCAATGGAGGCAAAAACGTTGCCTTTTGTTACCGGTCTAGAGCAGATGTGATGATCTTGCGGGATTTCTCAATCTTTCCTGCTTGTAAAACCTTTGCTGTTGTTAGTGGAAGTGGGTGAGGGAAAAGCACTATGGTGTCTTTGATTGAAAGCTTCTATGATCCCAGTCAAGGTATAATTTTATAATGCTGATTTTTGAATGTTGTTCTTTTGAATCAACTGTTGAAACTTTGCATTTTCATTTGCTAGGTCGAATCTTGATTGACACTGTTGATATCAAGATGCTGCAACTGAGATGGTCGCGTGGCCAAATTTGGTCTTGTGAATAAAGATCCAACCCTATTTGTAACCACTTTTTTTTAAAACATATTCTTATGGAAAACCTAATGCCTCCATGGCTGAAGTCGAGGTTGCTGCCAATGCCCAAAGCTGCATTTCCTTTCCTTGTAATTGGTATAACACAGAGGTATAAAACAACCAAAAATCATAAAAGAATCCTAAATCCTAAATTAGTCTGATTTTGTTTGCAACTGATTGTTTCCATGATTATAAACACAGGTATGAGTGTCCAGTGTTCGGCTTTCCGGTGGCATGAAACAGAGAATTGCTATAGCCAGAGCAATGGTAAAAAAACCTGAAAATCCATCTTCTTAATGAAGCCACCAGCACCCTTGATGCAAGCTCAGAGAGTGGTGGTCAGAAGAAGGCGCGAAGTTCCAAATCTTGGGTTTTATAAACTCCGGTGAGGTTATAATATTTCATGTGTCTGCTGGTTATTATCTATCTTTCTCCCCGTCTTTCATTTTGGCGGTTGGTGTAACTCTTTTGTATTTAAATTTTGTCTTCTCTTGAAGTTTTATAGTATATACAAGAAATGATCTCACTCCATAAGATCTTGATTATACATTTTGAAGAGTGAATTGTGTATCCCAGGATTGATTAGATGAATGAATAATAATTAGCATAGAAAGTCTCAGTACCTTTTTGTTACAAAAAATAGTAGTAATCTTCATTTTTTTACATATCAGTCTATGTTTATCTAACTAATGTGTCAATTTTTTTATTCTGATGTTTTTGAATTATTACAATTAATTCATATTGTAGAGAGGATAGCAGGGAGATTCATGCTGCATAAGCTATTTTCTTTCGTGGACCCGACTTGTTTAGAAGACAGTCCAGAACTCTAGATGTACATTTATGTTCCTCTCCTCTATATTGTGCATGTGATTTCCATTCTCTTCGAGGTATTGTTTTGTTTTTCTCAACTTGTTGTTGCTACTTGTATTTAATGTAGGGTTTTTGAGTAAGTGATTTTGAGATTTAAAAACAACCATTTGTTGTGCAGGTGGAGGAGAGTAAGTGTTTGTTTGAGGCTAAGACTTTTCAGAAGATGGAGATTTGAGTGCTCATGATTGACGCAAATAGGTGAATTCTTTATTTTTTGTATGTGAAATGAGTATGTGTTTTACAAAACCTCTATTGAATCCATCTGATGTCAAGTTAACTTTGTACTATAGAGTCTATAGGACACACTCGTTGTCAATATGTTCATATTTCTGTAAAATGTAGGCTTCAGCTTATATTAAATTTGGAAACATGCCTAAATATAGTGACTGGTAGTGTATGTAGCTCATGTCAGCCATCAGTAAACACTCACTACTACATGATCAAGTTTCATTTTGTGTTTATTTTTTCAGATCCTATTAAGTTGTGCTATGAAGATGCAATTTTATGGCTGTAATAAATGTCTCCTTTTTATAACTTATGGAAGTCGCATCTCTTCTGTAAATGTATTCTTTTCTTTCTGTTAAGATATCCTTAAACGTAATACAATCATATCATCTGTTAAAGGTAAAATTATCTGATCTAACAGAATCATATTTGAAGTCGTCAACATTAAGCATTTGAATTACTTGACAGGAGATGGTACTTGTGTTGAGTCAAACCAAGGTATAAAACGTAGAAGCTCTATACCATGTACCGATTATTATACTGTACCGATTAGGACTCAAGTCAGCAAACAAAAGACATGGAATCAAAACAGCTTTAGGAAACATATGGAATTAAAATAATGTAAGCAAACGCGTAAAATTAGGTGGAAGAGAAGTTAGGTTTCTGTTCTTCTCTTTAGCATCAGGAAAGCAGAAGTTTCATAAGGTATTAATAATCATGAAAATATACGCTCGAACTGTTTTTGCAAGGACCAGATGTAGAATGTCTAGGCAAGAGCCATAGGTATATCAAATGCATCGCCAGTGCGCGCAAGACCCATCTATGAATCCTTCTGCCTGTATATAAAATAAGGCATATTTAGTATACACGGGGTGCCTACTAGAAAAGCAACTCAAATCCAATCGTAGGCTATTCAAACATTTGACAGCTGCTATAGATATGTTGCATGCTAAAAAATAGTGAATGAAGCCTATCGAGGAAAAGTAGTAGCAATTACATAAGCAGGAGGGTGAATAGGCAATGCAACTTTGGATAATATGATAGTCGTGAAAAAGTGTATGGAATCAGAGCACACCTGACTATGTCGACACTATAAGCTTGATATTTAGCGCTCAACAACTCAAGCTCCAATTTGTCTCCAATATGTAGGTTGTAGCAAGATGCAAAATCGTGCCAACCATTAGTCAACTCAATTCTATTGCGGAAGGTTTTGTCAAACCTGAAGCCAAATGTCTGACATGTCCTTTCATCATCAACAAATAAGATTATTGACTTAGGTTTATTAGCTCTTGGATAAAAGAGTCTGCGCACGATACGAGCCGGAATAAAATGTAGATATTTTTTGATGTAATCAAAGTTACAAAATTGTAATTTATGTTACGGGTCCTCCTATGCGGTCAATATTTCTCTTCTGGATTTTCACGGTGAAGCGTCTTTTAGGATAAGGAATGATCCGATGCACGGCATCTGTCTCTATAAAAAAGATTGCAACAGGTTTTCAGAACTATGTATATTGTATAGATTATAAAACAGAAGTTGCATTCTCACATGTAGCATAATACCAGAGTTGGAGCCGGTTATATCCATTTGATAGATCCTTGCCTCACACTTGACCTTGCAAACGGTGATAGAAGCTACTAAATACTTCATAATATACAGAATAAATTGGATTAAGAAGATAACAAACAAACTAACCAACAAACATAAAATCTCAAATGGAGACGCGCATAAAAAGGCGAATATCTCAGTATACTCAACCGAGGGCTTCAAATGAACCCTAAATTACTAAGAATATGACAGTCCATTAAGAAAGCATAACATTGTTAGTTAAGGCTCTATAAATAGGTGAGATGGCTTGTAATGAAGACCTCAAGTGCAGTGCCGTTTAAAACGCAAACCGACAAATTAGGAGAGTACACTGAACTGTGGATTTGAAGGCAACCGTAAACCACTAAGAATATTACAGCCCAGTAATGAAGTGCATCACTGTCAATTACGTCTCCATGAATAGACGAGGCGCATATGGTCGAACACCATAAGCGCACTATCATTTCAAACCCAAACCGAAAGATTAGAAGAGTTTTAACTCCAATTTCCTATGATGGACATCAAAAAGGATTACATACCTCACTATCAAACGATTGGCAAAGTCCTAAGGTCAAACCCTAAAATAGAGATCTACGACGTGTGGGATTGGGTGTACATCGAGGTGTGTGTGTTTTCCCTCAGAATACATACATGATTGCGTCGGAGTCGAAGTCGCCTGAAATCTCAGCGCTGAAGGCCGACGAAGGGCCGAGTAGTTGTGTGAAGGTGGGTTTGAACGCTCTATTTTCGATTGCGGGTGTAGAGTATGATTAAGCTATTAAGTTGCAGGTGAAGGTTCTATTTTTGTTGGGCTGTAACCCGTAGAGGAAGTATCGGACGTGGGCAATTAATTTGGTTATTATGAACAAAAAGGGATGTATGGTGAGTGGTGATAAAGGGGGTCTACATTATTCCGATGTTAAATAAAAATGGAGACAATGACAGATCGGCCCAATAGTCAATCCGGTTGTAGGAGTGGCAATTAATGGACCGATATCTGTTAATGGGCCTATTCAACTATGAAATGGAATTACGGGTTGGGAAGAAAAGTACTATAATTTCCCTATTATGTACCGTTAAAAAAACATTTAAGCTTTTCGGTCAATTAAACACCACAAAATGTGCAAAAAAAGGTTTTCATATGTAATATATTCTTATATTTTATTTGTTCCTAATATTTTACAAAAGATTGTTATTTATGATAATTGATACTTGTATATAAAAATGAAGCGATATAAAAATTTCTTTAAAACGCTAAAAAATGAAGAGGACAAATGCGCACATATAAATATACGGAAATTTAGGACTTGTATTGATAGCAAGAAAACATTACAAACCTTGTACATATAATCCGATTAGGAAAAACTTAGGTTTAATACAAAGAGAAGTACGTGGATAAAGGGGTCGAGCGACATCTCCTGTCTGCACAGAGCGTCAAGTGAATCGGCATTGAAATCAACGGCGTCCTGCACATAAGTAAGTCCTTATTAAGAAAAGTATGTTCTTTGTGTTTAGAACAAGAGTGGAAATGTGCGTGTTTGGTTTGGCAAAATAACCTCGTGGCTGAGGTTGTAGTACTACATTGCGGTCATGCGTAAAATGGTTTCAGCTATACGTTTTGCGGCTGTAAACTCATATGATGTTTGATTGTCAGAGGCACAAAAGTCGATAATGAGCCTAGGAAAAGAAACAGATATATATATATAAAAGTAGTTAAAGAGCTGAGACTGTTGTACAATGCAACACGTAGTGATGAGATACAGTTACCCCGCGATGCATAGAACTGTAGGGATACAAGCTACACACATCTGGTCCTGCTTAGCGTTTTCAAGATAAGTCGTATTACAATCAGGGCATTTCAGTCTCGTGGTATGGAATTAGACTATTCAAGTGTTAAGTCACAATTTGGTCAATTTAAATTGCTATATTCTCTTGATTGTATACAATCTCTAAACCCATAGGAGTATAATTTGGGTAGATAGCATGAACCATCTTGATTTCTTTATCAAACAAGAATTTCTAAGGCTATTTATCAGTTGGTTGGTTTTTGTCCTCCTTTTGAAGTTATTTGTAGTTGGATCTGATAATGGGTTATAGATTGAACAAAATTGTAGTTTTGGTATATCATATAAGACACACACTGAAAAGGAAAACAGATAAATTACATATATATAATATGTATATAGTTGGCGTACATAAGAAGTTGAACAGAGGCTTATGTTCAGGGATGTTGTAATATACACCGTTAAGTGGGATGAGAAAAAAACATATAGGAGCAACAAAAGATGAGAGGTTGTGGTTTGGTGCAATATTGTAGGTTGCGTAAAACTTTGCGTCAGTGTTGCACTGCAAATTTGGACAGACAATAGTTAGGAATAATAGCAGAGGCTTATGATGTTATTAGCAAACAGGAGTAGTGTTACATGAAAGGTATGAATATGGGCATGTCGTATAGAAGCAGCGATACCTGATATTCTCAGTCAGAAGGCGCTGCAGTACATGGTAGTTAGAGCTCACAAGAAACAAGCAGAGGGAGAAGTATTTGTAGCCGCGTTGTAGTTAAGAAGGGCAAGATTTTCGATATGAGGCAGAATCCAATGAAACTCAACAAACTGTTGGAAAGGTAGAACGATATTGTAGGCTGTACTGCTGTCAAAGTGGCAGCGTCTTCCAATTTCTGTGTATTGGGCCAAGGAGTCGCCGACAGGGATGACATAAGGCGGTAAAGTGTGTCTTTGTTGTAAGATGAGCTCATTGTGAAATGTGAAGTGAGCTGCATTTGCCGGTGGCATTGCAAAGATGTAGCGGCATTGCCACGCTCGACTTTGTAGCGGTGTTTCTGATGGAGTCAAGGTCCAAAGGCAGGTCTCAAAATCCGTCATTGCCAGTGTTGTTCCCCCGTCGAGAACAAGGACACTGAAAATATGTTGTTGTTCTGCTGCATTATTGACTGAATCTGGGCATGGCATCATAGTTGTAGTACCGATTGTAATGTGGCAAAGCAGAAGGTGTATGTTTCTGGTAGCACTGTCATAGTACGTACATATAAGATGCCCCTCATAGGCCACAACAGTTGTGTAGAGAAGGTGGTCCACCCACCAAGTATCCAGGCCGTTGTGTGGAACAAGTATCCATTGAAGAGTAGCAAAGTTTAACAGCGCAACATCTGCCAGTAAGCGCTTATGGAAAAGCAACGTCAATACCTTATAGGACATGGTGCAGCTGTCGTATGTTACACCAAGGGCAGCTTGACGTACAGAACCTGCACCGTAAGAACTTGGCATTGGTGGATATGGTAGGAGTAGTGTCTTGTTTATTGAAGGATTCCAGAGTATGTTGAGCCTAATGCTTGTGTGAAACCAACCAGTGTATTGGGTCAGAAGCAGAAGTCCGTCACAAGATTGATGGCATCGCCAGTTCCCAATATCATGTGGGGAGGTGAGGGTAGTCAAGGGTTCTACCAGCTGTACAAGGGTTGTTGCTGAACGGATCACAGCCTCGAAGTCCAATCCTTGTATGACAAGCAAATTGGCCTCTGTTGTATTGCCTGGGAAGTTGCGAAGATGGTGGTGTGCAAAGTAAGACGTTCTGATCAGTGAGTGCCATTTCTTTGCCACAGTTTGGTTCCTCACGAGATCCTTTGATGGCATGAGGCCTAGGATATGTAAGAAAATCTCCTCTAGAAGTCGATCCATTGGCTAAAGGG
This sequence comes from Fallopia convolvulus, assembly GCA_964016875.1. Taxonomy (NCBI): domain Eukaryota; kingdom Viridiplantae; phylum Streptophyta; class Magnoliopsida; order Caryophyllales; family Polygonaceae; genus Fallopia; species Fallopia convolvulus. Next base: position 32,666,468 of record OZ024721.1, on the reverse strand, counting down.
CAGTACAACAGCAGAGAGAAGTCTGTGTAAGGATATCTTCTTAACATTAGCAGTAACCATTTGTGCTTGTATCATGCAAATAAGAGCAGGTTGTTGTAATTATTGCTATAAAGTTTGATGTCTATAGCTTCAAATTCGAAATGCAGAATCCAAAAAAAATGCAAATCACACTACAGAAACCAACAGAACCAAAGTATTTCAATTGAAGCAACCCCAGAAAAAAAGTGAAACTAAATCTGATCTTAATCAACAAATCATTAATGAGAAAGGGGTCAAGATGTGGCCATGGAGAATGAACCTTGGCAAGAGAGAAGCCAAGGAAAAAAATTGCCCCACGAGTATAACTCAGTCTACAATTTGAATCCCTAGCAACTGAGAGAACCAAGATTCCATACTCAATTTGGGTAAAATAATATGAATTACTCAATGTATTGGGCAAATTGAGCGGGTTGAGGGCGGACAGACAATTAAATACAAAGGCCTATGAAGTATGAACTACGAAAATGATCTACTGCAGAACCACATAATCTAAACACTTTAATATACGCTGACTATAACATGTTGTCAGCGACGAGGGAAAATGGTAAATTTTCGTCAACAATAACGAAATCACTCAATCAATATTGTAGGAAATCCATCATGGCAAGGCACACCCGTATTGAAATAAGCAATTGAAATTTGATTCTGCTTAGGAATGGAAGAGCAAGAGAGACGAACAGAGTGGTGAACAATTAAACAAGCGTACTTACCAGAAGCAATATCCTCTCTGCTCAATCACGAACAGCTAAAGCGGGACAAAGATTTAAACCCTAGAGTTGGATCAAAGAAAAAACCCTAGAGTGGTGTTTTGAATCCGCGAGGGCCAAAGTCGAAAAAGTTAAGGGGAGGTACCTAATCAAATTGAATGTTGTGGAGTCGCAAAAGAAGAAGAGAGAAGGATGGCATGTCCGGGAGAGCGAGCTGTCCGAATTCGTCGGGGATAGCAAGGAGGAGGCAGGTAGAAGGCGGGAAGTGGTGGAGCTATGACGCGGATGCTGATGTCGTGGTGTTTTGCAGATTAGAGACCAGTGGAGAGGGAGGGAGTAGGGCTCATTAAGAGGTAGAAGTTGGGTTGGGCCGAGGGAGGGAGTGGGGCTCATTAAGAGGTAGAAGTTGGACTGGGCCGGTGGAAAGAAGTTGGGCTGGGCCATGATATGTACTTGGCAATATAATCCAACGAAATGATAGTAATCTGTATTATTGTTTTTGTTTTATTGGTTTGAATAAAGAATTAAATATCAAATTAGGATTGTATAATTGCCGCAATATAAAATTTGTGTTAATTTGATATTAAAATTACAGAATTGGGAATTGATAAATCGGAAAGTTACAAATATAGTCATTTGAAATAGCTACAGAAGATTCGTGATTCAAATTCGCAAGTGCAGTTTGTGTAGAAGAGTTCGTCGTCTTCATTTTCGGCTAAGTATGCGTGTTCCACCCAACCACACTTCCTCCGGCAATTAGCATGATCTTGAGGTTGGTCCTTGTTAAATCGAATTGGTTCGTAGCGGTTGCAGAGTTTAGCGGGATATGTTTTTGATAAACGTGTGCAGTTTTTGACGATGGGCGACAATTCCTTTTCCAGTGCAAGCTTTGACTCCACGTATGAGCTCTACACCTCTGTGCTTCTCAGTTTCAAACCTGCAACACAGTAAGATGAGGCCCAACACATAGGCTGCAGTTTTGTGTCCGAAGTATGCTGCCTTCTAAAGGTATTTGATTCCTTCTTGTTCTTGCATTTCAATAATGTATTGAATCTGCATAGAAAAACCAAAAATTAGATTAAGGCGTTCTATGTACGAAATAGTCGTGAAATTACAGTAGAGTAAAGAATGGAAAAAACGGTATTGACATACCATGCCTTGGTGGAATAATGCGCCAGGATTTTCTGAGTCGGCACATTGTTGTGCGTAGGCCAAGGCAGATTGCAAGTTCTGATTACGATAGGGGGAGTAGCGGATAATGAAGTTCTCTATGTCGACTTGACGAAGAACGGACTTGTCGTTGGTAATATCATGTAAAGCTTTACAACTGAAATACCAGTGAAAAGGGGAAACATATAAATTTATTTCTGTAAACCGTAATCCCTAATTGAAAAGATGAGGCAATTGTAAGCAACATCTTCTGCAAAATCATCTAAAACAAAAAGAATAAACAATCAAGCATATTATTGTGATGAAATATGGAATGCTAATTTACCTGAGTTTGCAACTGCTTAAATCAGTTACGGATGAAGAGGCGACTTTACAAACAACTTCAAGAATCATATCATGCGGCAGAGCCTGTAAGAAATTAGATTTCTTTATCTTCAGAAGGCCGATTTTTTTGCCCTTGTTATAGCTCTCTTTGCCATTCTTGTAGAAGCCTTAACCATTGTTTTTTTGAGAGGATAGAGAGGACAAACTGAATTTTTCAGAGGGGAAACACGTTGTTGGCAATGTTGAGAGGATTGAGCGATTTTCAGTTTGTTTTGTAGTAGAGTTGGAATTAAACTCACGCGGGAGCAACGAAGAGTCATGGTCTGCCGACATAATTGCATACAATGGATAGGGTTGTTCAACTCTTCGAGTCTTTCGATTTGCGTGTCATCAATAATTGCAAAAGAAATCTCATGCTTTAATTGCAACTCAGCCGCGTTTTTCCTGGCCTATATATAGTTTGTTCGTTTGCAGTGTATAATCTGAATTGCTCTGCTACAAGGTATTGCAGTCTCAATTATTGGCTCTTTCATGTGTTTTTAAATGTATATGCTCATGTTGAAGTGTTACTTATATTTTTGCTTTTTCAATTGGGAGTTTGACGTTTTCCAGTTTCTTTTCAGGGGATGTAATCATGAAATAGAAGGTGAATTTAAGCTCTCATTTTGCTATGTATATGTGATTATATGACTATATTTTGTATGTTTAGAATTACGAACTTACTATTTAGTTGTTCTGATGATTATACAGTGAATAGAAGGCTACTGCATATGAGTGAATACAACTTTTTTATGTTCAAATTTGGAATCACTATCAGCCCAATAATGCATCTACAATTTCTGTAGGTCGGTACCATATCAAGCTATGGAGGCAAAATGTTCGGTTTGGATTATTGTTTGTAGATGTTCTACGTGTGGCCAATTGATATGAAAGGTAAGTTGTTTTCTTGATGATTTCGAAATTGGGCATAGGGTGTGAGAAATTGTTTGAATATTTCAATTGTGATACGATAACCTGGAGTTATTATACACCATGTCTTGATATGACACCATTTGACTGAAGGTTTTTAATTGCTTCACACAATATTGATTGTAGGTACCTGTGTATGTTGCTCAAATTGCATCTCAACAATGGAGAGGGGCCTTGGATGCTATCAATCAGGTTGACCCGTTTGTTTTCCTGCGGTGGTTGTATTTTTTGTTTTGACTGTGACTTATGGAATCATGAACTGTCAATTCACTACCATTTCTTCATGCAGTTGGCTACTCATCCTAGAGCAGGAGATTAGTGGTGTATTTATCCGAGGTATGATTATTCTCATCTCATCGTGTCAAATGTGTCATAATCCTCCAGTTAACTAATCTCAGCTCACAGAGGCGATATGAAGTGAAAATCAAAAGGCTGAGTGTTGTTTATGAAATAAGTGAAGGTCATTTCATTTTGTTGTGGATGATTGTTGTCTTATATGTTTGGTTTCTCTGGTGCATGTTTGATTTTGGAGGTGTGGATCAATCAAGACGGATATTAAATACAGAGATTTTGATCCAAGGGAGAAGTTGTAGACAAAGTTCAGATTTTGAGTGAAGGGCTCAAAGTGAATGAGGTAATCTTTGGTTCATGTGAGCAGGTCAGCAAAATTAGTTATGTGATTGAGAGTATTGATGATGTGCTTCATGCTCTTTTCTTATAGAATTCACATAATTGTAGGTAGTATGCCAAAAGGTTCTTGCATTCAGATATTGTTGGTGCTTATGAGTACATATTTATCTAGGATGCAGATATTGGGGTTGAACATTTTGATGCTGAAAAGTGAGTTAATTTGACTTGAATTCATTCATGTAATGCAAAATAACAATGAATATCTTCTTTTCTTGTTTTGATAGGTATATTCAGTTGGTTAAAAAACACAGACTGGAAATTTCCCAACCTGGCCTTGAGCCTAATAATGGGTTGACATGGGAGATGACAAAGAGGACAGGTGATAGGGAAGTCTACAAGTATGGAACTCGTTTCTGATTACCATATTGATCCCTGGAAGCTGTACATTCTGAACATTCCTTGTATAGAGTGTTGTGCTGAAATATGATCCTCCAGATAAATGTTGTCATGTGGTTTATATGTTTTGAATTTGAAGTGTGTCATACTAATCATAAAATTTTAGAGGTACTAAGTTGTTGCTGGTGTTACAAATAACCCTTGCATGATAAATCCATTGATGTTAAGCACAACCTTTATATAAGACTAAGTGAATTGAAATAGCTCTCTTCTCTGTCTGCAAGTTGCTGGGAAAAATTAGATGCTAATACAATTTGAAAGCTAAAGTAAGAAGTACAACGTTTTGCAGTCTACAGTTTGCTACAGTGGTTTGGGGCATTTACCTTTCATTGAGAAGCAAGTTATCACTCCAACTACTATGTAAATGGTTGTTATTAATGTTGGTGTTTAAGTTGATGCTCTACAACCAGAAAGCTCTTATCTTCTGCCCAAGTTTTTTCTACAACACTATTATTTTCTGTGTTGTATGCCAGGCTTGTTAGAATTTCAAACTATATGAATGACTTAGTTTATCTCATATAATCTAAATTCTTAATAGAAGTTGTACAGATTCTATTTTCTACAAAGTATTTCATGTGTCATTGTAGGATCTGTGGGGATAAAAAGCTTTGTTGAAATGTGAATCGTTTTGTAACAATTTGTAGTCTTCAACTAGGAGGTATTTTTCTCTTGACCTTTCTTTTCCACATTTTGATAGAGGGCAAAGGAGAACAAATTGAAGTATCTTTAGGGCCTGGGGCTTTATGGTGGATGTGTAGGTGCTTCAGTTGGAATTGTAGTTTCAATTGTATTTTTTTTACATCCAATATTTTGTGTACAATTATTTTCCAATGTATTGATGGATATCTGTATGGTACATCCCCCCAGGTGAAATCAAGGAATGAATTATGTACTAAGACTAAGCTGTAGAGAGGGTACCCTATTAGATTTGTGCTAACATTGTATCCTTTCTTACATTTCAAAGGCAAGGCTTGAAACCAACAAATACTTGAGTGCTTTGTCTTGCTTGTTGTATTCAGTAAAGGCACTACGTGTGCTACTGTTCTTACACAAGCAATATAGATTAGCGAGTATAAGGCCTATTTATTTTGCACAACTGTAGTACAAAGTATCTCTTTGTTTAGCATCTGTGGGTGTATTCGATATTGATTGAGGTTTAAGTAGTCTGAATAAATGTAATTTTTTGCTTTTAGAAGTAAAGATACTATTGCTGTAAAAAAAGGGGTTGTTGATACAAATTTGACATCTGCTTTTGCTAAATTTCTGCCTGATTCTGATTGGCTTTCCAAGGCCAACGATTCCATATTAGTTAAACGAAACCATGGCATCATAATAAAGGACACAAGTTTTGGACAAATGTTACATGCAGGATAGATATTCCGGATAATATCCATCACAAAATGACTACAGCGGAATTTTACAATGGGTGCAATCTGAGTAAGTAATTTAGAAGGTCCAAAAGCCAAAGCACATGTTGCGACACTGAGTGTGCAGTGCTATTTGCATAAATTAGAGCTCCTCAGCTGCGAACTGAAAATGAATGCATAGCTTATTGAAATAGAGGCCAAAATGTGTCCCTTCGTAATGGACTAAGCGCTTGTAAAACAATAGCTGTCCGAGGACGATACCTGACTATGAGTAAGGCACGAGGTATTGTTAGCACACATGAGGACAATACATATTCATATAGTAAGTAAGATTAGTATGGTACTATTACCTTAGGAGGTATATGGAAAATGTAGATTAAGGGCTACAAAAAAAACGTAGGATGAAAGAACGTTAGCTGCAATGTAAATGAGAGTAACATTGACAATAATTTACATACGTCAAAGAAAAATAGTGATGTTGTTGTCACAAAGTGTAGTACAGGAATTGCAAATAAAGAATGAATAGGTTCTGTTCTTTATAGGTTCTTAGAGTGTATTCCAATGCATATACAATATTGTAATGTGACAGTGGCGTGACACAAGCATGTGATAAAAGAGAACATGAATGCCGCATACCGGATAACGAAGACAGAGTATTATGCTCTGTGGGGACTATCAGCTCGAACTTCAATGAATCGCAAACATGCAAGTCATGTCTACGTGCAAACTCGTTCCAGCCAGAAGTCAATTCAATTCTGTAACGAAAATTCTTATCAATCATGTAGTGTATTATATAGCCTGGCGTTCTCCAATTGACAAACAACTCTACTGTTTTTGGCTGTCCAACCCTGGGATAGAAAAGGCGACGAACTACGTGGGCTGGAAAGCGCTGCAATAATAATAACAGTGTGTAAATGTGTATGCTTTTTTTTAAGCAAGTATTGGATTTGTATATATAAAAAAAAACCTACAGGTCCTCCTATGCCTTGTAGATTTCTCCTTTGGATTACCACAGTGAAGCACTCATCAGCTAGATCTAGCATGTCGTCATCTGTAGGTAGAATTAGTTTGTAATAAGTGACAACAAAATGTAGTCACATACTGTAATACAGAAAGTTGTAGAAGTATATATGACATCATACCAGAATCAGAGCTACTCAGATCAATAATTTCTTCACTTGCACTTGATTCTATACAAATTTGTGACAATATATGTTCCATAGGTTAGTATATTAAAAGATTACATAGAATAAGGTCTATATATAATAAAGTAACGGTTTCAACTTACAAACCTGAAGTTGTATCGGTATCTGTAGTCTCTTCAGAGTTTTCGGAATCTATGCTGGTATCTGTATCTGATCCATTACACATGTTTTCACTATATAGCCATGTGAGAAGTTAAATAGTTAGGTCCGACATTTACAAAAAAGGCTACAACATTATAATTGAGCAAAGATGGATCGGTACTGCTTTATTACCTTATCTATATATATGAGACAGAATATCACTTTCTGTAAGGGTCGAAGTTGTTGGATCGTAAACGAGTTAGCAAGAGCTTGGGAACTAGCTGTTAAGCTGTTCCCAAGGCAACGGAAGAAATAATCGCAAGTAGTTAAGACACTGAAGAAACACAGTTCCTTATAGAGGAACCCCACTACAACCAACTAGTTGTATGGGTAAACCTCTACCTCCGCTTGGAGGATTTTGAATGACTTACTTATATTATTGATTTGTTCCTTAGTTACAAACAGCCAGATTCAAACTTCTCTGTTCCTACGAGTTCTACCTAACTCTAGCAACACTAATGAATCTTCTCAACTGAGTTCCTAAGCGAACAACAATCACTAAATAAGTAACTCAAACCTTACACCAAATCGCAGTTCCCTTTCTCCTGGGAACTCGGCTTCACCGTCGTCGAGATCAGACACTCGCCGTCGGGGACTTCTCTTCTTCTTTTCTCTTTCTTTGTTGTGGATATTTGTAAGTTCTGGGAGAAGTGCTCAATCCGAGCACTATTCATTTGGCTTTATACTCGAGTGAACTTGGGCTTCAATCGCATCTTTCATTTGTGTCCGAAATGCCCTTTGCTTGATTCCCAAGTTGTACTTTCTTCACATGTGACTTCGATTTGAACTAGGTCAACTTCTTGAGATGATCGGACCGTTGGATCAATCGTGACAGTCTGCCTTCATCCTGTCCAAGACAGGATCCCGTGATATGCGCTGATCGGTCCTTGTCCTCACATGTGGGTTCCCATATCGTGGGAACTGTCCTCTGCTGAGTTCCTTTGAGAGAAATTCTTCATTGTGTAAGCCTGTGTTCTCTGGTCATTCCTGGGAGTTCTCATTTCATGGGAACTTTTCTCTTCAGAGTTCCCTTGATGGGAACTCTTCATTGTGTGCTCATTCATGGAAGTTCTTTGCTAAACCTGTGTTCCTTAGAAATACTTGATCAAAGCACATTAGTTCCCTTATAGCGTTTGTCATTATCAAAACTCGGAGAACTGTATCGTTGATCCGATGTTTAGAACCAGAGGTCCCAACATCGTTCCAACAATTTCCCCCTTTTTGATGATGACAAACCTATCACAAAAATCAGCAAGTATTTCAAAGCATGATATGCAAATGAGTTCCTACGCGTGTTCCTAGGGAGCCACTTCTTGTGAATCACTGAGTTCGTACTTAGCTTTTTATGCAATTGTTCCCCCTTAGCTATAGCGTATTCTGTGATATTTTTTCAACTTAACTCATCTCGCATTTTTTGTCTTTCCCCCTTTTGACATCATCGAAAACAAGTAAACACATAGATAAGGAAGGAAGAGAACACGTAATCATACTAAAAACCATGTATTACTTAAGCAAAAATTTGTACATAGGAACACAAGAGACAGTATTTGTGGGAACATTGAGGCTAAGAAAAAGAAGGGAAAGATCATTGGCTTGGGAACAGAGCATCACAAAGTCGTGTCAAGACTTGTACAAGCTTTTCCTGGCCTTTGGCAATTTGTTCTTGGTCCCTTGCCATCTTTTCTTGTTCCCTGGCGATCTTGTCAAGAGTGTTGGCAATGTGCACCAACACTGGAGTGTTCCCATCCTGAGTACCTTCACCAGATGGCAACCTTTCGTGTTCCTCCACAGGCTCAGAGTGCCGCATCTTGTGGACAACAGAGATGTCCAGTTCCCTACCTATGGTGACCTCTTCCTGGGATGTGTTGTAGAGGCCTTCTCTGAGCAAAAGTTTCTTGATGAGGCCAGCATAAGGAAGGGAGTGGGATTTGGAAGCCATGCACTTCTCCATGTGCCCCAAGATTATGCGAGGAAGATTGATGGGCTTTTTGAGGAGGAAGTGGTAGAGGATAATGGCATCAGGGATGTTGATAACAAGGCGCTTCTCCTGGCGAGGGATCACCATATTGATGATGAATTGATGAGCCAGCTTTGCAATGAGGGACAAGTGATGAGTAGAGGTGCCAGTGGTGGGAACACGACCCTCGTAAATCGTGTTGTAGATCTCCTCACTGTTGAAGTCGCCCCAGCTCTTGGTGGGCAGTTCTTGTAGGCCCTGGACAGGGACTTGTAGTTGAAGGCGGATGGTGGAGGTTGTCAAGATGAAGTCATCGCCTTCGAGGGAGAGAGTTACCTTGGTGCCGTTGTCATGGACCACAAAATGGTTGTAGAAGCGGCGCACCTGAGAGGGATCAATACTCACAGCCTCACTGCACATGTGTTCCCATCCTTGAGCCTTGATCAGGTCCCATAGTTGCCCGAGCCCTTCATCAACGAGTTGTCTTTTAGAGAGGATGAGAGGGGGAAGGAGCTTGCGATTTTCAGAGATATGGACTTTCTTGGGCTTTGCTCCTTTCCCTTTCTTCTTGGAGTTCCCCCTAGAGACCGTAGTCTTTCCTTTTTGCTGAGGGGGGTCAACCGCTTCGATCAGCAATGGGCGGGTCCTTTCCTCTGGGACCTGTGTCGACACCACCATTTGTTGTTCAGGAGCAGGGGTGGTGGCAAACTCTTTGTAAGTGGGGGCCTCTTCTTCCTCTTCAGCGTCACCACTGGAGGTCCCTTCATCATTGGAGGAGGTCAGCCCAGTTTCCTCCTCGTCGTCTTCCTGACGACGACTGCTTGTCTCAGCACCGTCAGTTGGTGCTGGATTCCCTTCTTCTTGGGCTTTGCCCCCTTTATTTTCGGAAGGCCCGTTGAGTGCGCCTTCGAATTCTTTTTCGAGGGCCTTGAGTTGGGCTTCCTCTTCAGCAGTTCCCATCACAATGGGGGCATTGGCCTTCTGGCGAACAAGGATTCCGATGGGGAGATTATCCTCGTCGGAGTCGAGGTCTATTGTTTTCTGGGCCGAAGAAGATGGGGAAGGGAGTTTGAGTGTGGTGGGAGAAGAGGGAGGTAGAGGAGAGTTTTGTGGAGTTGGGACCTTGGGAGTGGAAGGAGGAGGAGTAGGGGTGCGAGCCTTGGGACTTGAGGTCCCAGAGGCAGATTTTGAAGGGATGGGGGATGTCGGAATGGGTGAGGTGGGTGGGGGAACTCTGGGGGAGGAAGAAGGGGGAGGGTTAGTAGTTCCCTCAACCAGGGGAACAGGGGAGGAGGTGGTTATCGTGGAGTCCCTAGGACCGGAGGTCTCAGGGATTGATTGGGGATGAGGGAGAAAGAGCTTCTCGACCTCGGATGGGTGAATGATGGTATAGGCGTCGGGTTTGGAGAGATTAAGGACCTCCGCCATGTTGAGGAGGGACTTTTTCTTTGGAATGGGAAGAGATGGGGATGAAGAAGTGGAGATTTGTGAGTGTTTGCGTTTGGAGTTGTGTTTGGATTTTGAGGAGTGGTGTTTGGATTTGGAGGGGTCTTTGGACGAGTGTTTGTGTTTGGATTGTTTGGGTTTTTCGTATTTAGAAGGGGGTTCGGATCCGAAAGTATCGACGATGCGAACTTCGGAGGAAGAGGGAGGTGGAAGGGTGGAGGTCGGCGGTGCTGGAGGTTGCGCCGCCGAGGGAGGAGGAAGAAAGGGACTTACATAATTGTAAAGTCCCTTGATGAGAACATCGCGAAGGGCTTCATTTTGCTCCTTCTCGACGTCCGCCATCATGGTGAAGAAGAGAGCTTTAGGGTTGTTTTGGATCCATGCCTTCATCTCGGCATAAGAATGGGCTGGAGCCATTTTTAGAAAGGTTTGGGAAAGAGAGTGTTTTGGAAGTTTTCTCGAAGGAGGGAGGAGGCAAAGTTGCAGAGAAGGAGAGTGACAGGGAAGAATGAGGAAGAAGGAACCCAAAAGTGGTAAAGTAGGGTTTGATTGAGAGAGAGAGAGACGAGGGTAGAAAGGGAAGTTGAGAAAGGCCTCGATAACCGTTGACCAATAAGAGCGGAGAGCCGTTTCAACTTCTCGAGCATGCCTCTGACACACGTCATTTTCTTCCAGGGGAAGTCTTTTGAATTTTTGAGTGCTTGGCCCAAAACGCTTCAGAGTCTGACACAATTTCCCATTTCCCTAGTGACGGTTCATCTTTTCAGATCCAGTGTTCCCTTGCTTGTGAGCACCAGTTCCCATGATCTCTAGAAAGGTCGTATTGAGTGGAGAGGTTAGGGGAACTCACACTCAATTTTCTTTGTGAGGCTGGGGAACTCAAAAGAGAACCAGACAATTGCAACTCGATTTTGGGATAAAGAGTGGGGCTCATGAGAAACGTTTGTCTGGTCCTTAGCTTAGGGTAGGTTTTATGATCAACCGTCATAGTGGCTTGTAGAGAGGGTTAAAGGGAACTCTGGTTGATCATTTTGGGTCAAAAGAAATAATGTTCCTCTATACACATCAAGCTCTAGACTAGTAATATGGCAAAATGAAAGCACTGAGTCCTACAGTTCCCTATCATGCATTTCTAGTTAGACTAATCAAGCATTGAGGGAGAGACAAACAGGGACTTGTTTAGTTTAGAGTTATCATCCCTAGAAGCATTCGAAAACGCTGGTAGGGACGTCTGTCTAAAGCTTTGGTGAGAATGTCCGCAATTTGCTCTTCCGTTCTACAGTGTTGCATAGAGATGTTCCCATTTTCAACATTGTCACGTAGAAAATGATGCCTAATGTCTATGTGCTTAGTCCTGGAATGATGCACAGGATTTTTGGAAATGTTAATGGCACTAGTATTATCACAGAGTATAGGAACTGGGCCAAATGACATACCGTAATCCTGAAGTTGGGACTTGAGCCATAGTACTTGGGAACAGCATGATGCGGCAGCCACGTATTCTGCTTCAGTTGTGGAGAGTGCCACTGAATTTTGTTTCTTGGATCCCCAAGAGACTAGGCATGACCCAAGGAACTGGGCCATTCCTGATGTGCTCTTTCTATCAACTAGGTGCCCAGCAAAATCTGCATCTGTATAAGCAATGAGCTCAAGGGAACTATTCCTTGGATACCAGAGGCACAAGTTGTCGTTCCCTTTGAGGTACCTGAAAATCCTCTTCACCTCTTTCAGGTGTGATTCTTTGGGATTAGCTTGAAAACGTGCACATAAGCACATTGAGAACATAATATCAGGCCTACTAGCAGTTAAGTATAGGAGAGAGCCAATCATACCTCTAAAATTCCTTTGATCGACACTTACCCCTGTTTCATCAGCATTGAGCCTGGAATTTGGGGAGATGGGAGTGTCAATGGGCCGTGAGTGGTCCATCCCATACTTGACTAGCATTTCTTTGATGTATTTCTGTTGATGAATCCTTGTTCCCTCCTTTGTTTGAGAAATCTGGAGTCCTAGGAAGAACGTGAGTTCCCCTATGAGACTCATCTCAAACTCACTACTCATGAGGTCCTTAAACTTCTCTACAAGAGTTTCGTTAGTTGTTCCAAAAACAATGTCATCAACATAAACTTGAACAATCAAGATATCCTTAGACTCCTTTTTAAGGAAAAGAGTTTTGTCTATGGAACCTCGAAGGTATCCATGAGACAAAAGGAACTGAGCAAACCTGTCATACCATGCTCGAGGAGCTTGTTTGAGTCCATAGAGGGCCCTCTCCAGAAAGTAGACCTGGTTGGGTAGTTTCTCATCTTCGAATCCTGGGGGTTGGGCTACGTATACTTCTTCCTTGAGGTGCCCATTGAGAAATGTCGTCTTCACATCCATCTGGTATAGCTTGAATCCTTTGTGGGCTGCATAGGCTATGAGAAGGCGGATGGCCTCGATCCTTGCAACTGGTGCGAAGGTCTCGTCATAGTCGATTCCTTCTTCTTGTCTATAGCCTTGAGCAACCAGACGAGCCTTGTTCCTAGCTACGGCCCCAGTATCATCTAGCTTGTTCCGAAACACCCATCGAGTTCCTATGATGCTCTTGTTTTTGGGCCTTGGAACTAGCTTCCATACCTTGTTCCTCTCATATTGGTGTAGTTCTTCTTGCATAGCTTGGATCCAGTCTGGGTCCTTTAGAGCTTCTTTTATGCTTTTTGGTTCCACCATTGAGACAAAGGCATTAAAAGCACAAAAATTATTGAGAGAAGAGCGAGTTAGAACACCTTTTTCATATGGAGTGATGATGTTGTCGATGGGGTGATCTCTCTTTTGTTGGTAGCTTCTTGTTGGAATGTGTGAGACGTCAACCTGTTCCCTTGATTCTTCTCCATCTGTGTCTTGAGTTTCCTCTTCCTCAGGAGAACAGTTATGTTCAGCTTCTTCGCTGGGACTTTCGTCAGGATTCTCTTCGGAGTTCCCTCGTTGTTCCCCCTGAACACTAGATTCTGGTGCATTTTCATTTTGAGGGACGAGAGAATTGGAGGCATCTTGTGGTTCTTCTGTTGAAGAGGGAACTTCAAAGGAGCTTTGATCTGTTGAGTTTTGATCTCCTTCGTTGTTCCCTGATTGTGGGGCATTGTTCCCACTTGGATAGTCTTCATCTTTCTTTCTTGGTTCATCCTCGTCGTCGTCTTCTTCTTGTCTGACCAGCTTAAACAGAGTTCCCTTTCCTTGAACCTCTGTTCCCATCTTTACAGACTTCTCGTAGAAGATGACGTGAATGCTTTCCTCTATCTTCTTGGTCCTCTTGTTATAGACCCTGTACGCCGTGCTATGGGAAGAGTATCCCAAGAATATCCCTCCATCGCTCCTGGGATCAAATTTGCCAAGGTTGTCTTTCCCATTGTTGTGGACGAAGCATTTGCATCCGAAGGTCCTAAGATGAGCGATATTTGGCTTTCTCCCTTTGATGAGCTCATAGGATGTCTTCTTGATCAAGGGTCTGATCATGGCTCGATTCAGGATATAAGTATCTGTGGAGATGGCTTCAGCCCAAAAATACTCTGGAACTCCGCTTTCAAACAACATAGTTCTAGCCATGTCTTCCAAGGTCCTGTTCTTCCTTTCGACAACTCCGTTTTGCTGAGGAGTGCGAGGGGCCGAGAAGTTATGAGAGATCCCATGTTTGTCACAGTATTTGAGGAATTGTGAGTTTTCAAACTCTGTTCCATGATCAGATCTGAGAGCCTTTAGTTTGAGTCTCATGCTGACCTCCATTCTTGTGATTAGGACTTCGAATTCCTTGAAGGTATCTGATTTTGATCTCAAGAATAGCACCCATGTGAATCGTGAAAAATCATCGATTAAAACATACATGTACCTCTTTCCTCCATAGCTTTCGGTGTGCATGGGACCACAAAGATCCATATGAATTAGCTCTAAGGGCCTGGTCGTGCTCACCATCCTTTTGGGCTTGAAGAAGGTCCTTGTTTGCTTTCCTCGAGCACAGGCTTCACACATCTTGACTCCTTCAAGGTTGATTCTTGGGAGACCGACGACGAGATCTTGTAGATAGAGTTTCAAGATTTGGTTCATACCTGCGTGTCCTAACCTTCGGTGCCAGAGTTCCGTTTCATCAAGGGAACTTGCCAGGCACAGTTTCCTTGGTGGCTCAAAGATTGTATCCACCACATATATGTTGTTGGACCTTCTTCCTTTCAGGATGATTTTGTTAGTCTTCTTGTTGATCACTAGACATTCCTTTGAGTCAAAGGTGACGATGTTGTTCCCTTGATCACATATTTGAGAGACGCTCAAGAGATTGAATCCCAGATCTTTCACCAAGTTAACGTTGCTGATTTTGATTGATTTGTTGAGTAGCACTTCCCCTGTTCCTATGATCTCTCCTTTATTTTTATTGCCAAAGGACACGTGACCTCCTTCGGCCTTTGGGTGGAGTGAGGTGAGGTTGTCTTTGTTTCCAGTCATGTGGTTGGAACATCCACTGTCAATGACCCATGTGTTGTTCCCCCTCACTGCCACCTACAAGAAAAGTTAGTTTTTGAGGACCCAGGCAAGATGACTCTTGCCTGGTTCCTTGCAAGGGAAGGCAGTCTCAAATAGTACATAATCAGCAATGTTAATGTCACGAGAGTACTTGTTATAGGCAAGGTTCCTATGGTTGTTTCTTTTAATGGGAACTCTAGCAGGCTTGTTGGTTTGTTGTTTCTGCTTGTTCCAGTACTCGTGGTTTTTCTGAGCTTGGACCTTAGCTTTGGGACAACTTTCCTTGTAGTGCCCATGAGCACCACAGTTCCAGCAGGTCTTATAGTATTCTCCTAGGTAGTACTTAGGATGGGGTCTCTGTATCCTGTTCCTATCCATAGTTTCCTTGTTGTACACTCTAGACTTGTTTCCCTTAGCTATTTGAACATACAACTTGTGTCCAGTGTTCCCAATGTAATAATCTACTTCTCCATTCACCCCACTCTCCAGAACACGGATTTTCTCTTCCAAGTGTGCGTTTTTCTGTTTCTCACACTGAAGCTCCAAGGCCCTGCACTCGTTCATCTCTTTTTCACTCAAGGGGGACTTCCCTTTTCTAGGGCTCTCTGACTCATACCCTATTCCGTGTCTAGCTGGGACAAACTTGGTTTGGGAACTAGAGGCTTCAGAGTTCCCTTTTGCTTTACTCAGATTTTGTAGAAGGGTGTTTTCATCACTTTCTAGGGTTTTAAGCTCATTTTCAAGTTCTACGATGTGAGACACATAAGACTGAAGTTTTTCTAGAAGGGACACACAGTTGGGACATGGCTCTAGACCAACTAGTTCAGCATTTGTGTGTTCCGACTTTTCCAACTTCTTTTGCAATTTAATATTATCTTTGACAAGACTTGTGAGAATTTTAAGCAGTTCAGGTTTCTCATAATTTGACAAGGAAGCAAGAACGGATTCGGGGGTTACCTCACTGGGTTGTTCCCCAGTGGTTTCTC
The DNA here is from genome assembly GCA_964016875.1 of Fallopia convolvulus. Classification (NCBI taxonomy): domain Eukaryota; kingdom Viridiplantae; phylum Streptophyta; class Magnoliopsida; order Caryophyllales; family Polygonaceae; genus Fallopia; species Fallopia convolvulus. The sequence continues at coordinate 32,650,580 of OZ024721.1, read as the reverse complement.
CTAAGGCCATGGCGCACATGTCAGGTTGAGCCCATGATTCAGGCTCTTCGTCTTCATCGTCACTCCATGTGGCTATGTAGGCCTTTTTTCCTTTTCCTCGGTTGTCCGCCTCCTGAGGGCACTCCTTGGCAAAGTGTCCCTTCTTGTAACACTTGTAGCACGTTACATCTGAGAGGTCCTTTTCAGCAGATTTTCTTTGGGAACTCTGTCCTTTTCCTGAGTTCCCATAATTCTTCTTGAACTTCCCTTTGTAGAAAGATCGAAGAGCTTTTGTTACAAGGACTAGCTCTTCATCCTCATCTTCTTCAGATTCTTCATGTTGCTCTTGTACTGCCTTGATTACCTTTTCAAGTTTGAGAGCTATCCCCTGATGTGCTCGCTTTTGCTCCCTGTCATCTATCTTTCTTTTCTCATATCCCACCAGTTTTCCAAAAACCTGGTGGAGCATAAGAGCCCTGTTTTCGGGATTCTCTTTAAACATCGTTCTTTCGTTTGTCCATTCTCCAGTCAACCCATTGAAGAGTTGTTGAACCTTCATTTTGTCGGTGACTTCCTCTTTAGTGATCCCAAGGCCAGTCATCTTGGTGCAAAGTCCCTCAAAACGGGATTGGTAACTATCAACGGATTCTCCTATCTCCATCTGGAAGGTGAAGAACTCCCTTCTTGCGTTCATCTGAAGATCTTCTCGGAGGTCTGAGTTCCCAATGTGCATTTGCTGAATGGCTTCCCACACTTCCTTTGCCGTGTCTAGGTTTGCCACTCTGTCGCAGTCTTGCACCGACATGGCATTCTTGAGGTACTGGATGGCTTTGAAGTTGGCCTCCATGCACTTGTACTCATTAGGTCCCCATTTTGACAGGTCATTCTCAATTGCTGGATCAATTTTGAAGTTCCCTTTCTCAAAGACGCACCAAGCTTGGTAGTCCTGGCTGCGCATCCAGTTCTTCATGTCGCGTTGCCAGACTTCGAATCTCCCAGTGATGAGCCTTGGTGGCTTGCTGTTGTTCTGACCGACTTGGGTGAGTTCGTGAGCCATGTTTGAAACCTGCGATGCTAACACAAATCTAGAGCAGCCTGCTCTGATACCAATTGTTGGATCGTAAACGAGTTAGCAAGAGCTTGTGAACTGGCTGTTAAGCTGTTCCCAAGGCAGCGGAAGAAATAATCGCAAGTAGTTAAGACACTGAAGAAACACAATTCCTTATAGAGGAACCCCACTACAACCAACTAGTTGTATGGGTAAACCTCTACCTCCGCTTGGAGGATTTTGAATGACTTACTTATATTATTGATTTGTTCCTTAGTTACAAACAGCCAGATTCAAACTTCTCTGTTCCTACGAGTTCTACCTAACTCTAGCAACACTAATGAATCTTCTCAACTGAGTTCCTAAGCGAACAACAATCACTAAATAAGTAACTCAAACCTTACACCAAATCGCAGTTCCCTTGCTCCTGGGAACTCGGCTTCACCGTCGTCGAGATCAGACACTCGCCGCCGGGGACTTCTCTTCTTCTTTTCTCTTTCTTCTGTTGTGGGTATTTGTGGGTTCTGGGAGAAGTACTCAATCCGAGCACTATTCATTTGGCTTTATACTCGAGTGAACTTGGGCTTCAATCGCATCTTTCATTTGTGTCCGAAATGCCCTTTGCTTGATTCCCAAGTTGTACTTTCTTCACATGTGACTTCGATTTGAACTAGGTCAACTTCTTGAGAAGATCGGACCGTTGGATCAATCGTGACAGTCTGCTCCTCAGACTGTGCCTTCATCCTGTCCAAGACAGGATCCCGTGATATGCGCTGATCGGTCCTTGTCCTCACATGTGGGTTCCCATATCGTGGGAACTGTCCTCTGTTGAGTTCCTTTGAGAGAAATTCTTCATTGTGTAAGCCTGTGTTCTCTGGTCATTCCTGGGAGTTCTCATTTCATGGGAACTTTTCTCTTCAGAGTTCCCTTGATGGGAACTCTTCATTGTGTGCTCATTCATGGAAGTTCTTTGCTAAACCTGTGTTCCTTAGAAATACTTGATCAAAGCACATTAGTTCCCTTATAGCGTTTGTCATTATCAAAACTCGGAGAACTGTATCGTTGATCCGATGTTTAGAACCAGAGGTCCCAACATCGTTCCAACAGAAGTAAACACCACTGAATAGGCGGTGTTACAATGCAAAAGTTATAAAGGTGTCATTCTTTCAAAAGGACAGAGTAATTGAGCACATAACCAAGAACACATCATACAATATAAACAAAATTGACAGCAATTACACAAAAACACCTAGCAAAATAATTCGGCCTCGTGGAATGAGTATGCTTGCATGTACGCGGTAAAACTGTGGAAGCATCTATAATACTTAAGTATGCAGTAAGAAGGCCCAAGCATGCCGTTCATACCATAATCTACAACTGAAGGACAATAAAAAAGCGACCTTACGCAATATAATTGTAATCTGGTCGATACATGTGTCTTGTCTTGAACCACTTTGGATTCTTATGTCTTGGAGTAGTAGTGTCACCAACTGAAGATCCAAACCTGCGCAAGGAGTTCAAGGAACGAGAGAGAGGAACGAGCCTAAAACAAATAAGCAATGTAAGGGTAAACTGATACGACAACAGTGAATATACAAGGGTGGCTAATTCGAACCCTAGATTTATCTATGTGGGCCGGTCCAGTTGCTAACCATCAAAGCCCAAAGAGAATACAAAGAGTAACTGACCACAACCCAAAAAGTCTGATTTGAGATTAGTGATTTCAATCAACTCTGAAAAATATGCCTTATTTTCTGTTGAAATATGCAAGCCTGAATTTGCTCGTCATGAAACAGTATGTTGAATAAATACTACATAATCCGTTAATTTGCTAAAAGTAGTCAGTAATTGTTTCTTTGCTTTCATGCTTTGCGCGCATTCGCGTGAATTTATTTGTGTTGTCTTGGTCTTTCATTTTAGTTTCAAAATATTATTGGTTAGAATTGTCTATGATAGTAACAGAGGAAGAAGATGAAATACTAATTGAAGACAGAATATGTCCAATGATCCAAACCCTTGTGTTATTATCCCTCCTGGCTCTATGCCAAAGATTCAGCTGAATGACTGAGACCTATATCTTAAAGCTTTTTATCTCCGTACAAAAGGAGGATTGAGTATAGATTAGTATTGACTTTTTATATATGAATCTGTGTTGCATGCGTTGTGCTGTTTTAGCTGTTGTTTGCTCATCTGTTAACATATGCATAAACGATCATACAACTCCTTAGGCCAAAAGAAATATACTTGAAAAAAGAGAGGGAGAGAAAAGGAAGTTGTGGACTCATTGTAGATTTTTACATAATTGATTCCTAAAACTTGGCCATTTTCTGTTCAAGCAGAGGCCTAGGAAGATGATGGAAACATCAGGTGAGAATGAAGCCCCGGGAGGCGAAGATAGAGGTGATGATGATAATGACAACCCTAAGCCTATGAACTTCTCTGCACAAAACACATATCATCCTGCAAAAAATTTTGCTGATTCCAAACACCTGAAACTGATGAAGCCGCACCAGACAGAAGGCTTCAACTTCTTGTATAGTAACTTGATGGATACCGAGAATCCAGGTGGTTGTATCTGAGTGCATGGTCCTGGATCGGGAAAGACATTTATGGTCATTACCTTTGTGCGGAGCTTCCTTTCTAAGTATCGTGATGCAAGACCCTTTGTTGTGATGCCATAGGGTATGCTATCTACTTGGAAGAAGGAGTTTCAAAGGTGGCAGATTGAGCATGTTCATTGCTAGACTTGTATCCTGCTAAAGCAAAGAATAGAAAACAACACCTTGAAATCCTCATGTCATGGAAGGAGAAGAAACGCTTACTATTCTTGGGATACAAGCAGTTTTGTACCATTGTGACTAACAATACAAAGACAAAAGCGTAAAAGAACTGTCGGGCACCAATTTTCATCAACATTATGGATACTGTTTGTGCTGGTGATAGTTCAATTTCAATAAGTGATTTTTGTACTATGTGAACTAATCTTTTATGTAGTTCTTTTTATCCACTATAGATTGGAACAAATGATATACTTATCACAGCTTTTGTAGATATTTGCAAGGCTTGGAGTTTGATGGTTGTGAGGGGTAATTGGTTTCTGAGTTCTGGCCATTCTTCTCTTTATGGGCTCTTTGAACTCTGATTAAGATTTTGATGAAGAAGATACAATAAAAAATCCCATCTATCCTTCAATCTTTCAACTTGCCTTTCTTATTACTTGGCTAATCGAATGTCATTTAGTGTCGGCCCAAGAAGGGAAGTGAATAAACTACCAGTCTACAAAGATGCAAAAAAAATAGTATTAACACTGTAGGCAAAGCTAAACAACATAAGCAATAATGGCCACATTCACAAAACACATGTGAGACAATATTCTATAATATAGCAGCACACAACAACAAGATTCCCTATCTTAATTATACAGTGTTGTACTTAATAAAGCTCTAATTCTCAGCAACATATAATGTCAAAAAAGAACCTGAGATTACATATTGAAGCGCAACTCATTCTAGCACTGTAATAGTCCATTTAAGTGCGAAGGCAGGGAGAAGACGTGCAACATTGATAAGCGTCGTCAATTGCAGGGTAAAATGTATACAGGCACAAGGGCTCCCACAGATGCTGGCATTTGTAGCAAGTTACCAAAAGCGGAGGTGCAAGAGTTGATCAGCTAGTACTCTTCAAAATGGTCGCTATAAATTTGTAGGAAGTTATTGATATTATATGGGGCATAGAAATAGGTAATATTGATCAGCAGAAGGAAAGGGTGACACTACCATGCGACACAAAGTTAAATGAAGCAGTTATTGTATGCACTGTAGTAAAATGCAAATAGAGACAATATTTATATGCGTACCAATTTGCAGGTTGGTCGTAATCAACAACAGAGTGCTGTTTGGTTTATGGTGTTCAGCTGGGAGAAAAAGGTAAAAGTGTATTGTCAGAATGACATTATTATGATAACACAAGCAAGGTAATTGCATAGAATGCATCTATCATATGTAAAGGCTAAATGAACAAGTCCTATTTTATAAGCTAAGGCGATAGAACATACTATATAAATGTAGTTAAATATAGTACCTCAAGGAAATGGTGATGTCGGGGCATCCAGAAGAGCCAAATTCTCGATATATGGACTTATGTGGTGGAAGTAGCTGTAGCTTGCATAAGGAACGAGGATCTTTGAAGTTATGCTTGTGGAAAGGTTGTGACGTATAACAATTTCTTTGTGTTCAGCGAGATCCCTTTGTGCAAGCGTTTGAATTCTGCGACGTCTACGGGCACAGTGTATGAGTATGTTGTCATCCACAAGCACATTGTTGCGGCATGTAAAGCGCAGATTAAACGTGTAGGTTTTGTGCCAGATTGGTGCCTCAAGTGCAATTTTGTGGGTTACTAAGGTCCAGACACATGTGATGAAATCAGAAATCCCCAACGTGGATCTATTGGTGAGTTGCACTGGTCTGAAGTAGCAAACATGTGTGTGTGATCCGTAGACTTCTGGAGGACATGGGAATTTATGCAACTCGCCTGTTTCGAGGTGTACTGAGACTAATTCTGCAGTTTATTGTACTCTGTTGTAGTTGACAAAGTACAACATCCCGTTGTGTTCCAGACAGCTTTATTTATAAGGTCATTTGTCCATAGTTGCTCAGGCCCATTGTACACCAGCTTTGTCCAGGTCATTGTGCTAAGGGTGAAGAATGCAACTGCGTACAAAGGACGACGTTGAAAAATTAAAACGACAACCCTATATGTGTGTAGTGATTCTACGTACCCAACACCCAGATTGACAATGGACATTATTGGAAGCAAGTGCTTTTGGAGGGCTATATTTGGCAGGAGAATTTGTCTTCTTGTAGATGGGTTCCACAACATTAGCCTGTTGGGTTCTGTTTTGTAGTACCCATGGGTAGATCTTGTGTAATGTGTGAGTAGGACAAGCCCATCAACATATTGGTGGTAACTCCAGCCCTGTGGGAGGTGAGTGTTGCCTAGTGTAGGTATAGGAAAGCCCTTCTGATACAATGTGAGTGCGCATCGCACCACACACTCTTGTTGCGGTCCTTGTACTACCATGACGCTCTTACGGTGATTTGTGTCAGTGTACATCTTTTTGTGAAGGCGCCGAAATTCATTGCTTAGAATGATGTGTCGCCAGCTGCGAGCAACGAGTTGATATCTGATGAGATCCGTAGTGCTAAGGTAGCTGAGAATATGGGTTATAATGGTTCTGGTACGTACTTCATGGGTGAGGTCTGTATAATGGGTTCCGGTATGTACAACATTAGGTAATCACAAAAGCAATGACGAGGAAGGAAACAGAATGTACCACATGGTGATTAATATGATTAAAATAGGGCAGCAAGCTACAACAGTAGGAGGTATGAAACACAACTAAAATGCTGCCTAGAGTAATATGAATGCAACAACAAATAAATTCAAATTACTCTTAATGACTATCCAAATCTGTATAAATCCTATTTATATGGTTCTAACTCTTATGCAAAATGGCCTTTAAGGCATGCACTCTCAAACTAAAGTTTCACAGTAATTGACAATTGAGCTATACAAGAGTGAGATTGTACACATGTGCGAGGAGAATATACAACCAGGACATCTACCCTGTATGAAGAGACATATAGGTTTAAGTAAATTTATAGGCACAACCCTAACCTTATGAAGAAAATATGTAACCTAAAATGGAAAAACAATAGCTCTTCTCGAGCAGATACTAACGACACGTAATAAACAGTAAATTGTCCAGCCAATACCAAGTTCTGAACTGAAAGATACTAAAAGCATCTGATATAAAGGCAATAATAAGAAACCTGCTCAGAACAGTTTAAGGTCAGATGCGCAGTTGCTGTAAACATAACAAAGGTCATACGAATTGACAAGATCAGGTCATAACTGATGATTAGGTCGCGGAGCACATACGTCTTTGGTGAAGGTCCTTTCTCTTGATGGCTTTTGGAATGCAGATTTCGGTCCGTTGTTTGGTAGGGTTCGCACAAAATCCCAGAGATATGAAGTGTAAATATTCCCTTTTAACGGACGGATAGGAGGAGAAGGATGGAATAGAGGAACGAGATCTATTTGCTGTGAAATACGAAAAGAAGTGGGAAAAAATGATAAAAAACATGAGCCAGGCCAGTAATCCTAGCGGTGTGACCTTGTATACTGTTTGGGCTCAATGTATGGATTTGGGATTGAACCCATAGGGTAGAGCTAAAGTTGAAATTCCTATAATTGAATTAGTGGGATACATTCACATGATGAAAGATATGAATTTGGGCTTTAGTCTATTAGGAAGTGTAGGTACTTTGGATGGGCCTCGATCCATAAAATGTGAGCTGCGTATGGCGTTATGTGAAGATATCATATTGGAATATAAATGGATGCCAGCACGTTACACGTGGGGGTTAGTGTACATTTGTAAGGCATCAAATATGGATGCATGTACATTTGTACGCTATTGTATGAAACCTTTGTATGTATCTTAATGTAATGCATGATATCGAGAGTGTAAGATGTGTCCATATCGTGGCAGCGTTCTATGGGGTAGGTGAAGTGCTACATATAGGGCAGTATCGTTGTTTCTCTTGAATTGTTGCATTAGTATATTCGCTACACGCAGTGGGTGGTTTGATTCGAATGTTTTTATGCTCTATCAAGGCAAGCAGACGTAGCTGAAGATTTGTATTGTGTGGTAAATTATGCAGTAGTTATTAGATTACGGTATAAAATATATGTTGTTTGAGCTGTAGCTATATGTTTGAACGCTTGCGAGTGGCATATTCGAGGCCTATATATAGCTTAGCATGCTAGTTTGTAAGCTAAATTGTTAAAATAGCTTCATAATAGTATTATAAATAGTGCAATATGTGTGTAGGTTAAAGGGGCTATGAATATTTTTGTTTTTTTATGATACATGTCATGGTTCTGAGGTATAATGGTTGTTTTTTTGTGTGTTTTTAGATGTCTGACCATTCAGATGCGACTAACATAAGCGATTCTGAAATTGAGGAGGATGCAAGTAAGGCGTACAATAAAATTGTTTCAGGTAAAACTAAAATCAAGAGTCGAGATGGAATGTATAGCTGTCCTTTTTGTCCGGGAAAAAAGAAACAACTATATGCATTGCGAGACTTGATACAACATGCAACAGGAGTAGCAATAAGTACTGGTAGAAGAAGAACTGAAATACAAAGGGCATGTCATCGAGAGGCCTATAGAGGTATATAGATGACTACATACGGTTTTAGTCATAATCGAAGGTCGTTTAAAAATAAAGGTGATATTTTCATGTAATAGGTGTTTTGTACGAGTGTTAATAAAAGCACCTCCCTTCTTGTTAAAGGGGATGCATAAATTAAGAGATTGTATCGTATGCTCTGGTTTGGATAATAATAATGATAGCAGTTGATATGTAAACCCCCCAAAGGAAAAAACTGCAAGCAAAAACAAAAAAATTATCTATTTATGTTGTTATGGCTTTTGTTAACGTGTTAATGACGTGGCCTAAATTTATCTATAGTATTTTATTTGGCTGGTGTACATGCATCTGTATTTATGAGTATAAAGGGCACTTAGAATCGAGTGAAAGCCTATATTTGTTATCCATAGTATGGTCATTCCATCATAGACATGTACAAAATGTTTGTTTTATAAATAGACCGGGTTGAATAGAATTATAAAAGATAATTATTTTATAAGGCCTTTTGAGAAAATGACAAACATGTAACATTAAATATACATTGTATAGATATGTTTTAAATGTAGAGTCCAAAGCTAAAATGGTTTTATACTTGAAGAATATTTAGAATAAGAAACGTTACAAGTATTTAAGTCAAAATTGGTGTTATAAATGTATATATGTTTAGGAAAGCTTATACTGACAGGTATTGGGCCAAAATCTGTAATTGGGCCTCTCCAATTGAGAAATAGAATCCGGGGTATCGGGGAGGACTACTACAATTTCTATGTATTAATGGGCCTGTCCAAGTAAGAAACGGAAGTGAGGATGTCGGCGACAAGATATAAAATATATATTTCGTAATGGGCCTGTCCAAGTCACAAATGCACGTCTGGGTTTGCGGAGAAGTACTACAATTTCCTGTATTTATTGCGACATGGTTTTACAATTAATGAAAATACACATCACAATCTTCGCAATTCAGAAACCTCAGCCTTCTGTAGATATATTATTACATCTTGTATCAGTTCTACCCGGCTCAAATCTAAAGCTATCACTCTGTTGTTGCAATCAATCATCTTAATGTTTGCTTAAATGTCGGACTATATCCCCGAAGAAACTCAAGTTGAGATCCTGAAGTGTTTACCGGTGAAAGCCCTATTGCGATTTCGATGTGTATGCAGATGGTGGAAGAAATTGATTGACTCTCCACCATTCATGCAACAACACCTCGCACTGCAGAAACCCAGAATCATCTTGGCGTATGAGGAACCGGAGTTTTTAGCTCTTGATGCACACGTTGTTCCTTCTTTGGATATTCTGAGTTTGCCAACTGAGTTTAACGTCGAGCGATTTCGCCTTGTTGGCACTCTACACGGCATCGTTTGTCTGTATGATGACGATTCTCACATCCTGATATGGAACCCTTCGGTTCATAAGTTCTCGATCCTCCCTCAGCCATATTATAATTGGGAAGATGAGTATGCTCATGAATTTGAAAATATCTATTCTGCATTCTGGATAAACCCCCTCTAACAAAGAATGTAAAGTTATAATATTCAAATTGGTGATTACGAATCACAAATTTGGTTATGCAGATCTGTACACTTCAACTGGCTAAGATTGGAAAGAAGTCCCGTTAGGGCAAATACGATACTGCCAGCCACTGGTTCAGAATCCAGCTGTAGTGATAGCGACCTAGGCATACTGGGTATCTTATGTATACAGAACTGGCGAGGAAGGTTTGGGTGTGGTCTTAGTGTGCTTTGACTTTGATCATGAAAGATTTGAGATGATTGAGACCGCGCCATTTATAAAACATGGTGGCTACTTTCATTATCAGCCACTGCCTTGCAAGTGGCGTGGTAGTCTTGCACTTGCGTATTTGGATATGGAGAAAAGATGTGACATTTACACAAGTACACAAGGCTCATGGGTTCATGTGATTGAGATAACCCTTCCATCTTATATAAGTCAAATCAAAGCAGTGGTAGATGTGGAAAAATGATGTAGGATTCTAGCATCGACAAGCAGTGACCTTGTCGTTTATGACACCAAAGCCAGCTGGACTCCTGTGATTGTGAAGAGCGGACTTCAACAACCAGATTATGTGTCCATCAGTTATGACTTTGTGGAAAGCCTTATCCTCCCTTAGGGAAGTTAATATAACCTTGTTAATGCTGGATATGCTTACATATAATGCAAATGCTATAAGGCACGGGTTTTGTTTAGTTTGGAGATTATGGCTTCATTTTTGTGTATACTAAAGTAGAGCTATAATCAGTCAAGGGTATTTCTAGATCCAGATGGTTAAGACTTTTGGAAATTAGCTTGTAATGCCTCTGGCATCCTTTTGATGTATCTTCATATAGATTTTGTACAAAGCTAAGTCAACATGTGTCTTTTCTTATCAGTGTAGTCTCTGAATATAGCAAAGTTGTAAATTATGGTTGTTTGTGTTGATCATTGTACATGTGTTCTGACACATTCTCATCAGAGAGTAAATTCCACCGCTTCTGAAGCTATCTTTTGAATTATGGTCGCAACAAGCATATACCTTCCGCAACACAGTGTATTTATTTCGCCTCTTTGAAAACACTATGGTACAGAAGTCCATCTTTAAATGAAATTGTGTTCTATGACTTCCACATGCACCCGTAATGGTAAATGAGTATCCAAATCTTTTTAAATCCTATTTATATGGTTCTTACTTTTGTGCAAAATGGGTTGTAAGGAGTGCATTTTTTAACTAAAGTTCCAAAGTAATTGACAATTGAGTTGTAGAAAAGTGAGATTGTACACATGTGCGAGGAACGTCTCAATCTATTGTTCTGAAGGGCAGTTTTTTTTAGTTCAAAGTGGTGTTTTAGGGATTCAATGGTATAAGATGTGTATTTTATCTGTTGAATTGGTCAGACTATGCCTACAATCTCAAATTGAGGGTTAAAGGTTTAGGGTTTAGGGTTGAATCACAAGCAGGAAGGATTTTTTGGCATACATATAGGTTAAATATCAATATGAGGGTTAAAGGTTAGTTGCGATAACGTCAACAGGCAACTCCAAAAAAGACGAGCACTAAATCAGGCAGTATACGCTGCAGAGGTTATGAATGAAACGGTTAGGCAACCGTGACTTTTAACGGTGTTATCCAATCTCTGAATTGAGGTGTTGTTTTGGTTTCTACGCTTACAAATCAGTTTTTAAGGAGTTCTGTATTGAAGCATTTTTGGCGCCCAATAAAAATGAAAGCAAATTTGACCTGATTTATTGCAGAATTATCTTTGTCAATTGAAGGGAAGATAACAAAAACATGAACCCATCCTAACAAATTTCTGATGCAAAAACAGTTTCTCATATGAAGATTATAATGGTTTCCTATTGCCACCAGGTTCTGTACAATGCACATAATGCAAAGTAGTGGGGGTGAACTTCGTGGATCATCTGGTTCTGTTACCTTTCTTTGTGGCTTATTCTTTTCAAATACAAGGGGGGAAACGAAGTCTTATGTGAGAACTGCAACAGAGCTGACCTGAAGTAGACAATGGAAGCCTTATATGCACGAGAGACGGCTTCATGCATGAAAAAAAAAATAGCCAAAACATGTTTTACAAAACACAACATGATATACCAAAAAGCAACAGAACTTGTTCTTCACATGTCAAGTGTAAATAAGAAGCACATCTTTCTTAGTAGGTGTATATAAACAAAATACCGAAGAAGTGGTACTGTAGGCGGGATCAAAACAACGTAGTCAATAAAGCCGTAGCAGACAGCTACTAAACAAAAGTTCATAAGGTCGGTGTATCTACTGAGCATTAGTAAGTTGTTTCATTTATAGCATCAAACCAGGTTATTGTTGTGCAATAGAGATTAGTAGAGGAATTGAGCAGTGTGAAATGACATTTATCACCCGGGCGTAGCATGTTGGCAGACATAAAAACGTCCCAGTCTCTGGTCATCTCTGCGCAACGCAGGCGATTTGTTTCTGCCTTCAATAGTATAGGAAACATCTGGTCTGACACTTGCAGGATAATATCTACAGGACAACAGTGCAGACGTGGATAGGACGTGCCAGTGTGGCTGAAAGGAACTCTGTGCGCAACACACATGGTTATAGGTAACAGTACGCTTGAATATAGGGGATGTATGGATAAGAGACATTTTCAGATCATTACCGCGCCCCTATTATATTTTGTGTTACTATTTTGAATGGTGATAGTGAATGAGGCATTTAGATCTGGTTGTATAGTGTCGAGCAAACTCCGTCTACGCACCGTTGAGTCAAGGGTGTTGATAGGAACTAAAAAAAAAGTAATATATTTTGTAAGCAGTGAACTATAGAATATGACTTGGTGCATATGCGACATATATTATTATTACCTGTCATACAGGGCGCAGGCTTATGTAGGAAGGTGATTGAAAGAGGATTATGTTTAGGAGAAAGTTGGTGTGTTGTAGCAGCACTAACATAGTCACTTTCGATAAGGTCTGTATCAAAAATGGAAACAAGGAAGGTGTTATATGCTGTATAAAGTAGTTCAAGGACACAACCTTGATGCAGATTGTATGTGCTGGCAAAAGCATGCCATCCTTCAGTAACTCGAATCTTTGCATCATAACACACAACAGCAGCAGGAAATTTGGGACCATTCTTGATCATTACATAAGCAGGGCTTCTAATCTGATGTAGGAAGTGGTCGCCATAGTAACTTGCAAATTCACTCCGTCCTATTTGCAACATTACACCTTCCTCTGCATGTACAAGTTTTCCTGGCCATCCTTTTCCTCCAGGTACTTTGTAGCATCAGCTGGCAAGGTGTCCCAATGTTGAGCTGTAAATTTTGGAGGCAGTAGTTGCAGTGTAGATAGCATGTACAAAATAAACATTGTAAGTAGATTTGAGCATGGTGTATGCTGAACTACTATAAGTAATACAAAAAATTATCACGCACACACGCGCATGGTTGTAAAATTTAGGTTGGTTGGTTACCAGTCCATGCAGTTGTTGATGCAGAGTATGTATGTGAAAGCATAGGCGAGGATGTAAATCCTTCTTAAGATAGGAATAAGGCTTCCTGTTTAGCAGGTGTGTCATGGTTCAAATACCTGAATTTTGTGAAAACAGAATTAGTAATAGATATCTAGGGAAGATTGACATTAAACATCAGTGACATCAGAACCGTGTATGTATAAAATTTATGGAGTGGCTTAAATATGGCGTGCCTAGATAAGGAAGAGTAAAGGAATATCATAGTTTACATTAGATGAAATTGCCGATTAAATAACAAAATTTAAGCATATCTAAATCCTTTAGTCCAAGCACAATTACAAGAGCTTATGAACTGTGGAACGCAATTAACACCCAATAGAAACTAAACTCATATCCACTCCATGCAAATGCATAGCAGATTTACTGGAAAACACATGAATGTAAGAATAGCACTAAAATAGGAATGGTTTTCAAAGAGACAGCTTCTCTGCATGCGCACAATATATATGTTGTGGAGGTTAATACTAAAAGGGATGATGATTTAAAGGGGTAGAAAGAACTTATTAATACAACATACCTGGACTTGTGTTGCAATCTTGTGATGGAGAAGTTTAAAACCAACACTTCTGTGTTGGTTTCTCAGTTCGGGAAGAAAATGAAAAGAGGAAGACGAAAAGGTAATGCTGCAGAATGAGGCTTATCGTGCAAGTCTCCAAACGTTTAAAATGAATGTTCGGCTTACACAAGAAGAATTTAGTGGATTAAGAAATTGGGCTATCTTTTGTAATGGGCTCTAGCAATTATATTATGTCAATGGGCCCGATTTATAGACGTACGAAATTAGTAGAATATCTGCACTTATATTTTACTCGTATAACAATTTAATATTTACATATTTAAGACCGATATAAAATAATAAAATTCACAGTTAGTGTCACATACTTAATTGAATCAGCTTATGGATGGATGATTTAACATTATAACATAATAACGAAATGAACGCCTTTCCAATCTGTCTATCCCCTGTAAAGGGTAATATAACAAGTATTTGTTCATCAGTTATTCGCTCTTGTAGCAAATGGAGCGAAATAAGCAAGAGTTTTGTTTTTGGCTTTTTTCTTGTAAAATTTCGTGCGTAACAGGTGTAATTTATCATATAGCCTACAATTGTGTTGTATAAATATAGGAAATAAAATATACAACAAAAAAAATGTATAAAATTAATATATATGTATTTGATTATACAACATAAATAGACTATAGAAGTGTATTATACTGGGCCAACAAACAACTAACACTAAATACAAATCCACACACCAGTACATACACCAAAAGTCATGGAATTGCTCTATAAATTATAAGTGTACAATCGAAATACCAGGGTGGGTAATAGAAAATTGGATTTGTAATAGAGCGCTCGTACAGTTGATGTTAGGGCTTATGTAATTAATAATAACAATTGGGAAAAAAAATACACCTTACAAAGGAAATGTAGATGCACGAACACAAATTAAAGCATTTACATCAAATAAGTTAGTTGTAGCCATTTATTTGTCATATGTGTTGAAAAAGCTCCTTTCAATATTAGATTTCTTAATAGTCCAATCTGCTTCAAAATGCCAACAGTACGCAACAACCTAAATACAGGAAATTGTGTTGAATATAAAGGGCTATCAGCAAAAGTTAAAGCATATAACATACAATATTCTAGAACCCTGAACCTATTGTCGATCTTTGTAGGAGGAGCTTCTAAGGAAACACTAAAAGAAAGATGCTATATAAGATCTTGGAATGACTCACGCCTTCACTTTATTCTGCTTGATTTTGAATCTAAGTGGTTATGATATTACAGAGTTCCCATACCACCTTTGTTGGATTGAGGCCACTTATGGTAGGTTTGATAATAAGCGACACCTCTCGTCTGCGAAGAGCTCGAAGCGCATCAGCATTGAAATCAATGGCATCCTCAATGTGAGCGTACATAAGTAGGGTATTCATAATAAAATTGTGCTATGCGAGGCGAAAAAACAATGTAAAGGTTTGGCTTTCGTTTGGGAAGACTACCTCGTCGCTTAGGCTGTGGTACTCCATTGCAGTGACGCGTAACATGCGTTCAGCTGTACATGTCATGGTTGTGAACTCATATGTTGTTCGATTGTCAGAGGCAATAAAGTGAATAGCGAGTCTACCAAACAGACATACAGATAGTAAGTTAGTGAAAGCGGCAAAAGTGTTATATGTTGTAGCATGCAGTGATGAAGTACACTTACTCTGCAATGTAGGGGACTGGAGGAACACAAGACGCACACATCTAGTTCTGTTCAGTGTTTCCCACAGAAGACATCTTACAAGTAGTGCATTTCAGCTGTGTGTGGGGACTTTCCTTGACAAATGCTACGATCTAAACTGGAACTTTGACCGCAACATTTTGTTGAACCTTAGTATGCTGCAGGACAAAATAAAACTTGAATGTGCAGTTGTATGGATGTAATTTATGTGGGTATTGGAAATGTTGTATTGCCTTGGTTAAATCACATGTGTTTTACTTAAACTATGCTATTCTAGTCTTGTCTATGGTAGCCTCATATGCGGGTTTAGTATTATGTGAGCCTACCACTTTTTGTACAACCCCAGTGAGGGTGCACTCCATCATTTCAGGTTCCTTGGCACGAAATGCAGGAATGTTGCTTTTGCACAAGGAAAGAAATGGTTTGTATGTTGTTGACCTGGGAAATACAAATGCATAGTGAATGTGTGAGTATGATTCATATTGTAAGTGAAATATTATGCGGCGTAAAAAGATTGTACCACGTGTGTAAGGCCAATGTCCTATCTGCAGACACATTCAGCTCAATCTGAGTTCCATAGGTAGTTGATATGCTGAATTTCCCTGAAAGCAAAAGGATGAAGATTACTAAATGCAGCCTCCGAAGCAAATTATGTGTGGTCAATTCGAGAGATGTAATGGTGATATCTGAGGGCTGGATACCCTTGTGTTTGCCACTGCACACGTCATTGAAGCTCATAACAGTGTAGGTGTCTGCGTTGTTAGCTACACTATGGCAGAAATGAGCGTGCTCTCCCCAAGCATAGAACTGAACCACACCATCAATACCGAAAGCATATAGGTAGAGTGAAAAAGAAGTAGGTGAATAAGTGCATGTGACATGAACATTAGAGTACAAACTTCTAATAATACCTTTCATCTGTGAGATACAGGGTTGCAACATCAACTGGGAGCCAAGTAGCAACAGATCTCTTCTTACGAATTGGATCTATTCTGACCAAAACGGCTGTGACATCTGCATATTAAAAGAAAGAAATGCAACATCTACAAACTCTATGAAAATATGTAAAACATGATGGATTTTAGCTGCTAAAAAGTATACCATATGTTTGTTGAAACAACATTTTCTCAATTTGCGATAACAGGATATACGAAGCTTCAAATTTCATAGTGCGGGCAGGTGGAGGAAGAATGGAAATTTTGGTTCTTTTTGACAATGTCAGCTGTTGTTCTCCTCCATACATTGCATCTTGGAAATCAGCACGGTCAACAAGAGGCAGGGTAATTTTGTATACTTCTCCTTCAACCAGCACTCTACAAAAGAGATCAACTTGTTGGCCAAATACGTTTGCACGTTGTCATATGCGGGTTTAGTATTATGTGAGCCTACCACTTTTTGTACAACCCCAGTGAGGGTGCACTCCATCATTTCAGGTTCCTTGGCACGAAATGCAGGAATGTTGCTTTTGCACAAGGAAAGAAATGGTTTGTATGTTGTTGACCTGGGAAATACAAATGCATAGTGAATGTGTGAGTATGATTCATATTGTAAGTGAAATATTATGCGGCGTAAAAAGATTGTACCACGTGTGTAAGGCCAATGTCCTATCTGCAGACACATTCAGCTCAATCTGAGTTCCATAGGTAGTTGATATGCTGAATTTCCCTGAAAGCAAAAGGATGAAGATTACTAAATGCAGCCTCCGAAGCAAATTATGTGTGGTCAATTCGAGAGATGTAATGGTGATATCTGAGGGCTGGATACTCTTGTGTTTGCCACTGCACACGTCATTGAAGCTCATAACAGTGTAGGTGTCTGCGTTGTTAGCTACACTATGGCAGAAATGAGCGTGCTCTCCCCAAGCATAGAACTGAACCATACCATCAATACCGAAAGCATATAGGTAGAGTGAAAAAGAAGTAGGTGAATAAGTGCATGTGACATGAACATTAGAGTACAAACTTCTAATAATACCTTTCATCTGTGAGATACAGGGTTGCAACATCAACTGGGAGCCAAGTAGCAACAGATCTCTTCTTACGAATTGGATCTATTCTGACCAAAACGGCTGTGACATCTGCATATTAAAAGAAAGAAATGCAACATCTACAAACTCTATGAAAATATGTAAAACATGATGGATTTTAGCTGCTAAAAAGTATACCATATGTTTGTTGAAACAACATTTTCTCAATTTGCGATAACAGGATATACGAAGCTTCAAATTTC
Source organism: Fallopia convolvulus (assembly GCA_964016875.1). Taxonomy (NCBI): domain Eukaryota; kingdom Viridiplantae; phylum Streptophyta; class Magnoliopsida; order Caryophyllales; family Polygonaceae; genus Fallopia; species Fallopia convolvulus. The sequence goes on along the minus strand of OZ024721.1, from coordinate 32,632,848 downwards.
ATAGTGCGGGCAGGTGGAGGAAGAATGGAAATTTTGGTTCTTTTTGACAATGTCAGCTGTTGTTCTCCTCCATACATTGCATCTTGGAAATCAGCACGGTCAACAAGAGGCAGGGTAATTTTGTATACTTCTCCTTCAACCAGCACTCTACAAAAGAGATCAACTTGTTGGCCAAATACGTTTGCACGTTGTCTTGTGCCCTTTATTCAGAAGGCTCATGTTAGGAATGCTTAAGAAATTGTACGTATTTAAGTATAGCCGATAACAATTCTGTCCTGTTCATCTATAAAGGTGTATGCTTGATAGGTTTGACCATCTATAGGCAATGGTAATACACTATTTGGAAGACCAGAAAGGTAATACACTATTTGGAAGACCAGAAAGGTAAGTCTTAGGAATGTCCATAGCTGCTAACTGAAAGCAGACAAAATTTACACAAGCAAGGAAACAAGACTCAGAATATGTGAAATAGTAAGTAAACGTTTTACAAAGTTGCAACAAAATGTAACTAATGCTTTATTGTGTTGTAGTATACATCCATCATACTACATTTAGAGAAACTTTTTTCCCAACACGAACTGCAAAGCATAATGATAAAGTAAATCATCTAAACATTTTATAAAGTGTAGACAAGTATTTGGCACTGAGACGTCACAGCTCACTGCCATTTTGAAAAAAAAAACCGAATCACTGAACTCCCAAGGTTTGAAGAATCACAAATCACAGGTTTGGTTAATCTATAACTGTTATTGCAGGTCTGTCATCAGCTTATAAGGGCTCCTAATTCAGCAGGTAGATTTTTCATATGCAGGTCTATCTATAGATAAAAATCAGTTCGGTAAAAGCCAAAAGCACAGAGCAGTGATAAATCATCTTAAATTCGCAAACTACAATATGCGAGGATCATTTTGAGCAATAACAAATACATACGACAACGAATAATAACAAAAATGAATAACCATGACGCGAAATATATGTACAAGAAGCACATCACAATCAAACCAGCACACCAGCTGATAAAGGCACATCTATTCATGAAACTCTAGAAATTGAGAGAAAGACACCTAAATCAAGAAAAAATTAGACGTAGATGTATAACATTAATACCTGTTTAGATGAATGCGTTTGCATGACACCTAAAAGCAGTCTCTATGGTGTTGTAAGCTTAGCGCCAACAGTGAATCTTCTGGGCTTGAAAACTCGAGGGCGGCAGTGAAGAGGAGGAGTCACTGGTTAGGGATGCTAAACGAAACAGGACACTGGAAGGAGCAAAAGAAAAATAAGACAGAAAGAACTTATGTATTTTGGTCCATACTTTGAGAAAGGCCCGTGTTTCATTTGTTTTTATCGTATATAAAATTCATATGTGAGTTTTGGTAATAAACTGCAATGTTTAATTCTCCTTAGTCATGTTTACACTAAGTAGTATAGGTCATTTATTAGTATTAAATAAAATTTAACCTTATCAAATGTTTAATTCTCCTTAATCGTGTAAACGTTTGGTCGAAAATAAAATGGATCAGTAGATATGTAGTTATGATTTTTGTAAACCATGCATATTAATTAGGACCGAGATACAGAAAATATGAAATTGTGTACATGATGAATAACTCGAATATCTAGTACTGTATATCCATGCAAAATGAATACTTATTACTGAATATTCGTCAATTAACGGATTAGATACGAATAGAGGTTTTAAGAGGAACACAAGAATTGATATCTGGTATCTCAGATCAGATCAGATTGCCTATATCAATTTAGTCAATTTTACTATTTCGGACTAATTCGAAATGTAAAATAGGCATTTACAGCGCAGTTGTAGTTTTAAAACTGGTCAGGCAATTATGTTTTTAGTTTCATTACATTTTAGCTCAAACAAATCCATGTTTGTCTAGATTAATTTGTAGGTGAATTAAATATTGGCCTAATTCAATTGCACTTGTAATGCATCTTCCGAGTGCAAAATAACTATACTAAAAGGGAAAATAAAATATCTGAGTTGAATGCATGGGCCATAATAATATAAAGAGTCTGCTTGTATATAAGGTTCATTTGTTACTCCTATTGACAATGACTTAAATTCCCATATATGGAGGATTATACTTGACAAATACACTACACTGGTGGCTACTTTGCAATAAAATATGGCCTTCTCAGATATTTGATTTCTTTCTTCTTTCCTCTTTCTTCTCACTCTTACTTTCTCTTATACTTATGTAATCCTATATACTATTTTAAACCCTCTATGTTCAATGAGAAAGGCATTATGGCTAACATTGAAAAACTTCGGCCATAGCCACCTTTGTATTACTGTTTTATTTTATAATTTAACGTGATCTATGAATCAAACAGAAAACAACCATACATGCTATCCGAAGGGATAGAAATATACAATGGCAGAATACATCAACAGACCCCTGTACTTACACTTTTTTTCCTATTGGACCCCTGTACTAAAAAATGTTCAAACAGACCCCTGTACTGCCCCCAATTTTGCCTATTGAACACTTTCAATCTTATTCTCCTTCCAGTGTACATCACACGCCTTATGTGTCATGTTATTTTGCCAAATAAGCCAAAATGGTCAAATACGTACATGTTATTTTGCCTATTGAACACTTTCAAGTCTTCACGCGCCTTATGTAACATGTACCTATTTTGCCAAAATAACATGTATGTATTTGACCATTTTGGCTTATTTGGAAAAATAACATGACACATAAGGCGCGTGATGTACACTGGAAAGAGAATAAGATTGAAAGTGTTCAATAGGCAAAATTGGGGGCAGTACAGGGGTCTGTTTGAACATTTTTTAGTACAGAGGTCCAATAGGAAAAAAAGTTTAAGTACAGGGGTCTGTTGATGTATTCTGCCAATATACAATGTAATAGGTGCTTTAAGTACTACTTAACACATACATGGTAATGACAAGCATGGATATATATAATATACAATGGGATCTGTTTAGGTTAAGAAAGCATTACATGAAAATAAGAAAACATAACGGTCAAACAGAGGGGCATAGAGATCACCTAAAACAACAGAGGGTTGCACAGCTAATGCTGTCACAAAAAAGGCAGTCCATGGATAGCCAATCCAACTAAGCAAAAAGCGGCAACAACTGAGCCTGTGATAATAGAACAAGGCTTTTACAAAAAGTCAAGTAATCCCTTACATACTACCCCTTATGCACCAAGAAATTAGTTCCCTTCCATGTACTTGAGGTCCCATTCGACTTCTTTATGATCCAGATTAGTCTGAATGGGTGTAAGAACAAGGCAGACCTTCCTTGTTGATAGGAGGACCAAGGCATTAGTTTGGAAGGTAGCACGCTCCTACCATTGACCAAGAGAAACAACTCACACATTAGGTAAGCTTGAACAAAAAAATTTAAACAAAAGGAGACCTGTTGGTCACAAGAAGATCTAATATGCTACCTCACTTGGCATTTTGTAGTACTCCATTGCTGTGATGTGCAGGATTTTTTCAGATGTCTTTGTCATGGCCGAAAGCTTATAACTATCCTTGCTGTCCGAAGTTGTGAAGTCAATAGCTAGCCTACACGAACAACCAAAGACAGATTAATGGTTATCGTAATGTAACAAAACAGAAGACACAAGCCGCAAAGGAAAATGAAGACTTACTTTGCAATAACAGGCCCCGGGTCACCACAAGATGCACAGATATAGCCTTTCTCTTCCTTCCCCACAAAAGTGATAGCACAATTGGAGCAAGCGAGTCTAACACGAGGACTGGTCTTTTCAAATGCAGTGACATAGACTGACACCTTCACAAGGCTCTGTGACTGAATTTCGGTGTACTGGAGTGCAACAAGTTTAAGCATGGAAGATGAATGTCCATGGTGTGAAGGAATTGCTAATTTCGTCACAGAGCCTTGTGAAGGAATTGCTGATTTCGTAAGAACAATGAATATGGAAAATGTACCAGCATGTTTTTTGCAGTACGCAGAGTTGTAGGTTCAATCTCTCTTCGAGCACCAGTGCCAGAAGGGACGCCATGGCTTCTAGAGACAAGTAGCTCTTTATTGTCTGCACACCTGAGTAATAAAAAGAAAACAAAAGATGATTGAGGATCACATAGATGTTCTACCAGGGATGCGAAGAGTGTAAAGAATCCATACTAATCGTGTAGGGTCTGTGCCCTCACTCCTGATGTCACGAATTCAAACTGGCTTCCAAACGTGGTTTAAATTGTGAAATTACCTAGCAGGTGGTAGTGTTATATGGAGGATATTAGCATACAGCGTAATGAGCATATAAGCATAAAGTAAACAAATCTCACAAAATAACAAACACTACCATTATAGGAGACAATCCGGACGTCGTTGATAGTGATTATGCTTGGCCCAGAGTTGGACTCTGGTATGTTTTGGCAGGTTTGCGCGTGGACTTTAAAAGCTGCCAGCTGAATGATTCCATCAATCCTATTCATTTAATTGTAACTGTCATTAGAAAAGGAGCATTTGTTTGTATGTCAAATACAAAAGATACTATATACCTTTTGCAGCATTACCTGTCATCTGTGATGTAGACTAATGCAATGTTGAGAGGCAGTCCAGTTTTCTGAGATTTAACTTCATATGGCGGTTCAACCCGAACCACTACAGCCAGTATATATGCGCAACAGAAAGACATGTTAGTTAGTGAATACAACAGGACTTGCAACTAACATAAATTTATGTAAGGTTCAGTAGAAATAAACCATAGGTTTCTTTTAGCAGCATCTTCTTCATCTCACACAGTGGCAGATACTGTGGGATAAACTCAACACTTCCAACATCTGCAGATACAGCACAAATTCGTGTACTCCCACATAGAGTTAGCTGTTTTTCACCGGGGAACATAGCAAACTGGGCATCAGCATTCTTGACAATTAGCTGTGACACTTGATAGACAACCCCCTCGATCAAAATCTTGTTGAACAGAGAAATTTGTTTCCCAAACACACTTACTTGTATCCTTGAACCCTGTTTTTGCACAAAATATCAGAATTTTGTAACGATGATACGGGCAACTATCGTACTACAAAAAGGAGTATGACTAACGTGTTCGTCCATAAAGGTGTAGCCTTGGTAGGTTGCCTGGCCGTTAATCTGGTTAGCATCCTTTTTCATTTTCACTTTAAGCACCAATGTTTTATCCAGAGGTGTGCTTCCACTTGTAAGATCCTTGACATATGTCTTCACAGGATTCATAGTTCCAATCTAATTATACCATACAAAATTACAAACAGTAATCCATAATCAATACCAAATACATCAAGCATTGATGCGAAGTACTACCAACACAACAAGTGTAATATATTGAACATGAACATTAGCAAATGCATATATAGGAGCATATATAACAGCACATCAAATGGATGATTGTACTGGTATGAACAAAAAAAAATTGTGTGTTACATGGAGGCAAAAGAGATGTTACGATATTCAAATTGGATATAAAATTTTTGTGTTTATGTGGAACACTAGCAGATGCATACATACGAACATATATAACAGGACATCAAACGGAGGATTGTACACGTATTAAGAAACAAATTGTGTATTACATAGAGGAAAAAGAGATGTTACGATATTCAAGTTCGAAATCAGATTTTGCACTGGTGTTTTTGTGGTTTAGGGTTTTCAAAGTATAAATAAATGTTCCTTTGGTGATACAAGGCAAGATAAAGGTGTAGCACGTTATCACCTTCTCGATCCTTGCTCTGAACAGAAATTAGGTTATTCAAATATGAGAGTAAAATACTAAAATTACGAGGTGGAGGTAAGTATTTATGTATTGCGCAGTGATAGATACAGGAGGGGTCGCAATTGCGTGTAGTGCGGGCAATAGTATGCGTTGTCTATAGTGAGTCATAGTGCATGTCAGGCCGAAGCTCTACTACAGTGACACGCATTTCACCTGTACCAATAAAGTAGTAATTCAGGCAGCCGAATAAACAAGCACAAAGGGAATAACAATCATGATGAGTACTAAATGCACATGGAGATGTAAGGACGGTAGAGTGAGCCGATCATGTGATTGGGCCAAATGCATGAATCTTCGCAACTTTATCTGCTGCTGATATTTGACCTTTATAAGAGCCGTTGATTATAGCTCTCCTTGTTTCAGAAGATGAGATAAAAAACTGTGATATAATATAACCTAAAGGCGGACGGAAAGTTGTAAGACCACAAACGTATAATTGGAAGACACCGAGGATTTACATGGAAGTTTTACTTCCAAATATAGCCCTTGGTAGAAAGAAGACTTTGCTTAAGTTAAATTTTTATATAAGTAGAAAGAAGACTTTGCTTAAGTTAAATTTTATACAATAAAGAAACTGAACTTGGCTCTCTTTCCCACGCACGCATGTATTTTGTAACACTACAACTAATACAAGTTGATACTAAGCCCTACAAGAGGCAGAAAGCCCAAACGCTGCGTACCAAATCTGAACCCAAGCTTGCATGCCAGGAACATATACAAAAGTGAAGGAGACATGCGACATGATTGTAGGTGTGCCACGGACAGGCTGAATAAACTGCACCAGAGCAAGACAGCCATAAGGAAAAATAAGACTCATAAATATAGACAAGGCAAAAAGGGCTAACACACTGAAATACATGACTATCGCCCACAAGGGAAGCCAAGCTCACCTCTTTTAAGCGTACAGCTATCAACCTGTCCAATAAGCTATGGCTAACATGGCAAATGCAGATGGTCACCAATCTTTTAAGCCAACAATCTTATGCAGGCATGAATCACAGTACCACTGTATGAGACCCAAAACTGAGGGGAAATCAAACAAGATGTTGATGTCAACAATTGAGTACTCAGTACATGGCCTCCAAAAACAACAGCTACGAGAAAGATACAAAGTAATTAAGCACTAATGTATAGTATACTGTACTCTGTATGCAAAATGAAGTATACAATAACAGAAGAGTGTGCACAGAGCTCCTGAGCCAGAACATGTCAAAAAGCTAGAGGATTAACAAAACCAAATACAAACAATGTAATCAAAATTTCATAGAAGGGGAACTCCAATATAGAAGGGCAGAAGCAATTACAAACACACACATATTTGTAGAGTAACAAGCAAAGATCCTACATAGTAAAGAAAAAGCAAAAAGCAGGGCGTAAATCCTTTGCAAAAGGCAAAACATGCAAATTAAATACCTAGACAAAAGTGTAAGCTGATCTATAAACACAGAAAAGGCTTTGCCATGGTAGTAAGTTAAGGCATAAGGTGCACATATTGTATTGCTGGAAAACCATAAGAAATGACAAGAGAAAAAAACCAACCTATATGACGGAACGTACAGGTGTCACTTCAGAGCGTTCCAAAACGAGAAAAGATACAACATTGAATACTGAATGTTTAGAGCAGTCAGCTGCAGGTAAAAACACCTTCAAGTCAGTATGACTTCGCACCCGTGAGAACGCAACATAGAGTTGGCCATGGGAAAAGAAGGGTTGGCGTAAGTACACAGACACCTTTTCTAGAGTCTGACCCTGAGACTTATTAATAGTCATAGCAAAACAGAGTTTGATCGGAAACTGGCGACGCTGAAACTGGAAAGGATAAGTACCCTCAGTAGGTCGAAGGTCAATCCTCGGAAGCAACACCTACACTCCTTTGTAGTACCCAGCAGAGATCTCACATAGTATGACATCTTTGCGGAACTCCTTGCAAATCATTCTTGTGCCATTGCAAAATTCATTAGTCGGGTCATGATTAGGAAGAAAAATGACTGGGCAATCCACCTTCAGTTGTAGCTCATGAGGACTCATGCCCGAAGGACACAACGTATTCAAGAATTCAGCTGGGTAGAGGTTACAGTTGTCATCAATTACAAAGTCGAAGCTGGTGTATGATGTGATGGGACCTGGGAACACAAAAAGTACAAAGATATTGATATCATCAACTCCTTCATTAGTAGGAGTGAGCACAGCTCGACAACTAAATATGTGTGGGTCAAAAGAAGGAGAAAGCATCTCAGGAAACATGACCTGCACCAAGTTGTCAACGTTGTTACTTTGCAACGGAATGCACTCAATAAAATCAGGCAGTGCAACTGAAGCACTGCTGCTTTGTTGCAAGTCACCATTACCGAGTTGTAGCAAGAACATTGAAAATTCCAGGTCATCTCGAGCTCTCACATTTGTACTCAACTTAAACTTTGTAAAATGTGGCCACAAGTAAGAACTAACCAAACTTGCATTAACTATCTCAACTTCGGATTTATGTGGAAGCACAGGAAGCACTTGCTTGAAGTCACCACCGAAGACAACCACTTTACCACCAAAAGCTTGCTTACAGTCACATATGTCTTACAGTAGATCATCTAAGGCTTCGATATCAGCATTCTTAGCCATATAAGCCTCATCCCAAATAATCAATGCAACCACACGTAATAAATCAGCCAAACTACTCTGTTTAGAGACGCGGCAACTCACATTTCCAGGCTAGCCTACAGAGATCTTGAATCTTGAGTGTGCGGTGCGGCCGGTAGGTATGTTTGATGCTGCAATACCTGATGACGTTGTTGGCAGAACTATTTTTCCCATTTTGCTCAGTGTAGCAAACAAAGAACAATACAGAAAATTTTTTCCAGGACCTCCAGGACCATCAATAAAAAATGCGTCGGGAATGCCATGTAGGACGCGATCAAGAATAGCGTCATATGCAACTCGTTGTTCAGCATTCAGAAGCGTATGTGCATGAACGAATGCCTCTGGGACAGCCACCCCAAGAGCATCACTAATATCCCTAGTCATTCGAATGGCAGCCATGTCAGAATGAATGGGAATATCAAAGTTATACGACGCCATACTCTTGCCCATTCCCTCTAAGAATGTATCGACATTAGCATATGTAAGTTGTAGGACTTTTTGTGGTTGTTCCTTGTAAGAGTAGACAAGTCTTCACTCAAAGAATGATAAAACTCATCCCATAGTACATGGGGCTTAACTGAGACACAAAATACGAGCAAAGTTGCAAAAAGTCTGCATAATGCACATGGCATCTGCACTTCAACTGCCTCTCGCATACATGCACCAGCATAATCATCTTTTTCTAACAGAGAGCGACTCTCTGCAGCCTCTTTGAAGCTTGGCCACTTAACTCCCGCATAGGTCAAAAGATCATCGAATGATTTTGGCCCTTTAACATTAACAAGTAATAATCTCATAAAAAATCTTTCGCCTTCACAAGGGCTCGCATATGTCAATCTGCCCATGACCTTAGGACCCTTACGCAGTTTCCATTCCTATGATTTCTTATGCCACATAAAATGTTGTGGGAAATCAGAGTACAGGTAATCCCTTGCTTCTGCAAGTACTCTATTTGCTGTAAAGAATTCTGTCAACATTGTACGCTGCCGTCGGTCACTTTGAATAACATTTTCCAAGCTTTCACGCTCACTGAAGCTGACAATCTGCATATTGGGTAGATGAACCTGTAGAGGAAATACAGAAGGCTGCATAGAATACAAAGGGAAGCTAAACAAACGCCACACTGCCTCAAGCGGGCTCACCCATCTTCCAGACTGAAATAATGTCACCTCATCAGCAGAAGAAACATTTCTATTGTTAATGTCAAAGCGAACCTTGTCATGACCTTTGTATATGTACTTATACAAATACTTTACAGCTTGTATAGTTGAGAAAATTTCAATGTTAAGATGACAGTCAAATGCCGCTAAGAGATATGGGTTGTAGGGCACTACTGACCGGTTATCAAGCTTTGCACGCCGAACAGTAACATAATCTTTATTACCACGGCGTCTATAAATAGGATATGCATCTCTAGTGCGGGACGTGACCTCAGCAAAGGGACGAGGATATTCAACCTTGCACTTCAATACAGAACCGTTTCTTTTCATGCAAGCACAGGATGGGAAATCAACACCACAAGGTCCATGTAACATATGTTGAATGACTAGCTTGCGTAGGTAAGGAAAGGCCTCAAACGGCAGCTCCGCCGAAACATACTGGTCAAAATTTTCCGGGTTTGAAATTTTAGAGCCTTTTGCAAGGATGATAAGCATATGGAGATGTGGAAGGCCACGCTTTTGGAATTCAATTACATCAACACAAGCAGCCACTAGGCCAAAAAACTTTGATTTCAGTATCAAGTTCTTCAACAGCCGCACCTTGGCTCGAAATACTCTAGCAATTAAATCAGGCATGTGTTCAACACTCTCTCCTGGGCGTAAGTGACTTGTAATTTCCGGCCATTTTGGATTACACGTCATAGTCAAGAACAAATCCGGCTTACAAAGTACTAAACAAGGGTCATTGTATTTAAGTAGCGACATTTGACATCACGAGGACCCCCAATAAACGACGCTGGTAAAATCACGCGCCGCCCCATGTCTGCAGCATTTGATGTTCCACCGCTTAAACCATCCACTATGCCTTGGTATAGTCCACTTCTAATTAAAACCTGGTTGCGCTTAATGAAATCTAGCCTTATGTTTTCAACCTTAACATACATATCAAGGATGTACTGTAGGAATATACGGCCTGTGCTGATGGTGTATTCCCGAGGGCGTATCTGGAAACGGTATGCATAATATTGTCTACATGACACCTATGTACCCTTTCTAGGAGGACTATCACCAGCCGCTGAAACACCAATAACAACAACGAAAACAACTGCATTGAACTATAAGCAATAAAGAAGAATAATGAAAATAGTAAAAGGTACTTGAAGGAAAGACCTTCAGATTCCCTCGCTAAAAGAGCATCAACACTGTCAAGATTTGAAGGGGATATCGGAAATGCAGGGTCGTTGCAAGGGTGGAGCAAACGAGGAGAAGTGCGCTTAATGCCTTGGTGCCAGCCAAACTCACCTTTAGTAAAAAGAGGGGGTATTGGAGAGGATCATAACAGCCATAGTAGTGCAATATCCTGTGAGCTTGCTCAGATTTACCATGTACCACGACATGACGACTATTAATGCCATCACCTGGAAGGTTATCAGCAATAATGGCGGCAACCTCATTTGAAGTCAGAGTATTGTAAATACGCTGGTCTAAATTTGGAGATGTGAAAATTCGAATCTCAGAAGTCGCAGTTATTGGGTAAGATCGCAGTGAGCGAAAGAACGCTACATATGGATTAGAGCGGGTCAGAGAAATTAGGAAGTCAATAAGCTCAGGGCGAAAGTTAGCGAATAAATTGCACCGAGTATCAAATTCAGACGCACCATCATAAAAATAAAGTTGAAGGAACTTTGGGTGATCATTTTCGGCCAACTGATTGGGTAAAAATGATAAATTTGGCCCTTAAGAACAAAATTAAACAACCCCTTTGAGTAATCTTTTTTGAATTCCTCTCCCAGAGAACTAAAGGCAAAGTAATTATTATATGCCCTTGAGTGAGCCTTGAAATGGTCACCTAACTCATCCTCTCTCATGAATAGATCTAGAAGTGCAGGTGGAGTTTCCACCGGAGCCAATCGAATAGTCCATCTTTTGCAACAGAATGTGCTACATTCAAATGCAAACTTAAGAGCACCACAGTACACACAGGTAGTGGTCGGTGGTAAAGGCAAGGGTGAGGACAGGAGTCTGCGCATACCTAAACCCTTTGGATGTCGAATGTGCAGTCTTGAGGCACGCACGGGCGCACTGGCAGGCTCCACTTGAAAAGCACCAGTAGAATCAACCTGCAGCCAAATACAAACCACATATGACGCCGCATAGAACCAAACACAGGATTTTATACAGTGGCAGGCAAAGAAGGGGACAAGCATGCCGGCAAACAAAACACTTGAAACAGTAAAGCCCAACTACAACAGACCTGTGGCTGAGTCATTGAATCTAGGGCGGCGGCAGCAGCAGCATGGACGACACTGTCAGCGGCAATCTGCAACACAAGCACATTACCAAGGGAGACTATGACTGGCCAATTGGAAATTGCTAAACCAATTGACACATCAAGAGGTAGGTATATTTTACCTGCCCAGCAGTTCGGCGTCTACGTCGTGCACCTCGCGCCCTGGACGACATTGCCTGGGCCAGCCGCAGTGACCTCCGTGTTGTAGTAGCAGTAGCCCGGGCCACATTAACAGCAACAATCTGAAACAGAAGCACCTCAACGAAGGAAATAACCCACATGCAGAGCCAAATATCATACAACCAATGGGCAGAACAATCATAAGGAAACAGAGCGCACATGTGCAGGAGTCCGGCGTTTAGGTCGTTCACATGGCGCGGAAGGCTCCCCTTCAACAGCGATGGGAGCCATTAACTATACTCCAGAAATAACCATATTGAGTAAGATGAACAGATTCTAAGGGGAAAAATAGGTATGCAAATACAGGAAAAAACCGAAAGGCAATGACACATAACCAAATACGTGTATCCAGTACACAGCATAAGACACCTCACCTATTCTGGTGACATAGAAACGGCAGACACATGAGCAGCAGCTGCGGCTTGAGGATCACCAACAATCTGAGACAAAAGCAAGGTATCTAAAAATAGAACCGCCATCAAAGAGCAGAAGAGCAACAGGCCAAAAAAATTATTTTTATTGACTACTCAACCACATCCATGGATGGAGACATGAACGTGCAACTTGTTTTCTTTTGAATGAAATCAACTGACTTTTGGTGCTCTTTGTTCACACTCCCACTTTCTTCATTCATGACTTCCCTGGTTCTGCGTCTGCTTCACTTTCATGCCATTTTCCATTTTCGACTTTTAAAGAAGGCAAACAGAGATAAAGTGAAAAGGAAAGAAGGATGGAGAAAGCCTTGGCAGATCTCAAAGACATCTCCGCTGTTAGTACTTCTCTTCCCTTCATTTTTTGTGGATTCTTGCAATTTTATCTTTCAGAAGTGGCAAAGAACTGGCTTTCTACTTTCTACTTTGGGAGACAAGGAATTGGAAAATTATCCAATCTGATTCCAATCAAGCCCTTGTGTTAGGTTCACTTGAAATTTAGACTTTGTTTATCTCATTATAGAGTGAGTTTATTCTTATTGTATCTGTCTGGTTCAGACAAGGTTCACCTAATTTTTTTTTAGCCTTTGTGCCTTTTAAAGTAGAATTTTAGTTCTACAAGAAGTAAAATTTGTGTTGAAACTCCCGTCTAAGGGAAACAGCTTTATAGTCATAAGCCAAGAGCATCTCTCTTTCACGTATATATCAACATCAATTGCTTAAATCATACAGAAACCAGTCTCATTTAAATCAAAACTTTCAAATAACATGACCCATTTCGAATCAATGTGTTTTGATAGAGATGGACACCTTTGTTACCTAGTTTATGAAACTTGAAAGACTGTTCAACTACAATGAAACTAATGCAAGGGTTTACATCTTGCGCCTAGAACAAGCAGCAATACAGATACATGAAGACAGCAATCGCGGTCCAAAACAAGCCTCGCAATGGAACATTACCTCTTCTGGTGGCAACAACTCCAGAGGAACAACATCAGCAGTAGCAATCCCAGCAGCTGCATTACCAGCTACAGCCTAAGGTTTACAAGAGGTCACTGTAACGAATATACAGGTAGGCAAGGGACAAGCACAGAAGGAAATAATTACTACAATAAGCGGCGCACTTGGTCCTGTATGATAGAAACAAGGGGCACACGTTGCACATGATGTTCGTATTTTTGGTATAGTTTTTAGTATGTTTTCGTAGTTTATTAGGATTAGTTTTGATAAGTTTAGGATTAGTTTTATGTGTTTTTGGATGGTTTTGCATATTTTGTGAAAAGTATGGAAGCTACTCCGTTTTGTGTATTTTTGTAGGTTTTAGCAAGGAAAAGGTGTTGTTTGAAGCTGAATTTGGAGCGCTGTGATGAAGGATGGAGGAATACAAGATGAAGAAGTTGAAGTCTAAATTTTTGAAGCTGAAGTGTTGAAGAAGCCAAGCCCAGGCTCGTTAACGAGGTCACGAGATAAGGTTTTCGAGAGTTTGATTCTGTGACTCATCGATCATGTGCGGGAATTTATTTCCGTGTCGGTAGAGTGTCTTTTTATGATTTTAGGGTTATTATATTATGTATTTTAGGTCTTGTTATTTTCTAGATTTTATTTCTATCTTTTAAGATTTTATTTCTATCTTTTTAGGAAAGTTTTTATCTTTTAGCCTTTTTATTTTCTAGCCTTATTAGTATAAATAGCCCTCTTATTTTAGCCTAGAAAAGGGAGACGAAGTAGAAAAGTAAGGAGTAGAGAGAAGAGGAAGAGCCGAGATAGAGAGAGGATTGGGAGTCGTGATCGAGAGCTCGGTGGACGAAAGTTACCGAGGTCGTTAGTCAGTATTTCGGTTCGGTGCTTTATATTTTTCGGTTTCTTCTGAATTTCTGTAAGACGATATTTCTTATTAATTTGAGTAGTGTTTTGGTTTCAATGATTTCTTTTGTTGAAGTTATTTGTTTCTTAGTTATGAGTAGTGAGTAGTCTTCTTTTATAGGGTCGGGGTTTAACCCGGCATAGTTATGCATGTTTTGATGAGTAAGATTATGTGTTGAATGCCTTCTATCTATTTATGATTGTTTGTTGTGCTTAGACCTAGATGAAAGTCAAGGTGATTTGAGTTTTTAACTTGATTGAGAGAGAAAGTTATAGACTTGAATGAATACGAAAGTTTCAAGCTTTAGATCCAAAACAAGCAATTGAGTGAACTGGTTTATGAAAGTAGATTGATTTACTTGCTAGTCAATGAAAATTGGTAATTTATCTATTTAAAGGCATGATCTTATCTTCTTATGCGTTTATATGCATGACTATGTTGTGGTGTCCCTTGTCCTAGATCTTTGTTTTTATTTGAATTCTCTTTAGTGATATTCGTTGTCGAGTTCGTAGACTCGGTACCGAACTGGTTTAGGTCATTAGTTTTTAGTCTTTTGTTTACGGTGGTTCGTTAACGACCCTGACAACGTCGTTAACGAGGCTGCTTGTGAGTGTTTTGCTTGTTTTGTTTGATTGTTAGTAGTCGATAAACAAACAACCTTGCTTCTCGTGGAACGATCCTGACTCCCATATACTCAGCGGGGTCTTGACATATAAATTTATTTGTTGTCCCGAGTGAAGGCCCGTCCAACAAATTGGCGCCGTTGCCGGGGAAGCAACGAGTTTGTTTGTTTATCTGTGGGTCTGGGAATAGCCCGACCCCGTTTTTATTTTTAATTTTTGTTTTCTTTGTCTGTTTTCTCAGCGCATGCCGGTAGGACGTCGAAGGCTTGAATTTGACAACGCTGGTTATTATTCAAAACTTGAACGTTCCCTGCACCGTAGACGCCGAGAGAACCGAGCCATGGCCACACCTGAAGAGATGGCTCGTCAGTTAGAAGTCCTCCAAACACAGATGGAGGCATTGAAAACCGAGAAGGAGGGCGTTGTCGCTGAAGCTGAGCGTCAACGAGCTAACAATGCTCGTCTACAAGAGGAGCCGAATGCCTATCCGAGGAATGCCAAACAGTACATGCATCCAGAACTAAGGGTGTCAGAATCCCCAATCGTGCTCCCGGAGATAGAGAAACCCTTTGAGATCAAGTCTCAATTCATATCCTTAATCAAATGGGCTCAGTTTGAAGGGAAACCTACTGAGTGCCCTATGGAGCATATTAGAAATTTTCTTGATCTATGTGACATCATAGCTGATGAGGGTGTCTCACTTGAATATGTTCTGTTAAAAGCTTTCAGGTGGTCTCTAGCTGGAAAGGCCCTGAGCTGGTTGGAGAGCCTACCTCCTAAGTCTATCAGGACTTGGAAGAACTTGTATGATCAATTTCTTACAAAATTCTTCCCTCCTGCCAAGACAACGGAGTTAAGGAAACGCATCGCCTCCTATCACCAGCTGCCTAAGTGACTTTTGTTGAAACATGGGAAAGATTCAAAGAGATGCTTAGACAGTGCCCCACTCATGGGCAACCTTTATATGTTCTGCAAGAAATCTTTTTCCAGGGTATCAACGCAGAGACCAAGAATCGCATCAACACGCATACAGTGTGCGGTTTTATAGAGATGGACCCTACAACTGCATGGGAATTGTTGGATAAGCTGTCCAATTATGATGACATGTATGGAACCCAGCAAGCTCCCCAGCCGCAGAAACGTCTCTACGTGCCTAACCGAGAAGAAGTTGATCCAGACGTTAAGAATCAATTTCTACAAGACGAGGTCAACTGCCTGAAGAAGCAGGTAAGTTTTCTGAAGTCCTCTCAATCTTGTCAAGAGTGTGGTTCTTCTGCCCATAGTACTTCTACTTGCACTAACATAGAGCAGGTAAGAGCCGCTGAGACAATTGCTGAGATGAATTATATGAGAGGCCCATACAGGAACCAGCCTAGCAATTTTGACAGGTCGAATAACTATCAGACGTGGGGCAATCAAAATCCAAATCCAAGCTATGCAGCCCCCCCACCAGATAGGCGACCTGCGCCTTATAGACCTCCAGGCCATCAAGAGCCACCATCTTGGGTACAAAGATTACAGGAAAGCATCAATGGAGTCCACAACAAGGTTAATGAAGTTCAAGCTAACCTTAATCACCAGAATAAAAGATGGGGAGAATTCGATGTATGGAAGAAGAATGTCGATTCCTAGCTAGGGAACCTTGCTGCACAAATTCCAAGGCCACAAGGGCAACTTCCGGGCCGTCCCGAAGAAAACCCTAAAGGACAAATAGCAGCAGTACACCTTAGGAGCGGGAAGACATTACCGAAGCGAGTCCAAGCTGAGGACAAGAAGGAAGAGGACGTCACGGTTTAGCTCGGTAACGAGCCAGCGAGGGCGATTACAAAACCTACGTACCATGGTGACGAGGCTCCGAGAGTACTTAACGACCCCAGCCCAGGTAAGTTTTCTAATCTGAGCCGTCCTCTCAATCCCAGGGTAGTTAACGACCCTATCAGGGTCGGTAACGACCCGCCGAGCGTACCTAACGACCCTAGTGTCGACCCGGTAGCATCACCCCTCGAGCCTAACTTGGTTCCGAGGACGGTGAAATCTCTTCCATTTCCCACTAAGAAAACCATGGACTCTACTAAGAGTAAGTTCAAGCATTTCGTAAAGATTCTTCAGGGCATTAATATTTCCATCCCATTCGCTGAAGCCCTAAGCGAAATGCCGGCTTACACAAAATTCTTGAAAGACATTCTTAGCAGGAAAAGATCCATTACAGAGTTGCAGGATGAAGTCAGATCTATAGCTTTACCAGAAAAGCTGGGAGATCCAGGGAGATTTGCAATAACTATTGGGATAGGCGACCACAAGTTCAAAGCTTTATGTCATCTGGGAGCCAGTGCTAGTTTACTCCCTCTCTTAATCTGGTCTAAAGCCAATATGGGACCACTAGAGCCCATCAACATGCGGCTTTACATGGCAGATGGTTCTTGCATCAAACCTACAGGGGTTGTAGAAGACTTTCCGGTTCAAGTGGGCAAATTCTTTGTTCCAAACGACTTCATCGTCATGACAATGCCCGAAGATCCGGTAGTTCCCATTATTTTGGGAAGACCGTTCCTCGCCACAGCTGGAGCCATAATTGATGTTAGGAGGGGACTCCTAACTTTCGAAATTGGGGATGAGGTGACGGAATTCCGATTCAAACAATCAATTAAGGAGACCGATAGAGCCGAAGTCAAGATGCTCTACACCCACAAGGAGATCATTGAATGTGGAGACCCTATTGGAAGATTGGCGTCAGATGATGAAATTTTAGGTCAAAGATGGGCGGAAATAGCTCCTGTAGTTTCGGTAATGAGTCCCCCAGCCTCCGTACCGACTCTACTGGCAAAAGAAGCAGGCTCGTTAACGACCCCACCAACATCGTTAATGACCTTGGCCGAAGACAATGAAATTTCAGCATTTGAATACCTCGAGGAGGTGTTGAAGACGGAGCCAGAAGAACCGATTCTAATCCCAGCTGAACCATCCCCAACACTTAAACCCCTTCCAGACTCCCTCAGGTATGAATTCCTTGGTCCTAATTCTACTTTGCCGGTCATCATTAATGCCAAATTAAAAGATGAGGAAGTAGGAAAACTACTAAATGTGCTTAGGATGCATAGGAAAGCCATAGGCTACTCCCTAGATGATATAACTGGCATATCTCCTTCCCTTTGCATGCATAGGATATACATGGAGGATAATCATAAACCCACCATAGAGCATCAACGTAGGTTAAATCCTAACATGAAAGATGTGGTTAAAAAGGAAATCATTAAATTACTTGATGTTGGGATCATATTTCCTATATCGGACAGCCAATGGGTGAGTCCGGTCCATGTAGTCCCAAAGAAAGGGGGGATGAATGTCATAGAAAACGAAAAGGGAGAGCTTATTCCGACTAGGACCACCACTAGATGGAGGATGTGCATTGATTATAGGAAGATTAATAGTGCTACTAGAAAAGATCATTTTCCGCTTCCTTTTATTGATCAGGTGTAAGAACGCTTAGCTCAGCATGATTATTTTTGTTATTTAGATGGCTATAGCGGTTTTTGGCAAATTCCCATTCATCTTGATGACCAGGAGAAGACAAACTTTACATGTCCTTATGGAACCTTTGCTTATAAAAGAATGCCATTTGGGCTTTGCAATGCCCCTGCCACCTTTCAAAGGTGTATGATGGCCATTTTTTTCGGATATGATAGAGGAGATTGTAGAGGTTTTCATGGATGACTTTTCTGTTTATGGTTCTTCATTTGATTCTTGTCTTGCTAACCTTGCACGAGTGCTTAAAAGATGTGAAGAAACCAATCTTGTGTTAAATTGGGAAAAGTGTCATTTCATGGTTCAAGAGGGGATAGTACTAGGGCATCTTGTCTCTAAGAGAGGAATAGAAGTAGATAAAGCAAAGATTGAGCTTATTGAAAAACTACCTCCCCCTTCCTCTGTAAAAGACATAAGGAGTTTCCTAGGGCATGTTGGCTTTTACAGACGATTTATTCAGGATTTTCTAAGATAGCTAAACCCTTGACTAACCTACTAATGAAAGATGTAGTGTTTGAGCTGTCTCTAGAATGTCTTGAAGCATTTTATAGGTTAAGAGCTGCCCTCGTGTCCGCCCCCATTATGCAGTCCCCGGATTGGACATTACCCTTCGAGATTATGTGCGAATCCAGTGACTATGCAGTCGGTGCAGTCATAGGACAACGGAAGGACAAGAAACTCCACGCCATCTACTACGCCAGTAAGACGCTGGATGAGGCGCAGAGTAAGTATACCACAACGGAGAAGGAGTTCTTTGTTGTGGTATTTGCCTTTGAAAAATTCCGGTCCTACCTTGTTGGATCCAAAGTGATTGTTTATACTGACCATGAGGTTGTTAGATACCTAATGGCCAAAAAGGATGCCAAGCCTAGATTGCTTCGTTGGATGCTCTTACTGCAGGAATTTGACCATGAAATAAGAGACAAAAAGGGAGCAGAGAACCTAGTGGCGGATCACTTATCCAGATTGTCGGTTGAATACATCACTGAATCTAATAATGAGGTGCCAATAAAGATTCCAGACCTGACGAACACCTCCTGCTGAACGAGGTCGAACTCAACAAAACCCTCGTTACCGACCCCTTCAGGGTCGTTAACGAGGCACCGAAGCTGGAATGCATGGATCACGAAGGTAAAACTCCAAGATGGATCGACATATCAGTTGGGCAGGTCGTTACCAAGCCACAGGAGGTCGTTACCGAGGATAATACTGCATCCCTAGGCTCGTTAACGATCCATTCGAATCTTATGACAACCAAGGCAGGTAAGATTTCTGAACCCGAACTTGCTCAATACCATTCAATTCCATCTCCTCCTTCTACTTCTTCGATATCAATCCATCCTGCTAGAGGGTCGAAAGCCCCTTGGTTTGCGGATTTCGCTAACTATCTTGTAGGAGGCGTAATTCCTGAGGGTTTATCCCCACAAAAGAAGAAGAAGTTTCTGCACGATGTAAAACAGTACTATTGGGATGATCCTTACTTGTTTAAACAAGGAAGTGACCACCTCTTTAGACGCTGTGTCCCAAAAGAGGAAACAGAGAACGTATTCCGTCAATGTCACACACTTCCCACTGGAGGTCATGCAAAAGGGTTCAAAACCACAGCGAAGATTCTTCAAAGTGGTCTCTATTGGCCAACCATGTTCAAGGATGTACAAGCTTCAATGACAGCATGTGATGGGTGCCAACGCTCAGGCAACATCACTTGGAGACATGAGAATCCACTAACCGGGATATTAGAGGTTGAATTATTCGACGTATGGGGCATAGACTTCATGGGACCGTTTCCCGCATCAGGCCCCAACAAGTACATCCTAGTGGCGGTCGATTATGTCTCTAAGTGGGTAGAAGCCGTTGCTACAAGGACTAACGACGCTAAAACCGTGGCTAAGTTCATCAAGACCAACATTTTCCCCAGGTTCGGCGTTCCAAGAGTCCTCATTAGTGATGGTGGTTCTCATTTCATTGAGCGGAGTTTTGAAGCACTTTTGGCTAAGTATGGGGTATCCCATCGGGTGGCAACACCATATCATCCCCAAACCAGTGGCCAGGTTGAAGTTTCAAATAGTCAAAAATAGAGCATATTGGAGAAGATAGTGTCCCGTTCTAGGAAGGATTGGTCTTCCAAATTGGATGACGCTCTATGGGCATACAGGACAGCATACAAGACGCCTCTACGCACCACTCCTTATAATCTAGTGTATGGCAAGGCATGTCATTTACCGGTTGAGATGGAGCATAAAGCATTATGGGCTCTTAAGGAGCTCAACATGAACTTCGACGCGGCAGGAGAAAAAAGATTCATGGACTTGCAAGCATTAGAAGAATTGAGGCTGAAGGCGCACGAAAATGCTGAAATTTACAAAGAGCGCACCAAGCGGTGGCATGATCGGAAATTAGTGCCCAAAACTTATGAAGTTGGCGATAAGGTACTTCTTTTCAACTCTAGACTCCGATTATTCCCAGGGAAGCTTAGGACACGATGGAGTGGGCCATTCGTGGTTCATCGCATCTATCCTCACGGTGCGGTAGAGTTGATCGATAACCAAGGTGTAATCTTCAAAGTTAACGGCCACCGGCTGAAGAAGTTTCACGAGCAACCCGACCCGGATGAAGAGATCAGAGTCACTATGGCTCTTACAACGTCAGACGAGCCACGTAGTACGTCGGGCTGACGACGTTAAAAATAGCGCTTACGGGAGGCAACCCGCTTTAGTATAGACTAGATTTTTCTTTTCTTTTTTTAGATTCTTTTTCCTAGCTTTCTTTTGAGTTCTTTTTAATAGTTTTTAGGATAGAAATTAGGATAAATTTAGAGCTAACAAGATGCAGGAAAAGGGGCTCGAAAATCACTCAAGGAGGTTACGGTGGCTCGTTAACGACCCACCCAGGGTCGTTAACGACCCGGTTCGGCGAACCGACTCGGGCAGGTAAGTTTTATTTCTAACCCTAATCTATCTTCTATCTTCTACCCTATTTCTTACCCTCCCCAGCCGCCACTACCTACCCTCCCTCCTATTTCTACCCCCTTCTATTTAACCCTTCTAAAACCCTCAAAAATCCTACACACAAATCTCAAACTCCAAATCCCCCAACACCTCCACCGAATACTCTCACCACCGATCGGAATCCTTCACTCCACCGACCGTAGGAGACGCCGTCGTTACCGAAGCCCGGAACCCCTTTTTCCCACCGACGAGATCCAAGCTCGTTACTCACCAAATCCAATCTCTTGTTCTTCAATTTCGCGATTTTCCGGTATGATTTCTAAACCCTAACTCTTAATTGCATGATTCATGGTTTTTAGGGTAGAAATTTCATGTCTCGGATTATGTTTATAGAGAGGGTCGATTTGCATGTTTGGATTTTTCTCATGAAACTTTGATTGTGCTTAGTTGTTCTTGATCTTGGGAAGGATATTCATGTTAGATGTCTCCATTGTAAAAATTTGAGTAGAAAAGCATGAATTTTTCTTGTTCTAGTATTAAGTTCAATCTTTGCCATATCAATTTCGGGTAAATTAAAGCATGTTCGGGATGACTAATTGAGCAAGTATGGGGTACATATACCCGATTGTGTGTCTAGTAAATGAGTATAGAGGATTGCATGCTTGATTTATGGCTTGATTTTTACAGTTGATAATACTCGGAATTCTGTGAACTGGCTCTCGGCAGTTCGTTAACGACCCACCCAGGCTCGTTAACGACCCTGCGCAAATTCAAAGTGCAATAACCAGTCCAGATTCGTAAACGACCCAATTGGGTAGTTAACGAATAAATCCGAGGATTATTTCGAGACCAAGTATGGGGTCTCTTGCCTATCTAGTTGAGTGGATCTTATCTTAGAAAAATCATGATTGTTTTGTAGATCCCATGGCAAGTTCAAACAGACCCGCTACCCGAGTTCAGAAGAAGAGAAGAAACCAGAAGTCTCCATCTCCTCCTCGCAGGGACAACGTGATCTTGCGTACTCAAGGGCAAGCGGATCGATACAATGCCATCTTAAACAAAGATCACAATACTCGATGGTTCTCAAGGACGAGTGCCAAGCAAATGGGGATTTATACGGATGTCAAGGAGGCCTTTGCTATTCCCGGTGTACCTCATTTGCTGAAGAAAGAGAGTTTACCACATTTTCCGGCCCTCACATCCGAGTTCCTGGCCACTTTAGAGACGAGTTTCCCATCGAAGACTTCGGCGGGACGCATCCGGTTTAGGCTCGGTAATGTGAGCCGAGAATACACCATGGCGGAGTTCAACGCAATTCTGGAGCTCCCAAACCCTTCTAGAGATTACAGCTTGAAAGAATACAAGGTGACAAGAACTTGGAGCTACATCACCGGGGAGGTTGAACCCTCCGCAGCGGCACTATCCGGGGCAAGCATCATCAACCCCATATTTAGGATCATCCTCCGAGTCCTAGCCGCTACATTCTGGACGAAGAGAGAGCTAAACAGGCCAACAAGGACGGAAGTTGCTTGTCTTCGCACTATCCTTTTTTAGGAGCCCGGCCCTTTGAATTTGGGGTATGAGTGGCTCTACTACATAGAGAAATCAACCAAGTCCAAGGAAGTATGGTGTGGAAACTTGGTTAGTCTTTTGGCTACAAATCTGGGAGTCGACCTTACTTGCTATACGCCGGCTCATGCTCAACTCTTCAACAAAAGCTATTGGTATAGCTCCGGTGTTTTCATCCAAGCCGAGGGAGGGTTCAAAGTGAAAGTGCAAGACCGAATTGTTGTACCAACCCTTGACATGTTGGAGCTACTCTATGTACCAAATTGGTACGAGGTGTGGACGGGTCATGCTTACCCGTTGGAGTCCAAGCCGAAGGATGAGCTTTCACTTAGGCCTTGTGAGACAAGGTTCGAGCGAGAAGGTGAAGAGATGGATGAAGATGAAGATGAAGATGAGGATAACGAGGTAGTTGGAGAAGACACTGAAGAGGTTGACACAGAGGGAGGCACGGAAGAGCTTAACTTCGAGGATGAAGACCTCGACACAGAAGTTTTGGGCACCAACGTCCTCGTTGACCTACCAGGCTCGTTAACGACCATTTCTAGGCTTCTACATATGTTCCTAACGAGGCAGCCAGCTTCGTTAACGAGGTCCCGAGGACAACTACCGACCCTCCGCCAGCTCCTACCGACCCTCATTCCTATGGTCTTATGCCATACAACCCAGTGTTGTACCAAGACCACTTCCAACCTCACTACCCACCACCTCCTCAGCCCGAGTACACTGGATCGAGTATGCCACCACCATGGGCCGAGGATCTTTCTGCTCAGATGCAACAGCTTCACCTCCAGTAGGACCACATTCATAGGAGGATGGATAGATGGGAGACTGTTTATTCCGCTCGCATGTCGATGGAGGATGAGAGGCATCGTCAGAGAGAGGTGGAAGATGCTGAGCGTTGGAGGACGATGTACGACTTCATGGGGAACTTCGAGCACTACTTTCCTCCACCAAACCATTGATTCAGCTTGAAGAAGACGTTTTCCTTGTTTTCCACTTTTGAGACTTTGTAAGTTTTATGGTTTTTCTTTTCTTTTATTTTGTTGTTCCTTTTTCTATTTCTTTCCTTCTTCTTATTTTTCTTACAGTGGGGACACTGTAATTTTAAGTATGGGGTGGGAGAAAGTAGAAAACTTGTTTTCTTTTGTTGCCTTATGTGTTTTATTTTGTTTTGAGTAGTTTTGTTTCATAAACAATAAAAAAATCGAAAAAATAAAAAAATCGAAAAATTTTGAAAAAATCTAAAAAAATAAAAAAAGTTTTAGAATTGATAGATATCCCTTTCTTAGGTTCTATGATGGTAGTTGCTAGCATAATCATATAATGCCTTGCAAGCATGTCTTTGATAGTATAGCCGGATTCTTTTTATAAAATTATTTTTAGAAAGGAATAGCATTTGATGAAATTGAGCACATATACTTTATAGCATAAGTGATGCAATCCAACAAAAATATTGACCTAGTGAGTTATTTTTGCCCTTATAGGGAGAACATCAAAAATCCCTCTTCTTTTATTGTGTGATTTACTCTCTATATGCATATTATCTCTTTGAATTATGATGGTTATCTATTTCTTGGGACCTATATAAGATTTATAGTTCATTACTTGTGAAGCTTAGATGATAGAGAACTTATTTTTATAAGCCCTAATATTCCATATCCTACCTTATCGTTATCCTCTTTTGACAGCCAAGTTGAGCCTTTAAGCCTTTTATTTTTAGCTCCAAAAAATTTTTTCCTATCCGAGATAAGCTTGACCCTATCCGGGGATTAGGACTTAGATTGGAGAGGTATTCTTTGTTGAGTGTAAATAGAAAAGAGAGTGAAATATTATGTTTGGTTTGAAATTAAGGATTATTGGTAAGGGTAGATTGGAAGTCTCTTGATTTTTAAATCATGTAAAAAGAAAGATCTCTTGATAGCAAAAAGATGCACGAAATAAGGTTGAAAGAAAGTTGTTAAAGAAGAAGAGGAGTACACGATGAAGCTCGTTAACGACCCTGAAGTTGTTCGTTAACGAGGCAGCGAAGTTGTTAAAGAAAAAAAAGGGAAAGAAGAAGTTTGAAGTGCATGTGTTTATAGAGATAATATCAGGGATTCTTTTTATTTTTTATAAGGCTTTCTAGGATATATAGGGTGAGTGAATGAGTTTGAGCATAAAGAAAAGTGTGAGTTTGGTAAAGTTGTTCTTATGAGAGTTTTGGTAAGATATGTGAGTTTTTAGGAGTCTTTTTGATTCCCGGATATTATTAGCACCACATGGCCAAAATGTTTCCACGCCTTATTGTTATTACCAAGCCCCATTACAACCCGGCCGAATGGAAGCTTGTATGAAGTTTTTCATTGAGCCTAAGTTCTCTTGATGATTTTTGCTTGTTTTGACAAATCTTGGGTGGAGAGTATTGGTGATATAAGTTCCAATTCTTATGAGTTTTTGTATATTGGATGAGTTGAGAGATTGAATTTATAAACCTAAACACATGAGAGTTGAGAGAAACACATATCCCTTGTGAGGTTGGATTGTATTTTTTTATGTCTATTTGGTGCATATATGTGTGATGACGTTAATAATCATTTGTTATTTTTCTTCTATGTGTTGATGTTGTTTTTTTAGATGATTGCTTGAGGACAAGCAAGTCTAAGTATGGAGTATTTTGATGTTCGTATTTTTGGTATAGTTTTTAGTATGTTTTCTTAGTTTATTAGGATTAGTTTTGATAAGTTTAGGATTAGTTTTATGTGTTTTTGGATGGTTTTGCATATTTTGTGAAAAGTATGGAAGCTACTCCGTTTTATGTATTTTTGTAGGTTTTAGCAAGGAAAAGGTGTTGTTTGAAGCTGAATTTGGAGCGCTATGATGAAGGATGGAGGAATACAAGATGAAGAAGTTGAAGTCTAAATTTTTGAAGCTGAAGTGTTGAAGAAGCCAAGCCTAGGCTCGTTAACGAGGTTGTAAGGGCTCGTTAACGAGGTCACGAGATAAGGTTTTCGAGAGTTTGATTCTATGACTCACCGATCCTGTGCGGGAATTTATTTCCGTGTCGGTAGAGTGTCTTTTTATGATTTTAGGGTTATTATATTAGGTATTTTAGGTCTTGTTATCTTTCTAGATTTTATTTCTATCTTTTAGGATTTTATTTCTATCTTTTTAGGAAAGTTTTTATCTTTTAGCCTTTTTATATTCTTGCCTTATTAGTATAAATAGCCCTCCTATTTTAGCCTAGAAAAGGGAGACGAAGTAGAAAAGTAAGGAGTAGAGAGAAGAGGAAGAGCCGAGATAGAGAGAGGATCGGGAGTCGTGATCGAGATCTCGGTGGACGAAAGTTACCGAGGTCGTTAGTCAATATTTCGGTTCGGTGCTTTGTATTTTTCGGTTTCTTCTGAATTTCTGTAAGACGATATTTCTTATTAATTTGAGTAGTGTTTTGTTTTCAATGATTTCTTTTGTTGAAGTTATTTGTTTCTTAGTTATGAGTAGTGAGTAGTCTTCTTTTCTAGAGTCGGGGTTTAACCCGGCATAGTTATGCATGTTTTGATGAGTAAGATTATGTGTTGAATGCCTTCTATCTATTTATGATTGTTTGTTGTGCTTAGACCTAGATGAAAATCAAGGTGATTTGAGTTTTTAACTTGATTGAGAGAGAAAGTTATAGACTTGAAGGTTGATATTGTTTGAATACGAAAGTTTCAAGCTTTAGATCCAAAACAAGCAATTGAGTGAATTGGTTTATGAAAGTAGATTGATTTACTTGCTAGTCAATGAAAATTGGTAATTTATCTATTTAAAGGCATGATCTTATATTCTTACGCGTTAATATGCATGACTATGTTGTGGTGTCCCTTGTCCTAGATCTTTGTTTTTATTTGAATTCTCTTTAGTGATATTCGTTGTCGAGTTCGTAGACTCGGTACCGAACTGGTTTAGGTCGTTAGTTTTTAGTCTTTTGTTTACGGTGGTTCGTTAACGACCCTGACAACGTCGTTAACGAGGCTGCTTGTGAGTGTTTTGCTTGTTTTGTTTGATTGTTAGTACTCGATAAACAAACAACCTTGCTTCTCGTGTAACGATCCTGACTCCCCTATACTCAGCGGTGTCTTGACTTATAAATTTATTTGTTGTCCCGAGTGAAGGCCCATCCAACAACGCTACAGCAGCAGCATTATCAACAGCAATCTAAAGCACACATAGATTAACTACAGAAAGCACCCCCACCAAATAACGGAAAAGAAACGGATATGGACAGAATAAGGGAAAAAACACACCTGTGCATTAGTGCGGCGTTTACGCCGTTAGACCCGTGGAGGAATCGCACACTGAACATGGCCTAGCAACAACGCAAGACCATCATAAGAATCAGGTGCCAACATGGGCACAACCTAGACATAAATCACGAGCCAGGAAGCACAGCACAAAAAACAAGCACTCAGTAGGGAAGCACTTGGAGGAACAAGTATAAAAGCAAATAAGACGCAGAAGAATACACCGAACCTGTTCAATCAGATTAGAGACAGGAGGCGCGCGAGCAGCGGAAGTAGCTGCATTATCAGCAGCAATCTGAAGCACACATGCAACAACTCACAAATAAATACCTGCCAAATAACACACGAGCGTCAGCAACAACAACAACAACAACAAGGCCATGCACCATACTTGCGAAGAAGAGCGGCGTCTACGACGTGCGCCCCGAGGAGGCAAGGAATGTTGTACAGATCCAGACAAAGCTGCAGGACCAACACAAGAAGCAAGCGCTGCATCAGTTACAACCTGAACAAGGCCAAAAAGAAAAGAACAATTAAGAAGACTAATACATGGGAATTACACAAACGTTGCCAAGCAAAGTAAAACAAACGCAACATACTACAACAAACCTGTTCCATCGGGAGAGAAACAGGAGGCGCGCGAGCCGCGGAAGCAGCTGCATTATCAACGGCAATTTGAAGCACACATATACCAACTCGCAAATAAACACTTGGCAAATAACACACAAGTATCAGCAACGACAACAAGAGGGCCATGCACCATACCTGGAAAGAAGAGTGGCGTCTACGGCGTGCGCCCCGAGGAGGCAAGGAATGTTGTACAGATCCAGACAGAGCTGCAGGCCCAACACAGGAAGCAGGCGCTGCATCAGTTCCAACCTAAAGAAGTCAGAAAAAAATAAAGGGCAGTTGAGAAGAGTAGTACACGGGAATTACAAATACGCTGCCAAGCAAAGTAAATAAAACGCAGCATAATACGCCGAACCTGTTCCACCAGGTGAGAAACAGGAGGCGCGCAAGCCGCGGAAGCAGCTTCATTGTCACCGACAATCTGAAGCATACATATAGCAACTCACAAATAAACACTGAATAAAAAACACAAGGGCATCAGCAACAACAAGAAGAAGGACATGCTCCATACCTGCGAAGAAGAACGGAGCCTACAACATGCACCCCGAGGAGGCAAGGACTGCTGCACAGATCCAGACAGAGCTGCAGGGCCAACACAAGAAGCAGGCAGTGCAACAGTTACAACCTGCAAAAGTCACCAAAACAAAAATGGACAGTTAAGAAGAGTAATACAGAGGAAGTACAAAAACGCTGCGAAGCAAATGTTAAATACTTCACAAAAAGAACACCCTGAGCCAACAAAGACATACCAGATCAGACACATCATGAATACTTCGTTTATGCGAAGCAACAACACCGGCCCGATCAGCAATAGAAGAAGGAGGCAATCAGCTTCCATCAGCGCCACTCTGAAACAAGTGAGGAAACACAATAAGAAAAGGAGGACAACAACCAAGCAAACGCCAGAAACAAGCAAGAAATGCAGGGGCACAGGAAAAATTATACAGCGCACAAGACATAGAGAGACATCAGCCGACCCAGACGAACAACCGACGAGAAAGCTACAATAGAACAACAGAACAATAACACATGTCAATAAATTAGAGAAGAAAATCACAAACATCACCCGACCTAGACGAACAACCGACGACAAAGCTACAATAGAACAACAGAACAATAACACATGTCAATAAATCAGAGCACAGATTCGCCACGACGCTGATAGCAACGAACGAAAAATAAATACCTAGAATCAGTAACATCCAACCCAACACCCCACCCATCGCCCATCAAACAAGGAGGCGACGAGACGCTACCACAGCCCGCATAGAAACGCTCCAACGCATCCTCAATCCTCCATCTCGAAGCCTGAACAAGAAAAGCCAACAACTAAAAAAGGAACAGAGATAAACAGGCCATAAAAAAACACCACAGCACAAGAAATACACTTGAAGAAACCAACGGGCAGCAGCAGGAGTCGAACCAACTGGAACACCGAGGAACTCAACAACCAAGCAACGCTGCGAACTCAGAGACATACCACCCGCCATTGATAACAGACCTACAAGAAGAGAACATACCCAATATGAAAACACAAACACAGAGGCACAGTCAAGGACTCAGAAGATAAAACATCCACTTACAAATGTAATAGCGCCCTAGGGTTTTACCTCAATCACTACAACAATCTCTAAAACTGCAATACATTGTATGAAACCCCGAGAGTCGCAGCTCAAGCGACGACAAACGAAATCAGCGACTCTGACCAACAACAACCTGTTGCAAAACATAACACAAAAGATCAGGATAAACAAGCAGAAACAAGCACACAGTCAGGATGGCACATGCCCTATCGTACAACGGAAACCCTAAACCCCTCTCAAATTCCCTAACACTGTCCGTGTAAACAAACATTCTCCCCAACAAACCCTAAACATAGTACGAGACAAAATTAAACCGAGAATGACAGACCCAGACCATTGGATTCCGATAACGGCCCAATCCCCTCCCATATCGCTCTCTTATTCTCCAAAACAAGCCCTAAGCACTTTACAAAACCATCCCAACAAACCCTAAACATAGTACGAGATGAAATTAAATCGAGAACGACAGACCCAGACCGTTGGATTCCGATAACGACCCAATCCCCTCCCCAATCGCTCTCTTATTCTCTAAAACAAGCCCTAAGCACATTACGAAGCAGGTGGAGATATCAGAGAGGAGCAGCAAAGTCAAGAAAACTCACAGACAGAGGAGCAGAGAAAGGAGAATGAGGAAGAAGAAGAAGAAGAGGAGAGAGAGCAATATAGTGGGAGCCGCGCGTTTTAAGCCGCTGATTAGTCTTACCAATTTTAGCAAAGGGGGGAAATTCTACAATCAACGGTTGACGATTAAAAAATCCGCTACTCATTTATAGTAGTATAGATATAGATGTTCACCTAAGATGGAGATAATAACGACCCTAAATCAATTCTTAGTCATGTACATGCATTAAGAAGGAGAGCGATGGTAATAACAAAAATAAGTTACCTTTTAAGATTAATAAAATAAGTTACCTTTTATTCCATGTCACAAGGATAAAAGGTTGCTGATGCGACCCCCGTTATGGATGCTAGCCAGGAGGCCGACTTGTTCACACTACGCTCGGATGGCCCCGTCACCCGTACCAGGACTCGTGCAATCAAGACCGCGACGCAATCACTTGTGTCGCGACTCACCGCAGGTCACGGCGCGCCCCTCTCCGCGCCGACGCACACGGCCTTATGCGTCCTCGGCGTCGAGGAACCTCAAATTGAGCCATCGGCACCAACCTTCACCACCTTGGCACCGACGGACTCAGCCCTAGCACCGGACCCCGGATCGCCACTTGAGGTTCGAGTGTCTCACACGCCAGCATCCTCGCCAGCACCCTCGCCAGCGCCGTGACGCCTCGCCGTGTCCGTGTCTTGACCTCGCCAGCGCTGCGCCAGCCTTGTCGCGACACTCCGAGCATGGCCACGGACGACCTATCCTTTTTATAGTATTTTTCGCATGTTTTCCACTTTAGAACATTACTATTAGAGTTTTTACATAATAAGTAAGGGTTTATTGGGCCTTGCGCCGATGGACCCCCATATAGCGCCGCTGGGCCTAGTCTGCGCACTAGCCCTAGGCGCGCCTCCTCTAGACTAGGGTTTCTTGTGTTTTTGTTTGTGCCGCCTCTATATAAGGGGGATTTATTGCTTGTTTTCATTCAGCGCACACTTTGGGATTAATATAGTCGAGGGTTTTCTCCTAGTTTTTCCCTAGTGCCATTGCGCCGCCACTATAATTCAATCAAAGTTCTCGTTTTCTCATTGTTCAAGCTTGTTCGTGCCAACTTCGAGTCTTTCAAGCCTTTTGCCGCGTACTTCGAGACCCAATACTCAAACAACGCACCGATCCGTCACATCCCGTAACGAGGGACGCATCAACTGGCATCAGAGCCAAGGTTTGAGTAAGTCTCGTTTCACCCTCTTTCGTTCATTCACACATGTTCATTCCGTTGCATCTAACCCTAGATTCCATTCTCCACTACGTAAACCTCCATCTAGGGTCCGAAATTTTTTTCTTGCTCTCGTTAATTGTTTAAAAAAAATCAGCCTAGTCCTAACTCGCTTGATCTATTGATTTTGGTGAAAATTACTCATTGTCTTTCTAGTTGCTTGCACATTAGGTCTTGTTTTACCGATTTCTACTTTGCATCTTGCATTTTGCTTGCGTTGATTTGTTTAATTGTATTTGTTTGCTCTAGAGGAGAAAACCTAGAGTCGTACTTGCTTCAAAAAAAATACAAAATTGCTTCGACTATCATAGCCAAAATAAGGTAAGGTAGTCGATTGTCTTACAAAAAAAAGAATCTTTGGACGATCACAAGCCAAAATAAGGCAAGATCGATCCAACTTGTGGCTCTAATTTTCGGCAACCATAATCGCTCTTCCATTGCTTGTGGTTTTCGGTTTTGACTTGCCTAAACTTGTGTCTTGCTTTGCATACATTGTTGTTTTCGTAGCCTTTATTGGTAGATCGAGTTGAGTGATCTTAGCCTCGCCAATCCTTGTTCGTGTGGTTTGAACATAAAGGGTCGGCTTGACTTAAGCGAACCGTAAACTCGTTGTCTTTTGCTTGTGAACTTCTTACTGCGATGACTGGTGTGACAATAGGTACCGTCTCGGAGTCAGGCAACGATGACAACAACAATAATAATCTGGCGTCGCAGCCCGCCAACCAAACTTTCTCTCCTGAAGCCATGGCGAGTATACAAGAGCTCGAAAAGCTCTTAGCCGAGAGCCAGGCCCAATCAAAGCACACCGTGCCACCGGCTCATATCCCGCCTCGGAGATCCATGCTAACCCGGGGGTGTCCGCGGACGACGTTGCCAAGGCTCGTGCCAAGGGGAAGCAACATGCTCAGCCTTCGTCTCAATTCGGTACAATAAGTCGGATGGAGTCGATCAAAGAAAGTCGCCACTATGATAAGCACGATGGTGGTCCCCGGACCGTGGATCGCTATCAAATGGCGCGAGATTATCGGGACACACAGGTGTACGACGTATATTCCGGTGAGGAGTAAGACTCCGAGGAGTATAGACGCCAACACACGAGTGGGGATCCCAAGAAGAAAAGCAAAAAGCATAAGTCGCCGGCGTATGTATACGAAACCCCAAAGCGGAAGCATGGGGCCAAGTACTACGACGCCGACACATATAGAATTGAGGATGACCTCGAGCATCAAAGTGCTCGAAGTCCATTTACAGATTTTGAAGATAACTATGAGGAATTTAGTGATTATTCTAACGAATCGTCTTTTGAGCATCCCAATGTGCAAGATCCGGAAGAATTAGACAATCGGCCTTCGGATTGGATCCCACCGCCACGCCTAGCCAAGAACCGAAGGGAATATGACCGAGTCTATGGCTCGGGACGCAAGGATGGCTCGAAGGGAAGGCGCGACAAGGACCGCGACGCACGGCATCCTCGAAGACCCGATGATGGTGACGATCCTGACAATGGAGACGACGATCCGCATAGAGGCCCGCCTCGGCACCGGCGCGATCGGCGCGCACGCTCGCCTCGGCACCGGAGCGCACGACGCGACAACGATCGTCGAGATGCTCGAGATCCACGCCACAACCGCCGTGACATCAAGGTAAAATTCGAACCTTTTTACGGTACTTATGATCCTGATGTGTTTACCGAGTGGTTGCAGGGCACGGAGCACACGCTCCGTCATTTAGGGTATGAAGACGACAAGAAGGTCGAAGTTGTGACCCTGCATTTCCATGGTGCAGCTTGGACATGGTGGAACCGTTTCGAGTCCGAAAGGATTCGGAAAGGCAAACCCCTTATCCGAGAGTGGCATCAACTTGTTTATCTCTTTAAGAAAAGGTACATTCCGGCTGACTACAAAGACAAGATGCACATCGAGATCATGCGCATCAAGCAAGGTTCCATGACGCCGGAGGAGTACTTTGCCAAACTCGAAGACATGTTCTTCAAGGCTGGCATGAGTGTCTAACCTTCGGTTATGAGTACAAGGTTTATTTCGGGATTGAGGCAGTCCATCCAAGATCGGCTCGAGATTTTGCCAATCAAGGATCTCAACAATTTGGTGCACACCGCAATGCAAATCCACAAACAAGAGATGCGCACCAAATCGGGTTGGTCAAACACAAGGTATGCCTCAACTCCTAATCAATCCGATTTTAGTACTAATAAAATTTCTTCTTCTTTGCCAAGTGTTAAGACAGGTTCCCAAGCGAAAACCGAATCCACAAAGGCAATAGCCGCGCCGTGCAATGCCGAGCCAAGTGCCGATCGTGCCCGAGACATGGCGTGCTACAAGTGAGGAGGCCGTGGCCATATAATGCGGAACTGCCCTAACCAGAAGAAAGTGTTGTTCATGGCTCAAGGGGAGCCTTATGAGAGTCAAGATGAAGAGGAAATTGAAGCAACAAGTGAAGGCTCCACCGAGTTGGAATGTGACCCCTCGGATGCAATCGGCATATCCCAGCTCCAACTTGTGACTCGTCGGGCCTTAAGTATGCGAGAGGCACCTAAAACCGATCAACGGGAACAACTTTTTCATACTCGTTGCTTGGTCAATAATGTGTCTTTAAGCGTGATCATAGACTCAGGGAGTTGTGCGAACTTCTTATCCAAGAAAGTGGTGGATCACTTCAACTTGCCAACGACGCCACATCCGCAGCCATTCAAGCTACAATGGATTTCATACGACAGCGGCGATTGGGTTGACAGGCAAGTTATCTTTTCATATTCTATTGGTGCTTATTCTGATTCAATTCTTTGTGATGTAACGCCAATGGACGCCACACACCTCTTGTTGGGGCGCCCATGGCAATACGATCGTCGCGTGCTTCACGTCGGGTATTTGAACACTTACATGTTCAATTACCACGGGAAGCGCGTGACCCTCTTACCAATGTTGCCTAGTGAAGCTCTAAAGGATGAAGCCGAGAGGCAACGACAAAAGGCTAGCGACAGCGGCACCACCGCGCTGAGCACGACGCCTTCGGCGTCTCCAGCGACAAATGCAGATACCGGCGGCGTTTCTGGTGCCAAACCACATCAAAATAGTGTTCAAGATGAACAGTCCCCACAAAATTGGAGCCGAGTCGATAATTTACATCGTGTGGCCTCGGTAACGCGCCGAACGCCGCGGATTTCACCAAACAAGGGCTCCAACAGTTTTCTGAAGATGCTAAGGGAATTTCTGGTGGTAAACCTATTCATTTAGAGTTTCCAATAGATCTGAAGAAAAAACGCCTCGGAGAAGTGAATTTGAGCAAGGGACCGCCGCCAGAGCCTCCTTCGGTCGCGCACCACATCGTTGCAGCGCGAAAACTAGGCTACCAAGAGCTCAAGGACGAATTCACCGGCGTTTCCAAAGCTATGTCCACTCAAAATCCAGCAGCTACAACATACAAAAAAGGCACCCCAGATTCTGCCCTAACGAGTGAAGACGCCGAGCCACCTTTGCTTGGCACGTGCCAGGATTGACTTCTTTTGGCCCGACGTCGCGACATTGATAAATCTATTCAGGGGAGTCTTTCTTGTTTCATTCTTTATCCTTTACTTACTATTTCTAAATCTGTGGAATCTTCACTTCCGTCTTGTATTGTTTCTCTTTTGAAGGAATACGAAGACGTCATGCCGGACGAGCTTCCGAAGGGCTTGCCGCCAATCCGTGGGATCGAGCACAAAATTGACCTCATGCCAGGCACGTCCCTTCCGAATAGAGCAACCTATAGGACTTCACCAAAGGAAACCGCAGAGCTTCAACGGCAGGTTCAAGAGCTTTTGGACAAAGGTTTTGTTAGAGAGTCTTTGAGTCCCTGCGTTGTGCCGGTGATCCTTGTGCCGAAGAAAGATGGTTTGTGGCGCATGTGTGTCGACTGCAGGGCCATTAATCAAATCACAATGAAGTACAGGCACCCAATTCCAAGGCTCGACGACATGCTTGATGAGCTCCACGGCGCCGCCCTATTTTCGAAGATTGATCTCCGGAGCGGATATCACCAAATCCGGATGCATGAAGGCGACGAGTGGAAGACCGCATTCAAAACCAAGCATGGTTTTTACGAATGGCTTGTCATGCCATTTGGCTTGACAAACGCCCCTAGTACTTTTATGCGGTTGATGAATTTTGTTTTTAGAAAATTTATAGGACGTTTTGTCGTCGTGTATTTTGACGACATTTTGGTTTTTTCTAAGGATTTAGAGTCACACGCGAGGCACCTTAGGATGATGTTAGATTGCCTTCGCGAGCATTCTTTGTTTGTAAATTTAGACAAGTGTTCGTTTTGCACGAACACGACGAACTTTCTTGGTTTCGTCGTGTCCAAGGATTGGCTTAGAGTGGATGACGACAAGATCCGCGCCATCTGAGAGTGGCCCACCCCTACGACCCCGAGGATGGTTCGCTTCTTCATAGGGCTCGCATGGTTCCATCGGCGTTTCGTCAAGGACTTTATCGCCGGGCAACTCCATAATCTCACCAAGAAGGCAACCAAAATCAAGTGGATGCCGAATCATGAGGCCGCCTTTCAGGCCTTGAAATCTGCTTTGTGTAGCGCTTCGGTCTTGCAATTGCCAGACTTTACTAAGCGCTTCGAGGTCGAGTGCGACGCCTCTGACTATGGAATAGGCGGCGTACTCCTCGAAGATAGACGCCCCATTGAATACTTTAGTGAAAAACTTACGGGGGCTACTTTAAATTACCCGACGTATGACAAGGAGTTGTACGCACTTATTCGGGTTTTGAAAACATGGTAGCATTACCTTTGGCCTAGCGAATTCGTGATTCACACGGACCACGCCGCCTTAGCGTATCTAAAGAGTCAAACGACTCTCAATCGCCGCCATGCACGATGGGTGGAGTTTATGGAAATATTTTCGTACATCATCGCCCACAAAAAAGGTAAGGAGAACGTCGTGGCAGACGCTCTCTCCCGAAGGTATGTCCTTTTAACTCAACTTCAGGCCAACTTGCTCGGGTTCTCCTTGATTAAGGAGTTATACATGCATGATCAATTTTTTAAACCGATCATGGAGAACCTAGAGCATAATCGAATCCATGAGTCCTTTTTTTTTGGACAATGGATACCTCTACCGAGCCGGGAAGCTTTGCATTCCGACCTCGTCCGTGAGGCATCTATTGCTCAAAGAAGCTCATGATGGCCGAGGCCATTTTGGCATAGCCAAAACCCTAGCAGCACTTCGTGAACACTTTTTCTGGCCACACATGGCATCCGATGTTCACAAGTATTGTCGCGGTTGCGTGTCATGCCAAATTGCTAAATCGAGGTCCCAACCTCATGGCCTCTACACGCCCTTGCCCATTCCGGATACCCCGTGGGAAGATCTCTCCATGGATTTTATCACGGGTCTTCCAATGACAAGGTGTGGTAAAGATTCGATCTTCGTGATTGTGGACTGCTTCTCCAAGATGGCTCACTTCGTGCCATGCAAAGGAAACAACAATGCGACTGAAATCGCAAACTTGTTTTTTGAGCATGTCGTGAAGCTTCATGGTGTGCCTCACACTATTGTTAGTGATTGAGACACAAAATTTTGTAGCCACTTTTGGAGAACGCTTTGGGGAAAGCTAGGGACGCAATTACTGTTTTCTACATCGTATCATCCCCAAACCGATGGTCAAACTGAGGTGACCAATCGGACCTTGGGCACCCTTCTTCGGACGGTGCTCAAACATAACCCACGCCGGTGGGAGGATCTAATACCATTTGTTGAGTTTGCTTACAACAGGTCCAAGCACTCGGCCACGAAGAAGACACCATTTGAGATCGTCTACGGCCTAAACCCGCACTCCCCGATGGATTTAGTCCCTCGGCCCTTGAAGAATGGAGAGCACATCGACGCGGCCAACCGTGTCGATGCCATATGCAAGCTGCATGAGCAGAAAAAACTACAATTAGAGCGTCGGGCAAAGCAGTATGAGGCCCAACATAACAAGGGAAGAAAGCGACTCGTGTTCAACCAAGGGGATCTCGTATGAGTACATCTTTGAAAGGACCGTTTTTCGGACTCTAGGAAAACAAAGCTTCATCAACGAGGAGACAGCCCTTTCAAAGTCTTGGAACGGATCGGGGACAACGTTTATAAAATCGACCTCCCAAGCAAGTATTCGGTGCATTCTACTTTTAATGTCGCTAAACTCTCTCCCTACATCGAGCCTGCATATGAGGAAACGGGGACGTTTCCCGTCCAAGTGGGGGAAGGTGATGCGACCTCCGTTATGGATGCTAGCCAGGAGGCCAACTCGTTCACACTACGCTCGGATGGCCCCGTCACCCGTGCCAGGACTCGTGCAATCCAGACCGCGACGCAATCACTTGTGTCGCGTCTCACCGCAGGTCACGGCGCGCCCCTCTCCGCGCCGACGCACACGGCCTTGTGTGTCCTCGGCGTCGAGGAACCTCAAATTGAGCCATCGGCACCAACCTTCACCACCTTGGCACCGACGGACTCAGCCCTAGCACCGGACCCCAGATCGCAACTTGAGGTTCGAGTGCCCCACACGCCAGCGTCCTCGCCAGCGCCGTGACGCCTCGCCGTATCTGTGTCATGACCTCGCCAGCGCCGCGCCAGCCTTGTCGCGGCACTCCAAGCATGGCCACGGACGACCTATCCTTTTTATAGTATTTTTCGCATGTTTTCCACTTTAGAACATTACTATTACAGTTTTTACATAGTAAGTAAGGGTTTATTGGGCCTTGCGTCGATGGACCCCCATATAGCGCCGTTGGGCCTAGTCTGCGCACTAGCCCTAGGCGTGCCGCCTCTAGACTAGGGTTTCTTGTGTTTTTGTTTGTGCCGCCTCTATATAAGGGGGGTTTATTGCTTGTTTTCATTCAGCGCACACTTTGGGATTAATATAGTCGAGGGTTTTCTCCTAGTTTTTCCCTAGTGCCATTGCGCCGCCACTATAATTCAATCAAAGTTCTCGTTTTCTCATTGTTCAAGCTTGTTTGTGCCAACTTCGAGTCTTTCAGGCCTTCCGCCGCGTACTTCGAGACCCAATACTCAAACAACGCACCGATCCGTCGCATCCCGTAACGAGGGACGCATCAGTTGCCACGGGTGGTTTCAGCATAGGAAATCAATGCAGGTTTATATTCAAAACCCTTTCACCCTATAATTTGATGTGTGGCAACAAAAAGTAGCTAAAAAAAAGAATCAGCTAGTGTCCAATAAGCCTTGTATTCTTGCTGACATGACCTTTGAAACAACAAAGGAAACTAAATGCTTATAATCAAACCCAAACCCAGTCCAGCATTTGAAATGCAAAAAAGAAATTGAAGAAAAAAGAGGCAAAGATAATGTATACAAGGGAAGGGGACAACAAATTAGTAGAGCAACTAACAATACTTTATGATGGGGAGGCTCACTATGGAAATCAAATACTATAAAAAGGACTCCATCATTGGGCAACAAATCAACTATCAAACACAAACTCAAGAAATCAACATAAAGGTGCCCTCAAATCCTATATCACATTTGAAGAACAAAATCAACGATCTTGTGACTGATCATGTGAATGACAAATGAGAAACTTGATAAAGCAGTAGTTGTAGTATGAAGTTCCGACACCTGTACGGACCAAAGTGTTGTTCCTTCTCGATTGGGCTCTTCCTTGCTTGCATAATCAAACATAAGCCAACATAAAAGCCCACAACACACCAGCACAATCAAATTAAAACAAACTGCAAACCTAAATTTGAACTTGTAAGTTGTAAAAGAACGAAACACCAATGCGAAACTGAAATACATATACCGAACCTTTTCACGATTACACTTTTTTACTCAAAATTAAGAGCACAAAACACATCAGACTAGGGCTAAATGTAGTTAAGAGGGATTGAAGAAAAGACAGAAACCCTTGCATTACCTTATGTTAAACGGAAGTAGCAACTCAGAGCGCGTAGACACCAAACGCTGCGCCGACGAAATCCTTCCCAGACCTGGTGGCTAGTCGAAGCCTAGCGATTCCGACAACTCCGATCGGGACATGAACCGTCAGCACCTTCCTTTACAAATTTTAGGGCGGAGTTGGAGATTAGCGTTTTCAATCGGTGCCCTCTTCTGGGCATCGCCAATCGGTGCCCTCCTTTCCTCTCGTATTCGCTTGCAGCTTATTCTTTCATAAGTAGCGGGGATTCCGTCACTCTTCGCCGCTCTCTTTCACTACTATTTGGTGTCTCTAAACGCTTTTCACTCCGGCGAGCTTTATTTCCACTGGCACTGCGTCGCTATCCTTACTGGTATTTCACTATTTTTCCACTCTGTTTTGTCTCATCTTTCTCCCCCCTTTGTTGCCTTCTGATTTTGATGCCCTTAGTTCTGATTGTAATTTGGTTTATTCCGGCCATCGATTTGTCTGTTTGGGCTAATGTGATTTACAGATAGGACTTGGTGCTCAAAGATTTAGGTTTTAGAGCAAAATTGTTCGTTTGTTGATCTGCAATATAATTAGCATCTTTCGTTTTTGAGTTTAAGGTTGTGTGTGGTTGATATCAGTGTTTTTTTTTTTTTTTTGAACGATGGTAATTCGATTGCATCTGGTCACTTTAGTGACTGCTCATTTTTAAAATCCTACGTTATGCTAATTTAAGACAATGAGGAGTATATGCAGGCCACCACTTGTTCTATTCAGGACTCTCTCTTTTCCTTCCTTCCGCTTCAACTCTTCACCCTTCATCGCTTCCATGGCTTCCAACTCCGACAATAATAAAGCCACCTCCCCTCCCGACAACACGTCCATTTCCCCATCTTCAGCCATTGATTTCCTCACTCTATGCCATCGTCTCAAGGTTACCTCTCACTTTCTCCTTCATCTTTCTTCTTCTTTTGCAGTTATCCCTGAAATGGCTCGTTTTTTTAACTCATCCTCCAATTTCCTGTAGACTACCAAAAGAGCAGGGTGGGTGAAGAGGAACGTTGACAACCCCGAATCTATTTCTGATCATATGTACCGGATGGGGTTAATGGCTCTCATTTCTGCCGATTTGCCCGGTTTGGATCGGGACAAGTATGAACTTTCTGGCTTTTTTCTCCCCTTTTCAAATTAGGTTTTTTTCTTTTTTACCGTATGGGTTCTGATTATTGTTTGTCGTCATTCTGATGTTAAATCCTTATTGGGTTGCTATTTTTTAATTCTGAATGCAGGTGCATAAAAATGACCATTGTTCACGACCTCGCTGAAGGTGAGTGGATTGAGATTCTTCTCTCTTCTTTAACCTCTAGTTTTTACTTGCTTTTCAAATTGGGTATTTTCTTAAATACAACTTTTTGCAAGTGATGGAATAGATACGAGGACTTATGTTTTGTAAATACGCTGATAATGTAACTAGTGCTGATGAGTTAATTGATAATACCTAGTAGAGGCATATTGCAGTAACTCATAAGGTGATATTGATAATGTGTTGTAAGGAAGTCTATAACTGTAAACTGTGTGTTGCCAAACACACCCTAAGTGGGCTACATGGTGCATTTAAGGGGAATGTCACATTTTGATTACATTTTATAGAGCCTTGGGCATCATTTTGCTTCCATTTCTATTTTGTGTTTGATTCGTCCTACAACATTTGAATTTGAAGCAATTTTTCACAAACTTTTGTTTGGCAGCCATTGTTGGAGACATTACTCCTCTTGATGGTGTTTCGAAGGAAGAAAAGAATCGCAGGGAACAAGAAGCAATTAACACTATGTGCAGTATGCTTGGTGGTGGGCCTAGAGGTACTTTCTGTTTTCCAGCAAGTAGAATATAAATTCCTTAACCTGCTTAATGGAAAACATTGTGGGCGCTGAATTTTACTTAGCAGCTTGCATCACAGATCACCTAATAATATATGTATACTGCAGCCAAAGAGATTCATGATCTGTGGTTGGAATATGAGGCAAATTCTTCACCAGAGGCAAAGGTTGTGAAGGATTTTGACAAAGTGCGTAAACTACTTTTCTTGCTTCTATCAGTTCCGATCACCTTTCAATGCTTTTCTCTTATAAATTCTATAAGTATACAGCTTTTGATGCACAATCTGGAACCAGAGAAAATGTTCTCCCTGCGCCCCTCAAATGCACAATTAGAGTTTCTTTTCTGATAAGTAATTACTGATGCTAGCAAATGCTGTAATGCAACTGACTTTTGTGGTTCCATGCAGCTATTTATCACTGATTTTGGTAAATCTTCATGTACTAGCTTTGGTATTATTCAACTAGAAGTTATGTTTTGTGGTATTAAAGAGTATTCTGAATAACCCCATATAAATCAGAGTTCTATGAGCTTTAGCTTTAGTCAAGGATTGCAATTTCGTTCTTTGAGAAACTTGAACAGCTTCTCAATATGTGTGATTTTGCTGATTCTGAAGCAGATAGAAATAAATGAAAACGAGACAAACATATGTGGCTAAATTCCAAAAAAAAAACATATTGGGTCTTGTCCAATTCACTTAGAATTTAGAAACCATGCAATTTATTATGATATTGATCCTTTTTCTCCTTTGTATGGTACTGAAAATTCCTTTGTATCTTTATTTAGGCTGAGATGATACTTCAAGCATCAGAGTATGAAAATGGTAAGATTTATCTTTGATATATTTCACCCACTCCCCTCTCTCCTTAAGGAGAAGTGGAAACGAACAAGACATTTGTTGGCTTCATGTTTAGGCCAAAACTTTGACTTAGTCTTTGAGAAGATACATTTGCAGCATCTTCCTTAATCTTTGGCACCAAGTTGCTCCTTCTAGACATCATACTGATTTGTTTTTTTGATATTCATATATGGAATAGACTAAAATATTTTAAATTACCTAGGTTAGACTTCTTGTTAAACATTTTGAACTTGAAAAGGTATGCTTGGGTGGTTCTATGCTTCCTTTGATCATATGCGACAGATGGTTTATTACTTGATGTCATACCATTTAATCAAGTTAGCTACTTGTGATTATAAATTTGAAACTCATATTATCTCTTTTGGTATTGTTCAGCTCAAGGAAAGGATCTGGACGAGTTTTTCCAATCAACTACTGGTA
The DNA here is from genome assembly GCA_964016875.1 of Fallopia convolvulus. Lineage (NCBI taxonomy): Eukaryota > Viridiplantae > Streptophyta > Magnoliopsida > Caryophyllales > Polygonaceae > Fallopia > Fallopia convolvulus. The sequence goes on along the minus strand of OZ024721.1, from coordinate 32,590,437 downwards.
GGATATTTATGTTTTAGAAGTTTTGCCTCGGATAATTTTGTCCCCACCCCCTGTCTATGATTTTACATATATGTGAAGAGAGTATCAATCCCATTGGAAAGCTAATAGGGTAAAAACTTGTTAGTTTGTCACTGATCAGTGATCACCATGTATTGCAGGGAAATTTCAGACAGAGCATGGGCTTCGGAGATTCAAAAGAGAAGAAAAGGGCACTAAAGTTTATTTTCCATCCTAAAGTCTCACTATCTTATTTTGTGAGTAGTCTATTATAGACTTATAGTTACTGGATAAAGCTAAAGATGACTTTTATTATGCCATTTCATCTTACTATTCAGATTAGAAATATGTAGTATGATTAGGGGTGGCAATTCGGTAAATCGGTCGGATTTCGGTTGGGTTATTCGGATTTCGAATCATTCGGATTTCGATCAGTATCGGGTATGATCGGTAATCGGGTATTTCGGGTCAGGTCGGATGTGTAAATTTTCGGTTACATCGGGGTTATCGGTCAAGCAAATCCGGATTTCAGTTTAGTCGGTTTCGGGTTGAGTCAGTTTTTGCAATTTTCGATTGAATCGGGTTTCGGTTGAATCGGATTTCGGTTAAATCAGTTCGGTTAAATCGGTGTTCGGTTAAATCAAATTTTGATTGAATTAGGTCTTGACTGAATTTTGGTTGAAATCGATATTAAGAGTTCAAATTAACTGTATTTTAAGTGATAAAAGTTATATGATTTAATGAATGGGCCATGATAATATTAATAATTGTTGTATTTATAATATAGTATTTGAATTTGAATTTGAATTTGAGTTTTTAAAGATGAAATTTACCACTTGTATAATAAATCAATTAATATTTGACCGAAAAAGTCAATCAAATTAATAGATAATCACAATTTGCAAATTCATAAGATACAATCATACAATTTTCATAAATCACAAGTAAAGATTATATGTTATTAAACATATGTAAGATTTTATATTCATAAAAAAATCTTATGATATTGCAATCAACTAATTACATGTTACAAATAATGATTATATGATGTTATACCCCAATAATTTAAAATGATCTTAGTTCACAAATATTAATTTTATAGTCACATACAATTTCAAGATCATATACATAAATAAATAAAATCTTTACATTTTATTGAAGAAATATATCTTTTGTGATGAATAATAATATTGGAATCCATGACTATATGAGACTATGGTAAGTAGTTCTAAAGTTATTAAAATATTCAATCATCATCACTATATATTAAAGAGAAGGTTAAAATAATATATAAAATGATTCCATATTAAAATATATCATTTATTTTTTTTAAATCAAATTGACTAGTTGAAATTTAATCGAATTATTTCTAAATATTTATATTTATATATATTAAAAAATTATATTTATTTTATTTTGGGATAATATTATTTTTTAGTTAAGAATATAAGATATATATAATTCTTAAAAAAATCCTTTCTTATATCAATTTTTAATGATTAATTTTAGAAACGGTAGTTTTTTTAGATAAGATATGTATAGTTTTTCTAAAATATTCTTGTTTATATCATCAGTTTGATCAAAATTTAACAAGTAAAAATACATAATACAATAATTTTATAAAATTTCGTAAAAGATGCGAGAACTAATACTATGTTATAACTAAATGATTATTCGATCTCTTATATTCATATGATCTTGTATACTAATAACATATAAGATCTTATATTCTATCAACCAATTGTTTTGACAACTCAAAACATAAATATTATAAAATCTCATCTTGATTTTGGTATAACTATGATAAATAATTGAATACAGACATAAATAAATAAAATATTTTTTCATTTGATAAATATTTTTTTTTGTGAAGAATAATGATATTGGTGTGTATGAATTGTGAGATTATGATCAATATAGTTCTAAAAGTTATTAAAATGATTTCAATCAAATATTCCAATAATTATCTCATATCTTATATTTACATGATCTTATACATTAATCATAAATAAGATCTTATATTATTTTGGAAACTAAAAACATAAAATATAAAATACCATATTGATATTAGTATAACTATCATAATACACATAAATAAATAAGATCTTAATAGACTATTATTAAATAAATATAGCTTTTTGTGAGGAATGATGATATCTACCTAATACATTATAAAACAGAAACCATGTCTGTTGAAAAAATTGCGCAACGTGACATTATTAGAATAAAAATAATGTCAAACTTTTAAATAATAACTTGTACTATTATTCATTTTATACATCCATATCTTTTAACTATATGTTGATATTTTGAAATATAATAAACTATCTATAGAATATATGATGTAGTTTAGTATAAATGAGTACATCTACATAAATTTTAATAAATTAACATTAAAAACTATTTTAATAAGTTATATTATCATTGCTAAATTTCCTACCCTAAACCCTAAACCCTAAAAGATAAGAACTCAAATACATAACCTTAGTCAACTAGTTGGTATCTAATAATCGGGTTCGGGTTGTTTCGGGTTTAATCGGGTTCGGATTATTTCGGTTTTCGGATACAATCGGTTCGGGTACAATCGGGTTCGGGTATGTATCGGGTTGGTCTTTTCGGATATAATCGGTTTCGGTTGCTTTTTTAAACGAGTTGCTTTCGGGTTCGGATTAGAATCGATCAGATCGGGTCAGTTTCAGATTTCATTTTGTAATTTTTTCCGGATAGCGTCGGTTCTCGAATCGGGTTGTTCGGTCGGTTATTTCGAATCGGATCAGAATTTGCCACCTTTAAGTATGATTGTAATGGTAGTAGTCTATTTGAACCCACTTTATTTGACTTAGAGAGTGGGAAGTTGTAGTGGAATCAGTGATTCAGGAGCTTAAAAACACTGTTTTTGCTCAACTGTTGTTGATTACATTATATAATGTTGCAGTGTACAAGACTACAAGGGGTCCTAAGGTGGGTTGGGCTTCTTAAAATGGGCTTTTGAGCTTGTGCCAGAGACAAGAAGATGATGAACCCAACAGGCACCTAAGTTTATGAAAGATAGATACAGATATCATCCCTATTTCATTTCTTGTGCTTTGGTCTACTTCTAGATTATCGAGTTGGAAAAGAAAGAAGATAATATAGAAGTTGTTGATGAACATACTGGAAAGCGTTAAAATACAAACTATGCAGCAATAATAATTAGCAGAATACATATACAAACACATCATCTTTGATCAATTGGTCACTTAAACACCTCACTTTTGAAAATGTTCGATTGAATAATTGAATTATACACATTACAACCTATTACACACCTATTTGATCAGAAACTTTGTCGTGCATAACACGCGTGCCATATCAAAGTGCCACACAATATCTTTTGGTAATAAAGAAAAAAAAATTAAAACTTATGCCACATCATTAGTAAACTTTCCACATTAATTTTTTTAGCCGAAACTTCCCACGCTAATTAATTGCCTCAAATAACAACATTAAATTAAAAATAAAATAATTAATTGCCCCCTATTAACTTATAAACCAGTCATTGTTTAATAAAATCAAAAGGTAAAATAATGTAAAAACAATAAGAAAATGGGAGAAAAGAAAACAAAAATCCAAATTTCCAATTAAATTGTATCCGTAGAAATCAATCCTTAATTCCTTTCTCCTTCAACCTATGCCGCCTCCCCACCATTTCAGCCCACCGCCTTTAAAATCTCGAGCGACTTCTAGTTCTAGATCTAGACCTACCTTCCCTTCTTTTCTTGTTCTCTCAGATCTAGATCCGAGTTCCCTTCTTTTCTTGTTTATATCTAGAGAAATAATTCGGGAGAGAGAACGACACACTCGGGAGAGAATGACGAACTTGGGAGAAAGAGTTTGAATTCTTCACCTCCGGTGGGACAGAACGACGAACTCGGGATAAAGAATTCAAAATCTTCACCGCCGGTAGGACATAATGATGAACTCGGGAGAAAGAATTCGAAATCTTCATCGCCGACATATCTTCTCTGCCTCGATGTTGGCCCTAAGAAGGAACCAGAACAAGAACCATAGAAAGGATTAGGACGGAACGACGGATCTCGGGACAAAGAATTCGTCTTTACTGCAGGCATATCTTCTCTACATCAATGTTACATTTATACAGTAAAGTGAAAGTATAAAGAAAAAGAAAAAAAGGGAAAAGGGGAAAAAAAGAAAGAAAAAAAGAAAAGAAAAAGAAAAAAGAAAAATATGAAAAAAGAAAAAGAAAACAAATTTGTGCCAAGTAGGATCCAGGTCAATGTCACATTTTTCTTTACTATTCTCTTTAACAAAATAAAGCAAAAAGGCATTCGTTGAATGTTTTACTGCACTATTGACAAATCCATTTGTAGGCTTTAGATATAAAATTAACCCTATTAAATTGAGTCTCAAATAAGGTGAACAAGAAAATAAAAAAAGTTTCTTTAACCTCCTTTCCTCTCTCCTGGATATTGTGGTACAAATTCCACTTCGTAAGCCTGGATGAGAATGTGTGGTGCTCATATTGGTAATAGGCTACTGGCTGACTCATATTTGAAGCAACTAGCACAGGCACAAACCTAGGGTGGTCCCGCCCCCCTAAAAAATAAAAAATAATAAAAATAAGGTAAATTTAATATAAAAAATTAAAAAATAAGATAAATTTAGTAATAAATTTATTACATTAAGGTAATTTAACTCACTCAAATTTTTTTTGATGAAAATTAGCCCCTATAATATAAAATCCTACAAAAGAGCAACATGGTGCTGAATCGCAACTTATATATGCTGAATAAAGATTTAAGGAAAAAAATAAAAGAAAAACAGCAATCGATCATTTGACACGAAAATTTTGGCCTAATGGGGTTTAGAAACATTGAACAATAATCCAATATTGATTCATTTATTGCAGGAGTTCAAAATAACCCATATACTATATGATTATTTAGTCTGGTGGGATACCGGCCGGCGTTGAACGCCATGTTGCTCTTTTTCAGCCTGCAATGCGAGCAATCCTATCTACTCGGACGTTAGTATCGTTCGGTGATTTTTTGTTTTGAAATCCAATCCTTGATTTTTTTAATAAAAAAATATGATAAGCTGATTTTGGATTACCTAGATTTGGGCATTCATACAATTAAATTGAGTATTTAGTCTTTTTTTTTATTGGGCATTGATGAAAACACATTTTTAGGGGCATGGCTCAAATTTGATTTGTTAGTTTTTTGGTAAATATTTATATGATTAAAAGATTATTTCCTAATCTAAAAGATAACAAAAATTGTTAGTTAATATATGAAGATATGAATAAATAATGAGCCAAATAAATAACCACAGTAAAGGAAGTTTAAAACAAACTCTACACTTTCAATTTTATTAACTATGTACATCTCAATTAAAGATTGGCAAACCGTTCTCTCTCTCGCAAATGGCCAAGATTGAAACATATGAGATTTGAGTAGTTAGGGATAGAATTGAATTGAAATTTCGTGTGGTTTGCTATATAAACACGAAATCTTATATCTTTTACTCGTAATCCTTTCCAAAAGAACACCATTTGTTAGTTGTGTGATTCCTCATATTTTCATCAAAATCACCCTTGTATCCCATCAGATCAGAATATATGATCATATCCATAATGATAAATCGTAAACCCTAAAAGGAGAAAGACAAAAAAAAAGAGAAGAAGCCCAAAATCAAAATAGCCTAACAATCACAAAATTGCCACCCAACCGAGTTCTCCGGGTTTAACAGGTATTGCTTATTTTTTCAATTTAGAATCAGAACAACATATATAATTCTACTCAAAATCTCCAAGCTTTAACACGGTTTACAGCCTTATAGTCTATAGACTAACAATTGATTGTGTTCTGATTAATTCTACTCAAAACCACACGGATGTTCTTGGCCATTTCAATGTTAACAGTGATGGTAAAATCTTCTCATCGGAGTTGAGATCCATCATATTCAGCCTCAGTTAGACCCTTTGATACATAAGTTCAAATCTCGAGCATATATATAATCATCCATGTGATGGTGGTCATGGACAACCTTAATGGAGATTAAACTTGTTTCGGCAACCCTATGTCGGCAAGTTCGACCGCAACTGAGAAAGTGAAGGAGTTCGGATGGGGAGAATGAAACTCTAGTTATGGTGAATGAGATTGAAACATTTGCATAAATGAGATAAAATTGATATGATATTATAATATGGCGTGTTAATGAAATATAAGTGATGTGATAAATATTGACACATGGCATATGACATGTAATTGATGTGGCAATAAATAATATGACATGTAAAAAAAACTATATGACGTGTAAAAAAAATATATGACGTGTAATTATTATTGGAGTAGTGAAATTTTGACATGTATCAAAATCATATGTGGCGTAATGTAGAATCGTCATGTGGCAAAATCTGATGTGGTGCAATGTAGTGGTTCGAATCCTTAGCGGTTTTAATTATATATATATATATATATATCTTATTAAGAAGTCGCTATATCGAACAACGACTATAATCCGAGCAATGAAAATTAGTCTATGGCTCCGTTCGGTGCTTCAAGCCTGATATGAGTTGATGTTGATGTTGATGCTGATTCGGTGATTGATGCTGATTTTACTAGTTGATTTTAGGGGTTGAAATTATTAGCTTATTTTTATAAAAAAATATGTAGGTGTTCGGTAGATAGAGTTGATTGAGACTGATTTTATAAAAAGATGATGTAAAATTACCAAAATGGGTATATTTATAAATATCCACATTTTAGAGATTTTTTTTTTAAATTGAATTTGGAGGGCATTAGAAGGAAAAAACACAATAAGGTCGTATAAGCTTGTATAAGCTCGGAGGGGGGAGTTGATTTTTTGTCCAAGATTTCAACTCCCATTAGCTTGTATAAGCTCTTGTAAGCTCCCTCAACTCCCAACGCCGAACACCATCTCAGAACTTTATTTTTTTACCATAAGCTTGAATAAAGCTGTATAAGCTCAAAATAAAGCCCGCCGAACGGACCCTATGTCCAATTTTTTTTAAACGAGCCTATTTTAAGAAAACAAAGTTGCAAATTAAAGAGCCTACGTGGGAAAAAAATCCCAAAAATTCAGCATCGAAGAAAAAGTCTCTAAAAAATGGTTAAAAGCGCGATTCAAGTCGTAAAATCGTACGATTTTATGATCCAAACTCAAGTGGTGATTTAAATTAGTGTGAAAAATCGTTTTTTCATCAGAATTGCAATAGAATCGTACAGAATCGTAAAATCGTAAGATTTTGTAGGTTTTATGTATAAAACTCAACAAGAAGGCTAAGTTCTTCTAAAAACAAGCAAATGGCCTAAATTAAGCTATTATAACTTTATAGATCTTGCATTTGATATGAAAAAATTTCACAAAAGTATTCTATATTTTTTTATTTTTAATAAAATACGCGTTTTCTTACAAAATCCACTCTTATTTTTTTCATATTTTTAAATCCTTTACAAACCCAAACCCACACATAATTTATTTATTTTTTCATACAATTAATAAAAAATTATTATTTTTTTCACAAAATCACTCATAATATAAGTTATTTTTCAAAAAGCGCACCCACAATTTGAGTTTTTTTAATAATAATACTACATTTTTACACTTAAAAAACCCACATCTTCTAGTATTATAAAACATTTCTCTCATATATACGTGCTTTGTGAATAAAATATGATCAATTTTAAAATTTTATTACCCTATATTATTGTAAATTTTCATGAAACAACCATACTTTTTTTTTCTTTTTTTTTTCACCTACTACCAATTTTTTTTAAATATTCATATTTATTTATAATGTAAAATCTTACAATTGATCCATAAGACCTATCACAATCCGATTCTAAAATCCCGATTTTAAGCCTTCCGGCATTTGGTTCAACGGTTAAGCCTTTGGGTAGTGCCCCGAGGTCACTGTTTCGAACCTCACGGGCAGCGATTTGCCCATTTCTCACTAAAATTGGTTAGTAACAAGTTCTCATCCCTAGTGGATGCTCTAGCCGAGCCCAAATAATCCTTGTGGCGACCCTAGTCCTTTGATTCAAATCCTTTGTCCCAACAATATGTTCCAACTTCATGTCCCACGTTCCTCATTGGACCACGTGGATAATTTTGTCATATCATCAATTTTTCCCAATTTCAGAAATTTAGGTTCAAAGCATGTAACTGCATTTTAATTTTAATTATGAAATCCCTCGAAACGGTAACTCAAGTAATTTTATCGTCAACCGTCATCGGTGCCTCCAATTGGTTGCTCTTCACTTCACGCCCACACCGGCCACCCATTTGTCACCATCGCCTTCTTCTTGATAGTTTGGCCGTCACTTCATGCCGATGCCACCCACTTGCAACGCCGACGTCCGAGAGGTTGAAATCTCTCCCGTTGAAGCGAGTACTTGACGACACGGTGGGACGAGGGAATGAGTGACGGAGAAAGAGAAACAATTATCCACGGGGAGGAAAAAGCGATGGTAGAACTGGCGCTGGCGGAGAAAGAGCAACCAATGGTGGCGCTGGTAGCTTAGTGGGATGACGGAAGGAGCGATGGAGCGTGACCGTCATTTGAAGCGAGAAATAAGCGACGGGGAAGAAAGTGTAGGTGTCTTGGACTCTTACTTCGTAGTTCCCACCGAAGATCTTGTATCTGCTGGTACTAAGGGAACAGTGCGTTGTTGAAGCCGTGAAGTTCCTCTTCGTGGATGTAGTTGAAGACGACTCTTCAGTAGATCAATCATATGCAATACTTGATATAGGTTTGAATCACATAGAAACGCTTTCCGAAATCAATATTTCGCCCCCTACATAGCCTTGGGGAATCCATGAAATTTAAAGTGAGATAAGACAAACCAACCGATCTCTAACAAGGCTCATGAAAGAGATCGAACCTTAGAGTTCATGTAAAATGGATATTAGACTCTATTTGAAGTTCAATCATGGAGAGAGACGCTCTCCTCTGATTATGTGAACCAACAACCACTCGACACTACCAATAGCCATTTATATAGGCAAAGGAAAGCAGTTTTAGGGAACGGTTAACAACAGTTACCGGCGGTTACTAGAAATTAACAGAGGTTACCAAGTGCCACGAAAGGTTATCATCAATAACCCATGTCACCCATCAATTATTAAGTCATTAAGGAAGTTAGAATGCAGTTATACAACGGTTTACAAGACGGTTATCAAGAATTAACACGTGTTGAATTTCTAGTCATGCGTTAGAGAACTATTGTTCCCACTCAGGTGAACCACTGTTCCCGCCAAGGGAACAGACATTGTTCCCTCCAACAGGGAACAGATTCATTGTTCCCTTTCAGGAACAACGCCTATTGTTCATCCTCAATGTTGTATATAGAATTCTTGTCTTAAAGACACGTTTCCCTCTTATGGATATAGTTCCATCACTAACTTCTCCTTAATGTTTCCCTCTAGACCTCAACTATGCTTACACGAGCGCGCACTCTATACACCCAAACCCGTGACATAGAAAAGTAAGATCTCATAGTGTCCTATGAACCCCAATCACACTAAAAGGCATTGTTCTCATATAGGGAACAATCACTTGATGACACTAAAATCACCAACAATCCTCCCCCATTTTAGTGTAATCCTTGATTCATAAAATAAGCAAGCTTTTATCCCAAACTCATGCATAAGCGAAAATGTCGATAACGATTGAATTTCCGCTTTAGTGTAGTTACACATTTCAAACACCTCGGAATCATGGTGTCCTAACGATTGAACCAATCAACCACTTTAGATGCATGAAGATAACACACACATACAACCTTCGTTACATCTCTTAAGTTTTACTTAACTCTATTAAAGGCCTCGAGTCCATATCTATTCATGAACGTATGTGAAGCCAACCCGGAGCTTCATGAACTGGCCAAACCTCACGTCCATATAGGTAGATCCTTTAATTGTGCACCTACAATTGTAACACCCCTATTTTACAACATTGGGTATTACCGCCAGTGACCTCGGACTTTCCCGTCCAAAGTCACCCAAGGCTTTTAGAATGATATTGAACTCATACAAATGCGGAAAATTAACACAAATGTTACATAAATAAACTGATGCTCACGAATGAGACTTGATTCTTTAATTGAAGATGAAATTGACCAAAAGTGGAATTTTATTTATTGATAAGAACTTTCGTTCATTACATTGAGCGTCGTTTTACAAAAGATGTAGCAGCGGAAAGTAAAGCCGTTTAAAAAGGGTTTAAAATACGTAATCTATAATTACAAGAATGTTTTCCCAAGACAACTCATGTGATGATGATTTGCTTGGTTTTAAAAAAAAAGGGAAGAGCTAGTGCACTATCTTCGGAATGCCTTGCTCTTATGAGAATTCCTTCCTTCCTTCGATGTCGTCTTGCCTTGACCTTCAATCCTCGCCTAACGTTTCTTGAACCTTCTTGACTTTGTCTTCAAATCTTCGGTGTACATTCCTACAGTCTGGCATTTTATGTGCATTGGGCACTTATCTTATATCGTGATGAGAAGTCATTTATTATCTTTAATAATTTTTAGAAAGGGGAGTGGGGGCTCGTATGGCCCGATCCACCAAGAGAAACCCAGTTTCCCGCCACTTAGCTAGAGTGCGCTCGTCCCTCCTTGCAATCGGAGCGGACTGGATCAAGATCCTGAAAGTCGTACTTCAAACACGTAGGCATTACGACTTAGAAAGTTATATAGAGGCGTCGGCTACTTCCAAGCCCCTCACTAGTTTGTTCGACATTGACCTCTTAACGAGGCCGTAAACAATCAAGGCCACAACCAAACTAGCATGAATAATCCTATCAATAATAAAGAGCGAACTATACTAACAATGGGGTCGTTATATCTAACAATCGATATTTCCTAGGTTCCATTTGTTACTTAGCACACAAGTTGTTCCCAACATCGAGAATTTCACGGAGATAAATATATAAGGTTACAAGGGGAAATTCCACTTGCCTTAGCTTTTACGATTGTGTACGAACGAACGAACGGAAATCGTTGACTTTACTCGGAACGAAGACTCGACCTATCGACACGAGAGGTACGAATGAACTTTAATAAGAATTTCTTTAATTCTTCTAAAGTTTTAACTATCTCTTATATTCTTTTTTTATAAGAGAATTAATTACTAAATTATTATAATAATAATTTAGGTGGAGATGAATAAAATAATAATATTCCTTATTATTGTTTTATATTGGTAATATCCTTGTATTTCTTATAAATTCTTATTCTTAATATTCAAACATTTTCATTCTTGAAAACCAATAATTTCCTTAATTAATTTATTAGAATATTCTTTTAATTTCACTTGCTAATTTCTTAATATAAATAAGTAAGGACAACCTTATAAAAGCATATGATATAATATTCAACCTAAAAAAGGTATATTGAAATTTATAATATTCTTAGGATTATAAAAGTCCGTTATATCCTTATTAAAATATCTCAACTTAGTGTTATTATAATATCACCTTTTTATCAATAATATCCATAATAATACTTTACATATTATTTTCTCATCAAAGAATATTTTATTAGTAACATTATCTTAGTAAAGCCTTATTTAGATATATAAACCATATTAAATAGAGATAAAATATTAATAGGCATTCCTTTTTAGTATTTTCATAAATAGAACTTTCTATATTCTTTATAAAGTAAGCTTTTCATAACTTAGCATAATATTAAAATAATCTTACTTACTTTATTCACATATATCTTCCCATATCTATAGTTTATATTAGTTGTACTCGTCGTGCCTTGCACGACTATGACTTGGTATTTTTTTAGATATATTATAAAAAATATATTAATAAAGAAAAATATAATATAAATTTAATGTAAGTAATGTATTGCCTATAATATGTATAAAAGTTATTTTGTTTTTGAAATCAAATAAAACAAATCAAATCTAGATTATTAAGTTTAAAATTGAAGATAAATATAGATTATTAAGAAAAAATAATCTATATTGTTCTTTTTCCTTGACAATATTTCATAATCACATTTAACTCGTTATAAATGTTGTGCCAATGTACATATTTTTTTTAATTTTTTTAATTTATCTTTTACAAATATAATAAATATAATGTCCTTTTTTTTTATCTATTTTAGTAAAATATACTAATATTATTTTATTTTTATTTTTATAGGTTTAACTCGTTATAAATGTTGTGCCGATGTACATATTTTTTCTTTTTTTTAATTTATCCTTTACAAATATAATAAATATAATGTCCTTTTTAATCTATATTGGTAAAATATACTAATATTATCTTATTTTTATTTTTATTTGGAGATAAGTTTTTAAAAATATTATTTTATCTTTATGTTTACTTGGAGATAAATTTTTTGTATAATTAACTATAAAAAAAAGTATAATTTTAATAAAGGGGTGATGTGGCGCAATGTGGTGGAAAACATTGCTTCGGCTTTATTTATTAGTAATAGATAAAAATATGATCATGTCTTAAAAACTTATCTTATAAACAATAAGTATATAATTAGGATCACTAGAAAAAGATATATTATCTTTTCTATTTTTAATTATCTTTTCATACAAGGCAACTATTATAACTTAGCACTTATTAATATTATATTATATATTAACTTATTATCACAACTACCATAGTTATTTAATAAAGTTTATATCTTTTAGAATCGCTATACCTAGAGATATGTCATACTAATATTTTATTATATAATAAATTTATTATCATATCCATCATCATTATAAAATAGTTCATAAGTCTTTAAATTCTCTACACTTAGAGATATATTATAAAATTATAGCCCTTTATCTTATAAACTTCTAACTAGGCATTTTAATAATAGAAAGCTACAAACTTTAAACTAGTAACTTTATATAAAAATACTTTTACATGAGTTCTTATTATTATATTTTCCTCTTATCACCAGATCTTCTTAAAGACATGTAACCACCTTATGATATAAAAGGTATTAATATATCATATTATATTATACTTATTCTAGTACTTTATTTATTTAATAAATTCCCAAGTATTATGTTAAACAAATTATCTCATACTTTTCCATATGAATATCTTATCAAAATATATTTGAGTTTATAATATTCTCTTTTAAAAGACATGCAATAACTTTATATATTATAAAAAGTATTAAGATGAAAATTTCTATCATCTTGCTCAAACCCTATTATTCATTAAATTATGCTCCAAGTAAAGTAAACCTATTATATATATTATACTTTTCAAGTATATAAACTCATATTTGAAATCCCATGATTTTATTTAACAATCTTCCCATATTGTATTTCTTTATATAGAAATACATGTAAGTTAACTAATATATCGTTTTAGTCTTCAACTTATTCTTGTTAAATTATCTTATGATAAAATATCATATTAATATTATTTTCAAGCTTATAAAAGGATTTAAGAGACATGCAAGTCTATTTTCTTTTTAATATAGTCTTATTTTAATAACTCCTTTTTATCATAATATATTCCTTTAATTACTTAAAATGAAAACACAATCAAGTTAATATATAAAAATCAGCCTTTATATGGTCAAAAGTTATTTATATTATTCTTATAATTGTATTGGAATTTATTTAATGTCTTGCCAACATTGTTTCCTAGTTTAATAATCCACTTATGATATTTATTCTATTTATTTAAATAAATATCATATATATAATTATTTATAAAGAGATAGAAATTGAAATACGAGTCGGGAAATTATACCGAGCGAAAACAGGACGGGATTTGGGCTCGGATTTCAAGATGGACGAATTGGGCTTCAGTCTTATCCTTTTCCTTTAGGAAAGAATCCTGATGGGCTAATAAAATGTAGCTGGGCCTATTTAACCATTTAAACTTCAGCCCAAAACACAATAAAAGGCCCAACTTACATTTCTCTCCTCCTCCTTCCACGTGAACAACCAGAGAGAAGTCAGGACGTGAACGACGGACTTCAGCGAGCACCAGCAGTAGGGCGTGGGAGGTGGCGGTGGTCTCCGGCCGGAGGGTGGCGCGCGTCTGGTGGCCGGCCGCCTGGCTGGTGGTCCGACGGTGTTTGGTGGCCAACAAGGGGAAGAAAGGGGTTTTAGGGATTTTTTTGTGGAAAAATTAGAAATTAAAAAATGCTTTGGGCTGAAAATCAACTTAAATTGGAGTGAATTTGTAAGAGAAGGAAGATTGGATGATTGTGTGAATCTCCTATGGAATGACCTATTTATAGGGGAAATTGAACCCTCTATGGGTCCACACCTCCATGGATGGACCTCTCATGGAGAAGGAGATCCATGGTGATTGGTCCAATTTGTGCTTCTTGGAGGATGACACAAGGTGAGGTGAGAAGGGCAAGCAAACAATGGCCATTGGAGAAGAATGGAGGTGGAAACCATGGGCTTGAACATACGTCAAATCAATCAGACCATTGATTTGGGCAATTGGGGAAGAAGAAGAATTAAGAAGATAAAAGAATTAAAACTCCTTTAATGAGTAGATGAGTTACAATGGCATAGTGGATTGTGGGAAGGGGCGCGTGAGAGGGGATATCAAGAGGTCTTGGGTTCGAGTCCCGGCTCTTGTATCCTTTTTACTGAATTTTTATTGTGCTATTAATAGTCTAATGTACCCCTTTTTATTTAATAAAAACCGAAATTTATAATGTATTATTTTTATTTAAATGCTTTTATATCTTCATAACCCTTTTAATGCATTCTTGAATTTTATTTAATTTATTTAAAATCTCTTTTTATAGAGAAGAAGGGTTATAAATTATATTATGAATTCTCTTTTATATGGAGAAAGGATTATAATATTATATTATAATGGCTTTACAAACCTTGGAATATTGCGGATATTATATTTATAACATTTTTATCATTTATTAAGATAATTATAAAAATAATTAAACTCTCTTTTTAAGAGCAAATATTTAAATAGATATCCTGTAACATTCGGGTTGGTTCTCGGTGCACAGTGTTAACCGGGTTTTTGGTCTCGGTTTTGTCTTAGGAGTTCTTATATATATATATTTTTTAATTCAATCACAAGACTATTCTTTTTAGTACGATATGTTAGATAATAGAAATAGGTTAAAAAAAAATTAAATTAAATAGCAATGATATTATTAGGCCGTGCAAATATATCATTAGCATGCATAATTCTATCTTGTGAAAAATAATAGTTAATCCTTTATCAAATAAATAGCGGATACGATTAGTTACTAAACCTAATTCTATCCTAATGCTAACACCGCCTTTATATTTCTAATAAGACCTCACCACCTAGGAGACCCTCTGTCGTCTTCTTCCACCATCTTCATCGCCTTCGTTTCGCTTCTTTCCCTACCGCCACGTCCACGCTAAGCCAGACTTGCGTCCCGTGACTCGTTCATCGGTGACCTCGCATCAGAGTATCACACTAAACGCCGACCCTTTTCCAACGTTGTTAAATACCGACCTTTCTCTCTAAAATCCCAATTCGGCCGTTCCATTCCAGCCATACTGTTCCTTCGAAGCTCTTCGGCGAGACCGAACCTTTCGATCCCATCGTCTTGGGTGGACCACGCCACCGAGTGGCAAGAGGTTGTTTGTTTCTGCTGGTACAAGCCGTGGATAGTCCCGAATTTACATTGGAGTAGAACACCGATCAGGAGCTCGTCGTTGCCTTCGAACACCGTTGTCCGTTCGGCGGACGAGATACGATCCCGATCAACACTACCAAACCGCCCCGTCAGCGAGCCAGTTCCGGTTGAATCCGAGTCACCGGTAAGTGCCGTTGTTCCTCGATCTAAGTGTCTCCCTCGTTTTCCGATTTGTTTCGATTGGAGGTTCGGTCTAGTTTTGGCTGTTGGGCATGAGGGCGTGTATCCATAGTGGTGTCGTCGGGCAGCAGAACTGGTTTGTTTTTAGGGGACGGGTGTTGTCATGGTTAGTTGCTCTGCAATATATATATATAGGTTTTGGCCGATCAACTAGGAGCATAAGTACACCGTAAAATGTAGTTACTAGCAGGCGGTAAATTAGTGTGGTGATATATTTTTGTTGTTTGGGCAGAATGGAATTAAGGGTACAGTAGGCATGGGGTAGTTTGATCTAATTAACTAGTTCATGAGAATAGTACGTAGGTTTTGGTGAATGTGTGGAATTAGCGGGTGGATAGCTAGTATATGTTTATAGCTAGTATATGTTTGAAATCATGGGTTTCAACGTATTAATACTTGGTTGACGGAGAGAGATGGGATCAAGTTTACCTGTATATACTTTTAAGCATGAAATTGTAATGATGGGTATATAAATAGTCAAATGGGTTTGGTCGTGACTTGGTAACTAGTTTAATATATATAGGTAACTAGTTTAAATTTTAATGGGCTGGTGGTATCAAATTAAGATTAAAGTGGTCAATGGGTTTAAAGATATAGATCATTAAAATTTATTAAGTGTGGGAATAAAAGTTTATGTTGATACGTTTTTTTTAGGCATGTATGGGGGGAACTACTTAAAATTTAGTAGTTAATTAGTAGTCATGTATTGTAGAAAAACATGTCTATAAGGTTACATTAATTTAGTGCGGTGGATCCTATCTAATTTAGTCTTATGCGTTAATACTTCTCTAGGGAATCACTTTTGTTCAAGCTCTTAGTTTTCCGTCTTCGTCAAACGATTCTTCAGTCCAGGTAAGTCGTTTTTCGACTTGCTCGGTTCTTCTCTATTCTGTTAGATTGCATATCGTTATTGTAGGGCGGGTTTTGGGAACTAGTCCCGAATACCTTTTTAAATTGTTTTGAACTTCTTGAATGGTTGTGTGCGTAACATGGTTTTGAATGTATTTTATCGGAAAGATATTTTTGGAACGTTTTCTCTGTGTTGGTACCGTTTCCGACACGGCCCATCGTAGCTGGCGTGGAGGAAGAGTTGGCTACGTTGACCCGTGTGACTGGGAAACCGTGCCCCTTCAAAACGAAAATTATTATCTGTGTGTTTTTGGCAAGTGCTCCAGTGGAGGCTTAGCCGGGGGTTTAGAAGGGAGATTGTGAAGTGGAGTGAGAGGGCCTGCCTCTGCACTCGGCGCGGTGATGAGCGCCTTGGAAGTCGGATTGTGGAAAAGGAGTTATTGCTTTGTTTTGAGATTGTGATTGTGAATGCATATGTGGTTCTGTGTGACTGATTATAACTAATTTAGGTATTGGCCTTTAGAGTTATGATTGCGACTGTGGATTTGTATGCTGACTTTAGAAATGTTTTTAAACGTTCTACAATTTCCGTATTCTCTCTAGCTTGGTAGATTAGAAGCTGACCCTTCGGGGAATATTTTTCAGTTCCAGGTATGAACCAGGGAGCCGTGCAGGAACCGAGGCCAGATGGCGGCCGGAGTGGTAAAGAGCGTGTGTCATAGTGGGATGGGTTTTACGCTAGTTTATTTATAATAGTTAGGATGTTGATTGTTTTACGCTAGTTTATTTATAATAGTTAGGATGTTGATTTTATTATTGCTAAGATGAAGTTAGTATTATGTTTCAATTATTATTACTTTGTTTGATTAGTTCAGTATTAGTAAGCGTTATGTCGGATTTGAATATTTAGATTTTTGGGAATTCATGCATAACTACGTTTTCTAAGTTTTACTAAATAAAAGGTTGGATGATTTATTAAGTTTTCTCGTCGTGCCCGCGTTGCAAGATCCTAGAGTGTGGTTGTCAACCTATTTAAATAGTACCTAGTAAGGTCTATTTCTAAGTAGCGCCCCGTCGAAAGTCGGGGTGTTACATATCCAACTTGCATAATATATTTACTGAAATTCTTAATTGTCATTGTAATAAACTTCTATAATCTCTTTATAATTTAATATGAGATTATAAAGATTATTAAGTTCTCTACTTTATAGAAAAAAAATTTATTGGGATAATTATCCGTTTTATTATTTTTAAAATTTAGCGGATATTACAATAGTACCCCCTTATAAACTAGTTTCGTCCCCGAAACTAGGAAAGGCTTAGGGCGGTACAAGGTTCACACGGAAAGTAGCTACTAACAACTGTGAGGAAACAATAAAGGGTCTAGTACCCCCCTTAAAGAACATTTTGTTCTTTAGTTAAGATGATTGTACAAGTAGAAGAGTTACTACTGTACCTTTTTCTTAAGGAATTGCTACGTTAGTATTTCTTGGGAAGACTTCCACATTTGAACTTATGTGGTTTAACGAAATCAAGGGAGAGGAATGGAAGTCCAATTGGTCTTGTTATTGAAGTAGACGGGGGTCAAGCGGTTTTATCCATTAGCTTGAGTCAAACCCATGGAAGTGCTAGGTTGACTTTCCCAGTATAAAAGTTGGATTGCTTATAGAACAAGCATCCTAAATGAAACGAGGATTTAAGTGCTTCTAGGAAGCGAGTAAGCAAATGACTAATACATTCTATACTTCTAGAATAAAGTCATTGGGGAAAAATTCTTTTAAGATGGATATTTAATAACTGTCGATATGGAATCGAAGTTTCGAATAAGTCAGGGCCATACCTTAGAGGGAGAATCTCAAATTACGGTTTCTAAAGAAGTTCCTATTGGGATAGGCGATGGTTATAACACAAGAGGAAGTAATCATCTACACGATGTCGTGTTTGAAAATATTATTCTATCGAGAAGTGGTTCGAGCGTCCTTCTAGATTACGCTTATTAATTCTTATAAGAACGTAGTTTTCTTCAACAAGGTTATATTCGAAGGGATAAGTGGTTTCATTCCACCAATGTGATCAGCATCGGGGAACTATTTCCAACATCACCCCTTAATATGCCTTCACATGAATAAGACCTGAAATTCTACCTCAACCATGTGATCAAGATGGGAGATAGAAGTTCATCCTTATTCGCCACTGTGAACCATATACTTTAGAGAAAAAAATGTTTATCTATTTAAATTTATGATATTAACTATTGTAGTTTGACAACGCAACGCAAAGTGAAAATATTTCTTGCAGAGGTAGGAGTAGATCGCCTAAGAAAAGATGGATTGACTTACGTAACCCTATTAATCGAAACTAAGCGTTTGAAACAGTGCTTTCATAGAGAAAGTACCAACGAACATCTTCAGGACGGCTATGATAGCATAGCAGAGTTCAAAGTATAACACTTTGCGAAAGAAGATAGTTGACAATAATATTGGAATTATTTAACTATGCTTTGATTAGAACCGAGGTTGAAATTCTAATAACAACCCTGCGATATATGTCACAAGTACCCTTGTTTGGACATATTTAGATTACACGAGGAAGGATAAGCTATTCTATTTGCTCCTTGCGACTATCGTTGAACTTCTCCATGGCTTGGGGGTTGAACTTATCCACTTATGACGGGATACTTTTGGCTTAAGGGGAAACTTCATATCGTGCGTAATGCAATAATTGGTTAAACTGCGTGGCCTTCTTCTCGACATACTTAGTCCTTTAACCTTTAGGGTCTAAGAGATCATCAACTATCTCATCTCTCATAGAATAAGAGAGGAATGATTTATCATTTACTCTTAAACTTTTTTTCCCAACTCAGCATGGCATGTTTTGTTTGATTATAAATTCTCTTGCTATTTGCTAACTCCTTTCCGATTTATAGAGCTACAATTTGCACCCTTTTGCTTCGGTGTAAAGAATACTTCTGAAATCTTTCCACTTAGGAGAACTAATAGTAGTTGTGGTCAACTTTTTGTTCCTTTATTGACAACATCATCTTTGACGTGAATGTCTTTAGTGTCCTTGCACAACTAGACTCATTTACTTGAGGTGGAAAATGGCGTCATTTGCAATTCTATTTGCAGCTTGGTCAGTTCCAATTATGTTTGCTTCTTTCGGTGGAACAGAAGAGATTGATTCTGGCATCACTTATATTGTTGGACTTTTTAATGCAACTTTTGTCACATCATCCAACAACATCGGCGTACAAGTGTCCATTACCCGACGATTTCCTTGTTCTTTCTTTGGAAGATTTTGAACCATCATTCATGCCCAAACTTGAATGCTATTCGGGTGAATTCTATTGTTGGTTCCTTTTGGTTCGACCATTTGAAATAAGAATCGACAAATTGTTCCCCACAATTGTCATCCATTAATGGATAGAGTAGGTATTTGGATTATCGAAGAACAGTTAATGCTTTATCGAAAATACCTTTAAAAGGTTGGTTTCATACCAAAATCTCTTGTTAAGGAAGGAAAGATGGTGATAGTAAAGTGTAATGAATCAGGCAACCTAATAATGGAATCAAGGGTTTGGAAATAACATCGAAGATGGCCCAGGTAACTACTTCAAATGCGACGAATCGAGACACGTGTCCACAAACTGTCTTAGTAATGAAGCAACCTTATGACCTATTAGGCCTACTAGGGCAACTTAGAGAACTTACAATCATGTCCAAAATCTTGGTCTTAACGACTTCCTTTCTACTTCATCTTATCATCGGGTCGACTTATTAAAATGGTGTGGAAAATGTTCATGATGTGGCTTTCTCATTCATGATAATCCTATTATGGTTGCTTGACAAAGGTCAATTGCTAAGGTTCCATATGTTGACTGAGCAAGTCATTTCTACTTGTAGGTACATCCGATTATTATATTCTTCATTGGTCAGAATTATCGACCACTCCTTTATCATTAGACCATTGTTTGTCCCCTCACATACCTCTCGATAACCAGTTTCGAGATCGGACTAGATGGAGACATGTTAGATCCTTAGTTGACTAAGCCTTCCTTGGTGTCCTCTTTGGAAATTTCTATCTTCCCGCGAGTCACTGGCTCAGTAAGTTTCACTCTATGGAAAAATAAGTATTGCTTTTAGCTGGAATGACTTCTTCTCATTCCCAATGCGTATGAACTTCGTCTTCATTACAACCATTTTCTGTAAATGGCTAATGATCGATAATAAATATAGAATATCCATAATTCTATATTTAAAGAAGGATATAGTTGTTTTTGTTAATTCTCAAATATAGGCAAGAAATGACGCGCAAGTTTAGAGAAGAGAGGAAACTTTTTATTAGAACTCTTATGGAAACGGATTACAAAGACTTTATATAATAAGCCATTACTAAGGACAGAAAGAAATACTACCGATTTGACTATTCAAGAACAAAATGGATAGTCAAGTGAAGTGAACTACTTAGAGTTGTACACTTCTTAATGATAAAAGCCGAATTTTAGGCCTAGGGTGCGCTTGGGAAACAAAAATTGTCCAAAAATCCTTTATCGAACAACTTTCATCGAGGGCTCCTCCCTCGTGGTTCAACAATAATTGGGCATGCTCGATGTGTTGACGGTTTGCAGTTATATGGCCACGGTTGACAGCAAGACGAGTATGGAGTTGAGCGCTCTTGTGTTGGTAGGACCTCATTTCCTCCGACCACGCTTCCTTACGTTGGAGGAGATAGTTGTAATTTGGCTGACGAACCCTCGTTGGGTTTGGACCACTGATTGTAGATGGGTTTCTTATTTAACCAATTGCTTGGTGATGGGATTACTCTCCTTTGGTCTAGTTAGTCCATCCACCCATTGGATAGACCATTGGGGTTTGACTTGATTGGTCATGAAGTGAATTATCAACTCTCTTCTCGAGGTATTCCTTTTCGGTGTTATCCTCCTCGAGATTCACCTTGGGTGCATTTTCATACATTTCCTTTCGTAGTACTAGCTCGGGGTTATCCTTGGGGTTTCCATATGGCAAAAACGACTATTGAGAAAAAGTCTCATCAAGCCCTTGAGCAGCTTTTCTAGCTTCGTTCATGATTCAGGTTAGAATTCTAGTGAGCACCATTTCTGTTGAGAAGAGAGAGGCGTTTATATAGAATATCCTTGATTCTATGCGACAAAGATATTGGAAGGAAGTTTTGAAATTTGAAAACGAATTTTTTTTTAAACACATGTACATCCTTAAAGAATTATAACGGTTTTAATGTTTCTATTAAAAGCTCACTTTATATGACTTTAAATCAAAAGACAAACTTTTAAAGTATAGAAAATTTATTTCATGTATGACGTAAAGTACTTCTAACCTTTGAAGGAGAGGTTAAAGATTTTTAAATATAGCTTCTATCTCGGGTTTCGGGGAATTCCTATTATCATTTCAAGAAAAATTCTTTGAGTCTTAATTCTTTGATTATAGGAAAAGTTGGTGCACTTAATTCAAATAAAGTTTGTAGATAAAAAGTCGGTATGTTAACACTTTAGTAGCACTTGGTTTTTAAAATTTTCGAATAAGACTTTCTAAATAAAACGATTCCGATTTTAGGAACTTATTGTCTTATAGTTTCTACTTATGAGTTACTCTTATATGAGTTTTGATTTTAGACTTTCTATGAGTAACTTTAGAGTTTTCTTTAAGGTACTTGGAAGAAGTTTTTATTCTTGAGATCTACTTAATACTTGAACTCTTTTTGTTATTTAAGTTCTTAGAAGGTAGGAAGAAATTTCTTAAGGTTTACTTGGATAAAATTTTCTAACTTTATAATTGTTTCTAGAATGAATCTAGACTTTGAAATTCTTCAATATAAGAAGTTGTTAATTTACAAAAGTTCCTAGGATGAAATTTTAAATTTAAAGGAAAATTCTAACCAAAGTGATTAAGTTAGAAAGTTCAAGGATTTCCAATACTTAAGTTGTTAGGAGGTAAAAGAAAGCAGTTTCTAAAATTAGAAGTCTTCGTTTGCGGAACTAAAACTTAGTGTTTTAAAAGTTCACGGGTTTTGAAAATTTTCGGTTTTGAAAGCTTTCGGTTTTAAAACAAAACGTTTAGCTCTGATACTATAATTGTAACACCCCTATTTTACAACATTGGGTATTACCGCCAGTGACCTCGGACTTTCCCGTCCAAAGTCACCCAAGGCTTTTAGAATGATATTGAACTCATACAAATGCGGAAAATTAACACAAATGTTACATAAATAAACTGATGCTCACGAATAAGACTTGATTCTTTAATTGAAGATGAAATTGACCAAAAGTGGAATTTTATTTATTGATAAGAACTTTCGTTCATTACATTGAGGGTCGTTTTACAAAAGATGTAGCAGCGGAAAGTAAAGCCGTTTAAAAAGGGTTTAAAATACGTAATCTATAATTACAAGAATGTTTTCCCAAGACAACTCGTGTGATGATGATTTGCTTGGTTTTAAAAAAAAGGGAAGAGCTATTGCACTATCTTCGGAATGCCTTGCTCTTATGAGAATTCCTTCCTTCCTTCGATGTCGTCTTGCCTTGACCTTCAATCCTCGCCTAACGTTTCTTGAACCTTCTTGACTTTGTCTTCAAATCTTCGGTGTACACATCCTACAGTCTGGCATTTTATCGCGAGAGGCGAGAAATACCAGGCAAAATACAGAAGTGGGGAATTAGTCTAAGGAGACTAAGCAAGCGAGAATGGAACTTCCCAAGGGTAATTCGGTAATTTGAGTAATATCGAGGAAGATATTATCGGGTTGTGTTTTAGGATAAGGTTTATTTATGTGAGGTTTTAACGGTACGAAGGAGAGCGTATCTCAAGCGGAGATAGCTCGATATTCGAGAGAAGAGTTACTAGATTGTAGACTTCTTTTAGAATTGAAACTATGTTGGGAACGTTATTAATTCATACAAGTTAAAAACCTCTAGCGCCCTGAGCGGACCGAGAGCCGGATCGATCATTTGAGATCGGTCCGGTTTTGATGTCTTTTAAATGTGCATTGGGCACTTATCTTATATCGTGATGAGAAGTCATTTATTATCTTTAATGATTTTTAAAAAGGGGGGTGGGGGCTCGTATGGCCCGATCCACCAAGAGAAACCCAATTTCCCGCCACTTAGCTAGAGTGCGCTCGTCCCTCCTTGCAATCGGAGCGGACTGGATCAAGATCCTGAAAGTCGTACTTTTAACACGTAGGCATTACGACTTAGAAAGTTTTATAGAGGCGTCGGCTACTTCCAAGCCCCTCACTAGTTTGTTCGACATTGACCTCTTAACGAGGCCGTAAACAATCAAGGCCACAACCAAACTAGCATGAATAATCCTATCAATAATAAAGAGCGAACTATACTAACAATGGGGTCGTTATATCTAACAATCGATATTTCCTAAGTTCCTTTTGTTACTTAGCACACGAGTTGTTCCCAACATCGAGAATTTCACGGAGATAAATATATAAGGTTACAAGGAGAAATTTCACTTGCCTTAGCTTTTACGATTGTGTACGAACGAACGAACGGAAATCGTTGACTTTACTCGGAACGGAGACTTGACCTATCGACACGAAAGGTACGAACGAACTTTAATAAGAATTTCTTTAATTCTTCTAAAGTTTTAAATATCTCTTATATTCTTTTTGAGTCTTTTGTCGGAAACCACCCGTAAGATAGGCCATATTGCGTTTAACCACCCGCCTAATAACAATTTACCGGAAACCACCCATAAAAACTATTCCGTCAAAAATCAACCACCCACTGGACATCTCCCGTTAAAATTCAGTTAAAGCACTCGTATTGATTTTTTTTCTTTCCTTATTTATTTGTTTCTACTAACTACTAGAGAAAAAAAACCCTAATTTGTCTTGCCGCCAATGGAGACCGTCAAGTAGGGGCCTAGAGATTTTTTTAGAGAGAAGAACGTTGACCAGGGATTGCGTTGTTGGATCGGACATCACCGAGCAGCCTCCGGCTGGCTTGGCCGGCGGCGGTAGGGTCTTAAAGATGAACGATGATGGAGTCACTAGAGGGTCGTGCCCTAAGGTCCAGGAGTCGCAAGTTTTGGTGGAGCTCTTAACCAGATCTGAGCATGAGTCAACACGAGATAGAAAGGGTTGCGATTTCACGAAGCTAAAGATGGATCTGATGGCGTTGTTCTCACCGGAGGAGATCCCAGATGAACTTTTTGCAAGCTTGGAAGATGAATAAACAGAATTTCTCGTCCTACTGCAACACACCACAACACAAGCAGGGGAGGCGGTGGAGGAATTGCTACAAGAGTATGTTGAGTTCTATGAGAATCAATCAAGTGTTGGATCGGACCCAGATCTAGAAGGAGAGGCCACAATGAAGCTGAACGAAGGGGTCCCAAGCTCAGATCTGGAATGGAGCATCGCACAAAAGGGCAGATCTGAACAGAACAATACCCACGAAACCCTAGATTCGCCTCCAAGCCCTAGCTGCGATCTGGTGAACATTACACCCTCCTCCTTTCTGTCTCAAGCTGGTAAACGAGCCATTGAAGATGCAAAGGTGGAGACAAGTTCTGAAAAGCTGGAAAATGGTGACGCCTCACTAAATATGCTGATGGTTTCGCCAACTGGTGTGTGCCATATCACTTCAGTAGGCTTAAGGTTGCAGCAGAGTGCTAGTAGTGGGTAGATCTTTGACCAAGCTGATGCTAAAAATATCCAGCAAGCTGAGATTGGTGCTAAGCTTGATGTTTTGTGCTCCAGGGCTGAAGTTGCAGATTTAATTGAGGTTTCTGCTGCAATTGCTGCATAGAACCAGTCGGATTTGGAATCATGTAGACAGACCATTTTTAATTGCTGATATGTTGAGGTTAAATCCAAAGATAGTGGTTATCAGATTGCTGCAGATCCAAGAACTGTAAATGCTGCTGAAACCAGTTTGACACTTCAGCTGAATGCTTGTTCTAAAATTTCCAACACGCAGCAAGTTCAAGCTGAACAGAATGTTGCCTCCAATTTTCGGGTTTCTGAACATAATAAGGCTGAAAATGGGGCAACTCATGTAGTTACAACGTGCACCAGTGAGAATGGGTCAAAAGATGGACAATTGGACCCTCAAAATTTAGCTGTTGGTGAGATTTTCAAACAGAAACCAGATGTTGTTGATGTCTCAACTGCTGTTGTTGCAATTATTAACCAGAAACCAGAAGAAGCTGATGTCTTAGTTGCTAATGTTGCTAATATGGACCAGAAACCAGCAGATATTGACGTGGTTGAAAATAATTTGAATATTTTGCTAGAAAACCAACACGTGAGTGCATTTCTTGATGTCATTGCTGATATTGAGTGCAATTCATTTGATTTAGGTTTGGGTTTGTAAAATTGGGGTTTGTGTGTTGATATTTATCAATTTTGTTTTTTTTTTTCTCTTTTTAAGAAATAAAAATGCACAAATATTATAAATTAGAGTGGTAAAATTGTATTTTCAATCTTTTAACGGATTTTGAGACGGAAAAGTGAGAACGGGTGGTTGATTGTTAACGGAGATAGGTATAAGGGTGGTTTCCGGTAAATTGTTATTAGGCGGGTGGTTAAACGCAATATGGCCTATCTTATGGGTGGTTTCCGACAAAAGACTCATTCTTTTTTTTATAAGAGAATTAATTACTAAATTATTATAATAATAATTTAGGTGGAGATGAATAAAATAATAATATTCCTTATTATTGTTTTATATTGGTAATATCCTTGTATTTCTTATAAATTCTTATTCTTAATATTCAAACATTTTCATTCTTGGAAACCAATAATTTCCTTAATTAATTTATTAGAATATTCTTTTAATTTCACTTGCTAACTTCTTAATATAAATAAGTAAGGACAACCTTATAAAAGCATATGATATAATATTCAACCTAAAAAAGGTATATTGAAATTTATAATATTCTTAGGATTATAAAAGTCCGTTATATCCTTATTAAAATATCTCAACTTAGTGTTATTATAATATCACCTTTTTATCAATAATATCCATAATAATACTTAACATATTATTTTCTCATCAAAGAATATTTTATTAGTAACATTATCTTAGTAAAGCCTTATTTAGATATATAAACCATATTAAATAGAGATAAAATATTAATACACATTCCTTCTTAGTATTTCCATAAATAGAACTTTCTATATTCTTTATAAAGTAAGCTTTCCATAACTTAGCATAATATTAAAATAATCTTACTTACTTTATACACATATATCTTCCCATATCTATAGTTTATATACAAATATGATCATGTCTTAAAAACTTATCTTATAAACAATAAGTATATAATTAGGATCACTAGAACAAGATATATTATCTTTTCTATTTTTAATTATCTTTTCATACAAGGCAACTATTATAACTTAGCACTTATTAATATTATATTATATACTCCCTCCGTTTCGCAAAAGATGTCCTATTGGACAATTACACGATTATTTAGGAATTTTTTTTATACCTAATATGCCCTCATTAAATGACTTTACTTTATTAATGTGGCCAATTACATGGGAAAATGAAAAAAATGGAACCCACTTTTTAGGGGTATAATTGGAAAAAATTGAAAAAAATGCTAAAAGGACAACTTTTATGAAAAATGCTAAATGGCCTAAAAAGACATCTTTTGCGAAACGGAGGGAGTATTAACTTATTATCACAACTACCATAGTTATTTAATAAAGTTTATATCTTTTAGAATCTCTACACCTAGAGATATGTCATACTAATATTTTATTATATAATAAATTTATTATCATATCCATCATCATTATAAAATAGTTCATAAGTCCTTAAATTCTCTACACTTAGAGATATATTATAAAATAATAGCCCTTTATCTTATAAACTTCTAACTAGGCATTTTAATAATAGAAAGCTACAAACTTTAAACTAGTAACTTTATATAAAAATACTTTTACATGAGTTCTTATTATTATATTTCCCTCTTATCACCAGATCTTTTTAAAGACATGTAACCACCTTATGATATAAAAGGTATTAATATATCATATTATATTATACTTATTCTAGTACTTTATTTATTTAATAAATTCCCAAGTATTATGTTAAACAAATTATATCATACTTTTCCATATGAATATCTTATCAAAATATATTTGAGTTTATAATATTCTCTTTTAAAAGACATGCAATCACTTTATATATTATAAAAAGTATTAAGATGATAATTTCTATCATCTTGCTCAAATCCTATTATTCATTAAATTATGCTCCAAGTAAAGTAAACCTATTATATATATATTATACTTTTCAAGTATATAAACTCATATTTTAAATCCCATGATTTTATTTAACAATCTTCTCATATTGTATTTCTTTATATAGAAATACATGTAAGTTAACTAATATATCTTTTTAGTCTTCAACTTATTCTTGTTAAATTATCTTATGATAAAATATCTTATTAATATTATTTCCAAGCTTATAAAAGGATTTAAGAGACATGCAAGTCTATTTTCTTTTTAATATAGTCTTATTTTAATAACTCCTTTTTATCATAATATATTCCTTTAATTACTTAAAATGAAAACATAATCAAGTTAATATATGAAAATCAGCCTTTATATGGTCAAAAGTTATTTATATTATTCTTATAATTGTATTGGAATTTATTTAATGTCTTGCCAACATTGTTTCCTATTTTAATAATCCACTTATGATATTTATTCTATTTATTTAAATAAATATCATATATATATAATTATTTATAAAGAGATAGAAATTAAAATACGAGTCGGGAAATTATACCGAGCGAAAACGGGACGGGATTTGGGCTCGGATTTCGAGATGGACGAATTGGGCTTCATTCTTTTCCTTTTCCTTTAGGAAAGAATCCTGATGGGCTAATAAAATGTAGTTGGGCCTATTTAACCATTTAAACTTCAGCCCAAAACTCAATAAAAGGCCCAACTTACATTTCTCTCCTCCTCCTTCCACGTGAACAACCAGAGAGAAGTCAGGACGTGAACGACGGACTTCAGCGAGCACCAGCAGCAGGGCGTGGGAGGTGGCGGTGGTCTCCGGCAGGGAGGGTGGCGCGCGCCTGGTGGTCGGCCGCCTGGCTGGTGGTGCGACGGTGTTTGGTGGCCAACAAGGGGAAGAAAGGGATTTTAGGGATTTTTTTGTGGAAAAATCAGAAATTAAAAAAATGCTTTGGGCTGAAAATCAACTTAAATTGGAGTGAATTTGTAAGAGAAGGAAGATTGGATGATTGTGTGAATCTCCTATGGAATTTCGGACCTATTTATAGGGGAAATTGAACCCTCCATGGATCCACACCTCTGATGCAGTGAAGCCTGCCATGTCTCCAACCGACGTCGATGAGTTGATTCGAGTGCCTTCTGACGGACCAATTACAAGAAGTCGGGCTAAGAAGATTGCTCAAGGCACAACATCAATCTTGGTTCGATTGGCTGCGGTTCTTGAAGAGCCTAGCAAGACAAAGTGGGTCTCGTGCATTCGACATCAATTGAGCCCGGATTCCATGGATTAAATCAAGGGGGCCGAAAATCACTATTTCCTTATTTAGAAACATGTATTAGTTTGTCTCACTTTAGGGCTGAATTTAGTAAGTGACCGGGTGAGATAAATTGGTACATGGGTCAAAGTCAACCCTTTGACTTGACCATTCTAAGTAAGAGAAAATATCTTTTATTTTATTTATTATAGGCGTGTTTTGCTTAATTAAATAATGTAGAGATATCAATCAATAGGCTTATGTTAGTTGGTTAATATTCTCTCTCCTGGTTGTTAGAGATATTTTTAGTTTGTTTTGGATATTTTATAGTTGTTAGGATATTTTCCTTAAATAAATAAATCAGCCATGATTTATTTTATTTAGGGGGAATCTAGATAGATATTATTAGATATTTTATTATATCTTGGGAAGCAAGATAAGGCATTTTAATCTCCCTAGGGCCGGCCATGTAACCTTGCCTTGCTCCCCAAGCCATAACTTTGTATTCTCTATTTATACTTTGCAATTTCCATTCAATAAAATTAGCTTGAGAGAGATTAAACCCAATTTGGTTTAATCTATCTCTTGGGCTCCAAAAAAACAATATCTTGTGTTTGCTTGCATTCAGATTGATCGATCATCTTCTCATCATCATTCGTTCATCACCATCACACGAGAACATCATCATCACCGATTCATACATCTCTTCTCTTGTGTTTTTGTTTGTTTGATTCATTGAATTGATCAATCAAGTTTAGTTCTAGTCGATTCATATCAACTAGTTTATCAATTTGGATTAGCGTTCGAGCCATCCAAGTTGAACTATCTTATTTGATTCAATTAGTGTTTCGAAATCAGTTTGGTACTTGTGTTCTTCGTGTTCTTACATTGATTGCAAATTCAGGTTAGATCGAGATTACTGGCAAGATCGGGACTTGTGTGGGTCATATACGAGGTTTTTGAGGAGTCATCCGAGGCAATCACGTATCAAGTGGTATCATAATCCAGCGTCTCGCCAAGTAAAATTTTCTTTCCTTAATTTGCTTTCTAGTTGATTTGATTCAGTTTTTTATCCCAAAAATCCCGCCTTTACCCAAAGATAGAATTTTTGGAACCAAAGCCTGAATTTTTGCCACAACCACCACTATATTCCGCCAACCACCACCTCGCACCACCACCCTACACCCACATCTGGTGTCGCTCTCACCAGCCGCACCACCCACCACCACCGTCCGATCATAACCACACCAACCCCACCACCAACGGACCAGCCAAACCCTAGATCGCCTACCCCCTACCCCTCGAACCCTAACCCTAATTGGCGGCTAGATCCACCCAAACCCTAACCCTAATTTACGAAAACCCTAACCCTAGGTTTCGTAAACCCTTGCCCTAATCCAGAAACCCTAATCCGAGACCTACCCTTCTCCCAAACCCTAGAACCAAATCCGAAAACCCTAACCCTAGGTGCAGCCGAGAGCATCCCAAACCCTAATTCCCTTGAATTACTTGCCCCCCAAGCAATTAACCATCTAGGAGATTTTAAGGGATTTGTTGCATGCTTTTGGTTGAATTGGTTGAGTTTGATTGCAATATAGATTAGCTTTTGTCTTCCTACAATTTTTATGAGTTTTTATTGCATGTTGCATGATCAATAGAGATTCATATTGCATTGTTGATAATTGCTGATTTTTATCATTGCATTCCATAATTTCGACCTAGCCTATTTCTTCTTTGTTAATTTGGCTTCTAGTTGGTTTCATTGGTAGTGTAAAGTCACTTGAATAAAAAAAATAAAAAATCAGATTAGTTGTTTCGTTTTTTTTTGCCCTTGCATTCAATTGTTGCATTGCTTTGCTTATTTCTCAATTCTAGCACAAGAGTAGTTTGTGCATAAATTCAAAAAAAAAAAAATCAGAAAAGCAAAAGTGATCTACCCCAACTAGTTTTAAGCCATTTTCAACCCTAGTGACTACTTGCTTAAAAATAGTTAAGTAGAAATCACTTTGAAGAAAAATAGTGACAAAACAAAAGTCACTTTTAGCCCACCATATTTCTGTCCTTGCATGATTAATTTGGCTTTATTAACTTGCATAGAGTCAATTGAGAGATTGCATGTGTTTTAGAGCTCATAAAGGGATTATTTGCATTGCTTGTCTTATTGCATACTTGCCATTTGCTTAAGCTGCATATTTCCTTTATTTATCATTAGTATTCCATATCTACACCATATCTACCCATTTACTCCCTCAATTCAACCCAAAAACTGAATTAAGTTGATTGGATTGCTTTGAGGCAAGTTTTGGCTTGATTAAGGTGTGGTATTGCTTGTTGTGATTTGCTTTAGACCACACTACTCTCTCTACTTTCTTGCTTGTTTCAGGAACAATGGTGATCCCGCATGAGTCTAACCCGGCTGAACTAAACCTTTCTAAGGAGGCAATCGATTTCATCAGGTTGTCTATTAGTGATAGTGTACGAGATGGTCAAGCTCGAGCTGTAGAGTTGGCCACGGCTGCAATAAATCCACAATTGCGGCGTCTAGAGGAGCAACTTGCCACTTTGATTGAGTCATCTCAAGGAAGTCATAAGGTTGCCCGTTCAATAGAGCTTACAAGTGACCCAAATCAAGCCTCAATTAGCGACAAAGGCAAGCAACAAGCAATTGATGAAGAGCATGATGTGCTTGCTAGCTACAACAAAGAGCAAGACCCCCCGACTCATTATTCACCCACGGTTGGCCGAGGCAGAGGTAGAGGTTTTGGGACGAGGACTCCACCAGTTACTCATCAACAGTTCTATAATCAGCCAGCAAACCGGTATCCTCAAGCCACTCATCAACAACAACAACAATACAACAATCCTTTTGATGATGTGACTTTTGGCTATCTCGGGGAAGAAAGGCGCCCATGGCATCCTCCCCTTGATGATTTCTATAACCAAGCTGAGGTTGTAGAAGATATTCCACCAGCTTATGGAGTATAGAGGCCGAACAACAACAACAACGCTAACCATCAAGTCAATCGGATTGGTAAGCGTGATATAAAGATCAAGATAGAGCCATTCAGTGGAGAGCTCAATCCAGAAAAGTATCTAGAGTGGGAACAAGCTACAAATTTCATTCTAGATCACATGGGCTATGAAGAATGGGAGGAAGTTGCAGTTGTTGTTATTCACTTCGTTGGGACCGCTAGAAATTGGTGGTTCAGAATGAAGGAAGATAGAATCAGAAAGGCCTTACCACCTATTGAAACTTGGGGCCAGCTGAAGTTTGTCATGAGAAAGAAGTATGTGCCTGAAGAGCATATCGAGCACATGAGGCTGAAAGTTGTTATATGCAAACAAGGTACCAAGTCTCCAACCGAGTACTTCAATGAGCTAGAGGATTTGAGCTTCAAAGCGGGAATTCATCATTCCCAACGGTCTCTAAGGACCCAATTCATGGCTGGACTGAATCAAAGCATTAAAGACACATTGGAGATTCAACAAATCAAGGATCTCAATGCCTTAGTACATTCAGCCCAACTACTCTATGAGCAACAACAAAGGAAGAAGAAGGAAGCTTGGAATGCACCAAAAAGGTATGTTTCTTATCCTAGTTCAAATTCCAATTCTTATTCTTCTAACCCTTCTATGCAGCAAAAGGAAGCTTCTAGCTCACCTAAACCAACAGTTTTCAAGGCCAAAGGCGTCCCAACAATGGACCTCAAAACCAGCCAAGGGCACGTGATTTAGTGTGCTACAAGTGTCAAGGAAGAGGTCATTATGCCAAGGATTGTCCAAATCAAAAGCAAGTGCTTCTCACCACCAATGGAGGATATGTGAGTGATGAAGATATACCTCCAAATCAAGTGGAGGAGGAGAGCAATGGACAAGAGGAGGAGGACGTAGAGGCCATTGAACCAGATTGCACCGAACAACCTCTAACTTTGGTAACAATGCGTACTCTTACTTTACAAGAAACACCTAGGCTAGATCAAAGGGAAAATATTTTTCATACTAGGTGTACTGTGAAGAATCAAGTGTTATGCATGATAATTGATAGTGGTAGCTGTTGTAACATTATTAATGCTAAGGTAGTTGATCACTTGCAATTAAAAACCCAACCTAGGGCTACTAGTTATGGTCTAAATGGTATTAATGATTCTGATGGTCCTAACTTAGTTACTCATCAATGCTTAGTCCGTGTTTCCATAGGCAATTATGTGGATGATATCATGTGTGATGTGGTAAACATGGAATGCACTCATATCTTGTTAGGTAGACCATGGTTATTCGATAGGAGAGTTATATATGATGGCATGCTTAATACCTATTCGTTTAACTATGACGGGAGGAGAGTTTCTCTTCTACCACTGTCGCCCCAACAAGTTTTACACGACCAGGTACGCAGAGACCAAGCTAGGGCACTTAGGCGTGCCAAGGAAGAGAAAGAGGAGGCTGATTCGGCAGCCAAGCTTGCGGCCCGGCGCTCGGCGCCCGACGCACCAACAAAGCCAAGCGGCGCTCAAATTTTAGGACAACATCAAGCATAGGTGGAGCTACTGATTGGGATGAAAAACGCCGAGAAAAGTGCCCCAATTCGTCAAAAGTGCCGAGCAACACTTCCAGCAGTGCATCTGAGAAGAAAACGGGGCTATCTCCCAAACCACTCGGGCGTTTCCCCTCAAATTTTGGGAGCAATTCAGAGACTCAGAGAGCTACAGATTTGGAAAAAGAACGCCTACAGAAAGAGCCAAAAATCGGCTTAAAAGGCAGTGTAGAAAAGCGCTCTCTAGTGACTCAGTCTAGTATTTCTTTCCCTAACTCTTTTTGCTTACTTCTTATGAGGAAAGACATACTTATTATTAGTCAAGATATTTCACATCTTCCAAAGTGTATTCAAGCTCTATTACAGGAATTTGAAGATGTGATGCCTGAAGAGTTGCCACAAGGCCTTCCACCAATCAGAGGCATTGAGCATCAAATTGATTTGGTGCCCGACGCTTCATTACCAAACCGTGCAACCTATAGAGCTAGTCCACAGGAGACCGCTGAGCTTCAAAGACAAGTGCAAGACCTCATGGACAAAGGCTATGTGCGTGAATCCCTCAGCCCATGCGCGGTCCCGGTGATTTTGGTGCCAAAGAAGGATGGCACTTGGAGAATGTGTGTTGATTGCAGGGCGATCAACCAAATAACAGTTAAGTACCGTCATCCCATTCCTAGATTAGATGATATGCTTGATGAATTGCATGGTGCTAATTTCTTTTCAAAAATTGATTTAAGAAGTGGGTACCATCAAATTAGGATGAGGGAAGGGGATGAATGGAAAACTGCTTTTAAGACTAAGTATGGCTTATATGAATGGTTAGTAATGCCTTTTGGATTAACTAATGCACCTAGTACTTTCATGAGGCTTATGAACCATGTTTTGAGAAGATACTTAGGCAAATTTGTTGTAGTCTACTTTGATGATATCTTAGTCTATAGCAAAACCTTGCATGAACATGTAGACCATCTTAGGGCTGTTTTGGACACTTTGAGATTAGAAAAGCTTTATGTTAATTTGAAAAAGTGTTCTTTTTGCTCGGAGTCTACCATTTTTCTTGGTTTTGTTGTGTCTAAAGGTGGATTGAAGGTAGATGAAGACAAGATCAAGGCAATCAAAGAATGGCCCCAACCGACTACACCAACAATGGTCAGATCATTTCTCGGCTTGGCTGGCTTCTACAGAAGATTTGTGCGTGATTTTAGCACAATTGCAGCCCCTCTCCATGAGCTTACAAAGAAGGATTCAACATTCAAATGGAGAGAGCAACAAGAGAACGCCTTCAACACTTTGAAGGACAGATTATGCCACGCCCCAGTGCTCCAACTCCCTGACTTCTCCAAGGCATTCGAGATAGAGGTGGACGCTTCTGGACATGGCATAAGAGGCGTGCTCTTGCAAGACAAGAAACCCATAGCTTATTTTAGTGAAAAGCTTAGTGGGGCTGAGTTGAATTACCCTACTTATGATAAAGAATTGTATGCTTTAATTAGGGTTTTGAAAACTTGGTCTCATTATTTGTGGCCTAAAGAGTTTGTAATCCTTTCTGATCATGAGGCCTTGAAGTATTTGAAAGGCCAATCCAGACTCAGCAGGCGACATGCAAGATGGGTTGAATTTATGGAGACCTTCCCTTATGTTGTAAAGCATAAGAAAGGCAAAGAGAATGTAGTAGATGACGCCCTTTCTCGCAGGTATGTTCTCTTGAACCAATGTGATGTTAAGATCCTTGGATTTGCAATGATTAAGGAATTGTATGCTAGTGATCCTCACTTTGCTGAAATTTATAAGAATTGCATGTCTAGGGGAGAAATAGATACCTACTTTATTGATGATGGATACTTGTTTAAAGCTGGTAAATTATGCATTCCTTCACCTAGTATATGTAGGCTTCTAACTAAAGAGGTTCATGAATCAAGAGGACATAGGGGTTTAGAAAAGACTTTAGAAGGATTAAAAGAACACTACTTTTGGCCTAAAATGAGTAATTATGTGCTTAGATTTGTCAAGAGTTGTGTTGTTTGTGCTAAAGCTAAGTCTAGACTTAATCCCCATGGCTTGTACCAGCCCTTGCCTATTCCTAGTTCACCTTGGGAGGACATTTCTATGGACTTCATTGTTGGATTGCCTAGAACTAGGAAAGGTAGAGATTCTATATTTGTGGTAGTAGACCGATTTTCCAAAATGGCTCATTTTATTCCTTGTCACACGACTGATGATGTTGTGCATGTTGCTGATTTGTTCTTTAGGGAAATTGTTAGATTGCATGGCATTCCTTGTTCTATTGTTTCAGATCGTGATGCTAAGTTTTTGAGTTATTTTTGGAAAAGTCTGTGGTCTAAGTTGGGAACTAAATTGCTATTTTCTACCTCATGTCATCCACAAACTGATGGGCAAACTGAAGTTACTAATAGAACGTTAGGGGTTTTACTTAGAACTATGCTTAAAGCTAACCTCAAACGTTGGGAAGATGTTTTGCCTTTTGTGGAATTTGCTTATAACAGGTCAATCCATTCAGCTACAAAAATGACCCCTTTTGAGGTTGTTTATGGGCTGAATCCGAGGACTCCGGTGGATTTGACGCCTCGGCCTTACAAGGGAAAAGAGAGTTTTGAAGCTGATAAGCGGGCTGAGTTTGTGAAGAAGCTACATGAGAGGACCAAGATGCACTTGGAGAGGAAATCCATGAAGTACAAGGCCCATGCTGACATGGGTCGGAAACAGGTTATCTTTGAAGAAGGAGATCTTGTTTGGGTGCATCTAAGGAAGGAAAGGTTCCCAAATCAAAGGAAGAACAAGTTAGATCAGAGAGGAGATGGACCATTTCGTATCATCAGAAGAATCGGCCCTAATGTATATCATGTTGACATGCCTGGTGAGTATGGTGTCCATCCGACTTTAATGTGGCTGATCTATCTCTTTATGTGCCAGATTTTGATTCCGACGTCGAATCAGAGACGATTCGAGCTCAAGTGGAGGAGAATGATGCAGTGAAGCCTGCCATGTCTCCAACCGACGTCGATGAGTTGATTCGAGTGCCTTCTGACGGACCAATTACAAGAAGTCGGGCTAAGAAGATTGCTCAAGGCACAACAGCAATCTTGGTTCGATTGGCTGCGGTTCTTGAAGAGCCTAGCAAGACAAAGTGGGTCTCGTGCATTCGACATCAATTGAGCCCGGATTCCATGGATTAAATCAAGGGGGGCGAAAATCACTATTTCCTTATTTAGAAACATGTATTAGTTTGTCTCACTTTAGGGCTGAATTTAGTAAGTGACCGGGTGAGATAAATTGGTACATGGGTCAAAGTCAACCCTTTGATTTGACCATTCTAAGTAAGAGAAAATATCTTTTATTTTATTTATTATAGGCGTGTTTTGCTTAATTAAATAATGTAGAGAAATCAATCAATAGGCTTATGTTAGTTGGTTGATATTCTCTCTCCTGGTTGTTAGAGATATTTTTAGTTTGTTTTGGATATTTTATAGTTGTTAGGATATTTTCCTTAAATAAATAAATCAGCCATGATTTATTTTATTTAGGGGGAATCTAGATAGATATTATTAGATATTTTTATCATATCTTGGGAAGCAAGATAAGGCATTTTAATCTCCCTAGGGCCGGCCATGTAACCTTGCCTTGCTCCCCAAGCCATAGCTTTGTATTCTCTATTTATACTTTGCAATTTCCATTCAATAAAATTAGCTTGAGAGAGATTAAACCCAAATTGGTTTAATCTATCTCTTGGGCTCCAAAAAAGCAATATCTTGTGTTTGCTTGCATTCAGATTGATCGATCATCTTCTCATCATCATTCGTTCATCACCATCACACGAGAACATCATCATCACCGATTCATACATCTCTTCTCTCGTGTTTTTGTTTGTTTGATTCATTGAATTGATCAATCAAGTTTAGTTCTAGTCGATTCATATCAACTAGTTTATCAATTTGGATTAGCGTTCGAGCCATCCAAGTTGAACTATCTTATTTGATTCAATTAGTGTTTCGAAATCAGTTTGGTACTTGTGTTCTTCGTGTTCTTACATTGATTGCAAATTCAGGTTAGATCGAGATTACTGGCAAGATCGGGACTTGTGTGGGTCATATACGAGGTTTCTGAGGAGTCATCCGAGGCAATCACGTATCAACCTCCAT
Organism: Fallopia convolvulus; assembly: GCA_964016875.1. NCBI lineage: Eukaryota > Viridiplantae > Streptophyta > Magnoliopsida > Caryophyllales > Polygonaceae > Fallopia > Fallopia convolvulus. The sequence continues at coordinate 32,552,549 of OZ024721.1, read as the reverse complement.
GGATGGACCTCTCATGGAGAAGGAGATCCATGGTGATTGGTCCAATTTGTGCTTCTTGGAGGATGACACAAGGTGAGGTGAGAAGGGCAAGCAAACAATGGCCATTGGAGAAGAATGGAGGTGGAAACCATGGGCTTGAACATACGTCAAATCAATCAGACCATTGATTTGGGCAATTGGGGAAGAAGAAGAATTAAGAAGATAAAAGAATTAAAACTCCTTTAATGAGTAGATGAGTTACAATGGCATAGCGGATTGTGGGAAGGGGCGTGTGAGAGGGGATTGCAAGAGGTCTCGGGTTCGAGTCCCGGCTCTTGCATCCTTTTTACTGCATTTTTATTGTGCTATTAATAGTCTAATGTACCCCTTTTTATTTAATAAAAACCGAAATTTATAATGCATTATTTTTATTTAAATGCTTTTATCTATTCATAACCCTTTTAATGCATTCTTGAATTTTATTTAATTTATTTAAAATCTCTTTTTATAGAGAAGAAGGGTTATAAATTATATTATGAATTCTCTTTTATATGGAGAAAGGATTATAATATTATATTATAATGGTTTTACAAACCTTGGAATATTGTGGATATTACATTTATAACATTTTTTTCATTTATTAAGATAATTATAAAAATAATTAAACTCTCTTTTTAAGAGCAAATATTTAAATAGATATCCGACTTGCATAATATATTTACTGAAATTCTTAATTGTCATTGTAATAAACTTCTATAATCTCTTTATAATTTAATATGAGATTATAAAGATTATTAAGTTCTCTACTTTAGAGGAAAAAAATTTATTGGGATAAATATCCGTTTTATTATTTTTAAAATTTAGCGGATATTACAACAATTGCACTTTTTCAAAGGACTATTAAGAAGACTAGGCCTTCAACCTCCAACTTGTAGGAACAGAGCACACATTTGGGGATTATTATGTTATGCTCACAGTTTCTAGATATGGGCTTTCCACATTGAATTATGTCCCTAATTTTCATTAGGTAGGAATTGCGTATCCCACCGCTAGAAAGCTATACGGATCTTTAATCTCATCCCCTTACAACCAACCTTTTCGTCAAGTGGTTAGCCAAACTTGTTTTGACCGAACTAAAACAACAAAATCACACTATGTGTCACGATCCATGTCATACCTTCACATCCAAAAGACGTGACATGTAATAGCACATTGTAACCACGATCGTTCCCTTCTGGCCAGAGATATTTCACTCATATAGTTGAAATCTGTTTCGGCCTTTACGAAACATGGTAGATTTTAATTCATAGTCGTTACCTTAAATATGGCTAAAACTCACCCTACCAACTTCGTTCCAATTGTCAAAATCAGAATGCTAGATCATTATCCACAGTCCATGAAATGGCAATGTCCCCAAGTAGAAATATCTATCTACTTCTAGAAAATAGTACTCTATCTAATGATCCAACTTGCATCCAACATTTCCATTTGCAAGGAAATTATGTCATTACTAAGACCACAATCCATGGTCGTTACCAAGTAATCTACAAACTCAAATACATGAGAGAAGACAAGAAATGAAAGGATATGTCTCCATGTAAGGAAAAAGTTTTCATGTCAAGAGACATCGTTCCCAGGGGACACGTTTTCTGTCAGATGACATCGTTCCCAAGGACACGGTTCCAACAGAGGGTATAGTTTCCCTCAATCTTGTCTCAATCCTAACCCCAAGGATCAACTCGACCTCCCCCGTGTCATTCATAGAAATTTTCAATTCCATGTAACTATACATGTTGTACATTCTAGACATACGTCATCAAACTTAGATGCCATCTTATAGAAGATTGCTTTGTTTCCATCAACAACATGATCAAAACACAACTAATGCACATGTTGAGTCATCATACGAGAGGAATAGAACTATCCGGCCTCTTTGTCCAACCGTCAAGTGTGAACATTAACTGGTACCATGTTGTACCATTCCCACCAATGTGGACATACAACCCTAATTATAAACCTTCATGTCTAGATACTTCATCGTTAGTATGCAATTAAGAAATATAAAAAAATAACTTATAAATATAAAACAAGTACAATATGAAATAAAACGACTAATCTGTATAAATACAGTAGAGTCAAATAGCCAATATGTGAATCACAATAGGGCCTTCATCAGTAGACTTAATAGAGTAATATGTCCAGGGAACAGTAGACTTAAATTAAGTAATCTGATATCTAGTAGACTATATTCAAGTAACCTGTCTATGGTACAACATACTTGAAGTAAGTAATTTAGATTTAATCATGAGTAATCTACACACAAGGTATAGTAGACTCATATCATCTCCCTTTAAGGAAATTTCATCTTCCTCATTTATGTTATCAAGTCTAGACGTTTTGTTACGTCTCTTTCGACTCTTGTGGTCTTGACCATGATATATCATCATTAATTCATGATCACATCCTTGATCATCGTATATGGTTATAAAATAGCATAAAGTATAATGTCCTGTAATAGACTCTTGTTCCCATACAATTTATATCTTGGAACAAGCAACAATCCATCGGGAACAGATTCGTTCCATTGCAAGGAACATTCAATGTTCCCTTCAAGGGTACATCTTTCTTATAAGAAAATTCTTCATATAGACAATTGCCATAACTTATTCATATCCTTTAGGGAACAATAATCCTATTATGGAACAATTTCCTCATGGATCATTCAACGTTCCTTTCTCGAGACCAGTTATCCGAAAACCATTTGATCCAAACTTCAATTTTCCTTACACAATCATATAATAATATCTTTTATATGATAAATCAGAACTTGGGTATTACACCGATCAATTCTCATTTACTAAGTAAAGAGAAAACATGAGCACGTGTACAAAACACATCCATTATTCTATGATCAAAAGATCACATATTGGTAACGATCAACCATTACCACACTTTGCATATCATTCATCAGAACAATATCAAGGGAAAAACCCTTCATTTCCTTAGAACAAACATGAGAGAATTCGGATCCACCTTTATAGGTTTTCGGGTTCTTAAGTAGGACAATCAAACCTTTGATCTCCTCCAACTTCAAATTAGTTGTCTTCCTCGGAAGCCGTTACCACATGATTGATCTCAAAATATTGATTTCGAATGTAGGTGCCTTGGAATCTTGCTTCATAGCTCCCACCAAAGATCTTGTATTTGCTGGTACTAAGGGAACAGTGCATTGTTGAAGCCGTGAAGTTCCTCTTTGTGGATGTACTTGAAGACGGCTCTTCAGTAGATCAATCATATGCAGTACATGATATAGGTTTGAATCACGTAGAAACGCTTTCCGAAATATATTTCGCCCCCTACATAGCCTTAGGGAATCCACGAAATTTGAAGTGAGATAAGACAAACCAACCGATCTCTAACAAGGCTCATGAAAGAGATCGAACCTTAAAGTTCATGTAAAATGGATATTAGACTCTATATGAAATTCAATCATGGAGAGAGATGCTCTCCTCTGATTATGTGAACCAACAACCACCCGATACTAATCTCCCAATAGCCATTTATATAGGCAAAGGAAAGCATTTTTAGGGAATGGTTAGCAGCAGTTACTGGCGTTTACTAGAAGTTAATAGCGGTTACCAAGTGCCACGAAAGGTTATCATCAATAACCCATGTCATCCATCAGTTATTAAATCATTAAGGAAGTTAGAATGCAGTTATACAAAGGTTTACAAGACGGTTATCAACAATTAACACGTGTTGAATTTTTAGTCATACGTTAGAGAACTACTGTTCCCACTCAGGTGAACCACTGTTCCCGCCAAGGGAACAGACATTGTTCCCTCCAACAGGGAACAGACTCATTGTTCCCTTTCAGGAACAACGCCTATTGTTCATCCTCAATGTTTTATATAGAATTCTTATCTTAGAGACACGTTTCCCTCTTAGGGATATAGTTCCATCACTAACTTCTCCTTAATGTTTCCCTCTAGACCTCAACTATGCTTACACAAGCGCTCAATCTGCACACCCAAACCTGTGACATAGCAAAGTAAGATCTCATAGTGTCGTATAAACCCCAATCACACTAAAAGGCATTGATCCCATATAGGGAACAATCACTTGATGACACTAAAATCACCAACAGAAAGAGCATATGTGAATTTTTGGGTTTTCATAATTAAAATTAAAAAAGAATTTAACTGAATTTCTGAAATAGAGAAAAAAATTGATGATATGGTAAGATTGTCCACATGGTCCAATAAGAAACGTGAGACAAAAAGTTGGGACATGTGGCTATGTTTGTCAAGAGGTTAAAAAACTAGTTGAGGTTAATAAACTAGTTAAAGTTAAAAAACTAGATAAAAAAACTAGATAAAAAAACTAGATAAAAAACTAGTTAATTTAATAAACTTTGTTTCTCATCATAAACTAGTTTGCTCTTGTTAAAATCATGTAAAAATTTTAAAACTACCCTTCTCGACCATCTTCTCTCTCTTTCTCACTATCTTTTCTCTCTTTTCTTATTGATAGAATTTTTATTTCTTTTTTTTATTATTAAAAAAACTAGTATAAATCAATAGATAAGCTAGATTTTTAAGCTTATTATTTTAACTAGTTTATTAACACAAGACAAACACAATACAAACATGATTTACTATTTTTTTAACTAGTTTTTTTTCCAAAGGAAGTTGATTTATTTAATTAAAGGAAGAGTTTTGGCCATAGAGGCCTACATTATCAACATACACGAATTGTAAAATAGAACTAGGCAGGACATTATAGGTAGTTAAGGGGGAATCGAGGGCGACCGCCCATTGTGCTAAGGCATCAACAACTTTGTTGTTTTCACGACGGATATTAGAAATTTGAACCTCCTAAGCAGAATCAGATAGCATCTCATGGCATCTTTTGATAGTGTATAAATTCGGATGAGGGGCCAAGTGCCCAGCTCGAACCAAATTACAGGCAATTGCTGAATCAGACTCGATAATGATGTGATGATAATTGAGATTTTTTGCCAGATTATGCCCATGATGAATGGCAAGTAATTCAACAGTTAAATCTGAACAGTGGCCACTTGCAAAAATGAAAGCAAGCACGCACTCCCCCAATTCATTGTGCAGTAAGCCGCCACCACCTTCTTTGCTTGGGTTCCCTTTTGAGGCCCCATCCACGTTGAATTTCAGCCACCCTACAGGCAGAGGAGCCCACGAAGCCTTTGTTTGGTTTGGACTGAAGGTTGAAGATGAATCAATACGGCCTGCTTTGACGGAACAAGCCTCATACGCCTTAGTCATACGCACCACAACAACACTGAGCGTTCCAATTGAATCCTTGCCTTCGAAAACCAACTATTTCGACACTTCCAAGACAACCAAATCATATAGGTGAACATTGATGCCCATGAATTAGATCTCCTAATACCCGTAGAAAGCCAATCAATGATGTTTTGAGTAGAAAAGAATACAGGGTCCAATGCATTCCCCGATAATGCGTTCCAGACTTGGCGAATACTGTGGCAATCTCGAAGTAGATGAAGCACAGTTTCCGGCACACGCATTCCCCGATAATGCGTTCTAGGGCACGCTTCGTCATCGACAAGGTGCCGTCAAACTCTGTTAGCATTACACAAAATACTGTCTTTTGCCACCAGAAACAGGAAATTTCTAGCTCTTTGCTCAACTGGTGTCTTCCACAAAATTTTCTAGAAGCTTTGGTTCAAAAGCAACGAGTTTTGACGCAGCAAGGCACCAATCGTTTTCGAAGTGAACTGACCATTTGTCATCAGCCCCCAGAAGAACACGTCCGAATCGTCTGAATCAGGGTTGACAGACACAACACCAAGTTTTAAATAGATATCCCCTGGAAGAAACTGGCTAATGACATTCCAATTCCACCCCCATGAAGCCACAATTCAGCAACAGTTGCACATATGAGCGTCTCTGGAATATCAGCAATCGTTCGATCAACAAGGGGGGCATCGATTAACCAAGAATGGAGCCAAAATAAGGTGGTGGATCCATTCCCAATTGCGGTGCGAAGCCCCTTAATAAGGATTGGCGAGGCCTCAACGATACCTTTCCAAGCTTGTGACGAACGAGCTAGGCGATGGGCGAGTGAACATATCAATATCCCGACGTCCGTTACAATATTTGGACCGGAGAATTTTAGACCAAAGAGTATCAGGTTCTTGAAGCAACCTCCAACCCAACTTTACAAGTATTGTCATGTTGGTGATCCGCATATCACGAAGTCCCAAACCACCTTCACTTTTAGGAACTGAGATCTTCCCATGCTAACAAATGGATTTTAACTAGTTGAAGTTTATAATTACTAATCCTTACCCTATAAAAAAAATAAAACAAAAAAAATAAAGAAAATTGCACTAAACCACCCGTTAAATAGGCGAATTTACACTTAACCACCCGTTATACACGAATTTGTTTTAAACCACCCAAAACTTCGATTCCGTTAACAAATAGCCACCCACGAGCCTTTTCCGTCAAAAAATCCGTTAAATTCTACCGTTTGACACTTTTACCCTCAACTGTTCATCCTTTCTTCTTCTTCTTCTTCCGTCTTGTCTGGCCTCTAACCTCGCTCGCCAACCACACAGGTTCTGGAGGCCGCCGAACACCTTGGATTTGAGCACTAGGGTCGCTCATGTGCCACCCTGCCCTGTCCTATGATTGCTGTCGAATGTGGCACGCTTGGGACGAGCCTCATGGAGGCGTTCTGATGAGATTAGTGGCAAGGAGAGAGTGATTAATATCAAGGAAGTACATAAGTAGACCTGTCAAAACTTGACCCGACCCGAAAAACCGACCGACCCGTCCGAAATTTTTTGGGTTTAAACCCGACCCAAAAATCAATGGGTCAAGAGTAACCCGAACCCGGTTGACCCGGAAAAAACTGGGTTGGGTCACCAACCCGTAGGGTTGACCCAGCCAACCCGATAAAATATTATTTTAATTAAAAATGCAATATTTTATTATAATTTTTGTATAAAATTATTATTTTATTATTATTAAATAATATTTTTTTATAATATAATATTAATTATTTTAATAAATATAAAGATAAATGTTAACAAAATTGACGACCTTGACCCGTTGGATCAACCCGAACCCGTACCAAACCCGTAACAACCCGGTCCATATGAACCCGGAAATTTTACGACCCGATGACCGTGACCCGTTTTGACCCGAACCCGATTGACCCAAACCCGAACCCGACCCACCCGACCCATTTGACAGGTCTATACATAAGAGGAGGAGGGGTGCTCGAATAGAAAGAGCCTCGAATTGGGACCCGAAATCCCGATCTCAGTTTTGACCTAAAACACCCCAAACTTCAAAATTCGATTGTGAACTCGTTTCTTAACCAAAATTGGTGATTCAAATTGCTATATGTCGAGGATTAAGTGCTCTACAATAACCCTCAATCAGTTGTAGAGAAAGGATTGAATAATCGAGTCGAAATCTACCAAAACAGATCGGGTACTGAATTTTCCAGATTTTCAGAGGTGGGTGACGAAGGATTTTTTATAGGCCTCGTTCATAGCCTTCCGGTCACCTATCCGGTCTCCACCGCCGACATTAGGTAGATGGGGAAGTCTATTTTCAGCTGTCGCAGGTCCCTTGGCCACCTCGCCCATGATGTCTCCGGTGGAAGCCGACGTACAGGACTTCGTGACCAACGTTGCTGCTGGTTTCTTTGCCCGGAAAATTCAGCAGCGACGAGTCAAGTTTGTGGGCTTCGTGGTCGACCTTCCGGCCACAAAATCTGTCGGAAATGGCCTACAGTAAATAGAGGGGATATCATAGGTGCTTCTGTCGCTGTCCTCTTCGCCTCCCCGTCCGTGGTGTCGCCTCCACGAGTCGGTGAACAGGTGTTCCCGACCAGCTTTTCTGTTGATTTCTTTGCCCAGAAATTCAGCTTCGGAGAGTCGATGAGGGACTTGAGGGAGGAGAGGTGGCCCGAGAGGCGGGAGAGCTTCGGGTCAGAGGAGAGGATGTTGTCGACATGGCTCCTCCGCATCTCCGCTCCCATCCTCTACCTCATCTTGGAGCAGATCGCTCCTCCACACCGGAACCCTAAACGACTGCTCCGACGCCGCCGCCTCCCTCGCCGGACCAATCTGGATGTGTGTTGTCGGCGAGCGTGGTTAGAGGTTGCCAGGTCGAGCGAGACGGAAGAAGAAGAAGAAAAGGGGTGAACAATTGAGGGTAAAAGTGTCAAACGGTAGGATTTAACGGATTTTTTGACAGAAAAGGCTCGTGGGTGGCTATTTGTTAACGGAATCGAAGTTTTGGGTGGTTTAAAACAAATTCGTGTATAACGGATGGTTAAGTGTAAATTCGCCTATTTAACGGGTGGTTTAGTGCAATTTTCTCAAAAAAATATCCCCATTTTAATAACAATGCTCTCAACTCTAGCAGAAGAAAGTCAACAGGTCGTTTGAAAGTTATCCGCAGAGCAGTTGGGTTGGGAGGTCCGAGTGGTTGGACGATAATGGCGACTTCATCCTCCACTGCCGTTTCGCTTCTTTCTGCTCTCTTCAACCCCTCTCCTCGTCCTCGTCCACTTTCTCCCCCTTTGTCTGTCAACCCTAATTTCAACCGCTCCCTCTCCTTTTCTTCCTCTCCCTCTTCCGCCGCCATCTTCCGCTCCCCGGTGCCGCTGGTGGCTGTCTCATCTCCCCAACCCTGCGCCGAAGAGCCCTCCCTCCTCGACAAGTCCTTTCTTTCTGTGGAGGAAGCCGTCTCAGATCAGGAGCTCTGGTCCGCTGCCTGTCTTCGAGTTCGCACCTTCAACGAGTTCAAAGAATCCTTTGGCATCGAGGTGTTTTTCTTAATTTCAACTCCTTAAGAGAATTTGTAGTCTGTACATTCCAGATCGTTAGTTGCAAATAAACAATTGAAGCTGTGTAGTCCTAAATTGTCTAGAATTTGAGTATACGAGTCCCCCGAATATAAAATCTGTTTATGAATTGGACATAAATTCTTCTAAGGAGGTCGTATTTATGATCTTAATGTTTAATTTTATGTATAGAAATGTTAGAAGTACCAATCGAGATTAGGAGCGCCATTGTTCCATACACGATCTGTATTGTACATCTCTTTGAATCTATGGGTTTTGGACAATGGTTTGCTTTCGCGAATGGCATAGCTGTAATGGCTGTTGTTAACATCTCTGAGAATCTCACTGTTATTTCAACAATAATTTAGGGCTCGCTCTTGAATCATTATTCATATGTAAAGGCCTTACTCCGTATTATTTATAAAGACCTTGATTGTTCAAAGGAAAGCTGTCATTCCCTTAGGCACCATAAGTGATAAATAGCATAGAAATCACATTTATGAACCCTGGGTCCCTAGCTAGAATAGCAGTTATTTGAGTGAAACGCACTAAAGGAGGTCAAATTGGGTACATCAAAGTTAACCGTGGAAAAGTCTGCATGACATCCAAAAACTGTTTAGTGACCATTGGACAAGTGGGGGTTATTAGATTGAATTGGAAATTCTTGGGTAGGCCTAGATTTAAGTGATCGGTGAATGGTGGGCCACAATTGGTAGAAAGAGCCTGAAAAAGAAATGGTGCTTTCTTGCACTTTGAAATTTTGGTTTGTTTCCATTCCTTGCTTTCTAGTTTCATTGTTTTCGACTGATTGTGTTTTTAACATCACTTGTTGCACTTGCTGATGTTACATTTCTTTTTGTCAAGTTCTAATAGGATCATAAGAAGTACTTGGCTGAGCGTGAATTTGAAGCATTAAAAGAACGGGTTGCAGGTACAAGGGAAGGTTTCAGAAGAGTTTCTTGCATAAATGCTTCCTTTCCTTTGTCTCACTTATCAAACCTCTGCTATGCAGATCTATGCCATAGATGTAAGGTAAGTTTTGCTGCTGTTTTTCATTTGTGTGTATCACATTTCTTTGAAAAAGACATTCTTAAAAATTTCCAAGGTACCAACTAGAATTGTAAAAATAAATAAATCTAATCTGGATCCAGTAAGATATTACAAAACCCTGGTGGCCAAATGGTCACATATCATATGTGTGTGCGCGCTTGCGTGTGTGTGTGTGTGTGGTTCATAGACAATTAGATTCTAAGGCAGATTTTGAAAGTTGAAATTGGCCTATAGTTGTTCACATCCATCGCCTGAGAGGCCTCTACATCAGTCATACCACTTTAAATCTCGTCAGAACTTCTCCCATTAGGTGACTAATATAATGCCTTTGTGAAAAAATTGTTTTTCCATTGAGAACGTAAAGGAAGGAAGAATATGTGTGGTCCTGAGTACATTATTTGCTACTTTACTTGTTTACCTTTTCTTCACAGAGCGACATTCTTCTCCATTTGAGAATCTCTTCCTGCAATTTCATTACAGCCTGAAAAAAGTAAAACCCATGGAGTTCTAAAATCATTTGTTTTCGCTTGTGAATTGTGATTCTGTTTAATCATAACACCATCATTAACACCCTTAAAGGAAGATGAAGATGAAGAAACACAAATTTTTCTAAATTTCATAAAAAAAGGGTAGAAAAAGAAATAGTGTTTTCTTTTTTTTGTATTGTATTGTATTGTGAACGACGGGAGAGAAGGCAACTGAGAGATCAAGTGAAGTGAAATCTAACATCAATAATAAACCGACTAAGGATCAAATAAACCAGGCTGTGAACCACATGCAAGTGAAAAATCAAGGGGGGCTATCATTTTTTTAATACCTTATTTCTTCCTCCTTTTAAAATCTGCCTAGGCAACGGTTGTTTTCAAGCACCCATTTGTAGTTCTGGCTATTTGCTAAATAATGTCTTCCATTTTGTTATGATGCTCTGTAGTTTTCTGCTGATGGAGAGGAGCGTGTAGTGGTTGCAACTCTTGATGTCAACAATTGTCTTAGGCTTCCAGATGAAATTACGGGAATTAGGCCTGAGGTATCTTGTTGTGATTAACTCTTTTAAACCATATTTTTCTGCTTTTAATGGATTATACATGCCACTTTATATAACTTATGCAGTTACACGTTTGAAATCTCCTTGCTAGCTTCCAAAAATGTTGTATTTTTTATAGGGTACATTACGCATATTCTATGACATACTTAAGATTGATGTTCTCATAATCTATTTCTTCCTTTAACAGGGCATTGGTTCTGATTTTGCAAGGGCGTATTTGAGCAATGTCTGCGTTGCCAAGGAACTGCAAAGAAATGGATTGGGTTCCTCTCTAATTTTAAAGTCACAGGCTATTGCTGAAGAATGGGGTATCTTATCTAAAACTGTTGGCTTAAAAATGCATATGATTATCAGTCTATCAAACTCTTGTTTGCTTTATCACCTTATTTTTGAAAAGAACCCCAATATTCTACATAGGGTTATCTTTAGGTCTTTTTTCTGACGTCTGCTGCCTCGTCCATATATAATACAATTCCAATCTAGATTCCTTGGTTGAGGCTCCACATTTTCTTGGCATTCATTGAGGCCAGACCGACCCTTTCTTGTCGTGCAGGAAGATTAAATGAACTACAAGATGTGCTTTGCTAACTTTTGGCCTACTTTAAAAATATTTTATAATATCTATTCAACATAATTGCCTAATAGTTGCTTCAATCCTTTAGAATCTGTCATTAGGCCTATTTCAACAGTACAGATAATGGATATGGACTTGTCTCAATGTTCAGGGATGACTGATCTGTATGTTCATGTCGCGGTGGACAACGAACCAGCTAAGAAGCTTTACATGAAGAGCGGTTTCATTTTTGAAAGCGATGAGCCCGCTTGGCAGGCTCGATATCTGAAGCGGCCTCGAAGGATTCTTCTCTGGATGGGGCTCTCCGAACCCTATAACTTGTGAGATTTCAAGCCACCTCCTACAAGAAAATATGAAAAGAATCTCTATGCTGTAGATTTCTTTGCCGTGGAAGATAAGCGATCATCATCTATCTCTATAATAGTTGTATAGCAAATTAAATTCCTTGAGAAACCGAGTAAATATATCTCTGATTTTCCATCAATAATATGCCCTTCTTTCCTAGTGCTCCACACTAACAGCAAAGTTTTGCTCGAAGCTTTAGTTTTAGGCTATGGTTAAATGTACACTATTTTATGGCTATGTGTACACTATTTGGTGAGTCTAACTTAAAAGTACGTTTTGGTGCGCATACCTTATGCGTACAAGGGTAAAATGGGAAAAAACAAGGGGGAGGGGGTGGGAGGAGTGTGCGCCCAGATTGTGCGCCTATGTTAGGTGTACACTCCCCTCCCCCGGGACCTTGTCTTTTCCCATTTTATCCTTAGGCGGGAAAATATTGAACATGGTGCACTTAAATAAGGCATACCAAAATTCGTTACATTCCTAGAATCATTCGTTCTTATAAGAAATTGTTTATTATTTTAGAGTCGTTCATTCTTATAAGAAATCAATATATTCCTTTAAAATCGTTCTTATAAGGTTCTAAAGCGGTTTGCGGAAATTTTGAGTTGAGATTTGAGGTTCTCGTCCTTGACAAGATCCAACATGATGGATCTTAGAGCGAATTCAATGTGATGAACTTGAAATGATTCAACCAATGTGATGGATGAATTATTGTGTTTGATAACTTTTGATGCGAACCAAAGGGGTTACACAAGATCCAAGAACAAGGAGTTTTCTCAACTTAGTAGATTGGAATCAAATCTGCGTAAAACAACAAAGGCCAAGGAGCCTTATAAAGTGGTGACTCCAACTCTAGACTAGCTAACAAGGGTGTCGAACTTGGGCCAAGTGTGCAAATGAGGCCCAATGTCCAAAAAGTCCAAAAACACTTGCTAAAAACATAAATAACATAAATAGATGTGTTCCATATAGAAATAATACTAAAACTAATAAGATATGACCTAAAGTCATGGCCAAGGTATTGTAAGTGTCAAGATCAAGGCGGAAGGCTTAGACGCGCGCGCGCGAACATGGCGAGTGTCACTAGGTGTCGGGCTGGCGCACCGAGCACGGGCAAGGTTCTGCGGCGTTGATGGCAACGAGGAAGACTTGCAATGGCATGGGAGAGGATGCTCCATGGCTGGCGAGAGTCCAGGTCACAAGTGATTGGGAGGTCTTGGTGATGGCTTTGGCGCAGTTGCGAGTGAGAAGATCGTCCGAGCGGAGTGACATGGCTTGCTCCTCGTCGACAGCGTCCATGGATGAGGTTGCATCCCCCTCCCCCTTGAGTGGGAAACGTCCCCGTTTCATTGTCATGATATGCGGGCTCGACGTAGGGAGAGAGGTCCGCAATGTTGAAAGTGGTGTGGACTCCATATTTGTCGGGGAGGTCAATTTAATAGGCATTGTCCCTAATGCGCTTGAGGAATTGGTAGGGGTCGTCACTGCGTTGATGTAACTCGGTGTTACGGGCGTCGATAAACCTGTCCTTTTGATGATAGAGCCACATGAGATCGACGAGCGTGAAGACCATCTTACTACACCCCTTGTTGTGTCTGGCAGCGTGTTGATCGGCACGACGCACGAGTTGGATCTGGGTGCGCTCGTTTCTGAGGCGCATAGTGTCGGCGCGGTTGGCAACGTCGATGTGGTCGCCGGTCTTCAAAGGTCGTGGCACCAAATCCAAGGGTGTGTGAGGGTTCGCCCATAGAGGACCTCGAAAAGCGTCATCTTAGTCACCGAGTGGATGGACCTATTATACAAAACTCAACAATACACAATAATTCCTCCAACCGATGTGGGTTAGCCTTGAGCATTGTCCAAAGAAGGGTGCCAAGGGTCCAATTGGTCACTTCAGTTTGAACATCAGTTTGGGGATGATAAGAGGTGGAAAAGAGTAACCGTGTGCCCAACTTTCCACATAAAGTTCTCCAAAAAAGGCTACAAAACTTGATGTCCCTATCACTAACAATAGTTCTAGGTAAACAATGTAACTTCACAACATGCTCGAAGAACACGTTTGCAATTTCGGTTGCATTGTTGTTCCCTTTAGATGTTATAAAGTGTGCCATCTTAGCAATGTTCTAAAAAACGCTAGGCGGATGCTGGGCAAAGAGGGACCGCCTGAACGGCTTGGACGGTGGTCTAGACGGTTTGGACGGCTAGACGTGCTAAGACCTTCCAGCGCCTAGGCGGGGCCTAGAAGACGCCTAGAAGGGATTTTTAGAACAGTGCATCTTAGAGAAGCGGTCCACAACTATGAATATGCAGTCCCTACCACGTCGTGACATCGGAAGGCCGGTAATAAAATCCATGGAAAAATCTTCCCACGAGGCATCCAATTCGGTAACGACGTGTAGAGACCATGAGGAATTGACTTGGCCTTAGCTTGTTGGCAAGTCACGCATCCCTTGCAATACTTAGTAACACGTCGAGCCATGTGGGGCCAAACGAAATGTTCGCAAAGTGTTGTAAGGATCTTGGTGACGCTGAAGTGGCCTCGGTTATCATGAGCTTCCTAAAGAACCAAGCGTCTGACCGAGGAGCGCGAAATTTAAAGCTTCCTAGCAATGTATAGAAACCCGTTGTCCAAGAAATAGGACTCATAAACTCGAGTGTGCTCGAGGCTTTCCATGATCAGCTTGAAAATTTAATCATGCATATAAAGCTCTTTGATCGAGGAAAAGCCAAGAAACTTTGAATGGAGGTGAGTTAAGAGGACGTACCTTCGGGAGTGAGCGTCGACGATGATGTTCTTCTTACCTTTCTTGTGCATGATGACATACCGGAACATCTCCATAAACTCGACCCATCTTTCCTGGCGGCAATTCAGCGTTGTTTGGCTCTTGAGATAGGCTAGTGTGGCATGGTCCATGTTGATGATGATCTTGCTTGGCCATAAGTAATGTTGCCACATTTTTAAAACCCGAGTTAGTGCATATAATTCTTTGTCGTATGTCGAGTAATTAAGCATCGCGCCAGCGAGATTTTCGTTAAAGTAAGAAATGGGGCGTCTTTTTTGAAGGAGTACGCCGCCTATGCCATAGTAAGAGGTGTCGCACTCGATCTCAAAATCCTTAGAAAAATCCAGCAATTAAAGCATCAAGGCGTGGCACAATGCATCTTTCAAGGCCACGAAGGCGGCCTCATGAGGCGGCACCCACTCCTTCTTGGTCAAATTATTGTGTGACCTAGTGATAGAACTAAAGTTCTTTGCAAAGCGTTGATAAAACCCCGTGAGGCCTAAGAAGGATCGAACCATCATCGGTTCGTGGGTGTTGGCCACTCCTAGATGGCATGGATCTTGTCCTCATCATCGCGCAAACCATCCTTGGACATGAAGAACCCAAGAAAATTCATCGTGTCCGAGCAAAACAAAACACTTAGCAAAATTCACATACACTTTTCCTTTCTCAAGCACTCTAACACAAGCCTAAGGTGCCGAGAATGGTCCTTTAGACTCTTAGAATACACGAGACTGTCATCAAAATACACAATGACGAACTTGCCAATAAAAGACCGTATAAGATGATTCATAAGTTGCATAAAAGTGCTTGGAGTGTTCGTTAGCCCGTAGGGCATCACAAGCCATTCGTAAAGGCATGCTTGGTCTTGAAAGTCGTCTTGCATTCATTACCTTCTTCCATACAAATTTGATGGTAGCCACTCTTAAGATTGATATTTGAAAAGGGAACGAAACCATGGAGTTCGTCTATCATGTTGTCCAAGATCAGAATGGGATCACAATACTTGATGGTGATTTAGTACTAGGATCACCGGCACGACACACGGGCGGAGGCTCTTGCGGACATAGCCCTTGTCCAATAGCTCTTGGAATTAGTGATGTAGCTCTAGAGTTTTCCTTGGAGAAGCCTTATATGATTTGGGGTTAGGCAATGAAGCACTGGGAATGAAGTCGATGTGGTGATCGATCCCTCGAATAGGCAGCAGGACATCGGGAAGCTCATCGGGCATCACATCCTTGAAGTCTTGCAAAAGAGACGCAATAGGCTTAGGTAAAACGCGATCTAAAGCAGGTTGATAAGTACGGGTATGTAATTTCTAAATTTAATGGGTTTTGTTTAGAGCTAAAAAATATTGTGAGTATACAACACTTTGCTAGAGGTACTGAGGTTGAGGAGGTGTTGCACAACACCAACAATGTCTACAAGTACCTTCCTGAACGGCGCCAACCTAGCTCCAATGTGAAGCCTTGGCAGCCCACACATCCTAGTATACCTTTGGTTTAGCCCAAGAAGCAAGAGTATAGGCGGTATTCTAGCTCACAACCAAAGAGGGACTTCACCCAACGCCCATAGCAAGAAGGAGAGAGGAGTGTGAATGGTGTCAAATGCGAGGGATTATCCGAACCAGGGGAAGGTTGTCCTTACAGCCCAAGGTGAGTACGTATATGAGGAGGAAGAGGTCGTCGTGCAAGAAGAAGCAGACCCTGAAGAGCAAGGTGAGGACGAGCTTCATGTTACAGTTGAGGAATGTGAGTGTTTCGTTGTGAAAGAAACTCTCTTCATGACGGAGCATACTACTCCTCCTAATCAAAGAGAAACCATCTTTCATAAACGGGGCAAAATTCTAGACCAGGTATGTAGTGTGATTATCGATAGTGGATCATTTGTAATATTGTGAGTCAAGAGGTGGTTGATCGATTTTCCTTGCCTACTACTTTGCATCATATGCCTTATCCTCTTTGTTGGTTGAACTCTAACTCCACAATCCAAGTGAAGGAAAGCACTATGGTTTCTCTTACTATAGGAACATACAAGGACGTAGTGGAGTGTGATGCGGTTCCGATGACTGCATGACATCTACTCCTAGGACGTCCATGTCAATTTGATAGGGGAGCAATTCATGATGGGGTTTCCAACGAGTACCGTTTCCACATGGAGGGTAAGAAGGTTACTTTGCATCCTATGTCACCTCATGAGATCATGATCGATCATGCGACTAAGGTACAACGAAAGAAGCATGCTAGCCGTGAGGAGAAGCGTGAGAAGAAACTAGCCATTGGTGGCCATGTGGGTACTTCGAAGCTGATTTTATTTGCCAAACCGAAGGAAGTTTTCCATGCACTCAAGGAAAGTAACGTTTACCTTTTGCTTATATATCATGATGTGTTTCTCTCTCCCAAGAATTGAGTGATCTACCGTCTCCTATTGTTAGTGGATTGCCACCGGTCCGGGTAAAAGAGTACCAAATTGATTTCATTCCCGGAGCCGTTTTGCCAACCGACCAGCTTATACAGCTAACCCCAAAGAGACAAAAAGAGCTTCAAAGACAAGTAGAAGAGCTCCTCGACAAGAGCTATAGTGCATGAGAGCCTCAACCCGTGTGCGGTTCCGGCGATTCTTATCCCTAAAAAGGATTGTATGCGGCGTATGTGTGTTGATTGCCAAGCAATCAACAACATCACCATCAAGTATCGTCACCCAATATTGAGGCTTGGTGATATGCTAGATGAGTTCCATGGAGCTATTATTTTTTCTAAAATTGTTTTGAAAAGTGGCTATCATCAAATTCGGATGAAGAAGGGGAACGAGTGGAAGACATCGTTTAAAACCAAGTAAGGATTCTACGAGTTGTTGGTTATGCCATTTGGCTTGACCAATGCTCCTAGAACCTTTATGAGTTTGATGAACCATGTCATACGCTCGTTCCTTGATAAGTTTGTAGTTGTATACTTCGATGATATCTTAGTGTATAGGCACAACTTACATGTGAGCATCTTCTTACTAACTTTAAGAAATACCATTTTTGTTCGGATCATGTGGTTTTTGCCTTTGGTGTGTAATAAATGTTGATCTCTTCACCATTGTAGCGGCATGAAATGGAAACAGGGCTTGAACGGGCATTAGGCATCTCTACAATTTTTCTCGATTTTAATTATTTTGGCATTTTTATCGATAAATGTTACATAATAAAAACTAGTATAATATAATTTAGACAAATGCTTTTATTAATATAATAGTAATTTTTTTTCTTAATATTGTGACAGTCAATCTGTAACATAAAAATTAATTTTTAAGTCGCATTCTACTTTATATGAATAGGATACAATGTGTAAATTTTTTTTATTTTTTTGTCAAATGTAAATAATGAACTTGATAAAATGTGACATAAAAATACTTTCTTTTTAGGGAAAATTGCATTTAACCACCCTTTATTTTACACTTGTTGCAATTAACCACCCTTTATATTTTTTTCTACACTTAACCACCCCTTATTTGTAAATATGTGCATTTAACCACCCATTTTGATGAAAAACGTTATTTTCTTCGTTAATTAAAGTAAATTACAATTTTGCCCTTCTTTTTTTAATTTTATTTACAATAAAGAAAAGAATTTATGAATAAATTGAGCTTGGAATGACATTATCATTGGATTTCGGCCTACATTTCAACCTTTTGAATCTCGATTCGTCGTCCATTAACTTAGACACGATCGACTCCAAGGGACGCTCAAAGTCGTCAGAATCAGATCCAAAACCCATTGTCTTTGCATCGATGAAGTCGTGGTTCTTCTTCGCCATTGGATGGAGGGAATGAATTATTATGGAGGAAATTAGGTCAGGGTTATCGACATATTTGAACTTGAAAGTGTCATTTATGGGTTTTTCTTTATTTATTTATTGTAAATAAAATTTAAAAAGAAAGGAAAAAACGTAATTTACTTTACTTAACGGAGATAATGATGTTTTTTTGTTAAAATGGGTGGTTAAATGTACATTATTACAAATAAGGAGTGGTTAAGTGTAGAAAAAAATATAAAGGGTGGTTGATTGCAACAAGTGTAAAATAAAGAGTGGTTAAATGTAATTTTCCCTTCTTTTTATTGTCATTCTACTATTTTTTGTAGGAAATACTGACATTCTACTTGGTAATGAATTAGAGATCACATGTAAATAATTTAAAAACATATTTTCCATATTAAGTTGATATATATATATATATATATATATATATATATATATATATATATATATATATATATATATATATATATATATATAACATGATTCTTTTAACACGAACGTAATATAATTAAACAAACAATATATTATAAGATGACCTAACAAAATAGTTTTTTTTTTATATACCAGTACCTTGTACGGATCTACACTAATTTTTATAAATGTTGTAAATAAAATATTTCAGAAACAAAAATAAATAAATTTGCACCGTCGGTCTCTACTAGGAATGTGGACATAAAACCATTTAAAAAATATCAAATTACCTACGATCAGCATTCAAAGTAGAAACACAACAAGAACATGTACCATTTAGAGCGAATATACAGTCCCACCAAAACACATTAAATGAATTTCACTGAACACGAATCTCCATTGTCTAACCCCGCCAAGGAGAATGTGAATGAAACCAGCATAAAAGCAATTTACCTACATGAAGAAAAGATCAAACAATGCTGAACAAAGGCACTTGGTCTCTAGCTAGGTTCCTTAGGGGTATGGCTTCCAGCGGTTGTTGTTATAATAGTTGTCTTCTCGGTTGTTCCTGAATGCACAGCACCCAATAGAGTAGACTATGACGAGGACTATGAGGACGAATACGTTGACAATGGCTACCTTCTTCCAGTGGCTCTTTACATTCTGGAGAACACCTGCCTTGCAGGACTGACAATCATAGCACAGCTCGCTCTCATCGTTGCTCCACAGACCACAGTCTGGACTAGCCATTGTCGTAGTATTTTTGGTAGATTTTGTCCAGTTAGTCGGAGTCATGTATTGGAAGCCACATTCATCCAATGGCTTACAGCAACCAGACTGCATTAGTACACATAACGCTTAGACATGAGGATTCTAAGGAAATGACGAACATTTCATCCGAATGATATGTTGTGTAAATTGTAATGTCTTCGTAACGGGATATAGTTTAAACAATAAGATAAGTTGACAACTTTCCAGCTGACATACTAATCATGGCAGATAAAGATAGCTGGTAAAAAACATTCTCAAAGGAAAAGAAAGCTCACATAGCAATCAAATAGACAGAAAGAACAAAGTATCTAAGCCATTCAATTTTGTTGACCTACCCACACCACCAAGCTAATCATCTATTGCAAGTAAAAGTGCCATCATGAAACACTATTAAGAGATGTGGGCCAGAGACCTCCAATCATCTATTAAGAGATGCTAAAATTGCTGGTTTACCAGAAGGAATCAATTCAGATCCCACATAAACAGAAAGTTAAACTAGCATCAAAATGGAAGAGGAGACGGGGAAAATGTGTATTTGTGTAGATCAAGTTTTCAAGGGGCTCATGTTTAGCCTATTCATATCATTTGCTCAACAGAAAATTATAGCATTGTGTGAGCCAGACATCAGAATAAACCAGGAGTTACAAAATCAGCATTTTAGTAAAAATATTTTTTTTTTACTTATTTATCTTGAGTACGTCATAAGAGAAGAATTAGGTAAAAGAAACAACTCTTTTTTTCCCAGTGCAAAAAAGTCAAATCATACCCAGAAAGGCTTTTCACTTTAGAGATACATCAGCTTAGACTCATCCGAAATTCACATTTTCTTCGGCAGCCATATCAATTCATCAAATTGTCAGCGCAATCGTTACCGGATTTCCAAACAAACACATGGAATAAAAGCAGATCAAGAAACCCTAAACCAATTATATATTTTGCCCCAAATTACCTGAATCGGAGACAATTTCATAGCATTGAACTGGTTAACAGTGGCGGTCCTCTGATCAATCAAACTCTGACAAGCCTTGCCATCAACCAAACAGCTCCTAATCTTGCCCCAATTCTTGGCACTGATAACCCTCCTCTGCAACCAATGCGAGTAATCCCCAAGCCTATACTCCTTGTAGCCTTTGCCGCTCACAGCCTCACCGGCGCCCTTGTTGGTGACGACGAAGGCGAATATGGTGAAGAAGAAGAGGAGTCCGATGAGGATGAACATGACGACCAGGTAAACCCAGAGGAGCCAGTTGACCCTGCAACAGGAGCCGATGAAGCCGGCAACCGAGACAAGCAAGAGGAAGACGCCGATTGCGATCAGCGGCTTCTCGAGGAAGCGCTCGCAGTCGGTGGTGTTGGCTTTGTAGCTCAGCCACACGCCGCCCACGAGGATGGGGATCGAAAGTAGGAGGGTTAGGAAGTTCAAGAAACCCACCAGCCCGTTTGATGGCCTCATTTTTTAACAATTTCTTCTTTGGTTTGTGGGTGTTTGACTGTTTGATGTAGGCCAAATCTTATACAGAGAGAGATTGGAGAAATCGAGACAGTCGAGGAGGAGGAGGTTGGAGAAAGACGCCGGAAATTCCACAATATAACGCGTGGTGGTGGGTTGGGGAGGCTGCGTGCAGACGATCAAGGTTTTAATTTTTTAATAAAGAAACAACATATGGAATGTGTATTGGGTGCTCACGTAAGAAATAAGAATAAATTTTGGTTGTCTTTTCTAAATAAATTGATGTCCGTGATTATACATTCATTAACAAAGATAAAAACGGATGAATTTATTCAATATTATTCGTGTATTTTTCAATAAAAAGAGGTGTGGGTGAATTTTTCCCTTACTATTCAAGCGTGCAGTTTGTGCATCAAAATTGACCAATTGTGAATCGAGTTTTTGATGCACATTGTTCATCGATTTCGAACTTTTTAATTTTTAATTTTATTTTTTAACCTTATTTATGTGTATGAATACAATTGCTAGTGCACAAAAATTCGCATTCAATGCACTGATTGAATACTCCCTCATTCATATTCCGTTCCAACTGCCTCTTTAACCTCGAACTTGCAAAACAACAGACAAATGTGTCGAGGACCCCCTAATCCACATCCGATGTCTAAGTCAAAAGAGCAATTATCGATTGAACATCGAGGTAAAGGACAAGACTTGCGTGCGAGCTCAACAAATATGAGGTGATCATCATACATGGCGAATACATGTATTTATAATGGAGGACAGATGGCAGGGGGCCGAAATATCTACCCCTAGGGTCGACCGATGGTGCTTTGTCACCCAAGCAAGCGATATCTTGCTCCCCACTCCAAGCGAAAATTTTATCTTTCGACTAAGATAGAATCTTCCATCATAACGAATAACCATCATATTTAATTTTATATTAAAATACTTAAAGATAGAAAAAGCATCTATCTATAATACTATAAACTTAAATAACTTGACAATTAATGCTCATACAAATAATAAGATAATTTATAATTTCATTGTAACCATATAATAAATCTATAGCACTATAAAATTAAATATTCTCAATAATAAATAATATTATTATAATCAAAGTAATATTTATTTTTATATATATTCTCAATAATTAATAATATTATTATAATCAAGATAATATATATATATATATATATATATATATATAAACCTATGAACTAAATATACATATTATAAACATTTAAATTTTATCAATAAAAGACATATATGAATGAGAACAATTTTTACTCAATTCATTTTCTCACCTCTAAAGTGTTTTAAATTTAATAATTAATATGTCATTTGTAATTTCTTTATGAGTAATAAAAATATCTACACTTGATTATAAATTTCAAATGTTAATCATCATTATAAAATTTCTTTTGGAATATTATATTTTTTATATAAAACTCATAGCAATGATATCGTCAATATATAGTTAACAACATAGAATATTATTACAAAACATTTAGAGTATGAAAACTTGAGTAATTAATGCTCCATTCTTTTATTTCAAATTAAGAAGTTAATGGAAGAAATAGTAGAATATGAAAAGACTTGCAATGTCAACATAGAAAGTTTCTAACGTCTCTTGCTCCATTGTATAATATGTAACACTTTTTTAATTTTTTTTATTAGGTAAGGATTAGGAGGCACTCCCTTCAGGTAGGACGCCCTAGAGCATCCTGACGGATGAGAACTAAAAGTTCTGGATGAATCTTGATTGCATCAATAGGGAGACTATGGCTTAATTTGGCAATTTTATCAGCCATAACATTACAATACCGATTGACATGTTGAATCCGAACCGTAGAAAAACCTTGTAGTAATACAAGGATGTCAAAAATGATCATTTTGATTTCCCAAGGGCATTTGTGATGTCCTTGGCCAGCTTTTATCACTTGTATATTATCTCCTTCAATGTCTTTGTGAATAATTATTTTGTTGTGCTTCTAGTATACAGTCTCTTAAAGCTAAAGCTTCAGCTCTTAGGGCAGTGGTTTTACCATAGTTTTGCGCTTTCATTCCAATTACTGATCCATAATGGTCTCTAGTGACTATGGCTCCTGAGGCTTGTCCGTTTAGTAAATAGGAACCATCAAAGTTTATCTTCAAAGTATTTCTGTTCGGTTTCCTCCATTTGGCGTTCTTTTGTTGTTTATGTCTTTTTGAACCTATTCCTTTAGTTTTCTCTTCATCTTCTTCCCAGTTTTTGGCTCTTTTCCAATTTTCTAATTGAGTTCGGATATACATGGGTAGATCCGAAATGAAATCATTTGGTTGTTGTTGAAAGAGTAGTTTATTTCTTTGGTGCCATAAACACCACCATATCGTAGCTAAGGTAACAAATTCTTTATATCCTAGGTGTTGGTGTAGTTAGTGTAGTATCATTTTTGGTGGTTTATTGTTTGAATTATATTGTCGTAACGTTTGTTGTATACTTGGGTTTATATTCCCTGCTATCTTAATGGTATGTGGACATTTGATGAATAAATGTTCCGTATCTTCATTAGTACAATTACACATAATGCATCCAATTGGTGTCATGACATGTTTCTCTCTTAGTCTAGCTTTACTTGGTAGGCCATTAGTCTCCATTTTCCAAAGAAAATTTTTCACCTTTGGAAAGTTATCAAGTTTCCATATCCAGTTGTTATGATTTTGGCTCTCATTTGTAGTTTTTGTGATTAGTTCTATTGCTGATGAGGTGGAGAACCATCCGTTCTTGCTTGGTGCCCAATAAAGCCGGTCTCGGATGAGATTTTTCGGAATAGGAGTAGCCATGATTTGTTCTACCATGCTATTTGGAATTACTTGTTGTAGTTGTTCTAGTTTCAAGGTTCGATTTTCTGAAATCATCTCTTTTACTTTCATTTCCTCATTGACATTTTTTGGTTGTAAAGCATGGTTTTGTAATGGTTCATTCAATATCCACTTATCTTTCCAAAAATTAATAGTTTCTCCATCTCCAATTTGCCATACAAGACCTCTAAGGAATTCTGGTCTTAAACTAATTAGTCGCTTCCATTGCCATGACGCATTTGGTTTGGCTTTGTAAGAGAAGAAAGCTTCATTTTTAATGTATTTCTCGGTGACAATCTTTACCCATATATTATCAGGTTCGACAAGCAGTTCCCATAGCAATTTCATCTGTAGTGCTTTGTTCATGTGTTCTGTTTTTCGTATTCCCAAACCACCATGTTGTTTCGGTTTACAAATTCTATCCCATCCTACCAGGGTTTTTTGTAGATGACCTTTATTCCAGAAGAAACATCTATTTATTTTATCCATTTCCTCGTGGACGTTTGTTGGTAGCATAAAGCTTTGCATTATATAATTTGGCTTAGTTGCAAGATTTGATTGAATTAACACCGTGCGCCCTTCTTGAGAAAGTGAGTTAGCCTTCCATTTAGAAAGTTTATTTTTAGTTTTCCCAATTGTTTCCGCAAAGGTTTCTTTGTTTACTTTCCCGTTTATAATTGGACATCCTAAATATTTTTCCAAGTCTGTCATTGAGGTAATTCCTAGTACTTGTTGTATTTGTTGTTTTTGGTGATGACTTGTATTTTTACTTGCCTGAAAGGCTGATTTGTGGTAATTCACTTTTTGACTCGAGACCGCACTATATTGTTTAATTATTCTCTTAACCTTAGAGCATTCATATTGAGAAGCTTTGCTAAAGATTATGATGTCATCAACAAAAGCTAGGAATGGGATCCTAGTGCCTCCTCGAGCAATTGGGCATCCAATCAATTTCCTGTTTGTGTCATATTCCTTTTGAAGCTTTCTTGCCAGTAATTCCGTGGTAATCACAAAGAGAAAAGGGGATAATGGACCCCCCTGTCTTAATCCACGTTCAGTTAGGAAGGGTTATGTGGGCCCATTATTAACAAGGACCGAGAAAGATACAATGCATACACATTCTTTGATCCTCCAATAAATTTTTTATCGAAACCAAATTTATCTAGGACTCGGAAAAGAAAATCTAGTCAACACAGTCGTACGCTTTTTCCATATCTAGTTTTATGGCTACCCATCCATCTTTTGCCTTGCTTCCCCTAAAGGAGTGAAAAACCTCATGCGCTATAAGTACATTGTCTTGAATTGCTCGATGGTTTACAAAATCACCTTGTAAGGGGTGAGTAATTTTTTTCATGATTTTTTTTAGTCGTTCTGTTATGATTTTGGATATAATTTTATAGATTGTTGAACATAAGCTTATTGGTCTATAATGGTTTGTCGCACAGGGATTCTTAGTTTTTGGAATAAGTGAAATAAAGGTATGGTTTATTTGTTTTCAAATTTTTCCGGAATGGAAGAAACTTTTAACAACTTTTATTACCGACGGTCCCACAATGTCCCAATACTTCTTGTAGAATTCCGCTGTTATGCCATCAGGTCCTAGTGATTTATCAGAGCCGATACTTATAACGGCTATTTTAATTTCCTCATTTGTTAATTGTTTTATTAGTGTTTCATTTTCATCATCAGATATTCTTTTCGTAATTAGTTCTAGATATTCATTAGTTAATACTTGATCGACCAGCTCCTTTATATATCTTCTCTTAAAATCATTTCGTATTTCATCCCTAATATTCCCCACTCCCATAATTTTTGTGCCTTCTTCCATTCTAATTTCTTTTATCAGTTTCCTGTTTTTTCTACCGCTTGCAATATTATGAAAATATCTCGTGTTTGCATCAGCTAACTGAACATGCTTTATTTTTGCTCTTTACCTCCAATATGTTTTATGAAAATTCAATATGCGTTCTTTTTGTTTAATTATACACATTTGTTTTTGAATAAGGTTAGGTTGCAGAGATATTAATATTTGTGTCTGAATTTGTACTAACTTATGCTCAATTTCTTTTAGTTGTTCAAAGGTGTTTCCTAATGTCTTTCTGTTCCATTGCTTGGCATTTTTCTTGAATAATTGTGTTTTCTTTACTAGTTGGAACATGTTTGAGCCCGGAACATTTAGCCTCCATGCTTGTCTTACAACATTTCTAAAATCTTTTCTTCACACCCACATTTTCTCTAGCCTGAATGGCGAAGCTTTTGTAATATCTTCATTGCTTATTTCTACTGATAATTTACAATGATCTGAAGTTGTAAAAGCGTGGGTTTTAGTTTTTATTTGAGGGAACCATTGTAAGATTTCTTGGCTGACAAGGGTTCTATCTAATTTTTCATGAATGTTTATCTATTTCCGTTTTTATTTTTCCTCTAAGTAAATTGTTTTCCAACTGTAGGGATATCCAACAATTCGCAATCATTTTTAAAATTTATCAGTGTTTCGAATCTACTTGTGTCCGGTACAACTCCTCCTTTTTTCTCTTGCGGGTCTTGGATTTCGTTTAGGTCTCCAATTAGGATAATGGGTAACTTTAAATTTAGTAAAGTGTTCTTGATACTTTCCCAAAAACTATATTTGAGTCCTTCATTAGGCGGCGCATAAGCAAAGCAGATGGTTATATTGTATTTGGTTACTAGATGGATGTATTTTAAAATTATAAACCTCGGTGCTTGACACAAAACTGTTATTTGTTCATTTATTAATTGGTGTTTTTTCCACATTATTCCTATTCCACCTGCTCTACCAGAAGCTGAGGACCAAATTAGATTATCAAACCCAGACCTTCTCCAAAATTGATCACTTTGTGTCTTGTCCGTTTTCATTTCCACGATTGCCATGATTTGTATTTGCTGAATTTTACAGAAGGAGTCAATTTCCGCTTAAAAAGATTTACGCCCTGTCCCCTACTATTCCAGAGACCTATTTTCATATATAACCATTGTATTTAATTCTTTATTAATGACTCCAAAAAGTCTCAAGCAAGATTGGGTTTTCAGATTCACTCTTGTAGTAAAATACATTATCTTTGAGATTAAAGGTTTCTTACTAAAATCACATGGCCAGAGATTTAATTTGTTAGGATTGTTCCTGCTCTCTATTCCTGTGAGTGGTGTTTTGTCTTTGCCATACATTGTTCCTTACAGCACTACAAATGCCATTTGTTTTTTCCTGCTGACATTTGGTTTTCTGACTTTTATAGTGATTCAAAACATCACAATAAACCTTTACATAATTAACAACACCATTATAATTAGACTTGAACTCTTGAGATTTTTATACATCATTTTTTGAGGATTACTAGTCCTTAGCCATGTTGTCTCTATACACAACTTGCTTTTCTTTTTTAGTGGCCTTTCTTTATCTTTATCTGTTCTGTAAATTTATTCAGTTGGCTAGCCTTTTGTCTTTGGTAGTCAGTATTCTCAATGAGCATATCTATATTGTTGTGCTTCCATTTTGCTTACATGTTCATGAGGCAAAAACTAACCAGGCAGTTATCTTTAATCATCATCATGATGATAGGAACATGACATGAATTATAATTCCAGAAAACATAATGACACATACTAAGAAGAGTTGCTTTTTTGTAAGAAGGATAACCACCTTTGTTACTCTTTGCATCATTCGAAATTAGAACAGGTCTAGACTTGAAAACCTTTAACCTCTTTTTAAAGATATAAATCTGAATTTTTCCCATTCTACTAAACTGAGTATCTAAATTTAAGTTCCAGCAAAAACTAATCTGACATGTCTTTATGAAGTTGAAACAGGTCAAGCATAAGTCACAATGCTTAATATAGTAACACAACAAATGTGAATTGTCATAATGCAAATACATAGTTCCTTATCTATGATACTATTGAGATCCACACCAACTGTAATAATCAGATAACTCTTGGGAGTTATACAGTTCCATATTATTTCAATATCTTTCCAGGCCAACAGGTCATAAAACCTTACATTTCCATAGTTTAAAGATCTGTCATAGCAATAATCATCATATATAGCCTCAGAATTTGCCTAGGATACATTATAAACAAAGCATCTTGAAGTTTAATTCTATAAATTTTACACAGGTTTCTGATACTCATTGAATCATAATAAATTATACAATTGCTTATAAAATTATACAAATAAGAGATTCTAGACAGACTTGGCATATGATTCATGTCTTTAACAATGTAGTCATTCAACACAAGGGCACACCTTATCTAAATATTTGCTCATAATAGTTATACAGTTCCATATTATTTTCACATCTTTCCAAGCCAACAGATCATACAGCCTGACGTTTTTATAGTTTGGGGGCATGTCATAGCAATAGTAATCATATATATCTTGATTACAAGGATTCTTATATAGTTGCAAAACAGAAGTAATTAAATAAGGCCAATTGTTCACGAATTTCATAGTGCTTGTCCTTATGCACCTAAGATGTGCGAAAATCATGATGTAAAAAACCTTGAGCAAGAATATCCCAAGTTTAACCACCTGATTATCCTTTCCTAACACAAAGGAAAGCAAAGAGGTCTCTTTAAGATAAAGGATGTTCTCCCAAACATTCAACAACTGATCAAGAGAAGCATTCATATCTAATTTTCCTTTATCCTTATTCTTGTCTTTCTTATGCCCCGAAGGCCCAGCCTCAAAAGGCTGATTTGTTTTGCCACCCTTTAAGGTCTCTTGGACCATGGTAGGCATAGAGTCAATTTGAGAGTGAGAGGCCTCACCCCCATCATTTTCTTTAGAGAACTTAGGATCATAAATAAGGACCTTTTTAAAGGAACCCTTGTTTTTCTTTAGTTCATCTTTTTCTTTCCCTGTTTTAGTATAAACCCAATTCCAGATCAGAGACACCACAGAGAAAAATTTAGAGAAATCAGAGAATAGAGAAGAGGAGAAAAAATGGGGGAGTGTGGGGAAACTGAATCCCCCAGTTCTCCATATATAGGCAAACAGATTATTCAGTCATGAGATTTGAATTAAAAAGATTAGCAAGAGAGAAGTAGAGATACAACCTTATGGACTCATAGACTCGATTGAGTATCCTGACATTCTTTAGATAGAGAGGTAGCCCTAATGCTAGGAAATCCACCCGCCTCCACACCTCAGAGAAAAAGCACTCTACTGCTCTCCTGAGACCTCCTTCGAATTCGGCTTTCAACAGAGCCAAAAAGGCCCATAGGTTCACCATACCTAGTCTCCATTGTGCTCGAGGATCGAATGAGTACGATCCCTTTTTCATTCCGCACCGCCAACACAAAATAGAAGGAATAAGATTCAGTAATCGGAGCGTCCCGTCACACCATCCGGATGATAATTTGGGGTTAGGCCGTCGGAAGCACGCCACACAAATTCGGGGCTGAAACCAGACAATTTGCTCTTCAATCCTTCTAATGCCAACATTACAGTAGATTTGGGTAAGAAGTAGGGCGAAAAAAACTCCAATTAGTTTCCAGGATCTCAATATAGGTATTTTGATTTGGGAAAGATTAATCTGAAAAGGGGCTAGGGTTTGAGAATAAGGGGGCGAAAGGACTCGGGTCTCCGGGAGCGGTTTCTTCATTTCTCGGTCCGTAACATTTTTTTAATTAAATTGTCTCAACTTAAATTACAATTAATGTGTCCATATTTAATGTCTATTGCAATTAATGTCTCTTGCAATATAACGTTTCTTTTTTACTAAAAAAAATGTACAATGCCTTTGAACCATATTTAAGCTATTAATAAATTAAATTACAAAAATATTTAATGTGTAATTGTGTGTATATATATTGTGTTTAGGGAAAGAGAAGGAAGAGGGAAGATGACCGGATCATATAGTATTCATTTTAGAGTGCAAGTTCAAAAACTATATATATAGGTGCTCACTTGTAATTGATTATACATCAAATAGGCATTAGTTTTTTGAACTTGCACTCTAAAATGAATACTACATTATCTGGTCATCTTTCCGATTGACCGGTGACCCGTTATGATCCGAACCCGACACAATTCGAACCCGAAATAACCGGACCCGAACCCAACCTGACCGATCCATTTAGCAGCTCTACTTGTAATTGATACATCAATTCAATCTTATCCTAAGTTATCTAATAACTTAATGAATTGGAGAATCAGAGATATTTTAAGTTATCCTAACAAGTTAATGAATTAGAGATATTTTCATGCAAAAATATGAAACATGTTCTATTTATTATATTATAATTAAAAAAATTTACTAAAAAATGTTTTGTTATAGTATAATAAATTAAATTATAGATAAAATATTAGCGAAAATATGAACCCGTGCGTAGCACAGGCTCGATCGCTAGTAATAAATAAAAATATCTTTATGGCGGAAGATAGCTAAAATAATTATGACGATGAATTTTACATGCTCACATATTGCATGGTGCTAATTTCTTTTCAAAAATTGATTTAAGAAGTGGGTACCATCAAATTAGGATGAAAGAAGAGGATGAATAGAAAGTTGTCTTTAAAACTAAGTATGGATTATATGAATGGTTAGTAATGCCTTTTGGATTGACAAATGCACCTAATAATTTAATGAGGCTTGTGAACAATGTTTCAAGAAGATACTTAGGAAAATTTGTTGTAGTCTACTTTGATGACATCCTAGTTTATAGTAAAACTTCGCATGAACATGTAGACCATCTTAGGACTATTCTGGACACTTCAAGGTTAGAAAAGCTTTATGTTAACTTAAAGAAGTATTCTTTCCGACTCGGCTAAAGTCTTTGTTGCCAAGATCAAAAATAAATTACCCTAAACTACAAATTAAGTATAGCATGCAAGTAACGGATCGAACCCAAGAGAATCGGTTTTTTGAACAATCATCAAAGAACAAAGACAGAGGTTTTTGAGATTTTAAGCAAGCAAACAATATTAAGTATCAAATCAATTAAAGAAAGAAGAGTTCATTCAATCAATTCCACCTTTTTAATCATTCGATCATCAATTCATCCACTTTTCTATTAATTCCCAAGTTAATTCCAATCCTTATAAAAGATTTCCGCTTGTCCACGGTCCAAGCGAAGTTTTGATATGAACAAGAGCGCTTAATTCAAATCATGCAAAGTATTAAGGATAGAAGGATATCAAATCATGCAACCAAGCTACGAGTCTCATGCATAAAATAACAATCAAACACTCTTTCTCAATTCTAGTCCACAGACCTAGAAAAGAGTTGTTTCAAGGATAAATAAGATTGCACAGACAACAATCAAACCTAATCCAAACAGTAGAATATCAATCAAATTCAACAAGTTGCGCACCAAGAGAAATCAATTGATAATCATAAAATTTAGCACAAGAGTTTTGATATTAACCAAGGGATAGAAAAGTTACCAGAATCTCACGAATTACATAAAAAGGCTTCCTTGATCAAACAAACTCCAAGGGAAATTAGTTCTCCATAATAAAACTGAAATAAAACCTAAAAAGTAAAAGTATGTTGGATAATGTGTGATCACCAAGTCTGCTACGAAACTAAGCTTAAATAGTAGAAAAACAACCGAAACTTAAAGATATAAAAATAGATAAAAGATAAAATAAAATAGAAAGTCAGCGCTTCGGAATATCCGCCACCCGCGAGCGCGGCCTACAGCCGCGAGCGCGGCTCATCTCTTCACTCCTCGGTCGCGGAAGCTCATCCAACCGCGAGCGCGGGTCTCTTGACAACATTCTGGTGTCAACTTCGGAGGTGGTTTTGACCCACTTAGAGTTGGAATTTGAACTCGCCGTAAAAACATGAATTGTAGCTCTTCGAGTTAGCTTTCCAATGATACCAAATTCAGCTTCATCCGATCACTGTAGCTCCCGAACGATGCGTCACAAGAAAATGGCGTCAAAACAACTCCAAATCAACACTTGTCTTCAAAACTCTTGCAATTCTTCAAATCGTGTCTTCGGTCTTCATATTACAATTATGCTCAAAACTAACCTAAACACACTAAAATCATACCTAAAATACAAGAGTTAACCATACTAAACTAGAGCGTATCACTTTCTGTTCGGAATCTACATTTTTTCTTGGTTTTGTTGTCTTTAGGAGTGGATTAAAGGTGGATGAAGACAAAGCAAGGCAATCATGGAATAGCCTCAGCCGACCACGCCCACAATGGTGCGTTCATTTCTCGGCTTGGCTGGCTTTTACAAGAGATTTTTGCATGATTTTAGCACAATTGTAGCCCCTCTCCATGAGCTAACAAAGAAAGATACACCATTCAAGTGGAGAGAGTAGCAGGAGAATGCCTTCAAAATGCTTAAGGAGGCTTTGTAACGCCCTAGTGCTACAACTTCTTGATTTCTCTAAAGCGTTTGAGATTGAAGTTGATGCGTCGGGCCATGTCATAGGAGGCGTCCTTCTACAAGACGAGAAACTCATAGCTTATTTCAATGAAAAAGCTTAGTGGGGCTGAGTTGAATTACCCAACATATGACAATCCACTGATTCGGGTTTTGAAGACTTGGTCACAATATTTATGGCCTAAGGAGTTTGTGATACATTTTGATCATGAGGCCTTGAAGTACCTAAAAGGCCAATCACGACTCAATAGGAGGCATGCAAGATGGGTTGAATTCATGGAGACATTTCCTTATATTGTAAAGCATAAGAAAGGCAAAGAGAATGTGGTAGCTGACGCCCTTTCTCACAGGTACGTTCTCTTGGCTCAACATGATGTTAAAATACTTGGATTTGCAATGATTAAGGAATTGTACGCTAGTGATCGTTATTTGCTGAAATTTATAAGAATTGCATGTCTAAGGGAGAAATTAACACTTACTTCATAGATGATGGTTAATTGTTCAAAGCTGCAAAATTATGCATACCTTCATCTAGTATACGTAGGTTGTTAACTAAAGAAGTTCATGAGTGTAGAGGACATAGAGGGTTAGAAAAAACACTTGAAGGCTTGAAAGAACACTACTATTGGCAAAAAATGAGTAACTTTGTGCTGAGATTTGTCAAAAGTTGTGTTGTTTGTGCTAAAGGGAAATCTAGATTGAACCCTCATCGGTTGTATCAGCAATTACCTATTCCTAGTTGACCTTGGGAGGACATTTCTATGGACTTCATTGTTGGATTGCCTAGAACTAGGAAAGGTAGAGATTCTATATTAGTTGTTGTAGACCGCTTTTCTAAAATAGCTCATTTTATTCCATGTCACACGACTAATGATGCATCTCATGTAGCTGACTTGTTCTTTAGGGAAATAGTTAGATTGCATGGCATTCCTTGCACTATTATTTCAGATCGCGATGCTAAGTTTTTGAGTTATTTTTGGAAGAGTTTGTGGTCTTAATTGGGAACTAAATTATTATTTTCTACCTCATTTCACCCACAAAATTATGGGCAAACTCAAGTTACAAATATAACGTTAGGGGTTTTATTAATAACTATGCTTAAAGTTAACCTCAAACGTTGGGAAGATATTTTGCTTTGTGTGGAATTCGCTTATAAGAGGTTTGTACATTCAGCCACAAGAATGACCCCTTTTGAGGTTGTTTATGGGCTGAATCCATGGACACTGGTAGATATGACGTTTAAGCCATACAAGGGAAAGGAGATCTTTGATGATAATAAGAGGGTTGAGTTTCTCAAGAAGTTGCATGAAAGGACTAAGATGCATTCATAGAGGAAATCACATATAGATATAAAGTCCAAGCTGATAAGGGGCGACAACATGTCATTTTTGAAAAATCTGATCTTGTTTGGTTGCATCTTAGCAAAGAAAGGTTTCCGAATAAAACAAAGAATAAGCTAGATCAACGTCTAGATGGACCATTCAGGATGCTCAGGAGAATCGGCCCAAATGCCTACCATGTCGACTTGCCTGGTGAGTATAATGTCCATCCAACATTTAATGTTGTTGATCTTTCACTTTATGTGTCAGATTAGATTTCGATGTCGAACCAAAGACGTTTGGAGACCAAGTGAAGGAGAATAATGCAATGAAACCAACCATGTCTCCTACCGACGTCGAGGATTTCATTCGAGTGCCATTTGATGGACCAATAACTAGAAGTAGAGCCAGGAATATTAATCAAGGAACTAGATCCCTTTTAGTTCGATTGGCAATTGTGGTTGAAGAGTCCAACAAGAAGAAATGGGTCAGCATGATTAGGTATGAAACAAGCACGGATTTCATCACTTACACTTGTGGTACATACCTCTCCATGAGAGCTTGTTTGAGCTCATATCACGTACGAATGCAAGGGTATCCTTCACTCCTCCTCCTCTCCTTGTGATCATACCACCAACTACGAGCCTCTTGGCTAAAGCGTTTAGTGGCATAAGTAACTTTCATATCTTCAACATAGCCGCCATAATAGTCAAAAAAATGATCGAGCTTGGAGATCCAAGCTAAGCAAGCATTGACATCGGATCGGCCGTCAAAATATGGCATATGAAACCTTTTAAATGTGAACTCCTCATAATATGTACCGGTTCTTGACATCTTGCACACACTCAACCAAAAAGTTTATCCCACAAATCACAAGTAATGCCAAACCACAAGTTCCTCCTAAATCAACCAAGAAACAACAACAAGTTGCAAGTGCAAGGTCAAGACAAGGAACAAGGTATGGCTAGGCAAAGAACAATCCAATGCACACACAAGCACCCAAACTCAACAAGGACTTATAGGATAAAGAAGCTACTAGGCACCAAGTGTTTTACATAACAACAATTTAAGCAAATTTTGGCCTTGCTCGGATTCTCTTTCTCACGCGGTCCGACTTCTTCTATGCCCGACCTCTCTTTCACTTTCGCTGGGTCCGAGTTTTTCTAGCCCCTATTCTTTTTCTTTCCGAGTCCCACTTTTTCTTTTAAGGCACAATTCTAAATTTTTTTAAAGAATGTGGCAAACAACCATAATTCACACAACAAGCAACAAACAATTTCTTTTCGAAGTTTAACAACCCGGCCCAAAGTCGTCCCCATATCTTAAACCAAGCCTATACAAGTCCGAAGGAAAGATATATGCATTGAAAAAAGGCCAAGGTCGTGGCTGGATTAGGCTATATCAACCGAAAATTTTCACCACAAATGCAAGACAAGGCTAGTTTAATGTGGGGAAAGGAAGGGTTGTTTGTGCAACCAAGGGGTGGCGGGTTTGTGTGATGGTAAAGGACCTTTCAAGATCTTTTTCTTCAACCTCAAGACAGAAATGGAGGCTGAAAATTTCAGGCCAGGGCACGACACACACCAACACACACAAGACAACACACAAGCAACACAAAGAACCCACAACTCGGCAAGGTAAAGGCAAGGGTGCCTCAAAGAGCACTTGCAACCCTAGATTGGTCAATCAAAGGTCTCAAGAAGGAGTACTTTGCGTGGCTTTGATACCATGTGATGAAGGATCTTGTTGTTGAAGCGGTGCAAGGCAATCCGAGGAAGACCCGAGCAATCTTGATGGAGGAACTTCGCCTGGGATCACAAGGGCAGATCTCCCTCGTCTGGACTCGGAATTGGGTGTTTCCAAAGCCCAAATTTAGATCTACAAGTCTAGTTGAACTGCTAATTTGAGCTCCAATTGATGAGTAGATTGAACGCTGTAGCAATTTTACTAAGATGTCGCAAAATCAACCGAGAAGAAATTTCAACTTGTTTTGATGGAGTTTTTGAAGGGGATTATGGATCCGAGTTTGATGGAGGATGAGATGGTGATTTTGGATAAAATCGTGTGATGAAATAGGCAATCAAAATCAAGGGAAAGGGCTGGATATGGATGAATCTCCAAGAGGATGTGACTCACCACTCAAAAACACGAACTAGGAGGCTCGGGCTAGGATGTGACTCACCTAGATCGAATATCCGGGCTTGGATCGATATGACTCAGGAATCCAAAGATCTAAACTGAAAAATGAAAGGAAATAGCAAGGAAATTTTGATTCAAATCAAAGGAGAGACAAGGGTTTCAAGCTTTCTTGTTCAATCTTGTCTAAGAAACTAGAGGAGGCGTCTATCCCTTTTTAAGCAAAACCTAACATGATGCCTTATGCAAAAGCACCCATAGGTTTCTAAAGTCCACAAATATATACCAAGAAATTACATAAAATAGCCCAAACCACACAAAGTGGCCTTCAAGAGCAGAAAAGCACCAAGGAAAGTTCATGGCGTCGGCGTGGTGACCACCAATAGGCTCCAACGCTTCACATGCGCCCATGGTTGGACTTCTTGCTCATGCTCATGTTGTGACATCTCGGGCATAGTCACATTAAATATGGTTGACACTAGCCAACTACACAAAGGAAAGAAAGTGGTTGGGTTAGTCTTATGACATACTAAGCAAATAAGGTTTTAGAAAAGATTCCTTATGATTGTACTTAGCTATTAGCATCGAACTCCGAATGGAAGCTGGTTGATGATCTACTAACTATAGTATGCTCAATAAAACATCACGGCATGCAAAGAAAAGACAAGATGCCACAATAATGTGGTTCCGCGATTTTAGGTGGTTTATTGGGAACTTTTATTATTCAAACCAAGTTTTGTAAAACCTTCGTCGACTAATTTCCCTAAGCTCAGCTCCTTATGTGCTGCCACGAGAAATACAGTTGACACTAGTCGGTTATGCAAAGGAAAGAAAGTGGTCGGGTTATTCTTGTGACATACTAAGCAAATGGGGTTTTAGAAAAGGTTATGATTGTACTTAGCTATTAGCATCGAACTCCGAATGGAAGCTGGTCGATGGTCTACTAACTATAGTATCCTCACCAAAACATCAAGGCATGCAACGAAAAGACAAGATGCCAAAGAGTGTGGTTCCTCAATTTTAGGTGGTTTATTGGGAACTTATTATTATTCAAACAAAGTTTTCAAAAGCCTTTGTCGACTAATTCGATCCACAAACTGATGTGATTCCATCTACCGAGTCATGGCCCCATGATTTGAGTAAAGATTCCATCCCTAAAGACAAGCCCAATGTGTACGATAAAGGGGAGCCAATACTTGGACAAGCAACCAAAGACGATGTTCGAGGCGCTAAGAAGCCGAGACAAGGAGCCATGCCCTATCTTGGGCGCATCACACGAGCACTAGCTAAGGCAATACTAGACAAAATCAAGGAGGAGCTCATGGATCATAAGTTTCCGATGGCTAATGACGGTGAAGCTTGGAGTGTTCTTGTGACTATTGGTTCGACTAGTGCTAAAACTTGACTTATGTTTTGTTAAGGGTTTTTTAGTTGAATTTATTGAAATTTAAGGGTGTTTTATGTAATTAGAGAGAAGTGAGGGTGGCTGAGTTGAGAGAGGCGTGGCTTTAGGGTTATAAGGCTTGTTGTTGGCCTCCTTTCTCCCTTAGAGATTGGACGAAAATACTCTCTTGTTGCTTACTTTTCCATGCAATTTCAATTCAAGTACTTGTTCTTGTTTTCGTTCGTTCAATTCTCGTTGTTCAAGTTGTTAGTGAGTAATATCCGACAATCTCGGGCATCCTAGTTTGTTTGAGAGCTTGGTGAGTCATATCCAAGTTATCAAGCATCCATATCCCCTTATTTTCTCCATTTCGAACCATCATCCATCTCGGAGGTTTCTGCACCATCTCAGTAAAATCGACATAACTTTCAATCCACTCATCATCTTTCTCTCATATTTTGAGGACTTCAACTAGACGCATAGATATAACTTCTCGATTTGGAATCACTCAATTCCGAGTTCGGACAAGGAAGATCCATCCAGTTGAAGACGGGTCAGTTGCGTGGTGTTTGTTGTCGGAATTCCTTGGATTCTCGTGGCGATCTCTTTGCACCATCATCCCCTCCATCGATCCGGCCATCAAGTGGTATCAGAGCCACGCGAAGGTATCGCCATCTAAACCTTGTTCCGACCTTGAATTTCCACTTGTTGCAAGGTTTTAGGTTCGAACTCTTTATTGGCTGCGTTGTGTTGTTGTGTGCGACCATAGTGTCCTTGTTGTGTGTTGTTGTGGTCGTTGCTTTGTCTTGATCTTGTGGTTGTCTTGGCCGAGTGTGTGTTCAGCCATGGCTGCAAACCATGCTCAAAAAAACGTCCACATAGAACACCAAAAGAGTCTTCAAAAGTTGGTAGTTGAAAGGGTGCATTTGTTGCTTGATTAATGTCTTCCTTTAGTGCTTGATTTAAGTGTGTCTTGCTGAATTTGGCTGAGTAAAAACGTGGGAATTGAGTCCATAATCCAGCTTTCTTTTGACCCCTTTATATCATTACATGCTTTTTGTTGGTTACGGTGCTAGGATACGGGAACGACACCAAGACGAGACATCTTGTGTTTTTGTGTTTGAGCTTTTCTTGTTCCATTTTGTTGGTCATCTCCTACTTGCAACTTGTCGGATTTTCATCTCGGGCAAGTCTTGGTGATTAATTCGTGTGACCTCTATACCTTGATCTTTTCCTTGTTTTTACGATGACAGGTGTAGGTGATGACAAGAATAAGGAACAAGTTGAGAAGTCCTCCAACTCGGTGGCTGCCATGTTGCAATCCTTCCAACAATCCATGCAAAAATCTTTGGAAGCTATGGAGACACGCATGGATGCCTTGGAGCGCCGAATCTTAGGGCTGGACGAGAGGACACAAGTGCCTCAAGTGGGGAAGATCAAGGAGACACGAGAAGAGGATAAAGGTTCGAGGACAACCCCTTGTAAAGGAGAGGAGACTTCCTTCCAACAAAGAGTGATGAGTGACACAGAACAACCAAAAAGAGAGACTCATTTCCATGGATTGGAACAACTCATTACCATCAAGTGTCCAATAGAATTGATGCACATATTGCAAGAAGAAAAGGAAGTTGTGGAATTGTCTCCTAAAATCAAGCATCGTCCTACCATCACTCCTAGCTCCATGAACTCCTTGGCTACCCCAAGGATGGATGCATTTCCTATGATTCCTTCATGTTTGCCCTTCTTGCTCCATGAGGAGGACGAGGCTGTTTTAGTCAATCAAAGCGGTGATTACATTCCTTTTCTTGTGGAGGCCAAGAAGGATGTCTTTGTCATGAAGAGTGCCACACCAAGGGAGCTAGAAGCCCTACCTTCATTGTTGAGCTCACAAGTGTTGATAGATTCGAGGACGAATCCTTTTGAAGGGGAGGAGGATGATGTGATTCCATCTACCGAGTCATGGCCCCATGATTTGAGTAAAGATTCCATCCCTAAAGACAAGCCCAATGTGCACGATAAAGGGGAGCCAATACTTGGACAAGCAACCAAAGACGATGTTCGAGGCGCTAAGAAGCCGAGACAAGGAGCCATGCCCTATCTTGGGCGCATCACACGAGCACTAGCTAAGGCAATACTAGACAAAATCAAGGAGGAGCTCATGGATCATAAGTTTCCGATGGCTAATGACGGTGAAGCTTGGAGTGTTCTTGTGACTATTGGTTCGACTAGTGCTAAAACTTGACTTATGTTTTGTTAAGGTTTTTTTAGTTGAATTTATTGAAATTTAAGGGTGTTTTATGTAATTAGAGAGAAGTGAGGGTGGCTGAGTTGAGAGAGGCGTGGCTTTAGGGTTATAAGGCTTGTTGTTGGCCTCCTTTCTCCCTTAGAGATTGGACGAAAATACTCTCTTGTTGCTTACTTTTCCATGCAATTTCAATTCAAGTACTTGTTCTTGTTTTCGTTCGTTCAATTCTCGTTGTTCAAGTTGTTAGTGAGTAATATCCGACAATATCGGGCATCCTAGTTTGTTTGAGAGCTTGGTGAGTCATATCCAAGTTATCAAGCATCCATATCCCCTTATTTTCTCCATTTCGAACCATCATCCATCTCGGAGGTTTCTGCACCATCTCAGTAAAATCGAAATAACTTTCAATTCACTCATCATCTTTCTCTCATATTTTGAGGACTTCAACTAGACGCATAGATATAACTTCTCGATTTGGAATCACTCAATTCCGAGTTCGGACAAGGAAGATCCATCCAGTTGAAGATGGGTCAGTTGCGTGGTGTTTGTTGTCGGAATTCCTTGGATTCTCGTGGCGATCTCTTTGCACCATCATCCCTTCCATCGATCCAGCCATCACAAACCAACCTCACTGAATACATGTTGTTTGAATTCAGATTGAAAAGAAGATCTTTTTTAGTTGGGAGCCAGAGCGGTTTTCCAAGTTGTAGTCACCACCCTGAACACGTTTTAATATGTGCATCATTAACTAATCTTATCTTAATTTCAAAACATTACAATTTAAGTTGGTAGCTTTTAACATTTTCTTGACACTAGTCGAGGTGCAACAATAACGATTCCCAGGATTTGAATAAGGCACTAGTTAGGTGCAACACCCCTCATTCATGGATGAGGCGACAAGCTCGTGACGAGCATTAGGGTTTAGGGCCATCCCAATTCAATGTTATAAAGAGATGTGAGTACCAAAACTCCATCCCTTATTCTACGCTAAGTTCACAAGTAGTGTCTTTGAGACAACAAACACACAAGACCACTACAAGGCCACAAACATATAGACCTAAGTCCATACAAGCGCAACCTAACCATAATAATAACAAGGTCATTAATACTAGGAACTTAAAATAACATCCTAGTCCATTTTTAATTTCACACAAGCGTTCTCAACAAACAAAATATTATGATTCAAATCATTTCATGCATGAAGACTAATGCGAAAATGAATCAAATTGCTTGCCTTGTTGGATAATTGAAGCGTGAAAATGATCACAAGAGATTACGTACGCGGCTTGTTCCTGTTTCATCAAACCACAAAATAAATTATCCTCAATTTATTTTGCTACTCGACAATGTTGATTTTAAGAAACAACAACACAATTTAAGTTGATAAACTTGCACATCGATCATACTAATATTGTCATTATTAGTGTATGTAATGTATGCCGTGAAAACTTATCCAATTTTCATGTCATCAAACTAAATCCTCACTTTAAAGATATCCAACTAAGATTATTAATTTTATATATCTAAGTTTTTATTTCAACCTTAAATCAAAATAAAAATTTCCTTATCATTTTTATTATTTATTTTTTCATAAAAACAACAACTTATTAATAAACTTTACTTAAAATGCCAAATAAAATCCATATGTTTTCTTTAAATACTCAGAAAAAAATGTTATTGAAATTAACTATTTATTTATTTCTACCCATTTTTATTTAATAAATGAATTTTTAAATAAGTAAAAAACCGAAAAAATAACAAAAATAAAACAACACACTCAGTCGGGTTGGGTCGGGCTCCTTCCTCACTTGACAACAACAACAATGAACAGTTTAACAAGATGGAACAAGGTCGGGGGAAGATGCGGCTCCAACGGTGGCCATAGATGACGGCGGGCGGCAGTGAGCACAGATTCTAGTGCGCAAGATGTCGTAGGTTACAACAGAGGTAGCAGTGTCTCATTTAGTAGTCTGCGGTAGGAGAATGAGTCCAAAAACCGAGCCTATGCTATGTTTTCATACGCGCGCATGGGTGAAATTACTACCTTGAATCTGAGCAATTTAGAGCCTTTTTGATGTGGAATTCGATTGATTTGAGCATGAGATGCCTTAAGCTTTTACATGCCCCTTTTATAGTTCTTAAGTTGGTCATTAAACACCACCAAATTCAACTCAAACATTACGTCTACGTGAATGTCTTTCTTATCCAAATTCATAAATTTCACATGATTAATGGAAGAATAAATCCAATTATGTTCATAATAATCATCCTCTTATCCATCCAAGACTTATCCAACACCCATTGACGTCAGACACACCTCCAATTGATTGAATTAAAGCAACAACAAATCACATAGCCATTTCTAGGTCAACAATAACGAATGGAATTTTGAGTCCCAAATCCTGTATTTTTTCCAACAATTGATTGAGGATTTTAATATATCAAGTCATGGGCTATCTGGAACATTTTACGGATCGAAAATCCATTAAGAAACATGTGAGATATGACCATTTCAAATTTCGAACCGATGGTTGAAGATGACCGGTTCATTCTATTTATGACCATAGTTTACCAATCATATATTCTAGGTTTATAAAAAAATTTCAAATATAATAGTTATCTCAAAACATATTCTTAGAAAAATATTTCGACACTTATATATATTTATTTATTTTTGAACATGGTTTTTGAGCTTTTGGGGAAGGTCCATTTGTCGTTTTTTGTTTTTAACAAAAACTTTACTAACTTCTGGTTTAATGAAATGACACAATTATTATTATGCCTTATTTGTTTTATTAAACCCTTTAAAGGAATTTACGAAATTACCCTTATAAAAATGAGAGATATTACATTAATACCCCTTAAAAATAGTGTCGTCCTCGAAACTAGCCTAACGCTACCAGATAACCTCTTCAGAGAAACGAGTTATTACATTACCACCCCTTAAAAAATAGTTTCATCCTCGAAACTAGAATGTTACCAATTATGGGTAAAAACCACGCACAATCTTAACCTTGTGGCTAACATCAGTCAAATTGTATTTCACAAACTTTAACCTTGTTTAAATTTAACATTCCATTAATCACAAAGAAGGTACGAGAGTCAAGGCCCGAATGCGAACAAAATAACAAGAGAAATAGAAATTGTCAACATCAATATACGACCCATGACTGAGTTCAGCACGACTCACTACCAAACACAACATTAACATTCAACTCAAATACAACTTGTTTTAACTTAACAGAAGCGACCAAACGACAATTTTATGCCCTTTAGGGCTTCGGTGGAAGTGACAAATTCATGCATTGAGTGGTTGTCATCGCCTTCATCTTCTTTGGAGATCCAAGGTGATAACAATACATATCCAAAATTGTGGCATTAAACCCCCCATGGTTTCTTTTGATTAAGCCATTGTCCTTCAACAACTCAACACCTTGGTCGAACTTGCACTTTTAGCGAAGCCACGCTATCATGCTCCCTAACTAGGCGATATTGGTTGGCCAATGATGGATTCATGATGAGCCAATAGATCACGCCAATCCTCCATGTCAACATTCAAGTGAACATTGTTAGCCCTCAAACGTCTAGGCTTGAGATCATTGGTAGCTGCATGGGCCTCTTGTAGCTCCTTCTCCAACTCTAATTGAGCTTACACATGTCTCCGTATTTGCACCATTTTTTTTTATAAATGATAGCCAAGGAAACGACCAGTATAGAACATCCTTGTTCATATACCCTGATATGAGCAGAGACTATTCTAAGAAGTTGAGAAAATAGTTCGGCTCTAATACCATATTTGTAACAGCCCCATTTTTTCACTAGATATATTACCGCCATTGACCATGAATTTTACTATTCAAAGTCACCCAAGGCTTATAGCAACAAAACAAATAAAATCAAAATTCATATAATATATAAATACTCCAAAATGTACGTCATCCAACATTATATAAGTGTGTGAAATAAACATAGTTCTCGGATTGGTCCTTACAAGCCAAGAATCTCAACCCTATAATCAAATTTGTGGAACTAGCGAAAACATGCAGAAGTCTTGAATTCTAAATGTCCGAACAACATAACAATGCCCTCCACGACAATAATTTCAACTTCACTCTCTAAAATTAGATCCTAATGTGTCGCCACGAGAAATA
Source organism: Fallopia convolvulus (assembly GCA_964016875.1). Classification (NCBI taxonomy): domain Eukaryota; kingdom Viridiplantae; phylum Streptophyta; class Magnoliopsida; order Caryophyllales; family Polygonaceae; genus Fallopia; species Fallopia convolvulus. The sequence goes on along the minus strand of OZ024721.1, from coordinate 32,509,032 downwards.
TGGTTGACACCAACTGACCATGCTAAGGAAAGAAAGTGGCCAGGTTAGTCGTGTGACAGACTAAGCAAATGGGGTTTTAGAAAAGGTTCCTTGTCATTGTACTAAGCTATTAGCATCGAACTCCGAATTAAAGCTGGTCGATTGTCTACTAACTATAGTATGCTCACTAAAACATCAAGGCATGCAGCGAAAAGACAAGACGCCGCAAAAGTGTGTTTCGTCGATTTTAGGCGGTTTGTTGGGACCTCTTATTATTCACACAAAGTTTTGAAAAGCCTCAATCGACTAATTCGATCCAGAAACCAACCTCACCAAATACGTGTTGTCCGAATTCAGACCGAAAAGATGATCTTCCTTAGCCGGGAGCCAGAGTGGTTTTCCAGGTTGTAGTCACCACCCAAAACACATTTTAATATGTGCATCGTGCACTTATCTTATCTTAATTTCAAAACTTTACAATTCAAGTTGGTAGCTTTTAACATTTTCTCGTCACCGTTCAAAGCACAATGATAACGATTCTTGGGATTTGAATAAAACACTATCTGGGTGTAATACATCTCATACACTGATTAGTAGACAAGTTCATGACCAACATTAGGGTTTAGGTCCATCCTAATGCAACAAACACACAATCACTTGTAGTCTCTTTAAGACAACAAACACACAAGGCTACGACAAGGCCACAAACATCAAGACCTAAGTCCATACTAGCGCAACCTAACAATAATACTAACTATGATAATAACAAGGTCATTAGTACTAGGAGCTTAAAACAACATCATAGTTCATTTTTAATTTCAGAAAAGTGTTCCCAACAAACAAAACATTATGATTCAAATCATTTCATGCATCAAAACATATGCAAAAATGAACCTAACCACTTGCCTTATTGACGAAAAACTTAAGTGCGAAAACGATCACAAGCAATTACGAAGGCGTAACTTATTCGTATTTCAACCAACCACAAAACAAATTATCGTCAATTTATTTTGCTACTCGACAACGTTCATTTAAACTTTTAAGGAACAACAACACGATTTAAGTTTATAAACTTTTAAACTTGTACATCATACTAATGTTGTGCTTCTTATAAATATAATGAAATATATGTCATGATAACTTATCCAATTTTCATGACATCAAGCTAAATTCTCACTATAAAGATATGAAACTAAGATTATTAATTTTATATATCTAAGTTTTTGTTTCAACCTTAAATCAAAATAAAAGTTCCCTTATTGTAGTTATTATTTTCTTTTTCATAAAATAACAACTTATTAATAAACATTATTTAAAATGGAAAATAAAATCCATATGTTTTCGTTAAATACTCATAAAACACAATTTTATTGAAATTAACCATTTATTTATTTCTACCCATTTTTATTTAATAAAATAATTTTTAAATAAGAAAAAAAACAACAAAAATAAAACAACACTCTCCGTCTTGTCGGGTCAAGCATGACCCCTTCCTCACCAAAGAGCAGCAACAACGAACAGTTCAACTAGAACATGGCGGAATAGGGACGAGGGCATATGCAGCTCCAACTGTGGCGATGAATAATGACGGGTGATGGGGAGCTCAGATCCAAGTGTGCAAGATGTCGGAGGTTGCAACGGAGGTGGTGGTGTCTTGTTTAGTGGTCTGTGGTGAGAGAACGAGTCCAAAAATCGAGCCTATGCTCTGTTTTGGTGTCCGAGCAGGGGCGAAATTACTACCTTGGATGTGCGCAATTTGGAGCCTTTTTTTGGTGGAATTCTTTTGAATTGATAATGGGAAGCCTTGAGCTTTAGAATTCCCCTTTTATAGTGCTCTTAAATTGGTCATTAAACACCACTGCATTCAACTCAGACGTTATGACTACATGAATGTCGTTCTTATCCAAGTTCATAAATTTAACACGATTAATGGCGGAATAAATCCTAATAATTTGGTAATAATCATCCTATTATCCATATACGACTTATCCAACACCCATTAACATCGGACCAACCTCCAATTGATTGAATTAAAGCAACAACAAACCACCTAGGAATTTGTAGGTCAATAAGGACAAATAGAATTTAGAGCTCCAAACCCCATATTGTTTCCAACAATTGATTGAGGTTTTTAATACATCAGGTCATGGGCTTTATAGAACATTCTATGGATCGAAAATCCATTGAGAAACGAGTGAGATATGACCATTTGAAATTTCGAACCCAAGGCTGAAGATGACCGGTTCAATCGCTTTTGCCCAAATTACACAAACAACCCTCTAGTTTTATATTACCAATCATATATTCTAAGTTTATAATTTATTTTTCCAAAAGTATAGTTAACCCAAAAAATATTCTTAGAAAAATATTTGAACACTTATATATATGAGAGAGGATCACGTGCGAATGGGCGCTAGGGTGCAAAAAGAGAACGCATCTACACCGTCGATCTAGCATGAATTATTTGGACGCGCTTCGCGCGTCCAAATAATTCATTAAAAAAAACAGCGCATGTAACTAAACGCTCCAAACGTACTTGTCGCCCAAGCTAACCCGAAAGAAAAGGCAATTTTTTTTCTCTTTCCAAAACAAAACCAAAAAAGATCTTTCTTCCTCTGCGAAAATAAAGCTTCTAAAAAGGATTGAAACACAACGATTTACGATCTTCAAAAGGAGCTTTGTTCAGATTTACAAATTTGAAGATCTGACTCATTACGATTAATGGAACCAGGTAAATAAATGAATTTTTCACTGATTAAACACAACGATTTACGATCATCGAAAAAAAGAGCTTTGTTCAGATTTTTTCCCTGATTAAAACTAATACAACACGCTTTTGAAAAGTTTCATTGCATATATCGTCAAAATTTGTTTATGTTTAAACATTACCAATAGGAAAACTCCCATTTTATGGTTTTGAGGGGCATTGCTATGATTTATTTGAGAAGACTGTACATTAGTTCACATTTGTTCAAAAATATCTCGGATTTGTTCATTGATATTACACATTTGTTAAATCCAAAATTTGTTCATAGCTATCAAGCATTTGTTCATGGGTATCGCTGATTTGTTCATACCTATCATGAATTTGTTCAATAATATCAATAGTACGTGTAGTGTATACAATTGCGTATTTACATGTTTCTTTTGCCTATAATGAAGGAAAAATAGAAGATAAAAAGGAATTAAAGATCGTGATCTCGCCTGGAAACACACATTACTACATACCGTTTTGTGATGACAACTTAAGACCTAAAGAGGGGATGTTGTTTAGAACCTGGGAACAAGGAGTAAATTTCTACAAGGCATATGCAGATGCATGTGGTTTCCAAGCACGTGTTGGTACAATTACAAAGTCTTCAGATGGAACTAACACTACAGTTTGGAAATACATGTTGTGTAATCGGGTAGGATTTAAAAACTCAACTCGAAAAGAAGAAGACAAAGAAGATGATTAAGATAATGATGAAGAAGATGATGAAGAGAATCATGAGGAAGAAGGACAACAAGGAACAGTGAAAAAGCGAAAAAGAGTAACCAAAAGGTGTGGTTGCATTGCTAAATTGGCTATGAGACTTTCTGGAAGAAACGGATATGTTGTTAAGAAATTTGAAGAGCGTCACACCCATATTATGTTTGAAGATGGACAAAAACACTTTGCAAAGAGCAATAGGAAACTGACCTCCTTCCATCAAGATTTCATCATGAATTGCATACGAGCAAACATTGGTACAAGCAAGTCATACCAAGTCTACAAGGAGTTTGTTGGTTCATATGCAAAAATTGGTGCAACTATAATTGATTTCAAGAATTTTAAAAGAGATCTGAACTCCTTCATGATTGGGTGTGATGCTCAAATGGTTATTGACAACTTGTTCAAGAAAAAAGAAAGATGTGACGCGTTTTTCTTTGAATATGATGTTGATGAACAACATCAATTAACCAAATTATTCTGGTGTGATCCTATTGCAAGGAAGAACTTCTCATATTTTGGAGATGTTGTCTCAGCTGATGCGACATACAAATCAAACAGGTATGAACAAGCTTATTTCTGATGAACAAAATTAATTCCTTTGATGAACAAATCGTATATACTGATGAACAAAATTAATATTTGCCTTCACGAATTTACAATGAACAAATTAATTCTTTTGATGAACAAATCGTACATACTGATGAACAAAATCACATATATTGATGAACAAATTTAATTTTGTGACTTTCAGGTATGAAATGGTGTTTGTATCATTCACAGGGGTTGACAACAACAAGAAGAGCATTACTTTTGCCTTTGGGTTGCTTCTAAAAGAAGATATCGAATCTTATGTCTGGCTATTCCAAAGATTCAAAGATGCAATGATGGGCAATGAACCATTTGTCATTCTCACTGATCAAGATCCTGCAGTAAGAGTGGCAATTGAAAAGGTTTTTAAAAAGGTTGTGCATCGTTTCTACATGTGGCATATCATGTTCAAGGTACCGTCAAAGGTTACAAACGATGTGTATAACAATGATCAATTCAGAAGCAAGTTCAACAAGCTTGTTTGGAGTAATGAAATTAGCCAGGAAGAGTTTGAAGAAACTTGGCATTTCATTATTGCTGAATTTGGACTTGAGTCAAACACTTGGTTACCGCTGATGTTTGAGCTACGTCACTTATGGATCCCTGCGTACTTCAATGATGTAAACATGGGTGGACTTCTTAGAACAACATCAAGGTCTGAGAGCCAGAACTTCTTCTTCTCGCATTTCATTGGATCCACATCTTCTCTAGTTATCTTCATGATGCAGCTTGAGAGTGCAATTGATTCCCAAAGGCACAATAAGCAGAGGTTAGACTTTGAAACGTCAACAAGCTCCCCCACTCTAATGACACCATTGGATCTAGAGAAACATTGTGCATCTGTTTACACCATAAATGTCTTCTATGACGTCCAGACAAAAATTGTTGCTTCTGTATTTGAATGTGGTCTAAGCAATTTGTTCAAGGAAGACAACATTCACGAATATCACATTAACGGGCAGTATGGGAAGGTACATGTTGTGAAACATGAGCTTCAAAACGAAGAGTTCATTTGCTCGTGCAATAAGTTCATCAATATCGGGATTCCATGCTGCCATATGTTTTTCGTATTAAAAAACATTAGGTTGAGGAAGGTGCCAGCTAAATACATCAAGAATAGATGGACGAAGACATCAAATCTGAATCCTACTTTTGAGATAGAAGGTTCAACAGTTGAACAATGTGATGTGATGAATGAGAAGAAGCTGTTGATTACTGATTTATTGGGCGAGGTACATTCTTGCATTAATGCAATAGGGGACAACACCGAACAACTAAAAGAGCTGATATGTTTCTTGAAGGAAAAAAAGGAAACATATCTGAGCTTATTGGGAGGAGAATCATCTACATCAACAAGGCAGAGTTCAATCCAAACATTCTTGGGAAGCAGACCGAGTGTTATTGAGGTGCACCCTCTTGAACGAGCAATGACAAAAGGCAGGAAGAAAGAAGGGCGTATTATGGGAGGTAAAGAGAAGGCAATGAAGAAAGCAAACAAGGAGGAAAGGACTTGTGCAAAATGCAAGAAGTTTGGATACAACAGCAGGACATGCACTTATGTTCTCAATTAGATCTCTCATTAATCATTGATTTCTGATACATAATTGTTGCATAGTATTCTTAATTGTCGCATTATCAATGACCAAATTTGGGTTTTCGATGAACAATTACCAGTTAGTAATGAACAAATTTACTACGTAATGAACAAATTTGGGTTTTGGATGAACAATTAGCAGTTAGTAATGAACAAATTTACTACGTAATGAACAAAATCCTTTCATTTTTCAATAAAAAATGAATGAACAAAACCTAATGTTTTGATGAACAAATCTAATTCATGGATGAACAAATCCAAGTTATTGATAAACAAAATATAAACACCATTCTCAATCGATGATCAAATCGAATGTATGATGAACAAATCTAATGTGTTGATGAACAAATCGAATGTATCGATGAACAAATCTTAAGTGTTGTTGGAAAAATTACGATAAAATTACTCTTGACACAAAAAGAACCTGAATGACAAATCACAATTTCATTCTTCAAATAAAAAATTCATTCTCAATCGATGAACAAATCGAATGTGCGAATGAACAAATCGATGGTATCGATGAACAAATTACGATAAAATCATGTTTTCTAAAATCAAACTGTATAACACAAAAAGAACCTGTTCAATAACCATCATTCACAATGCACAACTAAAAAAAAAAAGAAAACCAAATGTCTGCACCATTCAAGCCATACGCCACCATAAATTGTATTCTAAACAAACCATACAAAAAACACAAATCCATTCCAAACTGTTTTCCAACAATTCAAGCCATACATCACTTCTTATTCTTTGCCTTCCTTGTAAGAGGAGCACGAGGTGCGACTGTCGGTTTACGCGGGACAAATTCTTGAACAAGCTTTTCAGCTGTTGCCTTGTGCTCATTCAATGGACTCAACAACAACTCATTACAGTACCTTATCCTCAAGTCATCAAGTTGATGCTGATCATGTTTATTGAGTCCACACTCCCAACCAGACAAGCCGCTGCCAAAGTACGTTTCCATGTGCCGCATCATAAAAATTCCACAGTCAGTCTTGTTCCTGGTATCTCTCCATTTCATCTCAAGACGTTCATATGGAACCCTATCCACATCCTCGAACAAAGTAGCCTTTGCATCCATCTTGAGTGTCTTCAAAAGATCGACAAAGAGCATTCTCTATAAAAATAAGAACAATAAAACAAACACAACTCATTCAATATTAAACACACATGTCAATGATGAAAAACAAACTATTACAAAAAAAAACATAAAAACTCACCATTTTAGCAGGTACATGCTCATACTTTGCTTCCAAGGGCACATCCACCATTGAGTTATCAATTATGCAGAAACGTGGCACTCTCATATTTAACGCAATACAATAGTAATGCGATTCGATACAGATAGGAAACACAAACTGTAAAAAATGCAGAGGGAAACAATCATGAAAAAACCTTATATTGATTAAAAACAACATAGTGAAGAGTCAAATATTTCTAATGAACAAATAGCTACTGCCTCTGAACAAATAAGTAGTACTGATGAACAAATAAAAGAATATCAATGAACAAAAAATGTCATACGAGGCCAATCTTTTGCACGTTAATCCACTTGAATTTTTCAAGACTTTCATGAACAACATTTGTGAAAAACAATTTCGCATCCTCATCACTAAAATCCTTTTTCAGTGGAAAGGCCTGCAAAAATACATATAAGCATAAATTAGATTGAGAAAATTAAAAAGTCATGAAAATAAGACAATGTGAATATAAAAAATCTTTTTCTTACCAAATTCTCAGGATGCATAAAAAACCTCAAGGGTTTTGAGTCGCTTTTCCACTGCTCTTGAATATTGAGATAAGTACTCCAAAGCCCGATGATATTTGATTCCACTTCAGATTTTACCGCCATTGAAACAAAATCCTTTTTCATAGCGGATACATGCATCATCTTAAAGATTTCAACACTATAAAAACATCAGAAACATATAAATAAAAAATGATCAATTTTCATAATAAAATCAACTTGAAAAGGTATAAAAATAGCAATATGTAAAAAAAAATACTATTCTACGCATTGTTACCCTCTTTGATCAGGAATTTCTTCAATAAGCCAATCGAATAATTTCTTCGCCGCAGGAGATACTTTTTCTGTCAAAACAACACTCCTTCCCATGTAAGGTGACTTCACATAATCAGAAGGCTTAGATATTCTTTTATCAAGTACATCCTCACCAGTAAGTTTAACACCAACGGGAGTGTCAATCGAACTAGAACCAACCTCCTGCGCCTCATTCTTCATCTACAAATGTAAACAAACATATTATTCATGACACAACCTACATACAAAATCAATGAAAAAATGTACTATAACTTATGAACCCCTAAGAAAAAACCAATGAACAAATGTTAGTTTTATAATGAACAATTTCTAGTTTCTGATGAACAAATGTTAGTTTGTGATGAACAAATATTAGTTTTGTGATGAACAATTTCTAGTTTCTGATGAACAAATGTTAGTTTGTGATGAACAGATGTTATTTTGTAATGAACAAATCAGAAATATCAATGAACAAACCTCATCCTGAATCATGTTCAGCTCCCATTCAAATTTCTTATTTGCTCCATCCTCCTTCATCTTATTTAACTCCTCTTGTTTCTTCTTCAACTCCATTCCAATTCTCGTCAATTCTGCATCCTTTTCCTGTTTCTTCTTCTTTTTCTCCTCTTCCTTTCTCTTCTCTTCATCAATCTTCTTTTTTGCCTCAGCATATTCCTTCTTCCTCTTCTCTTCCTCTTCATCTTTCATCTTCTTCCTTTCCTCTTGCCTCCTCTTCACCTCCTCTTGCTTTCTCTGTTGTTCAAACTCCTCAATCCTCTTCTTCTCTTTCTCCTCCGCTTCTCTCTTCTTCTCTTCCTCTTCAATGTTCCTCTTCTTCTCTTCCTCATCTTTCAACCTCTTAACCTCTTCTAGACGCCTTTTCTCTTCCTCCTCTTCCCGCTTTTTCTTTTCTTCCTCTTCTCTTTGTAACTTCTCTTCCTCCTCAGCTGCTTTTCTCTTTTTCTCTTCCTCCTCTTCCCGCTTCTTCTTCTCCTCCTCTTCTGTTTTCCTCTTCTCTTCCTCCTCTTTCTTTCTCTTCTCCTCCTCTTGTATTAAAGCATCCTCCCTCCTTATGGCTTCCAACTCTTCCTCTTCCTGCTTCCTCTTTTCTTCTACTTCTCTTATCCTCTTGTCCTCGTCATTCCTTTTCAACCTCTCTTCCTCTTCAATCCTTATACAGTCTTCCTCAGCCTTTTTTCTAATTTGTTCATCAGTTAATCCCTTACAAACAAAGGAAATCTTCAATTCCTTCTTCCTTTTTCCATCAACCTTCCTGGCCTCGTCTTCTTGCATCAAAACGCTTTCCCTACCAATGTCTGCAACACCAGCCCATTCATCATCCATAGTAGGTGGAAACACACCCAGTTCAAAAGAAGGTAATTCAAAACGCTTCTTTGCCTTCATTGCAGCCTCAATTTCATCCAAAACCTTTGTAGCTTCCTCCCAGAATGAATTTTGGCTTGGAGATTCAGCGTCTTCTTGGGTGCCAGATTGGGATGATGATGAAGCAACCTTCAACCCCAATAGCTTCTCAAAAGCTTCATTGATCTTGGTGAAAAGTCCATGGCTGGCAATTTCAGTTGGAGCTCTTTGCACATGATCAAGATATTTTTTTAAAGATGATGCAAGCTCCATAGACATCTCAAGATGTTCTTTCAGAAATGACTGCAAAAAGAAGTAATCAATATAAGTACATAAAAGACACAACATTATATGAACAAATGTTAGTTTGTGATGAACAAATGTTAGTTCCTGATGAACAAATGTTAGTTTGTGATAAACAAATGCTAGTTTGTGATGAACAAATGATATGCCAGTTTTAATGAACAAATAAATATAGATCACCATACTGCAAAAAAAATGCAAAAATCAAAAACACATACATCACCGCCATCACCAAGATCAATTCGTTCTTCAATATGTTCAGCAGCAGGGGCTTTCCCTTCATTCTTGCCGTGATCAACACCGGGATAAACAAAATCAGGCAAACCTCGAAACCAGCCTTTTCCAAAACCACCCTTCTTAACCTCGAAAGTCTCTCTCTGAATAAAGTAATCATGGTTGAAATGCTTGATAATGGGGAAGGATCTTGGGGTTTCAGGTCGATGGTAGATCAACATGCAATCACAATATACAATCTGTCATAAAAACAAATTAATGAACAAAATTAGACTTATTAATGAACAAATATGCAAAAATAAATGAACAAAATAATGATAGTAATGAACAAATTAAACAATCATACCAGCAACAATATGATAGATCCTCTGAAAAAACCATTGTTTGTTTTCCTCCATGAATCAGCATTCTCAACCAACTTCTCCACAAGATGAGCACACCAATCGTACTCACTGATCTTATCCAAGTCAACCAAATGATCCAAAAACCTTAAATTTACACCACCATTTTGAATGCTCTCTATACAGAGCGTGTAGAACAATATAATGAAGTTCCTCCTAAACCATGCACCACCGTTATCAGCCTCCTTGATCACTGCACTCAAATGCCCAATTTTAATCTTCTCAAACTCCATCAATTTGTTCTTCCCTGTCACCTCATCAATTTCAGGCAACAAAAATTGTTCTCTAAAACTATTGTACAAGTCTGAATGCTTGACAGTCTTCGGGACAGAAATTGTCCTTGGACCACGAGGTAGACCAAGGTAGAATTGCACAAGCTCAGGTGTTATCTTAACACCTGGTCCATCACCCATCTTCAATGTACACGATGCAGGATCGAAACAGCTAGCAACATAGTAGCACAACTTACTAGGTATATCAGTCACATCCCACTGTATGAGGTGCTCAAAACCCATCTCTTTAAGAGTAGTAAACTTGCTCCCCCCCTCAAAACCAGCAATAACTTCACAAAGCAGCTTGCGAGCGTTCCTGTGACTCAACGACAAATGCCCACGCTTCAACTCTCTCAATGGCACCTTCCCCTTTGACTTTTTCCCACCACCTTGTCCTTTGCCGACAACAATATCAACTTTCCTCTTCTTCCCGACAACTTGTAATTCACTAACGGTAGAATCCATCTTCCTCTCAGATGGTTCATTTATACTCACTCCCTTTCTAGGGATCATATCAATAAGCAAAACATCATCGGAGGATTCATCAGAGGCAACCTTTTTACCCTTGTCAAGCCGACGTCTCTTATTTGATGGGGAAGACTCAACAGCCGGCTTTTGCCTCAATACAGGCACTTCAGTAGCAATTGCTTTTGAAACCGGCATCTTAGCAATTGATTTTCTTCTGACATTCTTTTCGCCAGTGGAAGAGGCATCACATCCGGATTTGCTCCTTATTTCTATAACATAAAAGGGATAAAAGACAGTATAAACACATATTTAACCATCTATTTTAAAGGAACAAAAAAAACATATCAAACACAACAATAAACCTCTTCGAATAGCACATATTTCATCTTCTCCGATTGTCATTGTACCAAACCTTAGATGTTTTACTTGTTTATAATTTACAGAACGTTGTTTAATAGATCCTGGATGAACAAATGCAAGTTACTAATGAAACAAATGCAAGTTACCGATGAACAAATGCAAGTTACTGATGAACAAATGCAATTTACTGATGAACAAATGCAAAGTTTCTTATGAACAAATGCAAGTTTCCGATGAACAAATGCAAGTTACCAATGAACAAATGCAATTTACTGATGAACAAATGCAAGTTTCTGATGAACAAAATGCAAGTTTCTTATGAATAAATGCTAATTTCTGATGAACAAATGCTATGCTAGTTTGAATGAACAAATATGCACAAATGAATGAACAAAATGCAAGTTACTGATGAACAAATGCAATTTATTGATGAACAAATGCAAAGTTTCTTATGAACAAATGCAAGTTTCCGATGAACAAATGCAAGTTACCAATGAACAAATGCAATTTACTGATGAACAAATGCAAGTTTCTGATGAACAAAATGCAAGTTTCTTATGAACGAATGCTAATTTCTGATGAACAAATGCTATGCTAGTTTGAATGAACAAATATTCACAAATGAATGAACAAAAGTCAACACAAGATCACTACACTTCCCCCTCGTACGTATACCAAATCATTCCATGCAACTAACTAATCCACAATCACCTATTGCAAAACTCAACATCAAAAACCTCGATAAAAACATCATATACGCACATGCACACATAATTTGTATTTTATTCAAGTGGTAGAACCAAAAATCGAGTAAATAGAAAGTGACGATTCATGATTTTTTTATTCAGAAAAGCACAAAACACCAAAATCGACACTATCAACTTCAAACAACTCAAAATAATCACTAACAAACAAAATGAAACGAAACATTTGGAATGTATACACTTGACAAAACGAAAACCTTGATTCTCAACCGCTTCGGAAACCTAGGGTTTCAGTAAATTTAAAAGGAGAGATAAAAACCTTGATTCTCTTGAGATGAACTTTGCTTCTCCATTTAGAACTAGATTGAGATTTCTAATGTCTTTAATGGTGACAATTAGGCTCGAAATCGCTACGAAATAGTTTAGATTCACACTTGAACTGCTTCAAACCGCTTCGGAAACTGTAAAAACTAAAAAGTGAGTGAGAGAGAAATGGCGAGAGAAGAGAAGATGAAGAAGTTTATAAAAAGCGCGTCTCCTAAACGCTCCATGTCGCGCGTTTCGTTTTTTTTACATTTTTTTAAAAAAAAAATAAGAAGCAATCTCAACCGTACGTGTGATACGATCGAACGGCCAGGGGACTTTCACATTTCCCACACACGCGGGCGTTCGCACACGACTCTATTTCTATATATATATATATAGATTTAAGTTCAAGTAAAACCATTCTTGTAGTGTGCCCGTGTGCTCAGCTTTATATTCATGATTTTGAGTTGCATATTCATGATTTATTTATGACTATATTCATATTTTTAAGCTGCGTATTCATTCTAATGAGTTACTCAATTTTATGAATATACAACTTAAAAATATGATTATGTAACTCTATAAGCATGATAAAGAGATGGAATATTAAGAAAACTTAAAAAATACAATAATATAAAAATATGAATATGAGACTCAAAAATGTGAATATATATATATATATATATATATATATATATATATATATATATAAGTGTTCCCAACAGGTCAAGAACATTTTTAAAGCTTTTTTTAAATAAGTAATTTTAAAAAGGTAAAAAAATAAAATAAAAGATAAATTTTTTTGAAAAAATCATTTGTTTTTGAAATATTTTTTTAGTTATGTGAAAATCGAATTATTTGAAAAATGAACTCAAAGCACATAAAAAAATTGAACTTATCATCGATAAAAAATGAACTCGTAGAATATAAAAATTGAACTAATCATCGATAAAAATTGAACTTGTAGAATATAAAAATTGAACTCATACAATATAGAAAATTGAACTCCTAACATAAAAAATTGAACTTCTAGTGTATAAAATGAACTCGTAGTATATAAAAATTGAACTGCCATATTTAGCATTTTAAAAGCTTTTTCAAGAAAATACAAAATAAAAAAAATAAAAAAAATAATAAAAAAAATCTTGACCATCCAATATATAGTGATGATGTAAATCTAATGGTTGAGATTAGTCCTCATTTTAAGCAAAAGTCCTTACCACAAGAGTAGTCCTCACTTGAATCAAAACCTATATATATATATATATTATTTTTTAACAAGGTTTTCGACCTAATGGGGAAGGTCCGTTTGTCTCTTTCGTTTTTTAAAAAAAACTTTACTAACTTCTTGTTTAATAAAATGACACAATTATTATTATGTCTTGTTTATTTTATTAAACCTTGTAAGGTAATTTATGAAATTACCCTTATAAAAATGAGGGCTATCACAGAGGGGAGTAGGTGGGAGAGGATGTTTAGTGGAGTGGTAGGCTTTGGAATTGATATGGACTGTTTGAGCACGAGTGGTCATGGGGTGATTATTGTTTTAGGTTGGTCAAAGATGAGGATGTGGGTTCGGTTTGGGAGATAGCCGACGTATTTTGAGCTTGAGAGAGTAGGTTGGTAAGGAAATGGAAAGTGAGGGATCAATTAGAGCATGTTGACATTTGGGAGGAAGTTGAGGTAGAATACTAACGGTGACTCTTCTCGATACATTATCAAGAGACAAGTCTAAAATATGTGGCAGATCTGATGAGCGCAACGCAACCATGATAGACAATTTGAGATAGGTAGTTGACGACAAGATTCCATAGACAATGGACGTGATGATGTGATGCTCAAAATTGAAGAAGTTGTGGAAATAAATGAGAACTCACACTCATTAAAGATGACATGGCAACTAATATACATATGTTTTGACTCGGGATGGTAATACAAATACTATTTGTGAGAGGAGCTACAACAAGGAAAATACAAGGAAAAGTTTGAATTTCTAATTTGATGGAATGTTAGTGATGGTGCTCAAAATAACGATGTGTGAACAGTGGGAACGAAACACGAGGTAAAATAAGTAGGCGAGGCTCTCGAAGTCTCCTCCCCGAGATCTTTTCCATACCTACCAAAAAAGTGAAGTCCATGTTCCCGCGAGGCCTCAAGTCGTGGGACCGAGGTCCAAACCTCGCAAAACTCACCAACTAAGATAGTCGGGCAACTCACCACAAGGAATAGTGAGGGCAAACCTCGCATACCCAAAAGCTAACATTCCCGCCCCGCTTGACAAGTCAAAAACCACCTAACTCTCGACCAATAAGCAGCCACCTACGTATCAACCAATCAAATGGTGGAAACTCAAGCGTCCCACATTGAAAGTTGGAAAGAGCCATGATGCTCAAGCGTCTATAAATAGAAGAGAACCTCGAAGGTTGCAAGGGGTCGAAAAACATCTTGAAATCAAGAACTATCTTGTTCGTTGAAGATTAACGTGTTGGAATCATCGTAAAGACCACGCTGCAACCAAGAGAAGGTTCACCAAAACACTTCAAGTCGCTCAAAGAGACCTCGTCTCAAGCAAGATCTCGCTAGCTGCTTCGCAAGCTACAATCTATATGTAATCGCTTATGTTTCCAATCTCGCTGAATAGATAGAAATTCCCAATTTATAATAGGAACAGAGCTTGCTAATAGTTTGTAAAGCGGTAATCTCGTTGTAAACAATCAAACTTCATTAGGCAGAGACCTCAAATCTTGTAAAAAGAGATCTAGGGCACAATCTCGCTGTTGTAATCTCGTTCAGAAATCATAAATAAACGTAAGGTTTTGCCTCCTCAAATATATATAATCTCGTTCCTTGTCGTTTAGCGTTGGTTTATCTCGGGTTTCATCACTAGCGCCGTTTGTGGTAACTTCTTCATCCTAAGCAGTTTCTTGACAAGCACAAACCTTGATTTTTAATCTCACAAATGGCCTGTCCAAACAACTTTTTTCCTCAACACCTCGATAATATGCCTGAAACCTTGGAGTGGATGAACAGGGCACCTCAGCCAGGTTGTCCATTCGGGATCCCTCTTGGGTGGGCATATGCAGCCCCGCAAGATGCATACCCTTTCTAGGGGTACACGAATCAGCCCCAGGCCACGCAAAATCCCTACCCATTCCAAGGATACGGACTGGGCGGCGTCCCCCCAACCCATATCCTTATCCAGGTTTTGGGCAATACCAACAAGGCTTCGCCCCTTCGCCCATCCACGACCATGCACCTTCGATGCCCGACTACGTTCCCATCCTTGCGCCTGGACAGCCCTATTCTGAGTATGTACCAGAGTATGTCCCCAGACATGTGCCGGGGCACGAAGAATCGACCAACGGAGAGGTCGGCCCAAGAACCCATGCAAATCTCGAGGTCTCATTCACGACGTTCCCAGACGCAATATTCGGAAATGTCCGAAGCCGTGGGAAGCCTGGTGCATACCTTGAAGTCGCGCTCTTGACGTCGTCATGTTGAGGCTGGCGGATTCTCACCTTTCGTAGACGAGATAATAACAACACAAGGAGATACAACGGCGGTGAAATATGGAAATGCTTCGGAGGGAAGCAGCGAGGTTACAGGGGAAAGGGCGACTCCCTGTACAAACCAAAAGAAAAGGGCCAAGGCAACCCCGCCTCAGGGGCGAACAATGTGCCGCAGGGGCAAAACCAAGCGAGAGCCAACAACATCGAACAGTAGGCTCCCGCGAAGCAGGCACGATCCGGGCACACCACGACGTCCGATGGTTACATTGACACCATCTCGAGCGGTCCCTCATTGGCGGGCTCGAGCCAGTCAAAACGAAAGAGGTACGTAAGGGCAAGCCATCATGAGCCCTCGGTGTTCAACATCGTGCAATCCTCCAAGTCCCACGAGGGGCTGGCCTTCACGCCCCAGGACGCTAAGGATCTGCATATGCCACACTCTGACCCCGTTGGTGGTGCACGCACAACTTGGCTCGAAGATGGTGAAACGAGTTCTGGTGAACCGGAGGTATGGTGCCTTTGAGCAATTAGGTATTTTGGCAACATCCTTGATGCCCTACGCTGGGAAACTAACGTCCTTCTCAAGAGACGAGGTCGATGTGGTGGGCCTCATCGACCTCTGGATGATGTTGGGAGCAGGTTTGACGAGGCGAACCGAGATGGTAGAGTTCACCGTGGTGCGTTTGCCCTCGTTATATAACACGATCATCGGGAGAGTATCCTTGATGAAGTTTCAAGCTGTGGTGTCCATCTACCACCTAAAGATGAAGTTTCCAATCGAAGGCGTAGTCGGCGAGGACAAGGGCAATAAAGAGGAGGGTCGTGTTTATTATGCGACCTCCGCAAAGCAGAGGTGTCCAATGTTCTTAGTGGATGCTCCCGAGGGTGCTGATCTCGAGGTTTGGGACTTCACTGTCCTGACCTCGGCGGCCGAGAGGAGAGTCGTCACTCCCTTTGACGACGAGGTAGAGAAGCTCTACTTGGGCGAATGTCTCTCCAGGGAGTCAACATTGTGGATGGAGTCCCTGCTTGCTGGCTCCCGCGACGTGTTCGCTTGGACCGCAAAAGATCTTCGCGGGGTCCCGCGGACCGTGGCCCAGCATTCCTTGAACGTCGATGGTGCCACTCGTCCTGTGGTGCACTAATGGAGGGAAGCTAGACCCTAACTGGGAGGGACCATATCTCCTTGGAGAAGAGGTCATGCCCGGGGCCTTCAAGTTAAAAGATATCGAGGGGCGCACCCTAAGTAAAACTTGGAATGTGGCTCGGATCAAAAGGTATTATGCATGAATTTTCTAAATTTTCGTTGTCACCACATTCTATGAATAAAAAGGTGACGAGTTAGTTGGAAGATCCGCCAACCACCCCAAGCTTCGTGCTTGGGGTTGGAAAACCTCACCCCAAGCTTCGCGCTTGGGGTTGGAAAACACCACCCCAAGCTTCGCACTTGGGGCTGGAAAACCCCACCCCAAGCTTCGCGCTTGGGGTTGGAAAACCTCACCCCAAGCTTTGCGCTTGGGGTTGGACAACACCACCCCAAGCATTGCACTTGGGGCTGGAAAACCCCACCCCAAGCTTCGCGCTTGGGGTTGGAAAACCTCACCCCAAGCTCCCCGCTTGGGGTTGAAAATAATCAATGTGCGATCCGAGCGAGGCTCGGGATCGTGGCATACAATCAAAAAACCATTAATGCGCGATCCGAGCGAGGCTCGAGTTCGTGGCATACAATCAAAAACCAATCAAATGCGCGATCCGAGTGAGGCTCGGGTTTGTGGCATGCAATCAAAAAACAATTAATGCGGTATCCAAGCGAGGCTCGAGATCGTCGCATACAATAAAAAACAATCAATGTGCAATCCTAGCGAGGCTCAGGATCGTGGCATACAATAAAAAAACAATCAATGCGCGATCCGAGCGAGGCTCAGGATTGTGGCATACAATAAAAAACAGTCAATGCGCGATCTTATCGAGGCTCGGGATCGTGACATACAATCAAAACAATCAATGCGTGATCCGAGCGAGGCTCAGGATCGTCAAATACAATAAAAAACAATCAATGCGCGATCCGAGCGAAGTTTGGGATCGTGGCATACAATCAAAAAACAATCAAGGCGCGATCCGAGCGAGGCTCGGGATCGTGGCATAAAATCAAAAAACAATCAATGCGTGATCGGAGCGAGGCTCGGGATCGTCGTATACAATAAAAAACAATCAATGTGCGATCCGAGCGAGGCTCCAAATCGTGGCATACAATCAAAAAACAATCAATGCGCGATCCGAGCGAGGCTCGGGATTGCTGTATACAATAAAAAACAATCAATGCATGATCGAAGCGAGGCTCGGGATCGTGGCATACAATCGAAAAACAATCAATGTGTGATCCAAGCGAGGCTCGGGATCGTGGCATACAATCAAAAAACAATCAATGCGTGATCCGAGCGAGCCTCGAGATCGTGGTATACAATCAAAAAACAATCAATGTGCGATCCGAGCGAGGCTCGGGATCGTCGCATACGATAAAAAACAGTCAATGCATGATCCGAGCAAGGCTCGGGATCATTGCACATAACGCCAATAATCGACCCGATTTGGCAGTAGCAGTCTGCAAACTTTGCAACACTCGCGCCATGGGGTTTGATCGGGATGGAATGTGCCTTTGGAACCCTCAAAAAGCATATAATATAAACCACAAGCAAAGATAGAGAGAAAAGATAAGGCCGCGAGGGCCAAACAGTTATATTACAAACTCCAGCGGAGCCACAAAAATCATTTTGAACCATCCCAACAAAAATTAAAAATTAAAATTATCACAACAGCTTTCACTCCTTGTTTTCCTGTGACACATCAACTGGCGGGCCCATGGGATGCTGGCGGAGGGGCGAGGCTTGAATTATCTCAAGATCGGCCTGCGCAGGATTCTGGCTCTCTTGGTTCACGAGGTCCGTGGCAGGAGGTTCGTTCTTCTTTGCTTCAACCATGTCCTCGTCGTGGAGGAAAAATTAGCATTCCCCCTCGGGATCCTCCTCAGTCTCCCCCATCGTCAGCGTGTAGTTAGGAATGAAAAAGATGATGCGGGGGTCGACGTGCTTATACTTCTCTACCGCTTGTCTCACCCCTACGCGGACGACATGCCAGTAAATGCTCACCACATCGCTCAGTGACGCTTCCTTGTACTCAACACTCTCGACGCACGCGGGCCCCGCAGCCATAACCTCCTCATTGAGCTCCTTGATGCGGTTGTGAAGACTGCTATTTTCCTCCTCTACCTTTTGGAGGTCCGCCTATTTTTCCTTTGAATACTTGCGCTATTCGCGGAGTTTAGCTTGCAAATCCTCGAGCGAGGCCTTTGCCTTCCTAGCCTCCCTAGCCTCGTCCCTCACACACTGCTCCGCTGCTGAGACCCGCCTCTCAGCTTCCGCCAATGCTTTCTCCATCTTGGCCAATTCCTCCGCACGGGCTTTGAGCTTTGCCTCAAAGCCCACGTTTTCCCTATGTAGATACGCGATGCGGAGACAGTTGTAGTTGTTGAGAAAATTATGCTGCAAAGGTGTTGGCGCGTTAGTTAAAAGGAGGAAAAACAATAAAAGAAAAAGGCAAGAAACAAAAAAAACACTCACCATCGCCGAGTAGCGGAGAGTCTCCTCGATAAGGGCCGCGTCGGAGAGGTCGTTCGCCCACTTGCATTCCTCCTTGAACTCCTCCTTCCTCCAGCTCTTCAGCAAGGCAATGGTTGGCCTTGGACAGTGAGATCGCAAGGTTGGAAAAGCCGCCTCGGCCGGTAGAAATCCCTCAAGGCTGGAGCTTAGAGCGAGCTCCTTTCCCGAGGAACTACGTCGGGCGTCCCCCTTATGTTTTTTCTTGTCCCTTCTTGGTGACGCTGCAGCCTCCTTCCGCTTGAAGCCAGCCTTGTCACCAGCCCCTTGAGGGCCCTTAGAGGACACCCTAGAGGCGTCCCCTTTAGACGGGGCCCCCTTAGGGGGAACGGTGGCAGTTCGCGCCTCCACGACCTTCGCAAGCGCTGGGACCTTCGAGGCCCTAGAATTTTGCCCGGATGGGCTCATGGATACCTTCTTCTTCTCCCTCCGGGCCAATTCTTCCAAAAGAGTCACTGAAAAAGGAAAAAGCGAGGGGTTATGACAAAAGAATAAGGTGAAAAACAATCTAAGTCCAAAACACGAGGTCCGAGCGACGCTCAGATCTTCGCAAACAATCAAAATTCAAAGCACGGAGTCCGAGCGAGGCTCGGACCGTCACAAGTAATCTCAGGGCGCAAGAGACGAGCAAGGCTCTAATCATAAAAAACAGTCTAAATTCGAAGATAAAAAGCCAAAAGAGCAAAACGAACAAATACCCTGTACACCCTCGCAGTTCGGGAAGGGAAGACTCAACCCCGCTCCTTGAGGTGTTCCTTGGCCAAGTACTATTTGTAGGGCGCCGAAGCCGGCATCACGAATCGTCTCTTGGTCTTGGTAATGTCTCGCGACTCCTTGGGGTGTCGGAAATTGTCCGGTGCCGAGGGGAAGTTAATATACCTCCCAGTACGGTCGCGGACCAAGAACCACTTGTCTTTCCACTAACCGACGTTTGATTGAGTGGTGGTGATCTTAAGCCTTGGCAAACTGAGGTTGACGAGGCATGATTTCTACTCTCACCTCGCCAAAAACAAGCTTGTCATGATGTCAACATCAGGCCCATCCCCGAGGTCGTAGCTTCGAATGGTATACGTGCACAGAAGCCTCCACGCGTTAGGGAACAGTTGCACGGGGTATACATTTATCGCCCACAAAAAAATCAACTATGTGCCAGGCAAACGGTAGTCGAAAGACGGCTTGGAGGCTGTGCAGGTGAACGACTGCGCAATTGTCATATGCCGCCAAAGAGCAACCCTCTCCCTCGGGGAGCGCCAACTCAACTCCCTCGGGCCAGGGAATATCTTTCGCGATGTTCGCAAGGGCCGCACTATAAAGAACAGTCGGGGCTCCCTCATGAAGAAATATCCCGACTGCGGGGTTCGGTGTCATCGGCATCCGCTCCTCAATGACTAGTGGGATATGAGACACACAGTCAGTGAGATACCACGGGTAGAAGCTTGTTTGTGCGTTGGAATCAGACGACCGCGCGTCAGAGCCAATGGGTTCTTCGTCTGAAATTGAGGACGAGGCAATCTCAACTCCGGAAGACGTGCGCATGACGAACACTTTTATGTCGCAGTAAAAGCGTTGTCAAAGAAAAATCCTAACTTTCGAACCCAAGTATAGTGAAAGCAAGGGTCGTACCCACAGAGACTCAAATTTCTTGTGTTTAATTAATATTACTAAAGTAGTTAAAGGGATATCAAGATTTTAACTATTAATCTAAGTAAACAAAACAAAGCAAGTAAAATAATTGAGTTTTGAAATAGAAAGAAAGCGTCCAACTAGTTTCGTATCCATTGGATACATGAGTATTGATCCTCGATTATTCTTATTTCCATTCCCTTGACTAATCTGTTGTGAATTCATAGAATTCAAGCTCAAAGTGGTTATTAATATGCACCATCTTTAATAACCTCTTAACCAATTAACTTAGAAAACCTTCTATGTCAAATTGATCATGCAAAACAGTTCAAAGCATTCAATAGAAATATCGTTCATAAATTTCACCGTCTTATTCAGGATGTTTCCTCCACAAGCAGCATTGAGATGTCATCGTTCTTCATCCAATAAACCTTCATGGAGGTACATAACAAGATCCAACTGGGAGTAACCATGATAAGGGCAACTTGAGATTAGCTTTTTGAACCTCTCATAATACTCATAAAATGATTAGTTCGGGAGCTGCTCAATATTCCTAATACTCTTCTTCAAACTTGAAAACTTTGTGGCAGGAAAATACTTCTCAAGAAAAGCCTTCTTCATTTGCTTCCAAGTCTCAATAGTGCCAGGAGCCAAGTAATAGAGCCAATCACTAACTCCCTCTTTCAAGGAAAAAGAGAAAGCTCTAAGCTTGACTTGATCATCAGTGACGCCCTTCGGTTTCATGCTAGAGCAGACATCATGAAATTCAACCAAATGTTTGTTGTGATCCTCACTGGCCTTCCCACAGAAATGAGGAAGGAGGTGAATCAACCCAGACTTCAGTTAAAATTGGACACCGTCAGGGAGGTCAGGTAGCTTCACCGCCAATGGTTGTTGAGCCAAATCAGGTGCAGTCAACTGTCTGAGTGTCAATTGAGCCATCTCCTCAAGTTCAGGAATGCCTTCGGACTCAAAGTCAGAGGGAGAAGAATCCAGGTTTAACGGTAACTCACGAAAGAAATCACGAACTTCCCGACGCAACCTAGAGATAGTCCTTTAAATTTTTGGATCAAAAGCAACAAGAGATGGATTAGTAGCGCGGGTATGAACCATGCAAGTGGTTCACACCCAAAAATAGTAATACTAAGTAAACACAAAGAAATAGCCGAGTCCCCGACAACGGCGCCAAATTTGACGAACACTTTTATGTCGCAGTAAAAGCGTTGTTAAAGAAAAATCCTAACTTTCGAACCTAAGTATAGTGAAAGCAAGGGTCGTACCCACAGAGACTCAGATTTGTTGTGTTTAATTAATATTACTAAGGATTTCAAGATTTTAACTATTAATCTAAGTAAACAAAACAAAGCAAGTAAAATAATTGAGTTTTCAAATAGAAAGAAAGCGTTCAACTAGTTTCGTATCCATTGCATACATGAGTATTGATCCTCGATTATTCTTATTTCAATTCCCTTGACTAATCTATTGTGAATTCATAGAATTCAAGCTCAAAGTGGTTACTAATGTGCACCGTCTTTAATAACCTTTTAACCAATTAACCTAGAAAACCTTCTATGTCAAATTGATCATGCAAAACAGTTCAAAGCATTCAATAGAAACATCGTTCATAAATTCCACCGTGTATTCATGAAGTTTTGTGATTGAATTCTCCTCCTTTGATTAACATTATTCCACCGTATATAAATTTAATCAAAGGATTCATCCATGAACAACCAAATTCCACCGTATATTTAGTTATTCTAGTTGTAATTCAACCTAGAAATCAAAATAGGTGATCAAGCTATTAAAATCCTAAGTGAATCTAATCAATTAAGCATGGAGTAATTCAATCTAGTCAAGGCAAGTTGAAATAATTCAAATCTCACAATCAATCATGCATACAACTTCAACTAACTAGTTGGACATGAGAAATTAGCTAGAAAACGACATTAAACAAGAAATCAAACTTACAAGAGTCAAGTTTCTCTTCAAATTCTTCCCTGGGGTTTTTGTCTCCCAAAGTTCTCTCTAAAGTTGAATAGCATAGAATAAAAATGCTTAACCTCTAAAATAAAACCCTAAAAGAGTATTTATATCATATCCAAAAACATCCTAAAATAACATAATGTCGGCCTAAAGATAACACGGAGCCTCGGAATCAGCGTCGCATCAATGCGCCTGGACGCGCTCAAACTCCACCAGAGCGCGGTAGCGCTCCACCTGGTCTTCCCCGCGCTCCGCCCTCAACAACTTTCATTCCTCGACGCGGTTTGATTCTCCTGAGTGCCCTTATGCTGGCTTCGTCCTTAACCATGCTTATCCTCGTGTCTTCATACTTCAATGCCCTCTACTTGTTCCTAGCTTCATAGATCCGGTCCCTTACTTGACATCCACCAAGCTCACCACTCGATCCTGAAATGAATCACAAAAGAGCGTAGATTCTGAACTAAACTAAAACAAAACTAAACTACGAATTAAAGCGAAACTCTAGCTAGAAATGCATGAAAAGAGAATAGAAACATGCTCCAAAACCTATAACTATATGATCTATCAGCGCACTCGGGAAAAAAGCGAGGTAACGGAAAATTAAGAAGCGCTGGGCGAAGGATCGCTGAACACAACCGAAGGGGACCTCGGGTTTTGAGAGTTTCTAGACTCAACGGTCCCTACGGTCTCAGAAGATTCTTCGTAATACTTCTCCCAAAGTTTGAATGCAAAGCCTGGTGGAGGGCTCGAAGAAGCTCCTCTAGGCATGAAAAGCGAAGTCCAGGTCACGAGAGGTGAATACCCGGAAGAGAAGAAAAATCCTGAGAAAGAAGAGTAGACTCGAAGAAAGAAAAAGCGAGGTACAACGGCATAGGATAAGCGCGACCCTATGGCTACTCTGACAGAGTAGACCGCCTAGGAAGAATGTGAACGGAAACGAACAGGTTTGCAGGCTAGAAAGTAACTCCCAGAAGATCAAAAGGGAAAACGTTCCATCTCCCAGCGGTGAAACGATTGAACTTCCCAAGAACGTTCAAAATTCAAAAACCAAGGGCGATGAACTCAACTGTCGGGTAAAGCACCGGAAGGTTTGAGCACATCACCGGACCCATGGGTCCGCCCCCATGCCCAGCGTTTCGCCACCATGACGCCGGCGCAAAACACAAAAAAAAAAACACCGCCTCCGCCTAGGGCACGAGGCGGAAAAGAAGTTAAAAGCATCGAAAATGCATGCAAAGGGAAGAATCGCCACTTACTTGTTGGAAGTCGCTGTGGAGGAGGCAGTTGCGAGCATGGGCCGGTGATGACGCCTGCACTTGGTTGCTGGAAAATGAAAAGACGTGAGGGAAGAAAGAGAGTTTGCTTGGAGAGGAAGACGAAATGAGAAGGAGAGAGAAAGGGGTACGCCCGGCATTTATAAAGAGGGAATTGGGCCCTTCCCCGCTTAAGCGCCTTAATGGGTCTAATTCCCTTAAGGGCCCATTAATGAAAAAGGGGAAGACGGCCTAGGGCCCGTCAAATGCATAACAAAAAGAAAGACTTCCAGAAAATCACTTAAGTTTCTAACCCCGCTGAGAATCTAAGAAAAAAGCCTCGAGTCTCGTTGACCATAACCCTGAATCTCACGAAGAGAGATTCTCGATCTAGACCCCGCATCCCACATATGGAAGGTCACACATCGTGTATATATGCCTTACGGCCCTTGGACCGCGGGCCACAAGCCATGGGGTTGTGATGGTGCTCAAAATAACGATCTGTGAACAGTGGGCACGAAACACGAGGTAAAATAAGTAGGTGAGGCCCTCGAAGTCTCCTCCCCGAGATCTTTTCCATACCTACCAAAGAAGTGAAGTCCCTATTCCCGCGAGGCCTCAAATTGCGGGAGCGAGGTCTAAACTTCGCAAAAAACACCAATTAAGATAGTCGGGCAACTCACCACAAGGAATAGCGAGGGCAAACCTCGCATACCCAAAAGCTGACATTCCCGCCCCGCTTGACAAGTCAAAAACCACCTAACTCTCGACCAATAAGCAGCCACCTACGTCTCGGCCATTCAAATGGTCGAAACTCAAGCATCCCACATCGGAAGTTGGCAAGAGCCATTATCCTCAAGCGTCTATAAATAGAAGAGAACCTCGAAGGTTGCAAGGGGTCGAAAAACATCTTGAACTCAAGAACTATCTTGTTGTTGAAGATCGACCTGTTGGAATCATCGTAAAGACCACGCTACAACCAAGAGAAGGTCCACAAAAAGAGTTCAAGTCGCTCAAAGAGTCCTCGTTTCAAGCAAGATCTCGCTAACTGCTTCGCAAGCTACAATCTCTCTGTAATCGCTTAAGTTTCCAATCTCACAGAATAGATAGTAATTCTCGATTTGTAATAGGAACAGAGCTCGCTAATAGTTTGTAAAGTGGTAATCTCGTTGTGAACAAGGAGGTCTCGAACTTCGTTAGGCAGAGACCTCAAATCTACTTGGTCACTTCGAGGTACCAATTAGTTCATGGGTTGGTAGACTTGCGGGGAGAAAATCAACCCATCTTCCAAAGGGTTTGGAGGTTAGAGGTCCTCAAAAGGGTGAGATTTTTCATTTGGCTTGCACTATGAAGAATAATTTTGACAAATTGCTAGAGAAGGTACTATCATTTGGCAATAGGTGTAGCTTGTTGATGCTATCGGATAGAGGAGGAAACTAGCGAACGTTTGTTTTTAGACTTGAAAATGGTTGAAAAAAATTGGTACATTTTTATGGTTACTGATTTGATGCTTTATTTGTATACCGTTTTCATCTTGGACTAGGAGCAATCTTCTGGATAGGTGCAAGTGGTGTTCTATGCTCTCTACCATGCTTTGGTGGATATGGAAGTGGAGAAACGCAAAGTTGTTTTAAGAGTAGGTTGTGACAGTGGACAAGGTCTCCTTCATTATCATGTGGGCTAAAGTATATAACATTGGTAGAGGTAAGTCTAAATTTATTTGGTTATTTCACAGAAAGGGAGTAGGTGATTGTTTCGTGTTGTCCTAGGGAAGGGTAGGTCAAGATTAATATAGATGGGGCAATCAGAGATGTTATTGTCGAGAAGGATTGAAGGGGACAATGGATTGGAGGATTTGGGTATAAATTGGGTTTGTTGCTCGTGGCGGAGCTGTATGGTTTTCTCAATGGACTAAAGCTGGCCTAACATAAGGGTTTTAATGTCGAGTTGGAGTATAATTTGGTCTAAGAGAAGGGTTTTTGCAATGTCAAGCTGGAGACTGATTCAAAACTATTTATTAGTCTTCTTAGGTCATTAGTGAAGAGGAATCATCCCCTCTTTAGGCTGGTATCTCAGTACCATGGCATTGTTAGTCGAGAATAGAATGTCTTGTTCTGCTACATCTATAGTGAGGTGAGCAATGTAGCTGCCTTTTATTCCTCATTTATTTTTTCTTTTATTGTTGAACACCATGTATTGCAAGCCCAAATGAGGGGATTTATTTACTTCTCTTTGATGATGATAGAGGTCACTCTATCTCCTGTTTGATTACTACTTAGCCCTTTTTATTATTACTAAAACTTTGGAAGGTACCGTCTCTCCTTCTACAAAAAAATATCTTTGTAAATACTAGAAATACATGATAATCAGTTAATTAGCAATTTTGGAATGTTGAATGAAATATGGAATACCTATTAACATAATTCAAAGGTTTGGGTCAAAATATAATAAAAAAATTTGTACTAAGTTAAAAGCTAACTAATTTTTTAGCCTGCACTTAACTCATTACAATGAGGACATAACCTGCTCGATATTGATCATGTGGGAGATAACCGATCCATCTTAGCTAAACAACTACGCCGCAAGGATGGAACGAACATGCCGTGAAAAAAGACGAACGTCCATTTTTTATCTCCTTGGCCTCAAGGGGAGGACCCCTCAAGCGTTAAGATTCATGATTTTAGTACTCTTGCATACCCGAGCATTTGAGGGATATATTTGACAAGGAGTTGTTCGAGGAAGAGGGAAGCATGATCAAATTTGTAAGTTATTTCCAAAGGAAAAAAGTCTCTTTGACTGGTTTCCATCGTTCTCATATTCCTTTTCCGTGTGCTAGGTTCGTATTTAGCATTACAATGTGTTTCTAGGATGAAGCGAATCCACACAACCCTAGCTACCAGCTTGATTGGTCGCCAAGCTGTTGGGGTAGCGTGACAAGTGTAAGAAGATCGCCTAGTGAGTGCAAGAAGATTTTTTCAAATCTGTAAAACTAATCAGAAAAATGAAAACAAATCAACAATGATCTGCATTCAATCACTTAGAGAAAGCTACACTCATTGTTTCTTACATTCCTCTCAAACAAGAAGAGAATGAATTATTGTAAAAGTTTTTAACTGTCTAGCTAACTAACTCAGCTATATATAGCTGATCTGTTTCTTGTTAAAAGGCATCACGTGTACCACGCGTGCTTTTTATACCAAACTAACTAACTATACTCTATACACCCCCTCAAACTTGAGCTAGGGGAAAACCAAGCCAAGTTTGCGTGATAAGAAGAAATGTTGTTGAGAGCCAAGCGCTTTAGTCAGAACATCAGCTAACTGCAAATGTGATGGAACATAGACTGTATTAAGGAAGCCAGATTGCACCAACTCTCTAACAAAATGATAGTCGATCCTTAGATGCTTGGTGTGTTCGTGATATACTGGATTGGCTGCCAACTGTTGTGCTGCTTTGTTGTCACAATGAAGAGGAATAGGCAAAGAAACTGGTATACCAAAATCATGGAGAAGTCCTTCAAGCCAAACTAACTCACTAGAAGTTTGACTCATACTTCTGTATTCACTTTCATTAGATGATTTGGAAACTGTAGCTTGTTTCTTGGTTTTCCATGATACAACAGAAGAACCAAGAAACACACGGTAACCAGTAAGAGATCGACGAGAAAAATGACAGCTACCCCAGTTAGCATCACAATAAGCATTCAAAGATAAATCTGAATGACTAGGATAGAACAATGTAGTGCTGATAGTACCTTTTAAATACCTCAACAAATGAATCCCAGAATCCATATGTGGAACTCTTAGACTAGACATAAACTGACTTAATTGCTGAATTGTGTATGAAATGTCTAGGCTGGATAATGTCAAGTATAACAATCTCCCAACCATCCTCCTATAAGATTCAGGATCCTGTAATTCCTCACCTTCATTAGGCATTAAATGCAAATTCCTTTCCATTGGAAATGAAGTTGGCTTACAATCTAGGAGTCCTGCATCAGTGACTAAATCAAGCACATATTTTCTCTGATTCAGCCTAATACCATCTGAGGATCTAGCTATCTCTAGACCCAAAAAATAACGAGCATAGCCAAGGTCCTTTATAGTAAAAGCTTGATGCAACGAGGCCTTTGTGCAAGCAATCATATCAGCTTTGTCACCTGTGAGTAACATATCATCAACATACACGAGAGAAACTGCCAAAGAACTCCCAGTGTGCTCGATGAATAAGGAATAAT
This sequence comes from Fallopia convolvulus, assembly GCA_964016875.1. Classification (NCBI taxonomy): domain Eukaryota; kingdom Viridiplantae; phylum Streptophyta; class Magnoliopsida; order Caryophyllales; family Polygonaceae; genus Fallopia; species Fallopia convolvulus. The sequence goes on along the minus strand of OZ024721.1, from coordinate 32,480,684 downwards.
CATGTTTGGATTGCACAAAACCTAATTGAACAAGATGCTTTGTCAATTCAATATTCCATTGACGACTTGCTTGCTTGAGCCCATATAATGATTTTCTTAACCCGCAAACTTGTCCTGGAACAACTTTTGTATAACCCTGAGGTGGAACCATGTAAACCTCTTCTTCCAAGAAACCATGAAGAAAAGCATTATTAATATCTAGTTGATGTAATGGCCAATTATGAGTTGATGCTAGGGCCAACAACACTCGAACTGTTGTAAATTTGGCTACTGGAGAGAAAGTATGCTTGTAGTCTTTGTTCTTAATCTGATTATATCCCTTAGCAACACGCCTGACCTTCAATCTCTCAATTTGACCATCTGGCTGAAACTTAATCTTGTATACCCATTTGGAACCTATTGCCTTCTTTCCTGGAGGCAAAGTAGTAAGCTCCCAAGTATTATTCCTTTCGAGAGCCTCTAATTCTTTTCCCATAGCATCAATCCAACCCTTGTCTTTCACAGCTTGAGCATAAGTAGTTGGCTCAATAACATAAAACACATTGAATAAAGACTGAATATAATCTGGTGCATAACCATGAAAATCAGACAAAGATACCACATGAAAAGCCTGTGAAAAAGAATCAGCTTGGCCTAGATTCTGATCAAAATTTCCAATTCCATTCCAAGATGCAGGAATCATGGGACAAACAAAATCATGAAACTTTGAAGGCAATTTTACCTGTTGACTAGATCTTCTCAATTCCTGATTATGATCTGTAGTAACTCTGGTTTCCGGAGCTGGAATATCATGAGAAGCCAAGCTATCTGAAACAACATCACCAATATCCTGAACCCGATCCCTGATTTCAGAAACTTGCTCTCTATGATGTAAATCTGTGACAACATCTGAAGTGCTTTCTGGAGGAATCAGTCTATGTACAACATCTGTTTCATCTAGGCGTGGTGACACAATAGGTAATTGAGGCTGTGAAAGTATCTGATCAGCTACATTATCCTTGAAAGGGAACTTATCTTCCCTGAATAAAACATGTCGACTGACAAAAACTTTGTTAGTGTTCAAATCAAGCAACTTATAAGCATTTTGTCCATGTGGATATCCAAGAAAAACACTTGGCACGCCAACTGCATCAAACTTCCCTCTCTTGTATTTTGGTAACAAGGAAAAACACAAACATCCTATTGTTCTCAAACTTCCATAATCAGGAAGCTTATTATTAAGAATCTCCTAAGGAGTCTTCCAACTTAACACAGAAGAAGGCATCATATTGATTAACCTTGTAGCCCCTAAAATACAATCACCCCAAAATCTCATTGGAAATCCCGCATGAATCCTAATTGCTCTTGCAGTTTCAACCAAATGCATGTGCTTTCGCTCAACACGTGCATTTTGTTCAGGTGTCCATGGAGCTGTCCTATGATGTATAATCCCTTTATGATCAAGCAAGCTCCTAACAAAACCCTATAAAAATTCCATACCATTATATGTGCGCACTATTTTAACCTTTGCATCAAACTGAGTCTCAATCATCCTGAAAAACTTAGCAATACACCTGTAAACCTGATCCTTTAAACTAAGAAGAAAGGTCCATGTGCCTCGGGAGTGATCATCTACGATTGTCAAGAAGTATTTTGCCGCACAATAAGTAGGTGTCCTATATGGACCCCACAATTCCATGTGCAACAACTCAAAAACAGAAGAGGCAATGGAATCACTAGAAGGAAAAGGCAACTTGTGCATTTTAGCCAAAGAACAAGTATCACACTTAAACTGATCCAAAACAGTACCATTACAACTTGACAAGTGTCTTAGTTTTGAAGTAGATACATGACCTAATCTTGCATGTAATAACTCCAAACTAGTTGTTGTCTTATTACACATATTATGAATCAAACTAGATGGCAACAAATCTGTTCCTGACACGACTGAAGCTCTCTTCCATTTGAAGCTTGAATTTTGTTCATCCAACTGTTCCTTGAGCTTGTATAAACCTCCTTCTCTCAAACCTCTTCCAAGAACTTTCTTAGTCAAGAGGTCAGGTAATTCACAATCATTCATTCCAATCAAAAGCACACAAGCTTCACTTTTTAGCAATCTGGATACTGAGACCAAGTTATGTCTGAAAGATGGCAAATACAGAACATTGAACAACACCAAATCTTGTGAAATTGCAACAGTACCACATTCTTCTACCAACTGAATAGTTCCATCTGGAAGAACTAGTTTAATTGACTTTTCTAATTTCCTAATATCAGATAAACATCCTCTATTGAATGTCACATGATTCGTGGCTAGGGGTGTCAATCGGGCGGGTCGGGTCGGGTTTGGGTCCGGTCAATTCGGCTTCGGGTAAGTTCAGATTCGGGTCAAATTCGAATATTTTGAAAATCGGGTCAAATTGGGTTGGATCATTTCGGGTCGGGTGCTCAATTAATCGGGCAAAGTCGGGTTTCTGGTCAATTTCGATTGGGTCATTCGGTTTTCGGTCCAACTTAATTTCGGATAAGTCCGGTTTCGGGTTTAGTTAGTTTCGGGTTTAGTCGGATTTCGGGTGAGTCGGGTTTCGGATTTTTCAGATTTTGGGTGAATTGGATTTCGACTTTGACCGAATTTCAGGTTAATCTGATTTCGAGTAAGCCGTATTTTGATTCAGACCATATATCGAATGATGATTTTTTGTAGTTTAACTACTCTAGGGTCTAAATATTTAATGTAACATTTAAATTAAAAACATAATTATAATAAATATTCACTATTATTAATATTTTAAAACTAATGTAATTTTCGGATGAGTTCGGGTCGGGTAGCATCGGATATCTGGTTGCATCAGGCTTAGTCCATTCGGGTATAATCGGTTTTAGGTTAATCTCAGGTTCGGGTTTTTTCGGATTCGGGTGAAATCAGTTCAGGTCAAACATGTCTCGGGTATAAAACTTTTTATCTTTTTCTCGGGTCGGGTCGGGTTTGGAGTCGGGCGGGTCGGGCGGGTTTCTCGGGTCGGGTCAAATTTTGACAGCCCTATTCGTGGCCCCTGAGTCTACTATCCAGACAGTATGATCAATACTAAGAACACTAGAATTAGGAGTAATAGAAAGGTTACTTGCAAAATTTATGTAACCACCTCCATTGCTAGATCCTTCTCCAGCCTTTGCCTTGCATTTCATCATCTTCAATACTTCCTGAAAAACTGCATTGACCAAGGTTGTATCAGGTTTACCAGCAACATCTCAACAATCACTCTCAAGAGGATTATCATGACTCTCCATGCCCTGCACATTAGCAGTCATCTTGTTATTGCCCTGAATTCTTGGACCTTCCACCAATCTGGATAACCTACAATTTTGAAGCATGTCTCCTTCACATGTCATGATTCCTTGCAGTAGTTACACTTCCTGTCATGTTTGGCCTTCTTGAAATCCCTACCAAAATTAGTACCAGATCCGTTTCCTGTACCAGACTTCAGATCATCGCCATTCCAATTTTGATTACTTTCTACTTTCTGATTTCCAGAGTTATAACCTCCACTCTTTTTGTAATGCTGAGAGCCTTTCCGATTGATAGCTAAAGCATCATGAGACTGATCAACCTCTCCAGTAACATCTTTCTGTCTCTCAATCATCATTACAACCTGATATGCTTTGTAAAGAGAAGGAAGAGGATCTTTGGACAAGATGTTGCTCCTCACTATATCATAACCATCATTTAATCCCATTAGAAACTACATCAACTTCAACTGCGGTTCTTTGTCAACAATTCTTTTCATTAGCACACAAGAACACTGATTCAGAGCTCCACAAGTACATACAAGAGTTCCTTCCAAAGCTTCAAGCTCATCCCAAACTTTCTTAAGTTTGCTATAATACATTGTAACAAACAAATTTTCTTGCTTGATATTAGCCAAGCTCCTCTGTAGCTGATAAATCAGAGGTCCATTTGTCTCAACAAATCTCTCATTGAGCTCATTCCACAAATCTTGAGCAGATCTTGTAACAACAAAATCCTGTGCGATCTCACTCACCATTGAGTTTAAGATCCAACTCATCACCATAGAATCACATCTTTCCCACAATTCATACTCATCTGAATCAATATCAGGTCTAGGACAAGCACCATTAACAAAACCTAGCTTCATTTTCGATCCTAAAGCCAGTTTGATCTGTTTGCGCCAACTAGTGAAATTATTGCCATCAAAGCGTGTAGAAACTAGTTGCATACCAGGATTGTCCGAATTAGACAAGAAAAGAGGATCAAATTGATTACCTCTTGATACTCCAGTAACCCTAGGTTCTCGACCTTGATTTCCTCCTGTCATGGAATGCTGATCATCAACCATCCTGTCTCTGTTGTTGATGAAGAAGCACAGATCGTTCTAGAACAACATTGAATCACATCAATTTCGAAGCAAAATCTCGATCCAGAAGAAGCGTGCAAAAATCGAAGAAAATTGCACAGTCACGAGTTTCTTCAATCGCCTGATAATCCTGTCAAAGATTATCAAAACAGAAACACGATTCCTCTAGTTCTGATACCATTTCAAATCTGTAAAACTAATCAGAAAAATGAAAACAAATCAACAATGATCTGCATTCAATCACTTAGAGAAAGCTTTTCTCATTGTTTCTTACATTCCTCTCAATCAAGAAGAGAATGAATTATTGTAAAAGCTTCTAACTGTCTAGTTAACTAACTCAGCTATATATAGCTAATCTGTTTCTTGTTACAAGGCATTACGTACCACACGTGCTTTTTATACCAAACTAACTAACTATACTCTATAGATTTGACAAGGATTAAGAAGGAGCTATTGGAAATGAGGGAGGCAATGCTGGGGATTACTTAAATATTCGTCCAATATCGTGGAAGCCCGATACTGGGGATTACTTAAATATTCGTCCAATATCGTGGAAGCGTCATCAAGACTTGAACATGAAGGAAGTAAACCCGATATTGTGGATTACTTAAATATTCGTCCAATATCGTGTAAGCGTCATCAAGACTTAAACTCAGAGTAAGTAAGCCCGATACTAGGGATATCTTAATATTCGTCTAGCATCACGGAGGCGTCTCCGAGACCCTTAACTCAGAGGAAGTAAGCCTAATTCAACAGAAAAAAAGAAAAAAAATCAAACAACAAGACGGGACTAAGGGAAGAAATTTTTTTAGTCGCTCTCCATTCTAGTTCTTCGAAAAGACCACCCCTTCCAATGTTTTCATCTTCAATGCTCCTGGGGTGACTTCCAGACCCAACTTCCCTCCTTTGTTCTTTCTAAGTACCAAGTCTCATTCTTTCAACACCCGTGGGTAGATTTTTTGTATTATGATACTCAGTTACTCTTCTTTTGAGCTCTATTGCCTTCAACTCTGCAATATCTCTGACCTCTTCTCTCACCTGCAACCCTAAATTTATTGCCTCATCATTTTCTTCTGCAATAAACTCTCGTATATAAGAGTTTCAACCGGGACCACGACATCTAAACCATACACAAAGAGTGAATGGAGCCTGCCAAGTTGCTTGTCACGGTGTGGTATGTCAGGTCCATAAGAAAACCAACAAAAAATGAGTGTTGAACCATTCAAGCTCATGGATGAAGACAAATCCCACGCTTTCCACTTCTTAGTTTTGACTTGACACCACGACCTACTTGGTTGCTTCAGGTTACAATTTGGTTCATAGGTCGGTGGAATTGCAAGGAGTGGATTAACCCATCTTCCAAAGGGTTTTGAGGTTGGAGATCCCCGAGAGGGTGAGATGGCGGTTCGTTTGCGCACTCTCAATTTTGTGTTGCGCACTCCGATATGGGCGGATTTCCATCCCGCACACAAAAAATGGCACAAATATGGGCGGGTTTCAAACTCACACAAGAAAATGGCGCAAATACATGGGCGGGATTCAAACCCGCACAAAAAAAATCATATATTTATGGGCAGATTTAGGATCAACCCAAAACCGGAGTGCGCATCCGAAAAACCGAAGTACACAAAATTTCGCCGAGGTGGGATATTTCATTTGGCTTTTGTTAAAAGGAGCGATTCTGACCAACTGCTATAGCAGACGTTGTCATTTGGCGATGGACGTAGTTTTCTCATGTTGTCGGTCAAAGTAGAAAACTAGCCAACATTTGTTTTGAGACTTGAAAATGGGTGAGAACGAATTGGTAGATTTTTATGGCTACTAATTTGATGCTTTATTTTTACAAGTTTCGTTTTCATCCTAGATTAGACGCAATCTTCTTGATAGGCACAAGTGGTGTTCTATGTTCTCTACTGCGCTCTGGTGGATATGGAAGTTGAGAAACACAAAGTTGTTTCAAGAGGAGGTCATGACAGTGGACAAGGGCTCCTTCATTATCAAGCGGGCTAAGGTATATTACATTGCTATAGGTAAGTCTAAAATTAATTTGGTTATTTCTCAGTAAAAGGGAGGGGATTGCTTCATATTGTCAGAGGACAAGGGTGGATCAAGGTTAATATAGATGGGGCAATCATAGATTGTGGTGTAGCAAGGATAGCAGGGGCCAATGGATTAGAGGATCAGGCATAATGTGAGCTCTTGTTCGGTGCCCATGCCGGAGCTATAGGGTATTTTCAATGGACTGAAGCTGGCCTTGGAAAAGGGTTTTCACATTGTTGAGTTGGAGTATGATTTGGCCTGATCGAGAGAAGGGTTTTCACAATGTCAAGTTGGAGTCTGATTCAAAAATGTTTATTAGCCTTCTTAGGTCATCCGTGAAGAGGAATCATCCCCTCTTTACCATTAAAAATGTCGCCCCATTCAACTATAATTAATGCACTGAAATTGATCAACATGATCCATTCAATAAACTTATCCAAGATAATATATTAATAGCCCATGAAATTTTCCATTCTTTCCATAAAAAGAAGAAAGGTCGTCAGGGTTGGATGGCAATTAAAATAGACATGGAAAAAGCATATGATAAAATAGATTGGAATTTTATCAAACAAATATTATTAAAATTTGGTTTTAGTTCTTACTGGGTTCATACAATAATGACGTGTATTACCACATCTTCATCCTCGGTTCTTGTTAATAATGAACCTGGTCCTGAGTTTACTCCTCAATGTGGAATTAGACAAGGAGACCCAATGTCTCCTTTTATTTTTATATTAGCTATGGAATATTTAGCGCGTACTTTGTAGGCTGAATCGTCTAAAACCTCTCCTAAAATTGGAATTCAATTAGTTAAGAATGGAACTAGTATTCCTTTTTTAAGCTTTGCAAATGATACTATAATTTTTGCGAATGCGAATTTGGAGAATATTCAGTATATTAAATCTTTCTTGGATAAGTTTTGTATTTTGTCTGGACTATCAATTAATTATAATAAAACCTCTTTTCAAACTTCAGAAAATGTTTCTCGCCCTATGGCTGTTTCTTTAGCTGCTACTTTAAATATACAAATTACTACCTCAATGAAAAAATATTTAGGTATCCCTATTTTAAAAAGACGTGTTCAGAACTCAATGTTTAATGATATTACAGAGAAACTTAAATAGCAATTAACTCAGTGGAAAGCTAATTCTATCTCCCAGGCAGGCAGGACTGTTTAATTCAATCCAACCTCTTAGGCAAGATTAGTTATTTAATGCAAAGTTTCTTTCTACCGAAAGGTATTTGCGATGAAATTGATAAAATTAATAGAACCTTTTTTGGAATAAATATTTACCTAATCATCATCCTTTAATTAGTTGGGAAAAGATTTGCTCCCCAAAGGAAAATGGGGGAGTGGGTTTAAGAACTGCCCATAATAATAATGTTGTTCTTCAGATGAAATTATTATGAAAATTATTACTAATCCTCATAATATATGGGTGAAAATAATTAATGAAAAGTACTTACGAAATTAGCATATTTTTAATTATACACCCAAAGCTACATCATGGCAATTTGGAAGATTATTACATATTAAGGAGGTGTTTTCTAAGGGTATTAAATGGTTAGTTGGAAATGGACAAAATATTCTATTTTGGTCAGATATTTGGGTAGGAAATTCTAATTTAATGGAGTTCTTTGACAATGGTAATATTCATTTAAAAGTATGTTCTTTCATTTTACCAAATCAAACATGGAATATAGTGGCACTCTCTACATTATTGCCTCCTTGGATAATTTCAAATATTTCTTCTATTTTTCTGCCTCTTACTGACGTGCGGGATTCCATAATTTGGAGCCCGTCGTCGGATGGCTCTTTTACAGTTAAATCAGCATCTGAATTAATAACATCTTTAAGAAATTTGCCTACAACGGGTTTCTCTTGGATTTGGAGATTGCGAGTTCCCCCTAAAATTCAGAATTTCTTATGGAAAGCGTGCTCAGATTGTCTGCGTACAACTGATAGAATTAATAAATAGGAAAATTGCGGATGGTACCCCTGAGTTTTGTACTTTTCCGAGTGGTGCCCAAAAAAAAACTTATTCCGCGAAATACCCCTGAGTTTTTCACTTAGTTTGTCCCGTGCCCCTTTTCTACAATTATCGTTAATCTTTCGTTAGATTGTTTTTAAAATTCAAAAAAAAAACAATTAAAAGTAAAACAAATACTCATCAATAAGCAGTAGCCATCGTCTTCTTTGTTCAGAGGTAGTAGTGTAGAATAAGCTTTTAAACAAAGCAAAGGCACCATGATTGAGAGTTGTCTTCCTCACCACCAAAATCTCAACCAGCAGATTTGTAAATAGATTATACCCTTATAAATTACACACCATTCAAGAAAAATCAGATTTGACCAACACAATTAGATTATAATACCCCAATTTCATATTAGGAGTAGAAAATCAAAAACCCTAACTACAATTTCAAACCCTAATTTTTAATAAAAATCAGATAGCATGTCAAATTGGACCTAAAAACACCTATTGAGAGTATTAATTAACTAAAGCATTTCTTAAATTGCCCTAACTTCAACCATTAACACATCAATTGAAAAAAATCCTAAATCGCCTTTGTTTGATAACTAGAAATTTCGGGTCCCTTCCACCATTCATGAACGGCGTCCGAGCCTGCTGTATTCTGACACCAGCCTGCGTTGAACGCCGGTCACCCTCATAGCCTTGCCTCCTCCGTTTCTCTTAATCCGAGTTCGGGAGCAAGTGGCTAGTACGCTCTTTCACAATCTCACTTCTCTCTGTGTTGAACCAGAAGGGAAAAAGAACGATCAATTCTTCTGCTTTGTTTTACTTTTATAATTATTTTTTTTTTCTTTTTTTCTTTTTGTTTTATTTTTATTTCTTTTTTAAAATACAATCTAACGGATGATTAAAGATAATTGTAGAAAAAGGGCACGGGGTGAACTAAGTGAAAAACTCAGGGGTATTTCGCGGAATAAGTTTTTTTTTTGGGCACCACTCGGAAAAGTACAAAACTCAGGGGTACCATCCGGAATTTCCCTAATAAATATTATAACTCGGTCTATGCCACTTGTTCTTTATGTGAATCTGCACCTGAATCACTTCATCACTTATTTTTCTTATGTCCTTTTACTCAAAAAATGATGTCCATCTTAGAAAGTAAGTTAAAAAATTACTTTTATAATTGCTAATATAACAAGTTCTTTTATGACTGATTTATTTGAAGCATTAAAATTAAATATGAACTCAGACATATTATGTTTCCTTTGGTGGTATATTTGGAATCATATAAATGCATTAATTTTCAAGAAAAAGAGTGTGAATTCTAATTTAAGTCTCGTTGAGTTAGCTTTTAGAGAATTCTCCTTATGGGACCTTGCTAATTGTAAAACCTCTGGTAGGAAATTACATTCTAACAATAATCGTCGAAAGAGAAGGTCAAATACAGTTTGGAGAAAACCACCTCCCCAATGGTTTAAATTAAATAGTGATGCTTCTAAACAATCTAACTTTGACACTTATATAAGTACTATCATTAGAGATAGTAATAGTTGTGTTCATAAAATAGATCGTATGAAAATTTTGGCTGTTTCTATTATTCAAGCTGAAACAATTGCGATGATTGAAGGGATTAAAATGGCATTATCACTTAATATTTCACATCTGATAATAGAAGGGGATAATTTAACATTAATTAATTCTTTACGAAATACTTGGAAGATTCCTTGGGAAATTAAACATTTAGTTAAGGAAATTAGAACTCTGGTGATTGGGTTTCAGGAGGTGGTTTTTTTCCATTGTTTTAGGGAATGTAATGCTGCGGCAGACTTCCTTGCAAGAGAAGACATGTCAATATTGGACATTGTCGTCAGATCCTACAAGACTCAAGTTCAAGTTCCAGTACTACTATTTCTAGAAGTAGTGTTTTTTGTTATCCTTTTTTGTTACAGTTCTTAAAGATCATCCGTTGTGATGATTTAGGCTGGCCTTGTTCTTTTAAGGTAGCCTAATGTTTGCCTATAATGAGCTTGTTGCTCATTGTATCAAAAAAAAAAATAATTCTTCAAAGAATGAGAAAACAATCAGATAATCATACAAATATACAACCTTAGTTGTGATCATATAAATACAAAAAACAAATGAAACAAGTAACTACTCACAAACTAGAAGACACTCATGATGAATCATTGAGGCTACAAATTGATCATTGAATAATCTGTGGGAGGGATCATTGAATAATCTGGCTCTGAAGGATTACATGCTGCGAAACAACACAAATTTGAAAAATCATTTCAAAATAAAAATTGGGTATTTTCAGCACATATATCAAATACTTGTGAGTTTCCTTTTGCATTATTACCTTTACTTGAGTCCTGTTGTATGTGTAGGTGATATGAACTGACCCATCACCAGCCTCAATAACTGCTGGGTATGAGAATTCCATCCCAACACTGTCTTCTAAAGTCAAGGCCTCGCTCCATGTGTCACCATCATCTGAGGAGACGGCAACCTTAAGTATTTCTCGAGAATCTGTGTTGTAAGCCAGAACAAGGCGACCATCTCTCAGCTTAACCCCATCTATTCCTGATTGGTGAAAATTAGCTTTTCATGTCAAAGGAGAGAAATATGAGGACAGATTTGTACTCTCTCCGTTTCACAATAGTTGTCTTTTTAGCAATTTGCACATTATTTACCTGAATTTGGGTTTGGTAGCTCCGTGGGTTTGGCAAAGCTCCAGGTGATGCCACCATCAAAGGATTCAGACATGCAAACTTTGCCGACACCTTCAAAGGATCGCATGAGAAGACGAAGAGTTCCATTTGTAGTTTGGTAAGGAACTGGTTGTATAACACTTAAGGTCTCATTCTGAATGTAAATCGGTCCATATTTCCTCCATGTTTTACCTAAATCAGAAGTGACCTGATGAAGTAAATCAAGCAATCAACCAAATGAAGGCAACAAGACATCTGATGACACTATAACTGCCCATGAGCTAGAACTACTCTAACCTCAACCCAAGCTCCCCAAGAGTTCCAACTCTCCACGGACGAACCGCATATCAGTTTTCCATTCTCTAGCAAGATTGGCTAGGCAGAAAGTAATAATCCCAGTTAAGAATAAGCAAATTGACACCTGAAATAATAATCAAAGAATCCAGAACAAATCATGAATCATAGAGTACAAGTGCATAACTGAACCTTGTTCTTGATAGGTCCCAGGATACCAGGAGGGAGTTGTTCCCTATCTGTCCAGGTGAAACCTCCATCAAATGAGCGCTTCATACATCCACTCCACCTGAAATTCACAAATATTAATCATCAATGAGAAAAGTAACAAAAGAAGCTCATGTTCCCTAATTTCCTCTAGCACTATATAAGCAATTTTGTTTAAAAGAAATTAGAGCAAAGGTTCCTTGGCTGGATTTTACACCCGAAAAAAATAGATAAAAAAGGTAAGCTTGTTTAACTGACACCAGTCAGATTACTTTACAAAAGATGAAAGGAATACTTCTTGAAGACTAAGATAAGATGATGACTTTATTCAAGAAGACTTAACATTTGCACAGAAGTCTTGAGCAGAAGAATTAGGGAGACTAAGACTTACTTTTGGACTTCTTGTCCAATTTTATAAAAAAGAAGCAACTGATCAGATAGCTTAAAAAGCACAGGATTCCACAATGGAACATCAACTTCCTCATCAGCCACCTCAGGCATACTCCAATTGCCATCCTGCCAGACGATTTTAATCTACACTCAAATTGGACTTCTCAACTGCTTTATAACAACAATCCAAATTTCCACTAATTACCTTGTATCTCTGCAACCAAACTTTCACATCCGGGTGGCCCTCAGCTGAGCCCCCAAAATAAGCAACCAGAAAGTGGTCCTTTTCAATCTATGAAACCCACAAAGAACATTGGAATCTACTCAACTTTAAACCAAAGAAAATGAGAAACATACTGATCAAGAATCAAGATAATCAGAATTCGAATCACCTCGACAATGGTAGAAGCATGACAGCTATTGAAAGGAGCTGAGTTTACTGCAAATGTGAACTCTTCCTTAGCTAAGGACAACATAGCATAACCATTCTTCTTCAAGTTCAATTCCATTGGAGGGGTCTTATTTTCATACTCTTCAGATAACTCTCTAAACCGTCAACATGGACAATCAATATGGGGAAAAAAATGAACAAATTTGCAGAGTTAGGGATTCTTTTGGGGATTTTGCCTTTCACCAGTTCACTCCTCAAATTCAAATTGAAGAGGTTACGCAGATCGAATGAAGGAGAAGAAGTAGAAAGACGAACCTGCCAAACGTGAGCTGAAGGTGGTTATATAAGCGATCTGCGTGGCGAACGAAATTGGGATTGAGCAAATAGGCCTCAGCGGAAGATAATCCGGTTGTAATTGCTGATAATTCGGAAGACCCAGATAGAGAAACTAGGAAGAGTATCAACAGAGAAATGGATACGGTGCCCATGAGCACACAGCCGGCTAATTTGGCCATTACCACCATATGCAATAACCCGTTGAATTTCAGAGATATTATTCAGAGATTCAATCCACCACTCCGATAACTAATTATTATTATCTTATTTGACAGCATTTTTTCTCCATTATGGGTGTTCTAAGGTTTGGTCATGACATGGTCAAAACTCCTTGACCTTTCTCGGTATCGATCACGCAACATCATATAAGTTGTAGTAGTTTGGTTATTATCGTGATTTAAGTGTGTTAGTTAAACATGCTTTCAGGGACCGAACCAAAAACTTCCCATTATAGGACTAACAAAATTTTCTATCATATCTAATGTTTTTTCATTGAAAAAAATATAATATATATGATACGTTTCCAGAAAGATGTACGAATAAAAATACAAATTTAGAAAAAGAATAAAATAGAACATATTTTATTGAGGATGGACTAAAATATTTCAGAATACAATCTACCCTAATACATTATAAAGCAGAAACCAAGTCTGTGTAAAAATTTGCGCCACGTGGCATAACCTGGATAAAATAATGAAAAACCTTTTTTCAACTTAAAAAACTAAAATAATAATTCTGGAAATACCCTTACACATTATACTCTAATAATAAAATTGTTAACCACTTCATAAAATAGATAATGGATAGGTATCATATTATATGCATAGATTGTTTCATATAGTAATTAATTAACATGCAATTATATTTTTAAAAAATTTAATTAAGTAATAAACATTACTAAATAAAAAAATAAATTTATAAAGATTGAAGGTTTTTTAGGGTAAGATTTTATAAAATAGATAATATATATATATATATATAGTTTTCTATCTATGTAAATATTGATTTTATTCTTAAAAAATTCATAAATATAAAAAAAGGCAATTTTAGATTTTATAAAATAATTAATGTATCAAAATAAAATTTTATCTATATAATTTTCTATCTATGTTTATTGATATTGAAAAGAAATATTACATGTGCTATCTTAAGATTATGCTAAAATATTTTTATCGGATTGTTGAAAAAAGGTTATCAATATAAATTTCTATCTATATCTAAATTAATACATAATAAAATAGAAATAAATTATCTATAAAATTTGTGCTACATGACACTTTAAGAACCAATCATTTTTTTTATTTTTTTTATTTTTATTTATTATACTAAAAGTGAATGTAGAAGGTTTGATTTAGAAAAATATTTTCCATGTTTATTTAGTTTTATCTTAAAGATTAGAAAACAAAAAAATCGTTAAATTTTATATAAATATCATTAATAATTATAATAATAGAATAATTATTAAAATATATATTATCTTTGTTTTTTCTCTTTAATTTATTATAATATATTTTATAGTATACTTTTTAAAACTACCCGTAAATTTACGGGAATTATACTAGTTACATTAAGAAAACAAGAGTTTATAGAGACAACTTATACAATTATGTTTCAGAATACATTTAGGTTAAGAAAACAAAAATGTTTCAGAATACAAATGGATAGAATCCATAAATACTAAAGGCTCGTAACTAAAAATTAAAACCCAAACTGAAACCCTCGTGCTAATAATAAATTATGTGATTTCAAGATATCCAAACAATAACTTATTTTTTGGAAAGGGTAACTATTCCACTATACCAAAAAGCCCAAAAAGGGATGTACAAAAGTTCCGATCACAATCGGAAGACTCGAGAAACAATAACTTATTTTTTCAAAGCTTGCGGGTCCAACCACATTATGAAAGTAGGAAGTTTAGCAAAAAATAAAAATATTCTGACTAAGTAAATGATTTGTTATAAGTGGTTTGTATACGTTTATAATTTTTTTGTTCAAATATCAAAATGAAGCTTATAATATATCAAATTGAAGCTATTGAGAGGAGGAACATGTATATAGAAAAAAAAATTGAATGGGGGGCATGGCCCACACCCGCCCACAAATAGTTCTTCCCTTGCATGCTTTTAACATGTTTTTTAGACGGACATGCTTTCCAAACACATGTATTAACACGTTATGGTGTCTTTATATTCCGTAAATTTAAAGATAATTTTACTTATTTGTGTTGATTAAATCTTAATTTGTGCATAAAAGGGACTTGAAATATATTTGTAACGGGCCTAATAGGACTCTTTCGTATAGAATATATGGGGCTGAAACCCAAACGTATATGGGCTATTAATGAAATAAATATATCAAAAGAAGGGCTCATTCAAACGACACTTCTTTTTTCAAAAGAAAGTATCACATGAGAACAATTATTAGAGAGAGAAAAGAAAATGCAACACAGTCTTTCGATCTCGGAAAAATTATTGGACCTCAATGCTTAATTAAAATGAAAAAATTGAATTTTTTTTAAAAAAACAGGGCACGACAGAATTATATTTGAAACAAAATTACGAATTTATATTTAATTGTGTATGATATTACAAATGGATGTGTATTCCTATAATTAAATGTGCACGATATCATATTTGAGTGGGGATGACTATATAACTTGTAGGATTGAAGTGTGTTAGTTTAAATAGGGAACAATAATTCTTCCTTAGACAGAAGAAATACTCAAATTACTTAGAGAGGAAACCCAGATGATCAACTTAGTCAATGAAGGAAAACCTTTTCCCATGGGCTTCTCAAATAGTCATGGATTTCAATGTCTACTTGTTTTATTGAATAGTTCACAAACTACAAAAGTAAGACCCAGACTTCTCTATTCTTAGGCATCCTATCCTAAACAACATTACCTTGTCTTATCAGCCCTAGAATGTGATAAACAATATAAAACAAGCAAACAAATGAATAACTCAAGCAACACTTGTAACTCAAACTCATAAGTTCCTAAGGATCCAATTGTCCTTCATATACACTAATTGTTGTTCCTTCAAGTAATTACGTTGAAGCTCTTTGCTAGAACTCCAGTGTCTTTCTTCACCAATGGCCTATTAAGAAAACTTCAAAAGCTTCTTAATGTCATTGTTTATTCTTCGAAAGATGCTTCTCTTTTTCTCTCTTGGAAGCATATTTATAACCCTAGGCAACCTACCCTATTTATAGAGTCTCTTCCAAATATGATCTTAATCATGAACTTTCCATATCGTGATGATATTCCATTTAGAAGATCTCCATAAAATCGGATTAGAATCAAAACTAAAAGTAAAAACCTCTCTTCAATCGTGTTTTTACCCAAATCGAATGATCTCAAAATATTATGCCGTAACTGCATAAATCCCACGATTTACCATCTTATCATGCATAAAATAACTCATATCCAACTGTCAAATCTTCATGGAAATCATTTATCCAAATCATGTTAACTTGCCATAAATAGAAAGTCGGGTAACTTCTATATGAAGTTGTCTGGATCATTTGTCGTTCCCTTGCGTCATTCCTTGACATAGATCTCTTGCATTTCTCTTTGATGCCTTCTATTGTTCCCTGCTATGCTTATATCACTTGCACTACACCATTCTGCAGATTTAGCGACCATATTTTCGCGACCACGGAATATGGTCGCTAATTAGCGACCATATGGTCGCACATGGTCGCCAATGTGGACGCTAAAACCGGGGGAAAAAATAAAAAAACATAACAACCACGTGGTCGCTAACAATGGCGACCACATGGTCGCCAACGCAATTTGGTCGCAATAAATTGCGCGGACAATTTTCCCACTACATATAGTGTCCATCCGGTCGCTAACTATAGCGACCATATGGTCGCAAGAGACCAAACATATGTCAGCGACCACATGGTCGCTATAGTTAGCGACCGGATGGACGTTGGAGCCTCAGCGACCATATGGTCGCGAAATATAGAGACCATATGGTCGCTGACATGGATCATATGTTTTGGCGGGCAACATCAATTGTGGCGGGTGAAATCCTGCTTTTTGTGCGACCACATGGTCGCTAAAAAAAGTATCTGGTAAAATTCGCGCCAATTCAGCATATATACGGATGTGTAAAAACTTCATTCTCATTCCGCCACCTTCACACAACCTCATACATATATAGCTCTTTTCAAAAAAATCAGAGAAGAAAGAAACAATCATTCACAAAACTAAGTTGGTTATAGGAATGAATTACGTCAATTTTTCCGACAATTTCATCAAAGGTATGTAATTAAAACTTATTCGCCACATTTCATTCCGTCATGCTATCGGTTTTTACACAAATATTGTTTGTAAAAAGTATTCGTTTATCTAATTATAAGAGATTGTGTTAAGTAATTGTTAAATTCATATAGCATAGCAATCGGTTGGCGAAAGTTTTTGTTTACATATACTGTATATCGCCATCAAATGGACGCTAATCAGCGACCAAATGGACGCAAATTAGCGACCAAATGGACGCAAATTAGCGACCAAATGGACGCAAATTAGCGACCAAATGGTCGCTAACGCCAATTAGCGTCCAAATGGTCGCCACATCCAGGATTATATGAACCCGAATTAAATTAAATATAGTCTTATATTGAATTGCATGAAGGAAAAATGCGTGAAGGGATGTATGTGCGACATATAGATGGTTTTTTGAACAACGAATTTTTAGTTGGCGTTCAACAATTTATCGACTTTCGCAAAGCTATGCCGACATATGACCCATCCGAATTAAGGTGTTCGTGTCAGAGGTGCAAGAATAGGAAACTGATTCCAGTAGATGATGTGCATTATCACATTGTTAAGGATGGGTTTGTTCCGAACTATTACCATTGAGTTTCGCACGGAGAGACTAATGAAACGTTCACTGCCTTGTTGGTAGAGTCTAGACAGTATGAAGGTTGTAGTAGTACTGATCCAGCACTACCAGTATTTGGGAATGATAATCGAATGGAGCAGATGGTCTATGATGGTTTTAATGCCCGAAGTCATTACACTAGTGATGATCCTGTCCAGAATGAGGGTATAAGGCATGAGCAGGGGGAGCAATATTATCATGAAGCGCCCATCCTGATGCACAGCATATGTACGACATGTTGTCGGCCGCAAATAGGCCGTTGTGGCCTAGATGTGATATGACCCAGTTGGAGGCGGCGATTGAGCTACTTAGAATAAAGTCAAAGCTAAGGATGACAGAGTGTGGATACGATATGATCTTAGATTTTTACGGACGCGTTTCACACCCGGAGACCACATTACCAGCCACGTTTTACGACACAAAAAAATTGGTCGAGGGTCTCGGGCTTCCATACAAGGCCATTGGTTGTTGCCCAAACTCTTGCATGATATATTGGGGTGCAAATGCAGAATTTGCGGCTTGCAAGATATGTGAGTATCCTAGATGGAGGCAAGGCAAGTCAAAGCTCATTCCCTATTCTCGTATGTTTTACTTGCCAATAACTCCACGGTTGCAGAGGTTGTACGCATCGGTGGTGACTGCCAAGCACATGAGATGGCATGCAGAGCATGTACAAGATGGGGTGATGAGACATCCGTCAGATGCAGAGGCATGGAGGCACTTCAATGCTGCGTGGCCAGATTTTGTAGCAGAAACACGAAATGTGAGACTAGGCTTGTGCACGGATGGTTTCAATCCGTTTAGGGCGTCCAGGCACCAATACTCATGTTGGCCTGTGATTTTGACACCCTACAACCTTCCACCATCGATGTGTATGCGAGAAGAGGTTATGTTTTTTACGGTTATTGTTCCTGGACCGAAGAGTCCAAAGCAAAAGTTGGATGTGTACTTGCAGCCGTTGATAGCCGAGCTCAAGAATTTGTGGCTTAATGGGGTGTGCACATACAATGCTTGGAGGAAGCAAAATTTTGTCTTACGTGCAGTTGTAATATGGACTATCAGTGACTTCCCGGCATATTCGATGTTGTCAGGTATGTTGTTCTAGACTCAGCTTAATTAATGTACAAGTATATTATATATAATATATCATGCATATATCATGAAGCCGTGAAATTTAATGTGTTGTACCAAATATATGTTTGTGTAGGCTGGAGCACTTTTGG
This sequence comes from Fallopia convolvulus, assembly GCA_964016875.1. Classification (NCBI taxonomy): domain Eukaryota; kingdom Viridiplantae; phylum Streptophyta; class Magnoliopsida; order Caryophyllales; family Polygonaceae; genus Fallopia; species Fallopia convolvulus. The sequence goes on along the minus strand of OZ024721.1, from coordinate 32,461,870 downwards.
GAAATACGGGTGTCCTTATTGCGTGGAAGACATTGATGCATCTTATCTAACCCATGGACACAAAATGTGCTGGTTCGATTGTCGCAGGAGGTTTACAAAACATGATGATCGCTTCCGAAACAATAAGAACGATTTCAAGAAGGGTAGAAGGGAACGTCGTGCTCCCCCGGTACTCCGTGACGGATACGAGATATTAGACCAGATTAATAATATGGGTTTGATGACGATAACTGAAGTGGGAGCCGAGCAACATAATAAGATGGCCAGTAAAGGTTTGTGGTTTGAAGAAGAAAAGCATTTTCTGGGACCTGCCTTATTGGCCAAGTCTGCTAGCAACACATAATTTAGATGTCATGCACATTGAAAAGAATTTCTTTGATAATGTTTTCTTCACCATTCTCGATGTTCCAGGGAAGTCGAAAGACAAGTGGTCGGCTAGAAAGGATCTAAAGGAATTGTGCAAGCGTCCGGAGTTGGAACCTGACAAGGAGGACAATAGGTACCCAAAGGCATGCTATGCATTAGATCGTCATGAAAAACAAGTGCTTCTTGAGTGTTTGAGATCCGTAAAATTTTCGGATGGCTACGTGTCCAACTTGAGCCACTGCATTGATTTGCACAAGCTTAGACTCTTTGGGATGAAGAGTCGTGATTGTCATGTGTTCATGCAAAGGTTGATGCTTGTTGCTTTTCGATAATTTCTTGATGACAAAGTCTGGGAGCCTATTGCTCAGCTAAGTGCGTTCTTCAGGGACCTGACGTGTAAGCCTGAGGTAGTTATGCAATTGCACAAGGAAATACCAATTATTTTGTGCAAGCTGGAGCGTATCTTTCCCCCAACGTTATTTGATTCAATGGAGCACTTGGCTATTCATTTGCCACGGGAAGCTTCACTTTGTGACCCTGTCAATTATAGATGGATGTATCCGGAAGAAAGGTATGTACAATTATATTTTTTGATAATTTGTAGTTAATTTGGTTTTATCCAATTAACTTGTATAACACATGGTCTTCAATATATATATATATATATTGTAGGTTCTTAAAAAGGTTGAAGGGCACAGTTGGCAATAAAGCTAAAGTCGAGGGCTCAATTTGTAGTGCCTATCTCATCCAAGAGACGTCCACCTTTTGCTAAAATTATTTTAACTCACATGTCGTGAGTAATCATATGGATGTCTCCCACAACGTTAGTTGCACACTTCCAGTTGGGGTTGATCCGGACGATTTTTCTATTTTCACAACAACTGGGCGAACGTTGGGTAGCAAATCAAGTGGTCGTGTGCTCACAGATGATGAATTCTATGTGATCCAAACTTACATACTCATGAACTGCATCGAAGTGGAGCCCTATATCGAGTATGTTTCGATCAATTAATTATATATATGTTGATTTGAATAAAGTATGTGCTTAATTAATATATATATATAAGTACTTGACTCAATTATTCTCTGTAATAGATACTATTTGACAAACTTTGTGTGCCCTTCAAATCCAA